>CM041645.1:18508998-18597478 GCA_023333625.1 Bothriochloa decipiens
GTCATCAATCATCGAAACCACATTAAGGGGCCTAGATGCTTTCATCCGCGTTAGCTGTTAGCAAGACCATGTTATTCTCTTGGATCTCCTTGTTCTCCTATCGCCGAACCTCCTTTGAGGCTTCCTCCCCTCAATTGGCATTGGTCAGTGTCAATTAGATCCTAGATGTGCTTTAAAGACATCGTCATGGCTGTTGTTGGCCACACTCGATGAAAGCTTGTTGCTTGTGGAATGGAGGTTGGAGGTCACAGGAATACAGTCACTTGATAGTGGTGTTAGTTAGTGAACAACAACATGCTTTTCTCATGGGAGTGTTTTTTTTATCCCGCCTTATGTGTGTTGTTTGGTGTGGTCCTTCACTCTTTTGTGCATCTTGTTGGTGGTGTTGTGCTGTCAGTGTACATACTCTGTCATATCATCTTGATCCTAACCACTCGCGCCCCCCCCCCCGGGCAGGACCTGTCAGAAAAAAAAGATTAACCAGGTGATTGTTTCTTGTTGTCATATAGACAATTCAAATCGAAGTATTTCAGGAACTGGACAGAGGCCCATTTTTGCTAGAGTCTCTAAGGTTACACAGCCAGCGCATCTTAGTTCGAGCCCCGGTAGCCACTATTACCTACTATTTGCCTTCAATAAAGGCTAAGATGAGTTGAAACTAATGAAAAAACTGAAGTATTTTGGAAAGCATTTTTGTGCGCATATGTTATGCTGGGATGGTAATGCCAATGCTGAGCCACATCAGGAATCAGGTCAGGTTCATATTGGCGCAGCTGGAAGTTGTGGTGGATCGGTGCAGCAAGGAACCCAAATACTAAATATTTTTTCAAGCTAGTTTGATTGGGTTTGTTGGATTGCTTAATCGTTTAAACCTTACATAGGGTATCAAGCTTGTTTAATAGAATTTATCGGCTCTAACTAAAAAGGACACTCAATAATGTCATATTCTAAAGAAACTAGGAAAGAAATCAAGCCTCCTGTCATTTTTGATATGGTGATCTCTCTCTTCGGATAAGCTCACTCAAGCTAAAGTTTGTAGGGAAACCCGATAGCAGCCTGGGAATCCTCAAAGTTAACTATTCTGCTCCTAGTATCAGGGGTGCAAGATAGATACATAAGTAAAAGTTATGTTTTCAGACTTAACTTCAATGTATATTATAGTTATATATTTTACAATTTGATATTTAGCTCACTTGTAGGTTACAGAGATAAGTTCTTTGTCAAAGTATATGCTGGAGCATTCTATGTAGACTACTCACTTCGCATTGATACTGAGCAATGGAAAGAAAAGATTGGTATTGAGAGCTTTGACGGTTCCTCTATTTTTGACTTCATTTTTAAGGGTGGGAGATAACTATCAATTCCAAAATTTAAGGAATCGTAATATGTGCTAATATTACTAGTTTATTTTGCTGCACCAGTTGTGAAATCATTGAGTATATTTCTTGTTAGAGCTATTGACAGCAAGACCTTTGTGAATGCTCTAAATGATGTCATTGCTCGCCAAATAAAAAACCCAAATGCTGAAGAAGAATCTTCCCTGTCAACCTTGCAGAATAGCTTTCTTGGGCGCAATCTCAAACAGGGAACAAGCATATTCTTAACTTGGCTTGAACCCAAAAGAATGCTGGTGAGACATTGTCAATTCTGTGAATGTTATGAATCTTTGATATGTTGTTTCATTCCTCAAAGTTGAATACTGACTAAAAGGGCGTACCCAGTGCCGTAGGCTCCCGCACTACGGGGTCTGGGGAAGGAAAAATAGCCAGCAGCCATCCCTACACAAATGTGCAGAGGGTGGGGCTTGAACCCTGGACCTCTTGGTCCGCCTTAGAAATAACAAACAACTATCCCACAATGAATACACTTCCATCATACAAGAACTAGTAATGCTTCTATTAGGACTTGATACCTCAAGGTTGGAGTTCATTTTTGTCTGTACTGTTACTTCTGTTAGATCATTATCCAATGTGCAGCATTTTGTGGTAAATGGTAATGAGGCTCGCCATCACCTCTAACATAGAAAATAGTGTAATTCAAACAGTAAATATGACAATAGATGGTTCGGTTGGATAGATAAAATGGAACTGACCTGCTACCATCATGAAAATTTATCTACATTACCTGGCCGAACAAAAGCTGGCATGCATTGGCCATTGCTTGTAGTAGAGAGACCGACAATTTAACAGTGTTTAGTTCACTAGTGGCACAAGAAATAAAAACTTGTTCAAATTAGAAAAGCCAGACACATTGGCACCTTTTTATTCAATAAAAAAGAAAATCTATATTTTAGTCTGCTACTAGGATGCAAATCTTATTGGTTTTAACTGACTAGAGCAAACTTTTCTAAATTGTAGATCTTAAAGCTTAGTTGAGGTTGCAAAAAGCTTGAATTGCAACAAAGATTAACAGTAAAGCTTAAATTATGTTTGTTAGTCAGATTTTCTTTTAATCTACTGATGGATTTATTCAATTTTTTTAGTATTCTGAATATTCAACACTAAATTATATGTTTGTTAGTTACTGAACCGAATGATCATTGCATTCTGGATAAATTGTTACAACTCAAGTTTGTGCATAAATAAAAGTATAAAAAAGGGGACTTGTAGAGATTTATTTAGAGAGTGAGCTCAGTTTGAATGCTCTTAACTTTTGTTGCTGTAGATCTCCATTTCCGAAAATGAAGATCCACGTCAAGTTGATGCAGAGATCGAATCTGCTACTGTTAATTATGCTCTATACGATGGCTTCTTTGGCAAATCCCCAGTGTCCCCTTCTTTGAGATCATCTACATCCCAATTGTTGGAAGCGCTTCTTCAGTGACAATTCAGTCGTGGTTCCATCAGTGGTTATTTCCCTTCATTCTCTCTTTTTTTCCGAGGGAACAAATGAAGGGCTGTGGTTGTCCATGATCATAGTTCCCATAAAGGAAATTAATTTAATTATTATAGAGTTCATTCGTGTGTCAGTATTGTGCTTGACGGATTGCCTTGATGAAATATGGTGAATTTTTCACACCCTTGTGTCAGTATTGTGCTTGACGGATTGCCTTTACATTTCCATCATTCAGCTTGCCTAGCGCAACCTGCTCCGTGGAAATGGGGTTTTCAGGGGCAGTAGAAACTCTTTGTTGCCATTGGAAATTGATTTTCAGGGGTGGTTGATGTTGTGAACCACACACCTGAAAAATGTTTCACAGTTTTGAAAGTTTCGCGGCAATTTTGAAAGATCTCATTTCCTGCCAATTTCATTAAATTCAGTCCAGATACCAATATAGTTGTAAGTTGAAAAATCAAATTGCGAACTATAGGGTGTTGGAAAGAACTACTTTTGTTTTGATCTGACTCTTTATAATTTGCTTGGCCACTAATTGTAACTTTTTTTATGAGAACTTCATTTCTTATATTGTGCTTTATGTAACATATTTTTCATGCAAAAGGAAGGATGAGAGCGGAAAAGTAAGGGGTTGTGCCCTCGCGCTTGTGTCCAGTGATGAGGTGATTTAACAACATTTATTTTTGCTTTCCCCTAGTCTTAGATTAGTTAATTAAAATATTCAAAAAAATCAATAGCTCAGATTTGTTTGAGATATTACCTCATACTAGCAAGTAAAAGGTGTACCTATATTTACATATATTTACCTATAGCGTTGCCCAAAATAGGATTATAGGATCAAGGTTCTCATAGTATTCCATCACTTTACATCTTACCTATAATTACATGTTGAGCATTCCGTTGTTGGCGGTCACTATGAAGATCCTAAAATAAGGAAGAGTAGGAACGGCTTTATTACAAATACATCATACTAGATGATCTCATCATAACCGTCTCACGGGATTCCCCATTGGTAAGCCACAACCGTGAGTCTCTGGTAGAGGCAGGCGCTGATGCTGACCCAGAGAAGACGAAAAAGATGGTGAGCACCACCATGTCGCTCGTGCTGTGGGGCTTCCGTGCGCGCCGGACGAGCGAGTTGATGAGGAGGCCCGTGCCACCGATGCACACCGTGTTGGCGATGGCCAGCCCGAACAAAGCGAACGAAGAAATCCATGGCCCTAGTACAAGATGCTGAAGTTGAAGCTGAAATGGTTGCCTTACGGCCTAGTACAGTTGCAGCTATAGAGCGTGTGCCTGACAGGATGATGAGAGAGGTGGGCTCAAAAGTATTCCGGTCTATGGGAATTTCTGAGTTCCTTACTCTCCGTGTGCTCGCGAAATGACCGTATGCATTGAAAGAGATGGGTTAGACTTGAAACCGTGTAGTTTCTCCAAGTCAACTGCTTGGTCCGTGCGGGCGATCGAAAACAACCAGCGACCGAACCAAACAATTGACCTTCGACCGGCCCTAGCCCACCAAGAGCGGTCGTCTCTGGATTTCAAGAACTATTATCACGCACCATGCATGTTGATTTCAATTTATCTTTCACTACCACCGTTAGATTGCTTAGAAAATTGAGGAAATAAAATAAAACTTAATTATCTAACCCAATTGAGTGTTTTTTATGAGTAGAAAACTTTATTAATTAAGACTCAAGTAACATCCTTACAAGTGAAAAAACCTAGAAAGTACACGGTGCAGTGCCTATGCATGCAATGGATGAGAGAGAAGGGTGGAGCTAAATGTGGAAGACCAAGGGCAATGAGGTCTATTCATAGGTATTTCTATCTTCAAAACCATAAAAAATGATTATTATTTTAATATGCGCGGTGTGTTTGGCGGTGTGTTTATGTGGCAAAGAACCATGAGTTCATAATGGTACTCGGCATATTATGGGTTTGATGGTGTGTTTTAGACAATTTCACATTTGAACGTGGTCGGAATAAAAATTTCCTACTTAGTATCGTATTACCTTTGCTTCGATAGCTTCTATTTTACTTCTTCTATTCTAAATTATAAGATGTATAAAAAAATATATAAGTGACTTATAATTTAGAACTACAAATAGTCTCGTGCTAATCACCAATAAACCTTGTAATAATATAAATGACATGCGGAATATATTACGAGAAGAATCAAAATTAATGTTGTCCGTTTGATCTGGGCTGTTCATTCAATTAGGTGTAGCTATAGCACAAAGAGGCGTTGCCTTTTTCAGAGTGACACCAAAATTTTCGGCCATGTCAATCCCATTTCTTTGGACCTCATTCGGAAGCCTCCATTTGAACTGATTTAACAATGATGCAAGAAGCAGATGCACCATCCTGCTCGCCAGTGGCATCCCAGGACAGATCCTACGTCCTGCACCAAATGGTACGAGCTCGAAGTCTCCACCTTTAAAATCAGTAGTCCTCTCCAGAAATCTTTCTGGCATAAACTTTAATGGCTGTTGCCAAATATCTTTGTCTCGGCCCATCGCCCATACATTTACAAGCACACGTGCGCCTTTAGGAATTATGTGGCCCAGTATTTTTGTGGTAACCTCAGCTCGTCGCGGTAACAACAGTGGTACGGGAGGATGCAGTCGGAAAGTTTCTTTTATCACAGCTTGTAGGTAGGGAAGCTGGTTGATTTCAGATTCTTTAATGTTTCTTGCCGAGCCAATGGCTGCTCGAAGCTCATTGCATGTTTTAACCATTGAGACTGGGTTTCTAAGCAACTCCGTTAGTGCCCATTCCACCGTGCTGGAGCTTGTATCACTTCCTGCAGCAAACAAATCCTAACATAAAGATGTAACATGAAGTTAGTGATTCCACAGATGTTAGTTTGCTAAATTAAGTGGATATAGTAAGAGAAAGATGCATACAGTACTAAATAAATAATACTAACAAGAGAATGTGGAAACCGAAAGCTCCCCTTAAGATCAAAATCTTCTTGTGATATCTAAGGAAAGGTGTTGTGAAGGGGCTCATATGGCGCAGTGGCAAAGGTCACTGGTTGGAGAGCTCCCGCCCAGGGTTTAAATCTTATGTGCCGCACCAAGAGCTGTAGGGGTGTAAACCCCTCCAGTATTATTTAAAAAAAAAGGAAAGGTGTTGTGTTAATTAACTAAGGATAATTTAATTAAGCACAAATGATAAGGAAACAGAACTCGTTGTTTTTGTCACGAGAACGAGACAAATTCAGCACTTTGTTTATCGATTGCTGTTTTGCGCAATCGGTCTAGAGCGTTGCGCAATCACATGGGTACTTAATTACAGACGAGATATAAGTTGTATGTGCATGTACGTAGACCTACATCTATTGCATCTTAGATAAAAACTACAATGTATAGGTGCACGCAAGGTCAACTATTAAATTTACTACTCCGTTTCAAATTATAAGATATTTTTATTTTTGTTATTAGATACAAAGTTTTTAGAATGCACTTAGATATACACTATGTCTAAGTCCTAAATTAATATATATAAAAAAGGCAAAATATTTTATAATTTAAAATGAGGAAGTATTTATTTATTTGATGAAAAGAAATCCAAAACAAGGTGTTTCTGGATGTCAACAATAATCATGGCACTACTACCGTAACGAACTTCCACAACGGACAATTTCGGTTTTTCGTAGTGGACAAACACGTCAGCTGCGATGGTACCACGAAAAATCGTGGCCTCCCCGTGATGGGTAAATTTGCCTACTGCGGTTAATCGATTTACCACAACGGGCACATTAGAAAGCCCACTGTACTAAATCGTTTAAAAAAAAAATCTCAGGAGCCCACCGGTGAGCCCATTTCCGAGTCCACTGACGTACCAGTTTCCCAGAATGAAACCCTAGCGCCGCCGGATCCATGCGTATCCTCACGCACCATCGAGAGGGGGAGATGGAGGCAGCTCCCTCATTGGCTGGATCCGCGCCACCATCGCACGACCCTCCACGAGCCGCTGGATCCACGTGCTGTCGAAGAAAGGGAGGGAGGCAGCTACTCCACGACCAAACCGGCACTATCATGGCCCCACGACAGCTTCACGCAGTCGAGGTAGGGAGGCCGCAGGATCGACGAGCCGTCGTCATGGGCCCGCGCCGGTTGGACCCGCTGGATCCACACCATCAAGGGAGAGAGGCTGCCAATACGTGAGGTACCACCATAGATCCATCCGCCAGATCCATGTGCTGCGGTGGGAGGCTGTCGAGGTGAGAGGTTGCGCGGAGGGAGCGCCGCCTTGGCTCACACTACAGCGGCCAGGGGATGGGAGCACCGCCGAGATAGAGGAGAGGAGGGGAGGGTAGCACCGCCGAGAGAGAGAAGGAGAGGGGAGCACCACCGTCTCCTCACGCGGTCACGGTGCATGGTCGACCGAGAGGAGAGGGAGAGTGTGGCTGCCGGTGGAGTGGTCGAGAGTGGAGAGGGAGAGAGTGCAACAGCTGCTGCTGGAGTGAGCAAACCCTAAACCCCACCCTGTGTATATATAAGCCTCGTAGAAATGAATTGTATATGGGCTCTCAGCTGGGCCATATTGTTTGGTGACGGTCCTTATAGGATGCCCGCTATGGTAAATCGATTTACCACATCAGGCACCTTAAGACGTTCGCCACGCTAAATAGGGCATTTTCTGTGGCGGACATCTTAAGATGCCCGTTGCGGTAAATCAATTTACCGCGGTAGATAAAATCGCCTGTCACGGTAATTAAAAAAAAAAACCCGCCCACAGCGGACAAAATTGGTGCCCGCCACGGAGGGCTTATTCGCGACGCTGTGCAAGTTCTTTTTTTAGTAGTGCGGGCTATGCGGTGGTTGGTCAAATTAAAGCATTGACTATGTGTAATGCTAAAATTCATATACATTAACGGTATATATACTCATCAAAGTAACATATTGGAGACTTGCTAATATCTGAATAGTTCTATGGTTGATTAGAGGATGACAACCTTCATCCTTATCTATCTGAAACTATACTGAAAAATGTATTATATATTCAGACAGATGCTTTCCGCTGACATGGAATTGAGTAATGAGAATCTTTATTTTTGAAATGTTTATTAAATCATCAAGTCTACCCCCGTTATAGCAATGGTAACTGAGATCCAAATATGCGATGGAATTTAATGACGGCATGCACATCTCTGTCGCGGTTGAAATGCATCTCAAAACTATGCAAACTAGTATTAGCTTTGTGCCTATGGTTGGAACTTTGAGTTTATACGTAACATAACAAAAACAAAAAAACTGATGCTGAGACTGAAAATATATTGAAAAAATTTCTGATCCACGTTGATTATGACACTGGCACACGCACACAAAAATAAACTGTATTGCTTTTTCTGCTTACCGTGAATAATGCCAGGAGCGTGTCGCGACCCAACGCTGTCGTGGGCGTGGTGTCAAGCAGCAGGTCGAGGAAGTCGTTCCTCCGGGGATCGCCGGCATCACGCTCGCACAACCTCCGGTCGATCTCCACATCAAACACCTGGTGCAGCAGTGCAAAGAGCTTCGCCAATCTCCGGCGCAGTCCTTGCAGATCGGCCCAAGCCAGTGCCGGGAACAAATCCGACAGATTGGGACTTCCAGCAACCTCCATGATCTCCGTCACCACCTCTTGGAACCCTTTCGACCCGGCATGGTCGTCGAGGCTGGTCAGGTCGCAGGAGAATATCGTGGGCGAGAGCAGATTCAGGGACGTGGCGAACGCCACGCGGCCGACGTCCACCGTGCTTCCCTGCAGCGCCAGCATCCGGACGTGGCCGACGAGTTCCTCCACCTTGTGGCGTCGGAGGTGCTGGAGCGCGTCAAGCCGGTGCGGCGCGAACAGCTCGGTTGCCATCATCTTTCTGAGCGCGCGCCAGCGTCCGGAGTGCGGCAACCAGGGCACGGAGTTCTTTGCGTGCTCGCCGACGGCGTCCGGCACGAACCGGTTGGCGAAGACGGCGTCCTGCTTCTGCAGGAACTCGCGCGCAGCATCCGGTGAGGAGACCACCACCGTGGTGACCGCGCCCAGACGGAGCGACATGAGCGGGCCGTGGGACTTGGCGAGGCGGGCGAGGGAGCGGTGTGGCTGATCGCCGAGGAGGTGGAGGCTGCCGATTAGCGGCAGTGGGCGGGGCCCCGGCGGAAGGCCCCGGCGAGCGTGGGCATAGAGCTCCAGGAAGTATGCTGCCAGCAGAGAGACTAGAAGCCATGCCAACCACGGAACCAGCATAGCCGTCACCATTTGTCGATCTGCGCCAGATGTGCGTGAGCCAATGAAATGATGTAGCTGTATACGGTTTGTTGATATGTTCCAGTGTAATTTATCTGCAAATGTTGTACTACTTAATTGTTTCTGCGGATGCCATCTCGGGGTAACTAAATAATGAGTGCTCGAGGAGCGCGAGCGAATTCTAATAATCTTTCCACCTATTTTATTTCCTTACGACACCTCCAACAATATTAAAACCGAAATGCTAAAGAACACTCTCTGCGTTTCTTGTCTCTCCAGCACACGAATTTTGTTGCCATCCGATCTACATCCCGCATCTGTCTCCATCCTGCGCCGATTCCTTTTCTTTATTCTGCTGATGTGTGGGTCCCGTCTCTGATGTGCACTGTTTGTATTTGGGGACGCACGCCGGTTTGTCTTCGAGTAGAGGCTTCATTTCCCCATTTCATTTCGCCGGTCACGTCTCATCGAGTCCTCCCTCCTCTTCCTCGGCGAGGGCGAAGGCAACGGCAAGGCGACGGTCTCCCTCCTGTCGGTACGTCTAGGTCCTCTGTATCAGCATCTGTCCCCGCAGATCTGGGTGTTCACCGGCGCGGATTTGTTTTCAAGGTTAGTTCCCCTGCTTGTTTTAATAATCTTTCGACCTATTTTGTTTCCTTATTATGACACCTCCAACAATATTTAAAAAGTTAGTCCCAAATATTTAGGTAAGTACTAAGTACCCATGCGCTGCACCGGGAGTGAAAAGATTGGTACCTATAATAACATGATTGTTGAAATAACATGTACTATGATCCACATCAAAATTTTAAGGCAATAAGAGGACCATTAGAAAAATTGTTCCTCTCCTATGAGATCTGTGAGAGATCAATGTAGGGGATAGAATCACCTACTTGATTCCATTGACAGCCCAAATTAGCCTCATGGAAAGTTCAAGGATTTTACAACAATTGCTACACTAAGTCACAAATACTCCATATCATTGTTATGAAAGTTGTCATCGAGCATCACAAGCGGCAGGAGCTTCTGCCAGCACGCGGCACATACACAGCCCTCGCTTCATCGTCCATGCAAGCTACTCCATGTGTAGCAACAGCCTCACTACTTTGTAAACAAAGCACGTTCTATAGAAACATGATCATCACAATTAGGCTGCCAACAATCATCTTACTCAGAAACAAGATGACTAAAAATTCCAAGATTTCAATATAAGTTGTGCATCGACACTTTTTTGTTGCGGTAATACAAGGAAGGGGTTTGACATAACAAGACTACAATACAAGTCGTGTGTTTAGAATTGTATTCTAAATACATGCAAAATGTCATAAATTTAAATATTTAAAGGATACACTCCACAAGAAAGTAACTGAAACAATGAGATTCCAGGATTGAGCAAAAACACATATAACAAATATTTTTATTAACTTAGGGGAGTATTATTGTTTTCTATTTCTAGCACACCAGTTCAATGTGCTCACACAAGCTAGAATTTTATGAGACATAAACATTAATTTCTCGTTGATACTTCTAATGAATAAAAAGTACTTAAATAAATTGTACATGTTTTGTTTTTGATCATTTTCAAATTAACACTACAAAACACAGGCATAATAATAGATACTCATTTCCAAATTATACATATTTTTGACCTTTTCGGTACATCCATTGAGCTAGACATCTAGATCTTAAGTATGTCAAGAAATATTGCAAAATGGATGTATAAAAAAAGTTGAAGCGACTTAATGGTGACTAATTCGTAAGCCTTTTCATAATAGTGATCAAAATAATTAATGATGCTATATACATAAAGTATATATCAATGACTTAAAAATTATTTAATTTACAAACTCGTAAATTATTTGTTGAAGATTTGGATTCCAAAATCTTAAATGAAGAATCTTATGAATTCAAAATGATTTGTTTTGAAAGAAAATAATTGTCAAATATATGAAAGTACAAATGGATGATAGAGTCAACTCGTAAACATGGTGCAAAGTCAAATATGTGATGATAGAGCATTTTTAATCAAAGTACAAATGGAGTTAATATATACACAACAGAGCAACACAGAGGATCCTATGCGGTCTTGGAAACTAATGTACAATCAATTCTTCTTTTATATATACCTTTACTTTGTTCACAGTGAACAACTTATATCACACATACTTCACACTAACGGGTTCGGCAGCGGTGCGAATACGTTAGACTGGACATGCGGAGTCATTGCGTAGCCACAGCCCACAGGTCAATGCAGTCCTGGTGGAACTTGTGCAGGCACACCGGCAGCCGCTTCACCATCTCCCCCATCTCCACGGCGCCAAAGGCACACCGCGCAGTCCGTCGAGCCGTCACCATCAGGTAGCTCGCCGTCCGCCGGCTGCTTGTACGCCAGGATGTCGGCAGCTGCCACCCGCGCTCTGCCTCTGCTGCCACCCGCGCTACGTAATTTCTTTGCCACGTCGTACACTTGCGTGACATTTAATTTGGCAAAACCGGCCACGGGTTAACTAATCCGGTTTCAATTACCTACTAAAGGTGAAAAGTGCACTGGTTTGTGAAACCATGAACTCAAAAATTGTTTAAGGGGTTATGCAGATAAATTTAATAGGAGGAGGGAGTAACGTGGACTTTTTCCAGTTACAAACTTGTAAATTATCTGCTCCCCCATCCCATTTTAAATGACATCCTAACTCTATGCCAGATACATGCAAAGGAAAATGAACTTGAACAGCCTCTTCATTCAGATAGGTAGGACAGGATCTGAACTTGGACAAATAAATGCACCGCTATGACGACATTTAATATGGGAGAGAGGTGGTATAATGGTTTGAATAAAAAAATTAAACGAAACATCTTATAAATTCAAAAAGATTTGTTTTGAAAGAAAATAATGGTCAAATATATGAATCGAACGTCGTGCAAAGTCAAACATATATGTGACGATAGAGTATTATTTTAATCAAAAATTTGTTTTCAAGTGCCTAGAAATAACGCCACTGGTGCCAAATTGACTTATGTGTAGTTGTTCAATTGGGATGATAGTTGGACACAGAATTTTATTTCAATCTATATAAGAGAACCATGTAAAATACAAACACGTCTACATGTACAAATCGACGAAAGCTCACAAAGAGTTCAATACGCAACAGAACAACACTGAAAATCCTATGAGGTCTTGGAAAGAAACGTAAAGTCAATTTTTCTTTTATATAGGGTCTATCTGAGTGCTCAAAGTGTTCAAACACTCGATTTGTTGTCCATCTTCTTCCTCCTGCTCGACACCACCGCCGCCCCATCACCCTCGTGAACCATAGCACCTGCAGCGGCCTGCCTCTTCCCTGTCCTCCTATCACTACAATCTTTTCTAGCTCCGGTGAGTTTGTTCGCTACCATCATCTCCGACTCCAGCGATCCTCTCCCGCTCCAACCCAACCCGACCGCCCTTACCACCGCGCCACATCTCCTATGTTGCATGGGCGCCATATCCCCACTATCTGGCCTACCTAGCTACCTCCACCCGGGGGGACCCTTCTATACCTGTCGGAGTTGGAGAATTAGAGAGAGGGAGAGCTTACCAGAACCCTAGTTAGCCATTGGTGCCGCTGCTGGAGGAGGAGAAGGTGGAGGAGGAGGAGGATAGAGGCCTGCTTTCTCAACACTGGTGCCGCCAGAACCCAGACCACCGCTGGATGGGAGAGAGGAAGGAGGCGTGGGCACAGACACCACGGGATTGGATGGCCACAGCCACGTCGCTGCGTGGATCCAACGCTCCAGAAATCGAGTGATGCACACTCGAGAATCACTCGTGCGTGATATATATAGTGCCTATACACAATACAGAACAAAGTACTCAACAATAATTCACTGTGCATTTCGTGATTCACGTAAACAACTCGAGCAGTCAGCAATCGCAGATCACCATAGTTTACACTACCAATTTACATATGTCTCGAGGAGTCCAGCTTTCGGCCGTTATGTACTGGTACGTCCAAAGAAGCATCGCCTTGAAGAAACGAGGAAAAATGGCCGACCAGCGGCTGAAGAGCAACTTCAAAATAGTTCTCATACTAATTGGTCCAGCAGCAGTGCGAATACGCTGCACCGGCAGACCGGAAATGTGGAGTGGTTGCGTAGCCACAGGTCAATGCAGTCCTGGTGGAACTTGTGCAGGCACACCGGCAGCCGCTTGACCATCTCCCCCTTCTCCAAGGCGCCAAGGGACACCGCACAGTCAGGCAAGCCATCACCGTCCGGCAGCTCGCCGACGTCCGGCTGCTCGTACGCCGGGATGTCAGCAGCCACCGGGGCTATACTACAAGCCGGTGGCTCCCGGGGAAGCACGCTGATGCTGTAGCCTTGGTCTCTCTGCACAATAAACTGCGGCAAGGCACTGCCCTCGTCATGGCCGCCACCGCGCAGCAGGCGGCGCCGTGCACACCTGCACGGCATGCAAAGCAGCCAGAGGATCGCGCTGAGGGGTGACACCAGGCACCTCCCCAACGCGGGCCACGGGAAGAGCGTGACGCAGAAGACGGGGTAGATGCTGGCGTTGATGCCAAAAATCATCAACGAAAGGATAAACCGCCGAAGAAATAATTCCTGGCCATAAACTGTCAAGCAAATTTACTAGCTCAAAGATAGAGTATAAGGAAAATTAATTTCCTCGACTGTTTTGGCACTCAAGATCAATGATTACCTTGGAGGCTGCCTGCCAAAAAAATTAGTAGACTTAATTTGCCAAACTACAAGAAAATATTATAACCATCACGGAAAATAATTTTCTTAAGGATCCACGGCCGTCAAGTAAATTAATTTCTTGAGGTTCGACAATCTCCAAGAAACACTCGAGACCGCCAAGATTTGGTTGTAAGTGTTCTCACAACCGATCCCAAGCAATGCACTAGCGGTTGTGATAGATGAGATTTTCGCCACGCACGTTATTTCGTGGCCTTACATACGAAGATCATTGCAAAACGTAACTGTTATTGCAACCAATTGTAAAATAGTTGTAACAAGCTATCGCTATTGCCACAATTTAATTTGCGTTGCGGGTATTTATATTGGCGTTGCATCATCTACCTTTTGAAACCAAATTGGGCTTATTTATGTCATTGCGCAAGGGTTACAAGTTAGCAGTGTTACCTTCAAGATGGACTGATGGGTTATGAGGGTGCTACGGTAGCCAGAAAATAAAACTTTTCTGTCTCATTTATAACCAGGATCTACTGTTAGATATAGGTCACGGGATTACCACTAGAAGTGCAGGTGCAGCGGAAGACTCGATGTAGTCGAACGCGTCGCAGTAGTGCCGTGCAGTTGCGTGGTCATCCATCAAGTACGTCCTTCACTCGCGGATCGTCCCAGGACGTTCCCGACCAGTCAAACTAATCGCCGACCACTGTGATCGACGAGGTCCGTCCTTGTGCCACAGATGCAGCACCTCCGAGGTATCACACACGTGCGGGAAGAAGCAATGCGCAACCAAACTACTAGGTTTGCGAGGAGCAAAGGCGTGAGCGTGGGGTGGGCGACGGCGACTGAATAGATCAAGCGGATCCCCTTTGCCTCGCCCCTACCCCTTGCTTATATAGGCGTTCCTATGCGACCACAACCTGGAGGCCCATCGGGAAACCCTAAGCCTTGTCTAATTCGGTACAACCCGAATTAGACTTCCAACCCTTAAGCGTGCGACCCTATGGGTTCACGCACACATAGACATGGGCTGAGTACTCCTACTCACCCCATAGTTGACAGCGGCCTCTAGTAAGGCGTGACAACTCCTATGCATACGCATAGATCATATCTGACGAACCACTACGACCACATACAAGTTATTCCCTTTGCCACTCGATATATGGTTCAACTCGTGGGTTAACACTTAACCCAAGCACGGCCATACATTTGTTGATCCAATCACTTGAGTGATCTAGTGATATCTCTCTCACGTAGAGAGGGGCAAATTCTATCTTGTTTGTTTATGACTCATAGCATGCTTCCTGACCACCCGAAGACCACCTTTATAACTACCCAGTTACGGAGCAGCGTTTGACAGTCCCTAAGTAGGCTGTTAAACATCTTGTGTACATACTACAATCTCAGGTCTATGGACATAACGTATATGACGTGAATAGAGACAATCTCAGTACAGCCTACATGTCTCACATGTGCCCACATTATTAGTTCGACATCTCCATATCCATGACTTGTGAAACATAGCCATCAACTAATACATGTGCTGGTCTAATATTCAAGTGTGTTCTCACAAGAACACCGACCAGGGACAACTTTAGAATAACCATTCAAGTAATTGAGTTCCACAAATAATTTACATAATTACCAATCAACACAAGTTGTCTATAATGGTTGTTTTAACATCCATCTACCATATCTCATAATCGAAATATGCAGCAATTGCTAGAATGATCCGAATAGATTTAAGCATCGCTACCGGTGAGAACATCTCGTCATAGTCAATCCCTTAAACTTGCCGAAAACCCTTTGCGACAAGCCGAGCTTTATAGATGTGAACATTTCCATCCATATCCTTCTTCTTCTTGAAGATCCATTTGCACTCAATGGGTCTAACCCCATAAGCAGGTCAACCAAGTTCTAAACCTAACTGTCTCCCATGG
Organism: Bothriochloa decipiens; assembly: GCA_023333625.1. NCBI lineage: Eukaryota > Viridiplantae > Streptophyta > Magnoliopsida > Poales > Poaceae > Bothriochloa > Bothriochloa decipiens. The sequence goes on from CM041645.1 coordinate 18,524,700, forward strand.
AATCTATTTCGGATCTCATGGCACTCTATCATTTCTCGAAATCTGGGTCCATCATTGCTTTCGCATAATTTGTAGGTTCGTCATCGTATAACAACAACAAATCACCATGCAATTCGCGAAGTCTTGCTGATCTTCGTGGTTGTAGCGAAGTACCAACCACAGGTGGTTGGGATGTACCGACCACAGGTGGTTGGGGTGGTGTACCGACCATAGGTATGTCAACTTGTTCTACTACATTAGCATCACTTGTCGAGTCATTCACTAATGACTCATCTTGAATCTCTTCAAGATATACCTTCCGACCACTTCTATCTCCTTTGAGAAACTCTTTCTCTAGGAAGACACCGTTTCGAGCAACAAACACTTTTCCCTCTGATCGGTTATAGAAGTAATACCCTAAAATTTCCTTTGGATATCCCACAAAGAAGCACTTATCCGACTTAGGTGCTAGCTTATTAGATATCAATCGTTTGACATAAGCTTTGCAACCCCAAACTTTTAGAAGAGACAAACTAGGACGCCAACCAGTCCACATCTCATATGGTGTCTTATCTACGAACTTAGATGGTACCCTATTTAATGTGAAAGTAGCTATTTCTATAGCGTATCCCCAAAACGATAAAGGTAGGTCTGACCGGCTCATCATAGACCGAACCATGTCCAACAAAGTCTGATTACGATGCTTAGACACACTGTTTCTCTGTAGTGTTCTGGGCGGCGTAAGTTGTGAAACAATTCCGTAACTCTTAAGATGATTGCTAAACTCGTGACTCAAATATTCGCCTCCACGATCAGATCGCAAGGCCTTAATCTTCTTGCCACATTGATTCTCTACTTCATTCTGAAATTCTTTGAACTTTTCAAATATTTCAAATTTATGCTTCATTAAGTAGACATGCCCATATCTACTAAAGTCATCGGTAAAAGTTATGAAGTATTGAAATCCGCCTCTGGCTGTCATGCTCAGTGGTCCGCGCACATCAGTATGTATGAGTTCCACAAAGTTCATCAAACTGGCGGTGTATGTTGGGGCAGAGGATGGCTCGCGACTAATCTCCTTCCCCACGCGACGGCGACGGCGCTCCCCAGCCACCGGAGCTGATCCACCTAGCCAGCCCCCGTCCAACCCATCCGACGCCAGATCCGAAATCCCAGCTGCCTGATCTATCGCAACATGTGAATATTTATGGTACCTAGTTGAGTAAGCGTGAGAGCCTCCTCCATCCTCCACCGCCGGCTGCTAGCCAGGAGCCTTCATCCACCCCAGCACCGGCCCTGCCCTCCCATCAAGCCTCACATCCATCGCCCAGCAAGTCACCTGCATGGCCGGGACCGACCTTGGAGGCCCTCCTTGGCGAGACAGAGGAAGAGCTGGTGGACTGGGGTGACTCAGAGAGCCCTGTCCACCATTACTACACATCAACCTCCAACGCTCAAGCCGAAGATGGTGGAGATGTAGGGGATCCGATGCTAGGATCCGATGCCAGGACCCCCACCGTCCCCTTCTGGAGCTGGGGGCATCTGCAGCAGGAGGGTGGATCGGCCTTTGCTGAGCCGGACTCCTCGATCTGGCCGTCCCCCGAGATGCTGACCAAGGAGGATGCGCGTCTTGAAGCCTCACCTCACCCGAAGCTCAAATCAATTCTGGTGCTACCATCACGCTTGCCTGCACCGCCTGAGGACACCCGACGCTCGTCAAAGACAGTCTGGATGCACGTGGATCTGACCACGGCTTCCCAGATGGATTTGTTGATGCCATGGCTCCCGATTGGCAAAAGGCAAAGTCAGGGCACCGAAAACATGCTGCAGCTGTTCCCCATCCGGGCACCTGCGTGGCTCCGGCTACCAGAGGACCTCCATCAGCTGGCCGCGTCACCTTTAACAAGCGGTTCACCGGGAGATGCTTCTGCTGTCTTGCATCCGACCATCAGATCACGAGCTGCCGTGACCCCGTTCACTGCATCTGTTGCTAGAAGGTTGGGCACCTCTCTCGCTCTTGTCCATCTCGCCACCCCGGCACCACCGCCAACAGCCACCCCTGCATCGTCCCAGAGCACCTACGCGCCCACCTCACCTTCTCTCCCAGAAATATCCATAACTGCATCGTCTTCCCCCACCTTCCCCACCACAACCAACCAGCAACCGCCACACCGGACATGATGTACATCCTCGGCCGTGCCCTCCAGCGCACAGGACGTAGTAGTGTTAACACCATGTCCACGGAGACCTTGTACCGTGAGGCAAAATAGCTTCGTGCTTATGCAGAGATCATATCCGAGGTGTCCCTTGTGCTGGCCGACCAGCTGCACCTCTACCAGCCCTCGCCATTCATGGTGGCACACAGGGGTGACCACGACGGCAGCGTCTCATCAAGTCCCTCCGAGCGCTTGGTGCAGGTGCGCGCGCTCCCCACTGACGTATCACCAGGCGCTGATGGAGGAAGACCGTGGCCGCACGATGTGCCGCTCTCCGTCGAGGTCCGTTCGTGGCCGGGATTTCCTGGCACATGCGACGGAGGACTGGGAGCGGCACCGATCGCGGTCTCCACCGTGCCAAGGGTGATCTCCACTAGGCCGCGGGGCGACCCTCGGCATCTACACCGAGCATGCCGACTACTCCGATGATCCCCTGGCCCACGAGCTCAGGGCTGGGGACACAACCAACCACACCTGGGGTTTCGACCCCATGGTCGAGGAGGCCCAGATGAGGTACATCCCTGTCCCGGTGTGCTTCTACCCCGACCCGTCCTCACTCTGGAAGGGGCAGGTGCCGGCCGGCATAAGCTGTGACGCCAACGGCTTCCGGGCGGAGATCTAGTTTGGCCCTGGGGTGCAGCTCCCGGATGCGCCCAAGCTGGCTGAAGTTGCCGATCGTGTGACGCTGATGGACATCGATGCTGACCCCTAGTCAGGTATGCGCTTGGATGGGGAGGGAGGTGTTGCGGCATAGGTTGATGATGCTGGGAGGCTGGATGCGGAAGGGGGCTCCGTGCATGAGGAGCTTGGCATGACAAGTGACATGGAGGGCAGCGAGGCTGCAGCCAACTCTGGCTGTACCGCCTCCTGCAAGGGGAGGACAGAGGCAGATGGACAAACTGCTGCTGACTTTTGCAGTAGGATGTTCAAAGAGCTTCCGGCACCCTTGCTGCCGACACTAGAGCCCCCCCCAACCCCGTGCAACTCCCCCCGTGCAGGCAAGCTAAGGAAGAAAAAGACCTTGCAGGCGACGCATTCGAGCTTGCTCCAGGCTGCCAAGCCATCTGCGGTGCCGGTGGCTGAGCGCGCGCAGCACAAGCTGATGCGCGAGCTAGAGTTCCTCAACCCACGGCGTCCAGCGTTAGATGTAGTAGTGACTGAATACATTGATTTGCATGGTGATGATCTCCCAGAAGAAGCCATCAAGGCACTCAGGGCAGCAACACGACTGAAGAACAAAAAGCTACCAAAGGCCTTAGCGGCGATTGCTGATGCATCTGATGTGCTGGAGATGGAGGTGTAGTGAGTTGTTGCAGCCACAAAGGTGTAGCATCAGTTTTCCAATGTTGCCACAGGGACTAAATAATGTGATGAGAAGAGAACAAAATTTTAGCGACTTTCTAGTGGTTGAAATAAGGTGTGGTGTAATTCGAAAGCACCTAATAGTTGTCCAAATCAGTAGCGAGTAATCAACATCTAATTTCTAGACCCTCCACAGCGTAGATTATGGTAGGGAACGCTTTTCGTACATGTAACCATTATTGTATGCTATTTTCTTCTTATTAATTAAAGCCGGAAAACCGGATCTTTAAGAAAAACTCCGCAAAGTTCACACTAATTGGTCCAAAACTCCGCAAAGTTCACACTAATTGGTCCAGCAGTCTTGCGAATACGCTGCACCGGCAGACCGGACATGTGGAGTGGTTTCGTAGCCACACGTCAATGCACTCCTGGTGGAACATGTGCAGGCACACCGGCAGCCGCTTGACCATCTCTCCCTTCTCCACAGCGCCAAGGCACACGGCGCATTCCGGCGACCCGTCAGGCAGCTCGCCGTTGTCCGGCTGCTCGTATGCCAGGATGTTGGTAACTGTGGCTGCGGAGGCAGTCTCCCGTGTTCTGCTGCCAGCGTGTGGCTCACGGGGAAGCACGCCGCCGATGTTGTTGCCCTCGTCGTCGTGGCCGCTACCGCGCATCAGACGACGCCGCGCAGCGCGCGCGCATCTGCATGGCAAGCAGAGCAGCCAGAGGATCGTGCTGAGAGGCGACTGTAGGCACCGCCCCAGCGCGGGGCAGCCGCAGAAGTGCGCGCCGAGCCAGAAGACGAGAAAGATGGCCAAGACGATGGAAATCGCGACGATGGCACCCGTGCTGTGCGGCGTCCCCGAGAGCGTCACGATCACGGGGACGAACAAACCCATGGAGCCGACGAAAATCACGTAGAAGATAGCCAGAACACACACGCGCTCGCAGCAATTCATGACGACCGCGAGATCGATGGACTTTGCCTCTGGGCACTGACCTAGCTGGAAGGTCGAATCCGCGTGGTACACTTCAGGGCTTCACATGCTACAACTTAAACCTCACAAGTCAAAGTCGTTATCCAAGAATTTAGTTGAGAAACCGTAAACTTGAGAACGGAACCATCACAGAACCAGAAACATTCTACACGCCGTACATTATATTCCGCTGGCCCCTTTGATTTCGTGTCTAGCACTGGCCGACGGTATATTTTATGGCAACTCGGTCAGTCTGATCGCGATTTGAATTGGTTGATATTTGTGAGTGGTTGATATTTGAGATGTTGCAGCTCCATTGATGCCTCATTTAATCAATTTTATTATGCACATGTTGCCTATATAGTATTTGGTAGGTGTCTAGAGATTTTTTTTTCAACCTCCAATTTTAAGGGGCCTTCCACAAAGTGCCCAAAAACCAGCAACAAAGGGCTATCCGAGCTCACTCTCTGTTTTGGTCTTGATCATTTGGTTTTCAGAGAGTGAGAGAGCTAAGGTTTGAGAGAGGAGAGCGTGAGGCTTGATTATCAAATCAACCACTAGAAGAGTGACATTTGTGAGGATTTGGAGCCTCCCCCAATCTTGTTGGCTCCAATCTCTTGTATATTCATCTACATAATGGATTAATTACTTTTCTCATCCGTTGTTTTTCTTGTAAGGGGTTTCCATGTAAATCTTTGTATCTAGCCATATGTGATTCGGTATTTATCTTGCCATACTTATTAGTTAGTTCCTATGTTTCTTTCTATTAGTGACATTTTGCTTAAGTTCATGGTGTATGATTAATTTGGCTCATATGATGCATACGTCAGTACTTTGGTATGCATAATATGATGATTGATGTGTAAGTGAGCTAATCATTCCAAGTATACTCGTTATTGTAAATTCTGGATAGAATAACGTGAAGAATTGATACTATGTGGTTGTAGAATTTTTTTTGATGGACCAGGAGGGGTTTAACCCCCTACTGGATTTTATTAAAAAAAGAGTTACAAAAAGCGATACAAGCTGCACTCGGAAGAATTAGGAAACAAAAAAGGTTACAAAGAAAATAAGAAAAATTACACAAAGGCTTCTAGGCATGAACACATGAGGGGTTTTACATCATCTTTTGCTCGAAGAACAACCTAAGCAAACTCTTTACGAAATGCCATCTTGCACCTTTGAATAGAGTTGTCAATGCCTATGAATTGAAAATTTTATCATTTGCAGTGCCCATATGGACCAACACATTGTAATAATAATCTCCATGTAAAAAAGTTGTTGAAGCTGAAGTTTAAACCCTTCCATAATCTGAAAGGTGTCATGCGTATTTGGTACCACTAGGCAAAGGCTCCACCAGCAGGCCGTGGAGAAAGAACAATGAAAGAAAAGATGAAGTAAATCTTCATCCATATTGTGATGACAGAGGACACGAAGATAAGAGGGAAGATGCATAGATTTTCTACGAAGGAGGGCCCTGGTACTCAATCTATCTTTGAGGAGAAGCCAAAAGAAGAATTTCCTCTTATTTTGGCAAAAGGATTTCCAGAGCCATTTAAAGATAGGATGGGCCTGGTGATGCTCAAAGAGGCACTTATATGCACGGCTGGAAGAGAAAAGGTGAGATCCCCAAGAGTATGACCAAGTGTCTAGATCATTTGACAGGTGAAAATTTTGGAGGACTGAGGACAATTCGAAGTATTGGTGGTAAGCCTCAGAGGAGAGAGGTAGATGAAAAAGAGTATGTAGCTCAGAAGTAGCAGCAATAGCCACAGAGATGTTGTCATGCTTTGAGTAGAAGAAGAGTTCTGGGAATTGATGACTATAAGGAGCAGTGTTCCAAGAGTCAAACCAAAGTAGGCAAGTTGCTCCATCATGAATATTAACTGAGGCCATGTCTTTGAATTTTGAGAGGAGTTTAAGAATGTCTCTCCACTAGAAGGAGCCCCTGAGAGTAGTATCAAGAGAAGGTAGGTTATTTCTAGAATAGTATTTATTCCAGACCAAAGATACCCAAGGAGTAGGATCTCTATTGAAAAATTTGTGAAGGTGCTTGAGGAGAAGACTCTCATTCTGAGTTAAATCCAGAATGCCCAAACCTCCATCATCTTTGGGGATGCAGCACATTGGCCAAGCTGCCTTTGGAGGCTTCTTACAGTTAATGTCAAATCCTCTCCAAAGGCAATGTTTTCTAAATTTATCAATTTGCTTGATGATGGTTTTGGTGATAAGATAGCTGCACATAGCAAAAGTTGGTAAAGCAGGCAAGACAACATTAGCGAGCTGAAGTCTACCTACTTCAGTTAAGAAGGAAGAGAAGGAAACTAGTCTCCTTTCACATTTAGTAGCTAAACGCCAAAAGTCAGCAACTGATGGCTCGGTCAAAATTAGAGGCAGCCCAAGATAAGTAAAGGGGAGTTCCCCCAAGGAGCAGCCAAGAATAGATGCAAGAGTTTGAGCTCTGTCAAAGGGAGTATTAATGGGAACCATTATAGATTTAGCAAAATTAACTTCAAGACCAGAGGATTTTGCAAAGGATGAAAGGGTGTCTTTCATAGAACAACTAGTTGATCGGGGTAAGCTTTGATAAAGATGAGTGTGTCATCAGCATACTGAAGAATTAAGAAGTCATTATCATGAATGTTAATGGAAAGAGTTAAAGATCCAGAGTTTTTAGCATCATTAAGGACAGATTGTAGGAAATCAGGTGCAAAGATAAAGAGCAAAGGAGAAAGGGGGTCATCCTGTCTGACACCTCTCTTACAATGAAACACTTTGTCTGGAATGCCATTGAGAATAACAACAGAGGCACCAGAGTTAAAAATTGATTTCATCCAAGATATCCACTTTGGTGGCAGGCCTTTATGTTGGATAATTTGGATCATGAATTCATGCTCTACCTTGTCAAAGGCTTTCTCAAAATCTAATTATCATGGTGTTGTTTTGCAGTATGCATGTAAGGTGTCTGGTGAAATGCTAGTGAGTAATTAGCTTGCTAATTCTAATACATCTGCTGTCCTTCTGTGTTCACAATATTCCTTGAGAATTCTTGAGAATTAATGAGTGTAACCGGTCCTTATAATAATTATTACTATGAGTATACCCCACGCATTGCTGCGTGAACTAATGATTTGGAATAAAATTAAACTATTCGTGTAATTCTTAGGAAGTTATTAACTATTATAAACCTATTATGAACTAGTGTTAGTGGATTGCATGGCACACTTATATGGATAGCTAATAGTATGTTAGCGGATTATGTGTTTGTATCACAATTGTTTGTGCTAGTGAACTTTAATTGAAAGTGTTATTGGGCTATTGAGTCGGAACAGTTTATATGCTGAGAGAAATATGTAGTGAAATTTAACTTTATAGGATTATAAGACAAGATAAGATTATTATAATTGGTGTGCTTGATCTCAGAGAAAATGGACGTTCTAAATTCTAGTTCTACGAGCACATCCAAAATATTTAACCCATGGATCTCACATATGCCTAATTATTATTTTGTTTGGTTTGTGGATTGAAATATGTTGACTGTTACCGTATTGTCCATTACAAGCTAATATCTTCACTTGACGAAAACTGCGGACAAAGTCTGAGCAGGTATTGGGCCACGTCGCCTCCTTTTTCTTCACCGTCAATTCACAAGGCAGCGTCTCCTCCAGCCGTTGAGCTCAGGCCTCCAGGTTCCAGCAGCTTTTCGCTTGCTACGCCGTCGACGCCTCCCTCCGCGTGTGGCGTTCGGCTGACGGCCTCTCCTCCTTCTCCATCTCCTCCCGCGGCCTGGGACACCAGCTTCCTTACCACACTATCCGCAAATGGCAAACCTCCACTTTCTCCGCCACCCGTGCCATATGCCTTCGAGATGGGTGGTGTGCGGGGGGACGATGTGTTGCTCCTTCACATTCACACATATCGTGCTGCTTGCCGGCCTCCGAGGTGCCAAACATGGAGGAGTATACGATGCAAAGTGAGAGGTGTCAGCGCTGTACATCTCTGTTACCCCCTGTGTGACCTCCCGCGCAACAGAGCATGGTTGCTGGCTCCACGATGGCCAGAGTGGTGTCGATATGGACAGTGCCCGGCTGCTGCTCGAGGAAATGCCCCCAAGTTTAGTGTGTACTGTGCCATTGAATATCTAGCATTTTTCGGGAGTTGTAATTACTGAAGTGTTTTAGGAGAAATTGATCATCAAACTATGAGCTTAAACGTGAATATTCTGTTTGTTTTTCTATCCTGCTAGATCACAGTGATCGAGATAATAGACAGAATGCATGGATAACTATTCAGTGTCATTTAGTTGTGTGACTTGTGTCCCATGTGTACTACTGGTACAAATTCGAATGGGTGCAGTGGCTCACTTCATTCACCTTGCTAAACTGATATTTATGCCCTTGCGTGCCATTGTGTGAATTCCCATCAGCTATTTGACTTGGGCTGTACAATAGCTAATACTAACGCTATATTTTCATATTATTATGAGCTTTCTTAGTATAGCTCCATTATCTATGTATTCATAATATCTCATACCACTAATAGCTATAGAACAAAGGAGCACATCAGCTTCTATCAAGTACTATTTTCACTCAAAATAGTTTGTGTAGTAACCTGCTGTAAATTACAACTCTATGGTCTCATGCAGGCATATGTTGCTTTACCATATAAGTTCATGTATTGCAATTTCTTTTATTATTATTAATATATTATTGCAACAGTTGCAATGATCTGAATCCGTTGAAAGAGAAGGCTGTCAAGGTCCTTTTGCTCATGCTCCAGAAGCCTAACACAAGTGATAAGGTTAATAACTCATTAAGAAACAACCAAGAAACTGCTTCAAAAGGTTACCCCTGAATCCCTGATTAAGTACTATTCAATAGGTATTAGACGGTTAGACCAAACTCTGATGGATGGAGTGTGAAATTGAGATTTATGTTACCTGCGTCAGTAGGATATTTTTAGGATGATAGTGCATCGTCTCTAAGACGACACAGGAGGATCCCGCCACCGCCACCCCTCGGGGCCTCTCCGTGGGCCACCCCGGCCGCCGTCGCCGCTCCACCCCAGCTTGCGTTGGCGGCAGCTCGCTTCCCTTCCTAAGCACCATCCTTTCCCCCTCCTCGTCCTCCCCAGTCTCTCCCATGACCGTTCCCTCCCCTCATCCACCTCCATTGATGGCTGCGGCGGCCGGCCAGGCGGGACGATCCGGCCCTCTGGCGGGCGGTTCAGGTGGCTCCGGGCCTGAAGTAGCCATGTGGGCAGCGCCTGCGGCCAGCCTGCTTGGGTGACGGCGTCTGGATCTGGATCTAGATCTGGTCGCCAACACCCCCTGCGGCGGCTGACTTGGACGGCGATCGGCTCCAATGCCTGGCGGCCGGTTCATAGGGTGGCAGTTTGGGTGAAAATCCTGCCTAGCATCTTACGCCAGGCCGGCGGCGATGGTACTGACTGTGCCACACACCTTGTTGAAGGCATTGTTGAAGCTGTTGCGCTCGTGGGCGTTCAATAACTGGGTGAAAACCTAGCCTAGTTTCTCCGGGCCGACGGCGGTGGCGCAGTTGGCGCGTCGTCAAAGTTGTTGTTCGTTAAGGCCGGGATTTCCTACTGTGTGTTACCTTGCTGCGTAGCTCAAGACGGAGGTGGCGATCGATGGTGTAATAGCTCGGCTTTTGGTGGGCAGACTTTCATGTGCACCAAGTGCTTTGTGCTGTTGCCTTGGAAAAAACATCTAGTCTTCAATGGTGGTCGGTGTCTAACGTTTTCAGTACCTTTTGTAGTCTGACAAACGTGTTTCTGGCGGCTTTATCTTAACATCGGTGATCTTATTCTATTGGAGTTGTCATCACGTTGGTGATCTTATTCTAGTAGAGTTGACATCATGGAGCAAGCCCGTTTGTCGCGTAGAACTACTCGAGCTCCTTGTTGGGGATGTAATTTTTTTCTGTTAGTTTCTTTTTTTTATTATAATAATTTGGCATGATTCTACTCACGGATAGATAAAGCGGGATAGTTTCTATCCTTTATTAAAAAAATTATCCGTGGCGACAACTCAGATGACATTTCTACTAAGCTAATGCATGTTCCAGTTACTCTGTGTCAAGTTTGCACATGTTACAACACCTGTCGTTGCCACAAAGGCCAACAGTTTTTTTTGATCAATCAATGATCACGGCATGCGCTCTCATGTGATTTGTCCAAATGGACCCTGTTCACATTTAGTGATATAAAACTATAACAGGTTCGGACTTTGAATTAGCAACAAGAAAAGAACCATTTTTAATATATTATTTTTGCGACTAGGGTGGGGCTTCATTCATTATAAATCACCGGGATTACAATCAGGCCATTAACTCTTTGGGCATTGTCTTCCTTTCATGGACATCTGGAAAATATAAACATTAGTACTGAAGAAATTCTCCAAAAATGCCAACAAGTTTATGATAGATATGGAAAGAAGAAACGATATCTTTGCCACTTGTTAGAATAATTTAGTCACTACTTGATATGTAAATAGAGGGAACTTTTTTTATGATTCATTTTGTTTGAGATCATCTTTCCATTATTTACGTTACTTAGTTGATGTAATGGATTTCCATTTAATTCTTTGCAATGACCGTTAATGCACATAGATGCCAATTGATGGAAAACTACTTAGGAGTTATCTGTCCCGGACGACTTCACCACATTATCTCAATCTGTATATAGAGCAGTAAGTAAATGTGATAGCTGACTATGTTTGTTCACTAATTTGGATACAATTATAAAACATAAAGCGAGCTGTACAAAGTAGGTTTTGTCCTTCAAAATTCACCTAAATTCCATTCAAGCGAAGTTCCTCTATGTTATTGAAAAGACTGCAGTTCATTAAAAAACTACAATAATAATATATAAAATCCACAATCCAAAATAAATCATCATTCTCATTAATAAAACATGTGTAGCCGGATTCACTGCAAAGAGTACGGGCTGATTTCACTCCTAAGGGCGTGGCAAAGCCACGCCTAGTTTCTAGTGAGTATAGCATTACGAGTTAAGACGCCCATCAAATTTTATTGAGTGAATTCATGATGTAACTAATATAGTCTCGAAGTTGCAACTAAAACAATATATTCTGTCACCTCTCTATATTAAACTGTTTGGTCCAGTTATGACTGTTTTAGGTTGATCTCTTTCGCGCTCGATATAAATACGTTGTATGTTCGTTTAAACTCTACTTAATACAACGATGATATATAAATATTTTGTATATTCGAGAAAAGAACTAATTGAGAAAAACAAATAATGTATGTCCATTTTTTAGGACAGTACATGTGTGTGGGTTTGAAAGGGTCCAATGTTCTTGCAGGAATTATTCACTCGTGTCATAAAAATATGTTGTTTCTGACAACACTCAGTGATCATACTTTTGAAACTACAAACTTCAATATTTAAAATTACAAGTTATGTGTGTAGAATTGTATTTGAAATACATGGAAAATATCGTACAATTATAAAGGATGTTAAGATACATTCAAGAATAAAGTAATTGAATTGAAACAATATGATCATAGGATCGTGCAAAATCAAATAGGAGACATATATACGCATTGACTAATCTTTGATACATCCTACTTAGTAAAAATACTTATATTAAAATGTACATATTTTCATTTGTTTACTTTTAAACATAAAAGCATAGACAAATAATAATAGATAATGCATACTCCGGTCTCTATAACGTTATAACAAACTTATCAATTGCCGATTTATAATTTTTCATAGTACTGATCAAACCTTAAATGACACTATAAACTATATATCAGTGTCTTCAAAATTATTTAATTTACAAACATGTAAATTATATGTGATGATTTATGTTTAAAAATATTAAAATGCCAAATCTTATAAATTCAAAAGGATTTGTTTACGAAACAAATAATGCTCAATTAATATACAAATCGAACACCATGGAAAGTCAAATATGATAAGGGTATTTTAATGAAAAGATTTATTTTCAAGTGTCCGAGAACCACTAATAAAATACTAACACACGTCGACGGGTACAAATCGGTGAAATTTTTGCATTTTGCTCCTTTTTGGAAACATTTTTACGAATACCCCTTGGCAAAACATTTTCTAAAAATGCACCGTTTTTAGACGTATTAGGACATGACGCCGAGGTATAGGGCTCGGCGTGGACTAACACCACGCCGAGGTATAGGGCTCATCACCGCGGACCGCGGTCATCGGTCACGCATGGTGATGTCTGACTTCACGCCGACCTTCATACGTCGGCGTGAAGCTGGTGCATGCTTATCTCTCGGTCGTCCGTAATCTGCCCAAGCGGCCCATCTTGAGGCTTGGCCCAGAGGACCTCGGCGTTGGGTTAGTTAACGCTGAGGTTCATACCTCGGCGTGGCCGACTCAATGCCAAAGTCTGGGCATAGAAGTCGCACCGAGGCCCCTTCTTCCTCCTCCCTCCATTCTGTTCTTGCCCGCCGTCCTCTCTTTCTCTCTCCCGTCCCCCCCCCACAAACCCTAACCCCTAAATGCTCCTCTAGGTGGCCGGATCTCGCGTCTTGACAGTTCCCTGAGGTAAAAATCCGTCCCCTCCTCCAATCTGTCCATATGGATTTTTCTGCATTGTCTCCAAATTTATTGAACCATGGGTATATGGTGGTGTGGTATATGTGTACCTTCTTTTGTGAAATGCTAGCATTAGTGTCATTGTTTGCACTAGATGATGTATGTAGATGCAAATAGTGGTCATGGTCTCCCTTGGATGTCAACATTTTTTTAGAATAAACTTTAATCATGATTAGGGTTTGGTTAAATAATTAATATTATTTATTATGTACTCATAGTGGGCACACGCTGTTGTATATTTAGGATTTGGTTAAATTAGTATACTATTGATTATTATATACTCATTGGAGGTTTATTGTTTGGTTAAATTAGTAGTATTAATAGCTATTGTCTTATTTATGAAAATGTGGCAACTAGTTCCTGCTTATTGGAATGAAATTGCATTTCCATGATATGTGACAACTATTGTGGCGTGCTGGATGTAGATGGATAGATTAGTGAGGTTGCATCATGGAGGTCGTGTTCTTAGGACAAGAGATGATAGTTTGAAATTGGTGGACATGTCTGAAGAGTTGTTGATTTTTTCTGAAACCCCCTCTTTAAACCAATTAGTGGACCGAGTGAAGGCAAAGTTAGGTTGGAATGAACTCAATGAGAATCTTAAGTTTGAAGGTGTCATAGATGTTGGGTCGTTGAAGGGTCCACGGGTCAAGAAGGTTGCTCAAAATTTAGTGGTATTGGCCTCAGAATTTCGTTCCTTGGATTGATTACAAGATAGTTGTATTGGCCTCATAAGTTTGTTCTTTGGATTTAGTGGTAACTACAGAGTCTAGCTTAAGAAACGATTACATTCAAACATAGCCATGTTCCCCATCTCATACAAGTGATGGTGCAATGTTTGAACAAGAGATTGATCTGACACAACCAAGCTATGGTGGTGGCGATGAGTATGCATCGCCTGATCATGATGAAGGATGTTTTGAGGGTGATGGAGATGATCACAAGAATGTGGGTGGTGATGGTGAGGGCAATGATGATAGTGATGAGGAGGATGATGATTATGTACTGGGTGATGAAGAGGATGCTTCGGGCAATGATAGCGGAGATGATATTATTGAGGATGACCTTCGCGACGAAGATGATCTTAGTGGTGAAGAAGACTTTGGTGATGCTAGGGCTACCAACCAGGTTGACATTGAAGTCGCTGGAGATGATGAAAATTTTGAAGAGGACGTTGTTGAGGACTCTCATGACGATCGCGCCGTTCGTCGTCTCAATGCTTGGGAAATAGAAATATTGTCTAGGGTCTTGCCTTGGAGGGATCTAGGAGTTGGTGATTTCGAGGACCTTAGTCATGCTCATAGGGCAGTAGTTGATGGAGGGCCAAGTGATATAGCAGTCCCTGATGTTAGCGGTTGCTTCATCATACACAAGGGCATATTGTTTGCTACCATGGATCAACTAAAATCATGGTTGCAAGAGTACTCTATTCCCCACAACCGTCCCTTTAGGGTCATCACTTCGTGGAAGAACAATAGGTACACCGTGGCTTGTGTTGGCAATTCTTAACGCAACCACCAAATATTGGTGACGGTGCCAGAAAGGCCTGAGGGGTATTTCTATTGTCTATTGGATAATTCCGTAAGTGCACAGAATATATCACTATACTACTTCACCCAGGAGTATTCCAAGGTATCATAATTTATATTTATCCCAAGGGAAAGATGTATCTAGAAATACTAATGGACTCTTATCATAATTTAGCAACAACTAGTGTAGAGGGGGTAAGCGAAAGGTAAAAGGAAGGTGATGATTCAAAGGTAACTAACTGAGATAACTAAAAGATAACTAGTGCAGTATAGCTAGGTGGGAGGACAACGAGTGAGAAAGGTTCTTGTGGTTCTAATTCTACTTCCGTGTTTTAATCTAGTCAAACAGTGGATACAAACTAGGATTGCTACCTTACTACTTGGCTACTAGGGATAGACGAGAAAGCAGGAGATATAACCCCTACTAAAGCAACTATACTCTTAGTAAACGCCTTGCCTTTTAAGAACTAGCTCGAACGTGGTGAGAAACCCTAATGTCGCCCAAGACCTGTCACCTCTCGGGAGTGCACCCATGAACTGTCCATGAGAACCAGCGACATCCAAAGGTAAGATTTAGCCTAAGCACCACACTTACACTAACCCTCACTACTCTTGCCGAATATACGACTCAACTAGAGCACCCTGTTACAGGCGATGGTAAACAACCAAGGAGTTGTTTATAGGATCACAATCTAGTGTGTAACTACTATAAGACAAACTAGAGCACTACAACACTATTGCAAGAATAATATTGCACAAAGTAAATACTCAGAAAAGTAGTAGAAGAATACTATATTCAATAAACAAAGTCTTACAAGAGAAAGATACAAGAGCAATACTAGACTCTCCAGAAGATGACTCCGGAGACCCCGAGCTTCGCTCGACTCAACTCTAACTTCCACACTAGACTAAACTACAACTAGAAGACTAATGACTGGTATCTCATTTGGCTCATGAATGAATCATGACATGAATCATGTCTTGAGAGAGTGGATGCAGCCTGTATTTATAGGGGGAGTAGAGGGGGAGTCACGTCAGCAATCCGTGTGCTCCCCATCTTTCCACCCTTGGATAAACCGCCTTAGGAACCGGTGTAGATGGACGTTCAGGATCATGAACATTGCATGGTGGCATGTAGGAAGGTGGTGGAGTAATCTGGAGGTCAGGGCCCACTAGCAGGGTGGGCTCACCAGCTTGCTTCCCCTGGTGTCCCTACATGTCATGGTATGTGTCTGACTTGTTGCTTCACTTTGGTTCTTTCATTTGTGGGTCTATGAGTCCATGTATTCTCATCTTGCACCCTTGAATGAAAACACCAGTGTGATCTGAGTGTGGAGAATGACTTTTTGAGGCTTCTCATCGATCATGCCATGTCACCGGGCCTTGGACTTCCCCATGGTGGGGTCGGCCTACCACCTATGGTGGGTCCAGTGCTCATTTTCTTCCAATTTCATTATTCCTGCATCCAAATACTAAGAGTACAAGTGAAACAATCTATTGATAAAAATATGTCTATGTCATGTTATTCTTCCTCTGTTTCCAAGACTGTTGACAGTGTTTTGATGTGGATTTTTTTAACATAACCACCGTCAACAGCTTGCGAACAACAATAGTGTAGTTGGAGAGTATGTGCTAGACAGAAGAGGGCAGGCAAATGGAAGATTACCTCAGTCAAGCAACCACATCTTTGTGCCACTACTGAGGCAGAAGGGAGCCACTTGCAGCTGAATTCTAGGTTCATTGCAAGGCAATTATGCCCCATGGTGAAGCATATGCCAACCATCATGGTTTCTGCGTTGGTTGAGATCATCTTCCAACGCTATGATTACTATGTGAAGTATGGTAAAGCATGGATGGAAAAGCAATGTGCACTAGAAACAATCTTTGGAAATTGGGAAGAAGCATATGAGCGTCTCTCTATAATGTTGAATGCAATGAGAGCTGTAAATCCCAGGATGCACTTCGAGTATTTACCTAAGGAGGGTGAAACTAGGAATGGTAGCCAGGTTTTCGGTAGGGCCTTTTGGGCTTTCAGGCAGAGCATTGAAGCATTCAAGCTTTGTTGTCCTGTTGTCTCAATTGATGAGACATTTCTTACAGGGAAATTTGAAGGCACAATGCTTATTTATATTGGGACAGATGCAAAAGATCAGCTTGTCCCACTAGCCTTTGCCATTGTTCGGAAGGAGGACACGAACAGTTGGTGTTGGCTCCCGAGACTCGTAAGACAAGTGGTGATTGGCCCTGGATGTGATGTTTGTATCATATCAGATAGGCATGCTGGCATACTCAATGCTGTAGAAGAAGAGATGCCAGGTTATGGGCAAATACATCACTGGTGGTACACAAGACACCTTGCTCAGAATCTTATATTTCAT
The DNA here is from genome assembly GCA_023333625.1 of Bothriochloa decipiens. Lineage (NCBI taxonomy): Eukaryota > Viridiplantae > Streptophyta > Magnoliopsida > Poales > Poaceae > Bothriochloa > Bothriochloa decipiens. The sequence continues at coordinate 18,541,706 of CM041645.1, forward strand.
GACCACACAAAGGACAATTTCATGTTATTTGAGGAGGTTTGCAGACAGTAAGAGGTAGATTTATTCCAAGAGAAGCTAGATGCCTTTAAGTTAGCCACAAATGTCGATGGCAGGCAGTTCTTGAATGACTTGATGGCGTCTAAGAAGAAATGGATGCTTGCATATGACATCGGAGGTTGGAGATGGGGCTTCATGACTAGTAACATGGCAGAGATGTTCAATAGTATTATGAGAGGTTCTCGTGGTCTCCCTATGACTGCTATTGCATCATTCACCTTCAACAAGTAGAATGCTTGGTTTGTTGCGAGAAAGAAGCATGTGAGAAAATTGTTGACCGACAACAAAGCTTGGCTACTTTTAGCATCTCAAGAATTATCTTTCTCAAAGAAAAAGTCTAAAAAATAGAAGGGATCATGTTTCGATCTGATCAACCATGGATATGAGATTCTAGAGGCAGGTGGAACTAACATCGGTGGTGAAGATCAGGATGCGCGAAAACATAAAGTAATAATCAATGAGAACAAATGTTCTTCTAGAAAACCAACCATATACCATAGGCCTTGCTCCTACATGATTACAGCTTGTCGCCTTAGATGTGTTGACGCTGAGGTCCCTCCCCGTATGGCTATGGAGTTCTCTCTGAGGAACCTAATGAGCACATGGAATCCTCAGTTCGAGCCATTCCTCTATGAGAGCCAGTGACCTACTTATGATGGCCCCAAGTATGTGGCTGATCTTGGTTTACTATGGAAGAGTAGAGGACCTAGGCGGCACAAGAGGTTCAAGATGGACATGGACCGAGCCACCATAGGTAGATCAACTACGAGCAAGGTTGGGACACATTTTGTAGAGGACACCCAAAAAAGCCGTTGCTCAAGGTGCCATAAAATGGGCCACAATAGAAGGAAATGTCCTAAACTACTTACACAGCAGGTATCCTCCATGTTAGTTGCTTGTTACATATAAAAGTTTGGTTCCTTGTTTTACTTTCAAAAAGTTTGGTTCCTTATGTTGTTATTTAGTTTGTATTACTTCTTATTGCATGTACAAGTTGTTTTCTTTCTTAAATACTAACTGCTTTGTAATTACTTAACTTACAGAATGAATCGGTACCCCCTGCTTGAGCCAAGGTTTGATAAGCACCATCGGGCCCGGAGGACAGAGATTGGAGAGGTATAACCCTTACATTTTCATACATGGTTGTTTAGCAGAATTCTTTTTTGTATCCTAACTTCGTCACATACTCATTGACACAACATTTTCTTGGTTGTCTTGTTTTTTGTGCAGGTGCTGAAAGTTCTGAGGACAATGACACATGATGCCGCTATCACCATGGTCTACGACAACTGGTACACGCCTCTCCTAAAGCGCGCGAACCTTGCCACTGTTGCTTGTGTAGTCATTCACATTGGATGCTAGTAAAAGACTAAAAAGACTAGATGCTACATCTGAAAAACCTGTCATTATGTGTAGTCAATCCAACTAAAAAGGCTACAACCGTGTCTAGTCATTCGACCAAAAAAGCCTCCAACTGTGTTCTATCATTCCATCTGAAAAGGCTAACACTATGTCTAGTCATTCGACCTGAAAAGCCTACAACTGTGTTCTGCCATATCATATGAAATGGCTCGAATTGTTCATTTGTCATCTCAACTGAGAAGTCTATAACATTGTGCATGCATTTCATCTAAAAAGTCTAGTCCTGTGTGCAGTCATACAACACATGCTTGCATTACATCCATAATAACAGTCTATTACAACACAATTATAGGTTATGGGCAACAATCCATTACAAAACAACTTGTCTCTCTCAAAAAAGAGGGGTGCACATAATGGTCCAATACTTAAAGATCAACTAACAAATCAGCCCTAAATATCCGAAACATAACCGGGAAGCAAGTCTTCATTTTTAGAACAACTATCCTCTACCACAACCTCGTTGCTACAGCTAGGTTCGGCTGCGTTGTCCTCTTCTGCCTTTTTCTTGTAGTAAGCGGCCTCAAATTTATCGAGGGCTTTGGTGAACGCTTCGTCATACTCCTCGTCCTCAACGTATTGAGTAAGAAACTTGTGTTTACCCGCATCCAAATCGACCTTCGCTAGGGCGATGAGCTCGTCCAATCTAGAAGTGTCGTCATCGTCCTCCATCACTGCCTCAGCACTCCTCTTTTTGGCCTCCTCCATCTTCTCCTTCTCAGAAGTCCTCTTCTCCACCTCCACCACCGTCTGCTCCAGATAAGCTGAACGCACAACCTCAACATCCCAGTTACCGATGCATCCAATCTCTATAGTAATCGAAACAAAAAGTTAGAAAGACAAACAACAAACATGTTTATAAACTTTGAGAGACACTCAATGAGACACAGGCGAGCTTCAAGGCCATTGGTTGCCTCATACTCTCTTCTTTCCGCCTCAATTTTTGCCTGCACTGCTGCCTCCTCCGCTCTCTTCTTTTTCACTGCCTCATAGTCTTTCTTCCACTGAGCAGCACTTGGGGTTTGGACACCCAATCATCTAGCTAGTTAAGTTGTGCTCGTTTTCGTATCTTAATGTAGTTATCCACAAGCTGGGTACCATTCCTCATATTTTGGTCCTTGACTTGCTTTTGCTTGAGTGTATTCTTGTATTCCCTCCAGTCTTCAGCATGGTCAAAAACCTCCCACTTGGATTTCCTGAGGCTCTGTGCTCAAACAGAAGAATTTTACACAAGTCAGCAAATACAACACAGCTTGGATATCAAGTAAGCAAGAAGTAGAACAAACGAACCTCATCGTAATCAACCATATGGCCACATCAATAAACTATTCCAAACTCCGAAGGAAGTAGGCCATACTGCACTTCAACACCACATTTGCACATGACAGGAGGAGTGGGGGTAATCGCTTTTCTCTTCTTGTCCACCTTCGGCTCCGGTCAATTGTTCTTAGGACCTAGAGCCACTCCCTAAGGTTACACTTCTGCATCGTGATGTACCCACCCTAAAACATGAAAGATTAGTACATGCACAAATACTAATAAAGAGAAAAAGAGGTACAATTTGCACTTACTCCATGGGGTTTAGGACATTCAAACTCGTTAGGCCTCTCTGACCTTATCACAGAATAATCTCCACATTTGCACCGAGGCGGTGATTCAAGCCATCTCAATTGGCCTATTTCCTTCTCCTTTGCTATCATTGCTAGGGGCTCAGGGGGAGGTGGCACCCAATGCTCGAATTTCTCGCGTGGATCATGCGGCCCTTTCCACCAGAGGTCAAACTAGAGGACCTTGGGTCAAACTTGTCCAGACCGTCAATCCACTGAAAGAAATAGCACCTCTCATGGCCCTACAAAACACTATTCAACAACATTGTTAGCGAACTACTACATTAAATGAAGACACAATGAAACTGAAATAGTTTGTGTAGTAGCAATGGGCAGCTGTGTCCTCATGTCGAGATTGAGCAACATCAGCCGAGCTTCCAGAGTCACACTTTGGGACTAGAGCTTAGGAGGGACGGGGGCATCCTTGCTAGACACGTCAGGATATAATTCTCTAGGACGGTCTCATTCTTCCCACTTCTTCTTACGGAATAAGTTTTACATCTAAAAGATAAATATAGCAAATTAACAGCAATATTATCGAAGTATACTTATCGTACTTACCCTAAATCCCATAGTTAAACCTAACAAGACAAATTTATTCCATACAACCCCAAGGCATACAAAGTTTAGCAAATTCATTACATAATAATTAATAGTTTAGAAATTTAACCAAACCCTAAAACTACAAATCCATGTGGCCACCATGAGTACATAAGAATTAATAGCAATAAGTTAACCAAACCCTTACCAAAGGGCACCATGGGTATCATATTCTAAAAAGATGATGACATCCAAGTGATACCCTAATCATCTCCCACTGCAAACAATCACCCTAATCCGACCACTTCGCAAATGAAGTTACATATAGACCAAACCACCATATACCAATGGAGGAGGCAAATTCGAGACAATGCAGGTAAATCGATCCGGACAGATTGGAGGAGGGGATGGAGTTTTACTTCGGGCAACCGTCGGGACGCGAGCTCAGGCCACCTAGAGGAGCATTTAGCACCTAGGGTTCGTCGGGGGGTGGGGTGGAGTGGAGAGAGAGGGAGGCGCTGGCGCACGAACAGATTGGAGGGAGGAGGAAGAAGGGGCCCTCGGCGCGGCCTTTACTGCCCAGACTTTGGCGTCGAATCAGGCCACGCCATGTGGCTGTGCAATAACTAAACCCACGCCGAGGTTTTGGGCCAAACAACAAGTGTTGGGCCGCATGGGCCGGAGATGGAGATGACCACATAGCTCGGCGTAGAAGAGCCACACGCCGATGTATGGCGCTCGGCGTCGGCTGACAGCGTGCCGTCCTTTGGCCCCACGAGAACACGCGTCACAGACGACCGTGGTCATTGGTAACGTGGCAGGCACATCGGCGTGGTGTCAGTTGACACCGTGCCTCATACCTCGGCGTCATGTCCTAATACGCCTAAAAACGGTGCATTTTTAGAAAATGTTTTGCTAGGAGATATTTATAAAAAATGTTTCTAAAAAGGACCAAAATACAAAAATTTCAGTACAAATCGAAGGATACACAAATGGAGTTCAACACAGAACAGAGCAACACTGAGGATCCTAATCTGTCTTGGAAAGAAATGTACAGTCGACTCTTCTTCTATATATACCTTTTCTTTACATATGCGGTGCAGAACACAATACTCAACAATAATTCACTGTGCATTTCGACCAATCAGCAATCGCAGATCTCCATTTTACACTCCCAATTCATGGCTACAGCAGTCCAGCTTTCCGTCGTGTCGTCCAAAGCAGTTTCTCCTTGAAGAAACGATGGAAAAATGGAAGCTGAAGAACAACTTCACATATATAGTTCGCACACTAATTGGTCGGACCGCGGTGCGAATACGCTGCACCGGCAGACCGGACATGAGGAGTGGTTGCTTAGCCACAGGTCAATGCACTCCTGGTGGAACTTGTGCAGGCACACCGGCAGCCGCTTGACCTCTCCCCCTTCTCCACGGCGCCAAGGCACACCGCGCAGTCCGGCGAGCCTTCACCGTCAGGAACCTCGCCGTCCGCCGACTGCTCGTACGCCGGGATGCCGGCAGCTATGGCGGTGGCAGCTGCCACCCGCGCTATGTCTCTGCTGCCAGCCGGTGTCTCCCGGGCAAGCACGGCGCCGCCGATGCTGTAGCCTTGATGATGACTCTGCGTAATGAACTGCAGCAAGCCACCACCCTCGTCGTCGTTGCCGCCGCCACGGTTCATCAGACGGCGCCACGCGGCGCGCAAGAACCTGCACGGCAAGCGGAGCAGCCAGAGGACCGCGCTGAACGGCGGCTCCAGGCTACGCCGGAGCGCGGACCACGGGAAGAGCGAGCCGCAGAAGGCCGGGTAGATGATGGCGTTGACGCCCAGCCAGAAGACGAGGAAGATGGACACGACGACGATGCCGCCCTCGCTGTGCCGCGGCGTCCGTGCCAGCTTCACGAGCGCGTAGACGAGGAAGCCCGTGCCGCCGACGGACACCATGTTGGCGATGGCCAGACCGTACATGCGGAAGCAGCAGTCCATGGCGACCGCGAGATCGAGATCGAGAGACTTGCCTCTGGCCGAGCGAGGTAGATGATTTCACAGCTTGCGCGCGCGGCAGCCAACTGCAATTCACGGATTGTTCGGAAGGCATGCTATGATAAGATGACTGGATTAGTAAACAGCACAGAAGTTCATCGGGAATTTACGAGGTCATTGCTAGTTATTGCCCGCGGAATGGCAACACGGAGAGATGATCGAAGCCGCGTCTTACAAGTTACAACTCACAAGTCCAAAGTCGTCGTGTACTTGTGTGGTAGAACTTTGGTAGTTGAGAAACCGCGGACTTGTGAGAGGAAGGAACAACCACCATCAATCGCGGAACCAGATCAAATATTCTACACGCCGTATTATATTGTAACTGGGCCCGTTGATTTCGTGTCTAATGCCGGTCCACAGTACTCTTCGTTACAAATTATAAATCATTATAATTATGCCTTGGAAAAATTAAAGCATCTCAAGTTTTATCAAAATTATAGAGAAAATAACAAAGATTTAATTTAAATATATATAGTGTAAAAATATAATTAGTGAAGAATTTAATGAACTTAGTTTGGATCATAAATGGTATTATCTTATCTTAGAAATCTGGTCAAACTTGAAACATTTAACTCTCTAAGAATTTTAAAATGACTTATAATTTAGAGCAAAGGGATTTTTTTCTATGGTTAGTCCGATCAAGATTTGTACCTCGAGAATTGCCGTTCTGTTACCATATTGGGCTTTATAAAAAAAAAGCAATATTCTTGAACGACCTTGAAGCAAAGGTCAAGTAGAGAGCAAAGAAATGAGCATGTCATGTTTAAATACAAACATGCATTTCCTTGGAAAATTGCAAAACCCCCCAAGGATATGGTGACTTTGGTGGGTTGTTTATAATGTCACTTAAGAAAATAGTCGTTTTTATTCATGGTTAACAATAATACTCAAAGAAAATAGCATATTTCCTGGAGGCTGAATGGAACCGCCACAGATACATAAATGCTAAAACCACCAAGGAAATGATTATTCTTGTTTTTCACAACAATACATATATATTAATTATTAGAAAAGTCATCTTACAAATTGCTCCTCCAAAGAAGGCTGAATTTCGATAAAGTCCTGCTACTAGATAGGAAGGCAGCAGCAGCGACGGCGATAAAGAAGATGAATATGCCGGCAGAGGGTCGCAGGGGCGTCGAGAGCGCATGTACCTAGATGGACTGATCACGTAAAAGCGTAGGTTGAAACTGGGTTGGAAGTGCTTTCATTAGATCATATTTGCACCGTCAACCTAAAGATGTTGTTGCCAGAGGTTGAAGAAGTTCAATCTAGGATACCAGGTGGAGTTGGAGCTGTCGAACCAACACCTGTAGAAGACCCTTTATGCTGAAGCAGGGATTACTAGGACCAGAAGCTCATGTAGAGAGATGGATGCAACCACCAAAGATAGTGGAGAAAAAAAAGAAGCCGGGTGTTGGTATTTATTAGCGCAACCACCAAGATTGGCGTTTACGCAAGAAAGGCCTGTGGGGTAATTCTAAGTCTATTGGATGATTCCGTAAGCGCACAGAATGTACGTCTGTAGCACTTCACCCGGGAGTATTCTAAGATATCGTAATTTATATTTATCCCAAGGGAACGCAGTAGCTAGAAATTAATGTTAATGAACTCTTATCATAATTTAATAACAACTAGTGTAGAGGGGTAAGCAAAAGATAAAAGGAAGGTGATGATTCAAAGATAACCAACTGAGATAACTAAAAGATAACTAGTGTAGTATAGCTAGGTGGGAGGACAAGGAGTGAGAAAGGTCCCTGTGTGTCTAATTCTACTTCCTGTTCTAATCTAATCAAACAGTTAAAACAAACTAGAATTGCTACCTTACTAATTGGCTGCTAGGGATAGATGAGAAAGCAGGAGATAGAACTCCTACTAAAGAGACTATACTCTTAGTAAATACCTTGTCTTATAAGAACTAGCTCGAATGTGGTGAGAAAACCCTAATGCCGCCCAGAACCTGTCACCTCTCGGGAGTGCGCCCACGAACTGTCCGTGCAAACCAACGACAACCAAAGGTAAGACTTAGCCTAAGCACCACGCTTACACTAACTCTTACTACTCTAGTGAATATATGATCCACTAGAGCACCTTGCGGCGATGGTAAACAACCAAGGAGTTGTTTACAGGATCACAATCTAGCGTGTAACTACTATAATACTAACTAGAGCACCACAACACTATTTCAAGGATAATATTGCACAAAGTAAATACTCAGAAAAGTAGAAGAAGAATGGTATATTAAATAAAGAAAAGTCTTACAAGAGAAAGATACAAGAGTAATACCAGACTCTCCAACAGACGACTCCGGAGACCTCGAGCTTCGCTCGACTCAACTCTAACTCCCACACTAGACTAAAACTACAACTATACTAGTGATTGATATCTCAATTAAATGAATCATTTCTTGAGAGGGTGGAGGCAGGCTGTATTTATAGGGGGAGTAGAGGGGGTGCCACGTCAGCGATCCGTGTGCTCCCCATCTCTCCACCCTTGGATAAACCGCCTTAGGAACCGACATACATGGACGTTCAGGATCTTGAGCATTGCATGGCGATATGCAGGAAGGCGGTGGAGCACTCTGGCAGTCGGGGCCCACAAGGAGGGGGTCGGCCGACCCCTCCCTGGCAGGTTGGGCCCACTAGCTGGCTTCCCCTGGTGTCCCCACTTGTCATGGTGTGTGTATCAGTTGTTACTTCACTTCGGATCTTTCGTTGTGGGTCCATGGATACATATACTCTCATCTTGCACCATTGAATGAAAACACAATTATGATCTGAGTGTAGAGAATGAGCCTACGAAGCTTCCAATGGATCATGCCACGTCACCGGGCCCTGAACCTTCCCAGGGGGGTTGCCCGACCCCCCTTATGGTGGGTGCAGGTGCTCCTTTTTTGCCATTTTGAATATTCCTGCATCCAAATACTAAGAATACAAGTGAAACCATTTATTGATAAAAATATGTCTGTGTCATGTTATTCTTCCTCTGTTTCCAAGACTGTTGATGGTGTTTTGATGTAGAATTTTATGGCATAACCACCGTCAACATCGGGGCAGACTATGGCAACGGTGGCGACGACGACATTGACTACAAGTCCACCCATCTAGGGATTCTAACTACTACGTACTAAGGACTAGAGAGCAGGTCCCCACTCCCAACCCTCTTTGGGGACCTCGCTAAAGTCCGAGGGAGGGGTCTGGTTGGATTTGGATGGCGCTTGAGAGGAAAAAGGTTGGTTGGCTATGGAAGGGGAAAGGTCCTCCGGTCAAAGACATTAGGTAATGATTATTCCTTGGTGGTTGGATTTCAATACTCAAAGAAATTCTGGTTCACCAAAGGAACTTTTGTTTAGGTTAGCTACTGATAGTGTTGGAGGAAAAAAATCTACAAATTATTAGAAATATTTTTTATTTTTAAAAAAACTAGTGAAGTAAAATAATAGAAATTTCATCGGCTTATAGTTCATGTTGTGACTAGAGATAAAAATGGCTCCTAAAGTGTGTCGAGGAGCTAGAGCTAGAGTTGGGTGAGATCTACAAAATGGACCCCTAGGCTATAAAAAAATGCAATAGACCGTACCCTATGCATTTGTGCAATCTACTAATCCCTAGCATAGTTGAAACCAGGACTACAGACACATTGTACTAGGGTTGTTCTTAATAAAGCCAACGCATTAAAAAGTCCTTGGAAGATTTGAAAGTCTTACTATAAAAACATGCAAAGCAAATGTACCACAAACTTCACACAGTGACTGAGACACACAACAAGATAGGCAACATATGAGAAGCCTAGGAAAGTAAAGTGAGGACAAGAGATAGCTAAATCCGAATAGTTGCCAGTAAGTTACGCTCCTTAATTAAGCCATGAAGACTCAAGTCTTACTCACTACTAAGTAGCCTTCTCCACTCTAGATCGGTGGATTCCATATATACTGGGCACAACTATAGAAGCCTCATCACAAAGTATCTCCCCCAGGAAGATCACGTAGTTCTTTATCAAGGCATCAAGGCGCTGTTGGCAAACACAAAAAGTAACAAATCTTCAACATTCACTTCATGATCTCCATGCCAAGAGCACCAGATGCACACACTCTTGATTCATAATCTAGGTTTGGAATGCTCTCAAACGCTTCACACTATCTCCACTATATGTGTAGCACAACCATAGATTCAAGAGAGAGCTCACAATGAGCTAGGTAGCATAAGCATAACCATAGTCTGTATCTGTCTATGAAGAGACTACTAGATGTTGCAAACAGTTTGCAGATCGACACATAAACGCCAATACCGGCCGGATCAACGGTGACCCTATATACAAACCAATTCCTTCCAGGTTCAATTCCCATACTGATAATTCCTGGTTTGGGCTGTTGTCTGTTTTCTCAGATGCATCGTCATGATGAGAGAAAGGAGAAGATTAAGAAGGTCACACCATTTGTGCCGGCAGCGGCGCGAATACGTCGCACCTGCACACCGGGCACGTCGTGTTGTTGCTCAGCCATTTGTCGACGCACTGCTGGTGGAACACGTGGAGGCACACCGGCAGCCGCTTCACTATCTCGCCCTGCTCCATCTCACCAAGACACACCGCGCAATCAGACGCGCCATCCGGCTGCGGCCCTTGCCGCAGCTGGTACGCCGGGATGTCAGCCACCGCGACTAAGCGTGCCCTGCCGCCGCGCACCATGGGTTCCCCTGGAAGCTCGTTCATGACATCGCTTCCGGCACTACCTCCTCTGCCTCCGCCGCCGCCCGGGCCGCCGCCGCTTGGGAACTGCAGGATGGCCCACGCTGCACGTGTGCACCGGTAGGGAAGGCAGAGCAGCCATCCGATGCAACGCACGCAGCATAGGAGCGCGTTCCCCAGCACGGCCGCCCATGGGAAGAAGGTGCCACAAAAGCTGGTGTAGATGACGGAGCCGATGCTCACCCACAATACGAGGAAGACGGAGAGCAACAATTGTGGCCGGACGGTGGGAGTGTGATCGCGCAACAGCGACGAGCTCGTAGACGAGAAACCCTGTGCCGCCGAGGACCACCGTGTTGGCGATGGCCAGCATGTACACGCGGAAGCAGCAGCCATCGCCCCAGTCCATGGCTGGGGGTGCAGCGATGGTGCTTCGCCTCGATCTCTGGTTGTCAGTCCTAGCTGGAGGCTTCTTCCACGGCCGTCCGTGGCGACAGCGGCTCGTCTTGTCGGGTGATTCCGGTTGCCCGGCAGGGTTGCTGGACCTTCGACACCTAACGGAAATGGTGGCTGAAGAGCACGGAAACTCCCAAGGTCATCGCTAGCTTGCGGTACTGGTGACGGATTTCGCTTGAAAAGAAATATAATAGTGAATACCGGAGCGTATACGCTTATCTGGGATCAGAAACAACAGGCGTGTAATTTTTCTAAGTTCAGTAGAACGCGTCTCAATAGTCGTCGTCGGAGGTTCAAATTATTTTTTATACTTTCTAATTTCTATAGAGGAAGCAACGATATCTCAAAGTCCAACACTGACGTGTCATCACTATCGACGAAGCAGATGCAATCACGATTCAGTAAGCAACAAATTAAAGCTAAGTCGGTTCAGGGACTTCCCTTTCCCCCGAGCGCCCCCTGAGTGACCTAGGGCGACCACGCTGCCCCGCCTGCCACTCTCGCCACCGTGCCTCTTTCGGCCATCACCGCCGCCCTTACGGCGTGTGGCGGCGGCGGCTGAGGATGGGCCCGCACAACCGGACTCGCCGCGGCCTCCCCTCTTATCCTGCTACCCCTCCCCCTTCCCTTCCTTCTCCCACCTTCCACCATCCAACCAAGGCGATCTGCCCTCCCCTCCACTAGATCTGGAGTAGCTGTGGCGACGGTGACACGAGGGTGGCGGCCCTCGTCCTCCCCACCGGCGGCTGGTGAGTTGATGGACGACGAGGCAGATCCGGCCACCTGGCGGCCAGATCCACCCACCCTCTACCAAGATCTGGCATGTACCACCCTACTGGCGGTGCTTCAGCTGGTGGCTGTGGTCTCCTTCACATGGGAGGCTCCGACGGGCTCCGCCCCAGCCTCGGCGTCTAGGGGGCCAGCGGAGTATTCTCCCTTGCCAACCTGGCCGGATCCCTAGCAAGCGGTGATGGGCCTTGCCCCCACATCCCCGGCGGGCAGCGACAGCCCCCACGCGCGGGCGGTCCTTGGTCTCGAGGCTGCGCAGCCATGTGTGATGGTACCTGGCAGCTGCAGGCGATGGCATCTAGGGTAAAACCCCCCTCTACCAAGCCTTGTGCCTAGGAATGACAACGGTGGCGCCCCACGTCATTACCTTCTTGAAGGCGTCATCTTTTTCAGTCAGTCGACGGCAACTACTGGGGCTTCAGGAGCGAAAGTTCTCGTGGGTGACATCTCAGCGCAGTTGGCATCTGCGGACGTCATCCCCTTCAAGAAGGCTCCATTGAAGAACCCTCCGAGTTTTTGCGTCGCCATCTGCAGTTCCGCCTTAGATCTTTCATGTCGCCTTCGGTTTTCCCGCCCTGCACTTGGCACTAGAGTTGTGCCTTCCTTTGCGTGAGCTTCCACTCCGCCATCGCTCTAGTCCATCATGCTCGATCGTTGTTTCACCGTCATCGGTGTCTGCCTGTCACTGACGTAACAACCCTAAAAATTCCAAACACCAAAAATCACAGCCAACAAATTTTTTCTAAAATAACCTATGGTTGGTGAGTGTCATGTAGGAAAACATCCCATAGTTGCACAAGTGGCATCTAGTATTAATGTTAGCATGAGCATTGCATTTAATTCCTAGAGTTTGATTTGCTTCTTGTTGATTTTATGAAGTGATTAATAAAATCAACAACACCTTTATATATATATGTGTGTATATATGTGCTACTAACCATGGACATGGCTTCCAACTCCCCATGAGACCCTAGTCACATGTGCCATGGTCACTAACATTCTAGCACTAACACCTTGCCAATTCATGGCATAGCTTGGAAATAGAATTAGAAAAGAGATAGGAAAAGGAGGAAGAAATGGAAAACGGCAAATGGCCCAACCGGCCAGTGCAGCCCAGCCTAGCTGTAGCCGTCGGCCTGCCTCCCCGCACGCCATGGCCCAGCTTGGCCAGACCGGCCTCGCCTGCACCGCGGCCCAAGCCGCCACCGCGGCCGGCCTGCTTATCCCTCGTGCGCGCACGCAACCGCTCGGCCTGCTAAGCCTAGCAAGGCCAGCCAGCCCAGCAAAGCGGCCCGCCAAGCGCCACGTGCTCGCGCCTTTCTCTGTAGTCGCTGCCACGTGGACCCCCTTTGGCAGCTCCTACCTTTTCCCATTTCTGTTCAACCACCTGTCTTGTCCAAAGGCCAAAAATGGACACGGCGCCCTCCGCCGTCCGCTCCACGCCCATGACCGCCCCAGATGCCGTCCGTTGCCACCAGTGCCGCACTCGCAACCCTAACCCTAGCTCACGGCTGCGCCCAACCGCTCAATTGGCATCTGCCATCTTCACCGTCCAAGTCGGCCGCCACTGCTATATAAAGGAACTCGCCAGCCCCGTTAGGGTTTCCCGTGCCCGTGCAGCCTCTTCTCGGCAACGCCCGCACCACCTTGCTATTTGAGGAGAAGTTGGAGAGGGAGGAGAAGAAGAAGGCGGGGAGGAGTTGTTCGCCAGAGCAGAGCACCGCCGATGCCGTCGTCTGTGTGCGCCGGAGGATCCCCGGCGACCCTGACTCATAGCACCAAGTGAAGCCGCCCTGGTCCTGCTTCCCCTGCGCCACGTTGCTACCCTGGTCCCGCTTCATCACCCGCGAGCCGCCAGCCATTGCTGCACGCAGGTGAGCCAACCTCCACGGCCGACGGCCAGTGCACCCACCGCGTTCCTACTCTCCTTTGCACCGTCACCTTCATTAGCTTAACCAGCGAGTTCATCGTTAGCTAGAACGCTAGTTTGGCAACTCCTTTGGAGCCGGCATAGACCCCAGCGAGACCCGCATGCTTTGCAGGTCCCGGTCTCTTCACCGGCCGCCGTGCGCTGTTGTGACCCCGTGGTAGCGCGCGCCCCGCCGTGCCTTCAGTAGACGCGCAGTAGTCCCCTGGAGCTCCTAGTTGCTCCGCGAGGCCAAGCCCCGCGAGGCTGCCCGAGCCCTGCGGCCGCGCTCGCCTGACCACTGCGCTCGCCTAGCCGCTGCTCCACCTCACCCTGGCCGCTCGCAGCCACCTCCCGCCTGCTCACCGTCGGCAAGCACCGCGCCTGTCCTGCGCGCGTGTGGAAAAAGGGGATTTTACCTTCCCGTGTGGACCGCGTCCACCAGGTCCACCAGGGTCAGCCTGGACCAGCAGGAGGACACCGTGTGGCCCCGCTGTCCTCGGTCCATCATGGACCTGGCTCATGGAGCCGAAGGCTGTAGACCTGCCCAGTACCAACCCAGATGGATCCGGACCCACCACGTCACCTGTCCACGAGCTGACACATGTTCGGACCGCGCCGGCCCAATCTAGCCCAGGTCCAGCCCTGCTCAGGCCCAATCGCGTTGACCGCTGACCAGTCAACATTGACCGTTGACCCTGGGTCCCACTTGTCACTAACTGTTCCTGTCTCGGCCTATCACAGCATGCCACGTGTCATGCTGACATTTAACAGCTCTTTTTATTTTTCAGAATATGTTTTAATCTTCTAAAATTCATATCTTCTTCATACGAACTCCAAAAAATATGAACCAAGTGTCTAAATTTTTATAAAAATGAGCTCTACGTCATAGGCTTATGTATGATTGTATTTGGAGTTATTGAATTTTATTTGGTTCTTTATGCTACTATATAGGAGTCGCTAATGCAACTATTACATTTTCATTTCAGAGGAGGAGCAGTTTAAGGAGGATGACAACGAGTATGAGGAGGAGCTCGGTGATGACTTTGTAGGTGCCACATCCCACCCAACCTAGTAGATCCTATTACACATGGCATAATATCTAGTTTGCTAGTGCTTTATTTATGAATATCACCTGATGATGATAGGTTGCATGGTAGAATTGCTTGATGAGCCTTTACCTTGTCGCAAACTTACTCTTGCACACCCCACTGATAGGCCAGATGCATGCTTATTTACTTATGATGCTTTACTTCTACTATGCTTTATATCTGTGATGTGATGCGTGGTGGAGAGTATGGTTATATAGATAAGGCACGTGGTGCCACTTTACTCGAGGAGAGAGTTGCATGTGTCTTGGGTGTGTGGTGAGGGTTTGAGTCAATCAAACAGGATTCTACGACGAGCCTTGAGGGCGAGTCTTGTCAGGGGGTGTGTTCTGGGAATCCCTATGAGAGGTATCTGTGACGAATACATTCTGAGGTATATGGAGATCCCGGGGCCGAGGGCCTTTGTGGAGCGAAGCCCCGGGTAGGAGGTGCTATTGTAGCATAGACTGTTGTAGTCCCTATGAGAAGATAATCCTGTCTGATCCCTCCTAGGACCTGATATCTCTTGAGAACCAGAACCTTGGGACCTACGTGCTCACCACTCGCTCTTGTATGGGCGGGAGACGGATGTCTGACTAGCTAGGACGGTGCCACTACTACTAGGTTGTTAGTAGAAAGTGTCAGCAGGTACGGGCATGGGGACCCACACCCTCCTTAAAGCCGCATAGTTACCTTGGTGGCCGGGGTACTACGCCTCACAGTCTCAGTGTGCCGGTGGTATCTATCTGGGATGTCCTAGTACAGAGTGGTAGGGTGGGATCGCACCGGTTAGAAACCAGCTAGAATCAGCCTAGGCGGGGCACTGCCGATGATGCTGATCTTGTGGTTACGGGAGTACACGCTCTACAGAGTTTTGAATCTATATATAGTCCGCGGCCTTGGTTTGGCCCTTTCCTCAACCTACGCTTCTCGGGAGTAGTGAGATGAGTCCTTCTCTTCTTCCCCCTGGTGTTACCATTTCGGCTGTGAGCCACTGATATAGGCTCTAAGAGGGAGTTGGACCTATCGACTGAGTGCGAGAGGGTGAGATGTGTGTGATGATGATGGGATGGGAAAGATGTGTGGATGAGATGGGTTAAAACCTGATGAACTATATTATATATAATTTTGGCCACTACTTGCATAGGAAACCATAGCCATATATAGGTCTCTTTGATTATATCCTTTGCATCCACCAAAATACTACATAGCAAAAGCAAAGCATGGGGTGGGACAAGTGGCCAGTATAAACCGTACTAAAAATTATTTGGCAGGTGAGCCCAACTACGACTTCACCAATGAGGAGTAGACATCTCGTTCCTACGCTCAGGCTTCTTTTGGAGATTTTTTGTTGCTTTCGCCTACCGCAGCTGTTCCGGATGCTGCTACTCTGATATTTTTGCCAGCGTGGCGCTGTACTATTGATGTAACCCCCTCTATTTGTACTCTTTTGTACAATGTATGGATTTCTATATCGACTGTTGCTGGATAATGTGATGGTTTGAGCTTCAAACTATTATATTATTCGCCATTCTATGTATTTTCCCTTCGAGAAAAATTGATGATGTTTCAGTTTGTACCAGAGCCATGCTTGACCCTAGGAAGAGACCCATAGAATTGGACAATAGAATTAGGAGAACCTTGATCTCTTTCGGTTATATACCAACCTTGCATAGCACTTTTATGCATGGCTTACCTCTCTCGATGATAATTCTAACTCCATTTTTGTGTTAACCTGCAGATGGACCCTTCCCTGCACCAGCTGCTTGGTCCGTTGCCGCCGTTGGACACCGTTGAGTTCAAGCTCAATGGAGAGGACAATGGAGATTACGCTCAGGTGCTACGCGAGGTCCTCACTGAGCTTGGTGTTCCTGTTCAGGACATCGAATACTGTTACAGCGGCAAGCCCTCCTCTAAAGGAGGCATTGAGGGCTACAAGGCAGTCACCATCAGGGTACCTGCAAGCGTGAACCTGTCTAGAGTCACTGTCTTCACCGAACTCACCTTCGACCCCGGCACCAGCATCGCTGTTCAGTCTATCTCGTGCATGGCACTTCGCACCGTGCTACGTGATGCAGCTGAGTACCTGAAGAAGAGTCGCTTTCGACTACTACCCGTTGCCCTCTGTCTACCAGGGTACTTGGGAGCAGACTGCCACCTCTGGGTAGGATGCTAGAGTTGAGCGCAACCCCTGTTTCCGTACTTCCAGGATGTACTTGCAGTGTCAGGACCAGTACATCACCGAGCTGGAGCAGAAGGGACGTCATGACCGTAACTTCTTATGGGAAGTCGACCAGAGGATTAGCAAGTCAGAGAGTGAGAAGGCAGCCCTAAGGCTGGAGATATCGAACCTCGAGTGTGAGATGGCACACAGGGAGTGCACTCACCAGGACCAGGTCGCCAGTCTGAAGAACAAGATGGAGAAGCTTGAGATCAACAACAACCACCTCAATAGTAGGATCTTGGAGCTTGAGACCGCTCTAGATGAGATGAAGGAAGACTATGCAAAGAGTCTCCAGAAGCAAAATGAGGATGCCATCTATAGGGACAGACTCCACGAGCAGTGTAAGGCTCAATGTGACAAGTTGCTGAAGGAATGCACTCTTGATGGCTACAACCAGGGACACCTGATCAACTACGTCCACAAGACAGCATACCACATGGACAAGCTCAAACTTACCATGGAGGCTAGGAAGAGGTCAAATCGCAAGAGGGTAAGAGAGTATGAGGACTTGTAGGACGAGCTTCCCTTGCAAGCCTGCAAGGAGGTCAGAGTCAAGACGTTCGAGCTGGGGCAATCTCACCTCAACTTGAGTGGATGCCCCACCACTAGACTCAGCGGGCAGTCCGTGCCAACTCCTTCGCTCGAGGAGGCCCGTCGCTACGTCTCTCGCCTTCGCATGACCGACGAGTAGATTCGAGCTTCTGGCATTGGTATTCCCCCACAGCTTATAGTTTGGGCTAGTCCTTAGGGATAGGCTAGCAGTAGAGATGATGGGCCCTGCGTGGCCGTATGACCAGACTCACCATGTTGTTGAGTAGATTGTCCACCCCTTTGTTAGAGCTACCTGCGTGTAGTAAGTTTCCTGCAAGTCTCCTAGCGTAGCTGCTAGAGATATCGCCATGCACCCACTTGATGTAATGGGTGATACAGATTTTATCACATCTTTATGGATCTTCATGCTTCTTTGTATGAGTGTTGGATAGACTCAAATGTTTTTTAAATCATTTAAGCTATGTTAACTATTACATCAGTTAATGTCAAGTTATATCACATGCACCTGTGCCCTAATCCGTGAGATGTGTAGCAGGATGTTGACTCGTCATTCCAATCGCTTGAACAACCGCTTCCCTTCACCTGTGCCCCCATGGGACATGGACGCGATCGTGGTCGTGGTCGTGGACGCATTGGTCACATACCCTTCAACTTTGGGGAGCCACCCCACGCTGTAACCCCACAGCCTACACACCCACCACCGTTGCTAGTTGTTGATCTAGAACAGCTGCTGGAGGCATGGCTAGAGGACCGCCACCTGCTGGAGGTGTGGCTGGAGGAGGATCACCCCCTGTTTTTGAGGCAGAGGGTGCTACTGATGTGATGGCTCAGCAGACTGAGCTTCTTCGTGTCTTGGCTGAGAGCGTGCTGAACCACCGCCATAGGGAGTTGCACGATGACTACTACAAGAAGCTAGAGTTCTTTCTCAAGCTGAGGCCCCCTATGTTTGATGGCGCCAACATCGACCCCATCGCTGCTGATGACTGGCTGAGGAAGATGGAGAAGAAGCTGGACTTGACCACTTGCACTGACGATGAGTGTGTTGGCCTGGCCACTGACCAGCTTGTTGACGCTGGATGAGTTTGGTGGGACAGTCTCTGTGAGACCCACCATGACCCAGCCAACATCTCCTGGGATGAGTTCGTGGAGGAGTTCCGTGCATTCTTCATTCGCGAGGGCACCCTAGAGAAGAAGGAGATCGAGTTCCGCAACATCACCATGGGGACTTACAAGGTGCATGAGTACACCACTCGCTTCACCAACCTACTGCGCTATGCACCCGCCTCAGTGATGAACTCTGAAAAGGAGAAGATGTACATCTACCACAAGGGCTTTTCTAGCTGCATCAGGCTCTCCCTCTCAGGCATGAAGAGCCACACCCTGCATGACTTGATCGACTGGTGCATGGAGATTGAGAAGGACCGCGATGAGGTTTTTGCGGAGAAGGAGGCGCCTGGCAAGACAAAGAAGCACCGTGTTGAGGGAACCTCCCACGCACCTGCCCCACAGAGGTTGCGTGGTGAGGGATCCCAGCCTTCCCGCTCTCGCTTCACCTAGGGAGCTGCACACGGTTCGGGCCGGGGCGGTGGTACCTACACCAACAACTACCCCCGCCTTGCTTGGGGCCACCAGGTGTATACTCGTGTTGTACCAGGTGGTAGCACATGGAAGGCCGCCATGCCAACCCCCACAGGCGGTGCGACCTACACTTGCTTCGCTTGTGGCCAGTCGGGTCACAAGGCAGCCGAGTGCCTGAACAAGGCTGCACCTGCTACACCAGCTCCCGCGAGGCAAAACCAGGGTACCCCGTATAAGCAGGTGTCAACTAGAGCACCCCGTGGCTGCCTCACCAACCTGACAGCAAAGGCTGCCCAGACTGCCCCTGACGTGGTGTACGATATGTTTTTAGTGCATGGAGTTAAGGCTTCCGTGTTGTTTGATTTAGGTGCTACATGTTCTTATATATCCTCCAAGTTTGCACGAGAGCACCATATACCTGTCACTCTATGAAAAGAAGCCATATACACCAGTTCACCTTTGGGCAACTTCTGTTGTACCAAGAGATGTAAGGGAGTGAGTATCACGATTGAGGGTCTTACCTTTCTAGCTGATCTTACCTTGCTACCCTTCGAAGGCCCAGACATCATTCTAGGGATGGATTGATTAACACAGAATAGGGGAGTGATATCTTGCTCACCCAGATTTGTGGATATAACCCATCCAAGTGGTTGCCAGATCAGATGTGAGCCAAACAAGGGGACAGATGTTTCCATGCTGTGTGCCCTTGAAAGGAAGTCACTTGAAGAAGTGCCTGTAGTTCATGAGTACCCTGATGTCTTTCCTGAAGAGCTACCAGGGATGCCACCAGACAGGGATGTTGAGTTTATGATCAACCTGTTGCCTAGTACGCGTCCTATTTCTAAGAGACCCTACCGCATGGCAGTTGACGAGCTTAAGGAGCTTAAGAAACAACTTGAGGAGCTATCCGAGAAAGGGTTCATTAGGCCAAGTGCCTCGCCCTGGGGATCTCCTATTTTGTTTGTTAAGAAGAAGGATGGTACGCAGAGAATGTGCATTGATTACAGGAACCTGAATACTGTGACCATCAAGAACAAGTATCATCTACCGAGGATTGATGACCTACTGGATCAGTTGCGCAATGCCAGGTACTTCTCCAAGATTGACCTTAGATCAGGCTACCATCAGATGAAGATCAGAGAAGAGGACATTTCCAAGACAGCTTTTGTCACCAGATATGGGCAGTTTGAGTACACCGTCGTGTCCTTTGGTCTTACGAACGCACCGGCTTATTTTATGAACATGATGAATAAAGTGTTCATGCAGGAGCTAGATAAGTTCATGGTGGTCTTTATTGATGGCATTCTTGTCTATTCTGCCATCGCCGAAGCGCATGAACAACATCTGAGGATAGTGTTAGAGAAGCTGCGAAAGCATCAGCTCTATGCCAAGTTCAGCAAGTGTGAGTTCTGGCTTGAAGAGGTCGCTTTCCTAGGCCATGTACTCAATGCTGATGGAGTAGCTATTGATCAGTCCAAGATTGAGACGGTGAAGGAGTGGGAACAGCCACAAAATGTGATCGATGTGAGGAGTTTCTTGGGATTGGCTGGTTATTATCGCCGATTCATTGAGAACTTCTCCAAGATAGCTCGCTCTATGACCAACCTCCTGAAGAAGACCAATGAGTTTGAATGGACGCCCCAGTGTGAACAGAGTTTCCAGACCCTGAAGGAGAAGCTCACCACTACACCTGTTCTTGCCTTGCCAAATATCCACTAGGATTTTGTGGTCTATTGCAATGCATCTCGCCTCGGGCTTGGTTGTGTTCTGATACAGAATGGAAAAGTCATTGCCTATGCTTCCCATTAGCTTAAGGAGCACAAACAACGTTACCCTACCCATGAACTCGAGCTTGCAGCTGTGATCCATGCATTGAAGATTTGGAGACACTACCTGATTGGGAACAAGTGTGAGATCTACACTGATCACAAGAGCCTGAAGTACTTTTTCACTCAGGAAGATCTAAACATGAGGCAACATCGTTGGCTTGAGTTGATTAAGGACTACAATGTGGAGATCCTTTACCACCTAGGAAAGGCCAATGTAGTCGCTAACGCTCTTAGCCGTAAGAGACATTGCGATGCCTTATTCACCACTTCTTTGCCCAAGGAATTGTGAGAGGATATCAACGAGTTACAGCTTGAGGTGATAGCCCATGGCCTGTTGAATGAGCTTCATGTGCACTACACCCTCATGGACAGGATCCGTGAAGCCCAACACCATTGCCTTGAGATTTGGGAGATACACAAGCTCCTAATGCAAGGCAAGTGCCTAGAGTTCAGTGAAGATGAGCAGGGTACCTATTGGTACAAAGACAGAATTTGTGTGCCTGCAGACCCAGCTATCCGCAATGAGATCCTATTAGAAGGACATGACTCCAAATATTGTATCCACCCAGGCAGTACCAAGATGTATGCCGATTTGAAGAAGAAATTCTGGTGGAAGAACATGAAGTCAGATATCACAGGACATGTTGCAAGATGTGACATTTGCAAGTGCACCAAAGCTAAGCACAAGAGGCCTACAGGACTATTGAAGCCACTCAAGATACCTGAAT
Organism: Bothriochloa decipiens; assembly: GCA_023333625.1. Taxonomy (NCBI): domain Eukaryota; kingdom Viridiplantae; phylum Streptophyta; class Magnoliopsida; order Poales; family Poaceae; genus Bothriochloa; species Bothriochloa decipiens. Next base: position 18,563,208 of record CM041645.1, read on the forward strand.
GAAAGTGGAATAACATCCTATGGACTTCATTTTGGGTTTGCCTCGAACCCCAAAGGGCCATGATGCTATATGGGTGATAGTCGATTGTTTGACTAAGGTAGCCCACTTTCTAGCCATAAAAAATGGCGATCGAGTTGGATAGTTGGCTGATCTATATGTTAAGGAGATTGTCAAGCTGCATGGAGCCCCGAATAGCATTATATCTGATCAGGGACCACAATATACATCCAAGTTCTGGAAGGCCCTGAACAAGTCAATAGGGAGCAAGCTTGATTACAGCACCACTTACCACCCTCAGACAGATGGTCAGATGGAGAGAGTGAATCAGATCCTTGAAGATATGCTTCGAGCTTGTGTTTTGAAATATGGAACTGATTGAGAGAAGAGATTGCCCTTTGCAGAGATCTCCTACAACAACAGTTACCAGGCTAGTCTCAAGATGTCACCATTTGAGGCTATGTATGGAAGGCCGTGCAGAACACCCCTGATGTGGCCAGAAGCAAGAGAAAGATCATTCTTTGGCCCTGCCACCATCAAAGAGGTCAAAGAAGGAGTCGTCCAAGTGCGAGAAAATCTAAAGATTGCTCAAAGCCGCCAGAAGAGCTACGCTGACAATAGATGTAGAGACCTCGAGTTTGAAGTTGGGGACTATGTCTATCTCAAGGTTTTCCCTGCTTCAAGGAACAATCAGATTCCATGTGAAGGGAAAGCTAGCACCTCGGTATGTGGGACCGTACAGAATCTGTGCCAGAATTAGCAAGCTTGCCTACAGAGTTACCTGAGCAACTGGTAGGAGTGCACCCCGTGTTCCATGTGCCACAATTGTGCAAGTGTTTGAAGCTGCCAGAGCAACCAATACCCACAGAGGCACTCGATATTTAGGACACCTTGGAGTACAGAGAGCACACCATCTATATTCTGGACAGAACCACCAAAGAAACCAGAAACACCAGCACACCAATATTGAAGATTCAGTGGAGCAATCACACAGAACGAGAAGCAACTTGGGAGAAGGAGTCATAGAGACCCCTACCTGGTTGAAGAGTAAGTTACAATTTTAAATCTCGAGGACGAGATTCTCATAAGGAGGTAATTCCAAACAACAAAAATCACAACCAACAATTTTTTTCTAAAATAACCTATGGTTGGTGAGTGTCGTGTAGGAAAACATCCCATAGTTTCACAAGTAGCATCTAATGTTAATGTTAGCATGAGCATTGCATTTAATTCCTAGAGATTGATTTGCTTCTTGTTGATTTTATGAAGTGATTAATAAAATCAACAACACCGTTATATATATATCTGTGTGTGTGCGCTACTAACCATGGACATGGCTTCCAACTCCCCATGAGACCCTAGTGGACCTACCAAGCACATGTGCCATGGTCACTAACATTCTAGCAATAACACCATGCTAATTATCATGGCATAGCCTGGAAATAGAATTAGAAAAGAGATAGGAAAAGGAGGAAGAAATGGAAAAGGGCAAATTGCCTAACTAGCCAATGTAGCCCAGCCCAGCTGCAGCCGCCGGCCAGCCTCCCCGCACGTTGTGGCCCAGCTCGGCCTGACCGGCCTCGCGTGCCATGCGGCCCAAGCCACCACTGCGGCCGGCCTGCTTATCCCCCGCGTGTGCACGCACCCGCTCGGCCTGCTAAGCCCAGCAAGGCCAGTTGGCCCAGCAAGGCGGCCCGCCAAACGTTGCGCTCCCGCGAATTTCTCCACAGTTTCTACCGCATGGACCCCCTTTGTCAGCTCCTACCTTTTCTCATTTTTGTTTAACCGCGCGTCTTGTCCAAAGGCCAGAATTGGCCATTGCGCCCTCCGCAGTCTGCTCCACGCCCGTGACCACCCCAGATGCCGTCCGTTGCCACCAGCGCCACGCTCAAAACCCTAACCCTAGCTTGCGGCGACACCCAACCACTCGATTGGCATCTGCCATCTTCACTTTCCAAGACGACCGCCACTTCTATATAAAGGAGCTCGCCAGCCCCGTTAGGGTTTCCCGTGCCTGCGCAGCCTTTTCTCGGCCATGCCCGCACCACCTTGCTGTCTGAGGAGAAGTTGGAGAGGGAAGAGAAGAAGAAGGCAGGGAGGAGTTGTCCACTGGAGCAGAGCATCGCCGACGCCACCGTCCGCGCGCACCGGAGGAGCCCCGGCAACCCTAACTCGTGACACCAAGTGAAGCCACCCGGGTCCTGCTTCCCCTACGCCATGTTGCTACCCTACTCCCGCTTTTCACCTGCGAGCCACCAGCCATTGCCGCACGCAGGTGAGCCGACCTCCATGGCTGACGGTCAGTGAACCCGCCGCGTTCCCACTCTCCTTTACACCGTCACCTTCATTTGCTTGACCAACGAGTTCGCCATTAGCTAGAATGCCAGTTTGGAAACTCCTTTAGAGCCGACATAGACCCCAGCAGGACCCGCGCACTTTGCAGGTCCCGGTCACCCGGACTCCGGCCGCTGGTGCGCCGCTGTGACGCCGTGGTCACGTGCGCCCCGCCGTGCCTTCGGTAGACGCGCAGTAGTCCCCTGGAGCTCCTAGTTGCTCCGCATGGTAGGAGGAAGCCGAATACGATGCCAATTTAAAGCATCACCGGAGCACTGCCGCCAACGTCGTCCGCCGCTGCCGCCGTCGACCGCCGGCCTAGGAGCCCCCACTTCCCAAATTGAGCGTGTTTCCTTGTTCGCCTTGAGTTCGTGAGTTAGTTTCCCTAGCCAATGTTCCCTATCGATCGCTGCTGTGCCTCACCACCACGCCTCTACTATTTGGCACCACCGCCGTGCCTCCGCCGGTGACGCCAAGCACCATGAGGCTGCTCAAGCCCCGTGGCCACGCTCGCCTGACCACCGCGCTCGCCTAGCCATCGCACCGCCTCACCCTGGTTGCTCGCAGCCGCCGCCGGCCTGCTCACCGCTGGCAACCATCGCGCTCGTCCACGCGCATGCGGAAGAAGGGGATTTCCCCTCCCATGTGAACCGCGTCCACCGGGTCCAGCCCGGACCAGCAGGCGGACACCGCGTGGCCTCACTGTCCTTTGTCCATCATGGACCTGGCTCATGGAGCCGAAGGCTGTAGACCAGCACCAGTACCAGCCTAGATGGATCCAGACCCACCACATGGCCTGTCCACGAGCTGACAAGTGTCTAGGCCGCGCAGGCCCGACCCGGCCCAGGTCCAGCCCTGCTCAGGCCCACCGGGGCCTAGACCAAGCCCAGTCGCGTTGACCGCTGACCGGTCAACATTGACCGTTGACCCTGGGTCCCACCTGTCACTGACTGTTCCCGTCTCGGACTATCACAGCACGCAACGTGTCACGCTGACATTTAATAGCTCTTTTTCTTTTTCAGAATATGTTTTAATCTTGTAAAATTTATATCTTCTTCATAAGAACTCTAAAAAATATTAACCAAGTGTCCAAATTTTTAAAAAATTGAGCTCTACGTCATAGGCTTATGTATGATTGCATTTGGAGTTAGTGAATTTTATTTGGTCCTTTGTGCTACTCTATAGGAGTCGCTAACGCGACTATTATATTTTCATTTCAGAGGAGGAGCAGTTTGAGGAGGATGACTACCAGTACGAGGAGGAGCTCGGTGAAGACTTCGCAGGTGCCACACATCCCACCCAACCTCATAGATCCTATTACACATGGTATAATATCTAGTTTGCTAGTGTTTTATTTATGAATATCACCTGATGATGATAGGTTGCATGGTAGAATTGCTTGATGAGCCTTTACCTTGTTGCAACCTAACTCCTGCACACCCCGCTAATAGGTAAGACGCATGCTTATTTACTTATGATGCTTTACTTCTACTACACTTTATATCTTTGATGTGATGCGTGGTGGAGAGTATGATTATATGGATAAGGCACGTGGTGCCACTTTACTCGGGGAGAGTGATGCGTGTGTCTTGGGTGTGTGGTGAGGGTTTGAGTCGATCGGACAGGATTCTATGACGAGCCTTGAGGGCGAGTCTTGCCGGGGGGGTGTGTTTTGGGCATCCCTATGAGAGGTATCTGTGGCAGATACATTGTGAGGTATATCGAGATCCCAGGGCCGAGGGCCTTTGTGGAGCGAAGCCCCGGGTAGGAGGTGTTGTTGTAGCACAGATTGTTATAGTCCCTATGAGAAGATAATCCTGTCTGATCCTCCATAGGACCTGATATCTCTTGAGAACCGGAACCTTGGGACCTACGTGCTCATCACTCGCTCTTGTATGGGCGGGAAACAGATGTCTGAGTAGCTATGACGGTGCCACTACTACTAGGTTGTTAGCAGAATGTGTCGGGAGGTACGGGCATGGGGACCCACACCCTCCTTAAAGCCGCATAGTTACCTTTGTGGCCCGGGTACTACGCCTCACAGTCTCAGTGTGCCGGTGGTATCTATCCGGGATGTCCCAGTACTGAGTGGTAGGGTGGCATCGCACCAGTTAGAAAGCAGCTGGAATCAGCCTAGGCGGGGCACCGCCGATGATGGTGATCTTGTGGTTACGGGAGTACATGCTCTGTAGAGGTTTGGATCTATATATAGTCTGCGGCCTCAGTTTGGCCCTTCCCTCGACCTACACTTCTCAGGAGTAGTGAGATGAGTCCTCTCTTCTTCCCCCTGGTGTTACCCTTCCGGCTGTGAGCCGCTGAGACACGCTCTAAGAGAGAGTTGGACCTGTCGACTGAGTGTGAGAGGGTGAGATGTGTGTGATGGTGATGGGATGGGAAAGATGTGTGGATGAGATGGGTTAAAACTTAATGAACTATGTTATATATAATTTTGGTCACTACTTACATAGGAAACCATAGCCATATATAGGTCTCTTTGACTATATCCTTTGCATCCACCAAAATACTACATAACAAAAGCAAAGCATGGGGCGGGACAAGTGGCCAGTACAAACCGTACTGAAAATTATTTGGCAGGTGAGCCCAACTTTGACTTCACCGATGAGGATTAGACGTCTCGTTCCTACGCTCAGGCTTCTTTTGGAGATTTGTTGTTGCTTCCGCCTACCGTAGCCGTTCCAGATGCTGCTACTCTAATATTTCCGCCAGTGTGATGATGTACTATTGATGTAAACGCCTCTTTTTGTACTCTTTTGTATGATGTATGGATTTCTGTATCGACTGTTGCTGGATAATATGATGCTTTGAGCTTCGAACTATTATATTATTCGCCATTCTGTGTATTTTTCCTTCGAGAAAAATTGAGGATGTTTCAACTGACCACCGATGTCACACTTGGCCCCACCTCCGGCAGTCGCTGCCAAGCATGTGATGCCCCCTCGCGTGGGTTTCGACAACCGCCTATGTCATCCTTTGGTGGATTTCCATTCCACCCACGTGGTTGCGTCTCTTGAGTTTTGGCCTTTGTGAGTTGCAACTTGCCTCGCGATGTTACATTGTGCGGCTCGGTGGAGAGCTCCTTTCTTTTCTTGTTGTTTTGTTGTCATTATTTATGTTTGTGGCCACTCTCTTTGTGATTGTGTTGCATTTTATTCGCCGGTCTCAACTTTCTTCTTCTTAATGAAAAGATACTTGATGATGTATTCGAAAAAATTAAAGGTTAGTCAATTTGTTAATTAGTTTGGACTCTAGAGTAAAATCCATGACAGTAACTCTAAGCCTATATATATGGTTGTGTCATCCGATTCTCCAACCTCTCAAATTGCATATTTGGGTCCACAATTTTTGTTTGTGGTTCTGAGCCGGTCCAAAGAGCAAATGGGTCTAGTTCCTATATATTGATGTGACATATTGCCATACATATATCAGTTCTTTCTTTTGGTGTCCTCTTTAAGGTTCTAAATTTTTTTATTATAGTTGTCTGAGGAAGATTTGGCTATTTTTAATGTACAATGTAGCTATTACCTGCAGGTAGCCATATCCATTTGTCGCTTCTTCAGGTTGAGAATTAATATCTTGGCTAGAGATTTTAAACACTTTTCCTCTCTCCCTTGAGCTCCCCCAGACACGTGGTAGCAGTCAATGCGCAGCGTGGACACTGCGCCCCATGGCCCGGCTCTTGGGGAGATCGATGCTGTGGTACACAAAGGAACCTCCTCTTCCTCTTGTTTCCATGACTCGGCCATTGTGCCCCATGGGCCGGCTCGTGGGGAGATCGATGCCAAGGTACATGAAGGAACCTCCTCTTCCTCTTGTTTCCATGGCTAGCCATTGTATGGCAGATATCACCTCCCTCCACCACACTAGAACAGACAATCACTAAACCCTGTCGTGGGACTAGGGTTCGACAAAGGGCTGGGGATGGCCAACATTTGAGCCCCAGCAGTGGAATATGTTATCATTGTTGGGTGAAAGCATCAACCATGAAATACATTTTAAGATCCTTCTCGAGTTGTACTAACCAACATGTCAATTTTAATATGTCATTTATGGTGCCTGTTGGGGAACAACTTTGACATACAAACTTCCATCCCAAACTTTGGAGCTGAGAACAGACTTTTCGCTATAGATATTTGAAACAACACAATGTTCCGCGAAATTTACATGGATACTTCGCTATAATTATTTCGGGCTGCGCATGAATGTTCTCACATGTTTCAGGATATCTGGCGAAGATGACTTCGCTGAACCCCTGAAGCCCAGCGAAGCTGACGTGACGGCTTCGCACGAGGGATCAGCGAAGTTATCTGCTGAGTCAAGAAATCATGATCAAGTCCAAAGCTGCTCAGGAAGACAAAAGGATAGGGGCGAAGCATGTTTTATCACTTCGCCGACTTGTTTTTCTAGCTAAATGTATAGGAAACATCATGATCAATTTTGTAAGTTTCTTTGTCGTAGCGAAGCCAGGGGGTCTATAAATACCTCCTGGGGTGTAAGTTTTTGGACAGAATGAATACAATTGCGATAAGCATATTGTTTTCACCTCGTTTATGCTTGCGTGATTCTATTACCCAACAGTGCCTATCAATGTTAGCAATGGTAGATTAACACATCTGGCCAGTACTTTTGGGTGTACAACTGGTTCATTGTCTTTCGCCTATTTGGGCCCCCGTCTGGGTACTCAGAAGCCTTGCGTACATGACTTTGCTCCACTCCCGCAGAGAATAGAATATAGGTTCATCGGCATCAACCAAATGTTATCTTACAATGAAAGACTACTTCTAGTCAACTCTGTTCTAATTGCCATGTCAACATACTACATGTGTAGTCTACTCATCCCACCACATGTTGTTGAACAGATCGATAAATACAGAAAACACTGATTATAGAGTGGTGGAGACATTAATAGGGTTGAATAACTGCACGTTAATCGAAAGTTGTTAGTGTAAGTAGCGGTGAAACGGTTAGTGATCTGGCACAACGAGAACTATTTTTGTTTCAGGTGCATCAGAAATTTCACCTCTGTTTCAACGTGAGCAGCATCAACAATTATTTATGGTACAACAAACGAAATGACCGATTCTTCCAGGCTTGACACTTCCAGACTCGATAAGCTGCAACGCTAGTTTTGATGCCATGCTAAATTTAGAAGTGAGCACACACATATGCACACAAATGTAATCCTTTTCATTGGATCAACAACTAGCATCCGGGAAATCAAGTCCCTCGCTGAAGCCTGAAGGTGACAAATGACTACAAAGGGTATATATATTCCACTCTACAAATAGATATAAGAATTAACTAAGCATAATAAAAGAAAAAGGAATCCGATTTTTAGGTAAATCACTGAGATTATATCTCACCATCATTTTTGTTAAAAATAGCTTAAAGTACTCTCATCATCAGATCGGAGCGTGCTAGAAAGAAGAGCATAAAGAACACCACCACAGCTCAAGAAATCAATTTCAATCCTAACATAGAGTTTAGTTGGTCCAATGGTAGGACGGTACAGTGGGACGCTACCCACCAGGCCTTAAGTTTTGGTGCTCGCACCTTTTTCTGAGATTTTCTCAGGACATACCGGCGTTATGCGTTAAGTGGTAAGCGATGTTCCCGCCGACAAAGAGACGCAAGTGGTGACTTCAGGAATTTCCAGATCTGTCGGCTGCTCAGTCCTTCAGAGGTGCTCATAGGGGTAGAGGAAGGTTTGCGTACGTGTATTCATAGGGGTGAGTGTGCATGCATATGTTGTGAGTGTCTGCATTGTACTATGTAATTCACAAAAAAAACTAAAATTACAGTACAACTCAATACACTACAGCTAAAACAAATACAAAACTCAACTAAACTAACATTACAACTCTAAAAAATACAGCTTAAAATATCAACTCAACTACACATTGTAATGCAGCATCACACATAAAAAAGGTCAAAACATCAATAACGGGCAAGAGAAGGGACAAGTTGAGATTCATTTACCAATCCAATCTTTTAATAGATATAATTGACCATCCTGTAGTACCAAAAAAATCCTGTAAAATCTTTTTCTAGGGGCTTCCCATTCACTCGCTTCTCTCGACCCTTCCTCAGCTATAGTTGAGCGAGGGCGAAAACAAGGCGAGATGTTTCGGGCGCCGATTCCCTTCGTTCCTCCTCCACTGGGGCGGCCATTCTGGTGTCGGAGGCTTTGGGGAACAAGGTCTAGGGCGGCCGATGTATATATCTTTTGCTTGCTGCCAATGGTGTCATTGTCGGCGTTGGCCGTCGTGTTGCCTGGTGTTGGTGTTTCTTAGCGAAAGCAGCAAAGTCCGCAAGCGCACGGAAATACCATTGTAGCACTTCACCCAGTGGTAAACAGGGTATCGTATATTTCTTGAAGGACGGTAAGTTCAGGCTAATTCCTAATAGAGTTTCCCAGAGGTAGGAGATATATAACTGGGTAGTCAGGTTTTTTAATGGCCGATTCCTATAGGAGGAAGGTATCCGAGCCGCAAGGATCTTGCTTTGGGCATCGGGGCGCACCTGGTCTACCAGGCGATATCGACTTGTTGCTCTACGTCAAACCTAGACCTAGGGGATTACTAAGGACGAATGGGACTAGGTCACTCCCTGCTACCTACCCCTCAACCGTAGGAAATGAGGAAAACAAAGGTAACTCCTAGCTTAGACACCACATCTACGCTATTCGTTATAACTCTAACGTTGGCCAGGAACTTCCATCTTTATTAGGAATTCTCTACTAGAGCCCCCGCCACAAGGACGAGCGATGAACCTGCAAACTTGCTAAATGGAAAAGAACCAAAAGGTAAACATGAACCTCTTACTTCAAGTAGTAAGATGTCACTGAGGTGCAAGTGAGGAGGGAGCCGACAAGTCCGGCACTCTGCCCCGAGGAAGGCTATGCTTCCGAGAATACTCCACAGAGTTTCTCCACTCTTGAACCTCTCTCACTCCCTACTTGTGTCTAGCTAGGGCTAGGTATAGTGGCTCTACTCCTCCTCTAGAGTGTAACTTGGGAATAGGGGAGAAGAATGCAGAGAATGACGAAGAATGAATGAATGGATGAGAATGAATATTGTGTGTTTTGAGAGGAGAGAGCCCAAGTTTAAATACGAGGTGGAGAGGTTAGTTTCAGAGAGCCAAATGACCAACGCACCCATGAACCACCTTTGGGAGCATTAATTGCACCGCTTGACCAAAGATAGGCCCGGTTGCTAGCCTGGCATGGGTGCGCACCAGCCCTGGGGGCGCGCCCCAGTTTGGAGCCTTCCCCTGACTGACTTTGTCAGGTGGACCTCTGGCTGCATTTGGGCTCGGTCCATGTGGTGTACTCGTGTCGGTTTGCTCCGGTTGGGCTGGTTCTTGGTTGGTCCTCTTGCTTGGCCATGGGCCAAAAACATGAAGTGTTGGATTACATTTATTTTTCCTCATTTCTTGGGCCATTTGTTGCGTAAATCATGATTGACCTACAAAACAAGTATACACACAAAAACTATGGAATTTGTTAGTGTAAAAATCCTATTTCTATAGTTTTTTGTGTTTCCTATATTAATATTGGCGGGGTTAGAAATGAGTTAAGGACCACCAACACCTGGCTTCATCGTTGTGGAGCTGAAGTATTTCTTTCTTGGCAACGACAACTTGGTAGAGGAATCATTGCTTTTGGGGAATGATATCCTCTAGCTCAAGTTCCACTTCACCGATGAGCACTCTGTTACTAGTGTCAAGCCTGCGAGGACAGAATCTTCTGGATCTGAAGCTTTAGTTGGTCTTCTGCTTCCAGTTTATTAGTCCACTGCTTGGTGCCTCGGTCAAGAATGGTGGAGGTGTTGGCAGCTTGCTGCAGGGCGTCTGTTGGGTCTGTAGTTCATTGGTGGATGGTCATGTGCTTCTTCCTCGTCACCAGCCAGTGAGTGGTGCAGGTCCACGGTCAGAGAAGTATGGGGCGTGTCCCCGACCGATGTTCATTCTCCATCAAGATCTACTGCGGCTCAAATAAAAGCCTTTGTACAATGGTACTTCTTCTGGCTATGGTGCTCATCTTCTTGCTGAACTGTTGCCGCCATGGGTGCTTACGATGGGGAAGATGAACAACAACAATGGGAAGCACAAAAACTCCAGAGGATTTTTTGTAATTTCTTTTGTGTAGTTTGTGTGAGACAGCTGTTCTCTCTGCATTCTTCTAGGATGTAAATGTACTGTGTGTGCTTGTATGTTTTCATATGGTATTAATACAGGTACGATTTCAAAAAAAGACATCTTGTAGCTGCAACCCTCCAACACACCCACACAGAGAGAGAGAGACTAATACACATGCAGCACCCAAAAAAGACACAGCACCCAGCCCACAAAAACGCCTGCCACACACCCACACCCGCCCAAATGTAGACACACACAAGGAATACACACACATAGAGAGAGAGACCAATAGTGCCTGAAAACACATACAACTTCAGAGGTTCCTAGCTAATAATGAAATGGCTACACTTAGAGTTGTGTTGAAACGCCACATACATATGTCTTACAATTCACGACACCACACATCATGCTTGTGCTTGTGATTGTGAAATAAATGTAAAATGTTGTATGTGTGAGAGACTGGATTGTATCCCTCGATCCAGATCGCAATCACAGGACCCACCTCTCAGACTCTCAAAAACTCCGATCCATAGACCCCAGCAATGTCGATGACATCACAGCCTCCAAGGCCCATTGACAACTACGGCTCCGCCATAGACATGGACCGCCTCAACTCACCATCATCACAAAGATCCTCTTCTCCATCATGTTCCCTAAGCCGTGCAGACCTGTATCCACTCTAGGTGCCAGCCCTTCTTATGGAAGCTACTCGCTCACACAACACACATATACCAAAGCTAGCAAACACATCACAAACATACCTCTATGTGTCTCCATGTGTTTGCTAGCTTTGGTATGTGTGTGTTGTGTGAGCAAGGAGCTTTCACAAGTAGGGCCAACGCCTAGAGAGGATGCAGGTCTGCATGGCTCAGGGAAGGTGACGGAGAAGAGCATCTTGGCTAGGATGTCATCTGGCAGCGAGTTGAGGCGATCCATGTTTGTGGCAGAGTCGTAGTTGTCAATGGGGCTTGGAGGCTGCGATGTCATTGGCACTACTGGGGTCTATGGATTGGAGTTCCAGAGAGCCTAAGAGTTGGGTACTGTGAAGGAGATCTGGATTGAGGGATAACAATTTTGTCTCTTACACATAGAACCTATGTATATATTTTGAGGAAACAACTATGTATTTTATGACAACATCTTTCATTTGTTATAGCAATATTATAAAAACTTGAGCACTCTATAAACATAACATTATCTATAACCATTCTTAAATTAGGTACGGTGAGCAAGATAAGGTGGCACAGATGGAGAGTAGATGGACCAACCCTAAGTGCAGGGGTCAGCTGCTACAAGTAAATTTTCTTGATTGCAGGATCACTCTATTATTAGATTTTATTCATTAATATCTATGCTTATTTCATCAGAAAAAGGGGTGAGATGCCCATAGGGATGCTGATCCATGTTGCCAAGGCCTCATGGTGCTCCTCTACCCATGGCTTCCTTCTCTTTCAAAAGGGGAGTGAAGTTGTGGCTGTTGCATGTGTATGGTAGTTTGAAAGTGACTTTTTTCCTCTCTTCCATATCAGTGGGTGTGGAAATAACTAGCTCATTTCAGTTTACCTAATACAACTGCTATTTTAGGTAATGATCATCATTATTGGTTTTACACAACTGTTATCTGGCGCGTGTGTGACACACACATGCACACACTTAGCTACTAGTGGAATGGCCACAGTTAGAGTTGTGTTGAAACACCAGATACATATGACTTACAATTTATGACACCACATATCATGCTTGTGCTTGTGGAATAAATGTAAAATGGTTCTATGTGTGAGAGGCTGAATTGTTATCCCTCGATCCAGATCGGATCATAGTACCCACCTCTCAGACTCTCTGAAACTCCGAGCCATAGACCCCAGTAACACCAGCAACATCATAGCCTCCGAGCCCCATTGACAACTACGGCTCCACTACAGATATGGATCTCCTCAACTCGCTACCGAAGGACATCCTCGCCAAGATCCTCTTCTCTGTCACCTTCCCTGAACCATACAGACCGTCATCCTCTCTAGGCGTTGGCCCTCCTTGGGAAACATCCTCTCTCACACATGCCCCTCTATATGTGTACATGTGTTTGCTAGCTTTGGTATGTGTGTGTTGTGTGAGGAGTTTCCACAAGGAGGGCTAGCATCTAGAGAGGATGGAGGTCTGCACGGCTCAGGGAAGGTGATGGAAAAGAGAATCTTGGTGAGGAAATCATCTGGCAGTGAGTTGAGGTGATCCATGTCTATGGCAGAGGCACATGCTCAACCCTGACTGCCAATTTTGTTGGATCCTGCAAGCAGAATAGAAACAAAGGGCCCTATCCAATAAGCTATTGCGCCAGGCACATGCTCAACGGGTGAAATAAAGTTTCTTCATAGTTTTTGGCAATAATCATCATTATCTATAACCATTCTTAAATTAGGTATGGTGAGCAAGAGAAGGTGGCACATATGGACCTTCCCTAAGTGCAGGGGTATTTGTACTTGTAGTTGCTGCAAGTAAATTTTCTTGACTGCATGATCACTATATTATTAGTTTTGATTCATTAATATCTATGCTTATTTCATCAGAAAGAAAAGGGGTGAGATGCCCAAAGGGATAAAGATCCATTTTGCCAAGGCTTCATTTTGCTCCTCTATCCATGGCCTCCTTCTCCTTCAAAAGGGGAGTGAAGTTGTGTCTACTGCATGTGGATGGTAGTTTGAAGGTGACTTTTTCCTCACTTCCATATCAGAGGGTGTGGAAATAACTATCTCATTTCTGTTTACCTAATACCCCTGCAATTTTAGGATATGATCATCATTATCGGTTTTACACAACTATAATCTAGCGCGTGTGTGACACAAACACACCCCCCTAGCTATTAATGGAATGGTTGTAGTTAGAGTTGTGTTGAAACACCACATACATATGCCATACAATTCATGACACCACATATCATGCTTGTGCTTGTGAAATAAATGTAAAATGGTTCTATGTGTGAGACACTGAATTGTTATCCAGCGATCCAGATCGCTTTCACAGTACCCTCCTCTCAGACTCTCTGAAACTTTGATCCATAGACCCCCAGCAACATCACTGACATGGATCGCCTCAACAGACATGGATCACCTCAACTCGCTGCAACATGACATCCTCGCCAAGATCCTCTTCTCCGTCACCTTCCCTGTGCAGACCTGCATCCTCTCTAGGTGCTAGCCCTCCTTGTGGAACCTCCTCGCTCACACAACACACATACCAAAGCTAGCATGTGTGTGTGTGTTGCACACAGGCGCCAGATAATAGCTGTGTAAAATAAATAATGATGATAATTGCCTAATACTGTAGGGGTATTAGGTAAATTGAAATGAGCTAGTTAATTCCACACCCTTTGATATGGAAGGGCAGAAAAAGTCACCTTCAAACTACCATCCACATGCAGCAGCCACAACTTCACTTCCCTTCTGAAGGAGGAGGAAGAGGCCATGGATACAGAGCACCATGAAGCCTTTGCAATGTGGATCAGCATCCCTGTGGGCATCTCACCCCTTTCCTTTCTAATGAAATAAGCACATATTATTAATGAACCAAAACTAATAATAGTGTGATCTTGCAATCATGAAAAATTAATTGTAGCAGCAGCACGTACAAATACCCATGCACTTAGGGCAGGTCCATCTAGCACCATCTGGGCCACCTTCTCTTGCTCACCATACCTAATTTAAGAATGGTTATAGATAATGATGATTATTGCCAAAAAATGAGAAGAAACTTTATTTCACATGTTGAGCATGTGCCTGGCGCAATAGCTTATTGGGTAGGGCCCTTTGTTTCTATTCTTCTTGTAGGATCCAACAAATTTAGCAGTCTTCTAGCGGCCCTGCAGAGGATACATGAACAAAAGAGTCAAATACACACCCCTCACAATAAAACTCACATAGTCACATGGTGAGGACTCAAGGAGTGGGGCCTCAAGGTCACATGATGACATGCCTTCTTTTCCCCTGGGACAGGTCATTCCTTCCCTTGTTACTATTGTAAGATTCCTTAGTCGTTCCAATGTTTGTTTGCTAAATATAGTGAAATTTGTTCGAAAAGAAAAATAATATGATACTGATACATGTAAGTAGATTTGGCTTGAGGTTTTGTTTCATAAAAAGGATGACTTTGTTTGGCTACACCACATGTCCACAACCATTCCTCAGGTACCACAACAGGAGTCAAAGCATGGGTGACCACATTGTGTTAGTGGAGAGGCCGAGATTTTGACACACATCTCGTACTTCCCCAACCATGTATCTGCTGCTCGGAGAAGGGACGATACCCAGAGCCTTTCTTTTCGTTTTTCTCTTTATTCTGCCTTTTTGTACATTATACAGTTGTAACCCGTCCCACTTGGATCCTATAAAAGGGGAGGCCGGGGCATGCCACCAGGGCATCGGACCATGCCATTAGGCACACATTCGAACACACGAGCGCGCGTCTGTGCGCGCGCACACACACACCACACCACACCACAACACACCAAACCACACCACACCCACTCGCATAGAGACTTGGAAGCCCTTCTTCCTCTCTCACCCCTTGTATTCTCTCCTACTACAAGCACTTCGGTGCAAAGCAACACAGACCACGACACAGACATGATGTAGGGATATTCTGCCCAAACCATTATAAACCTTGTGTCTGCCCTACACACCATCGGAGGCCAGACATGAGGACACACTCACTAGTCACTTTGATAGTCTCCAACCCCTGGTTTCAAGACACTAACAGATGCAGTACGCTATTTCTAACCTATCGAGCGCTCCTGTCATCATCTTCCGTGCGTCCAATACTACTACAAAAATGTTATTGGAGGTGGGCAGTTTAGATTATTGGAGGCTTGCAACCCCAACCGCCATTATTTAAAGGTCTTGTTAATATGGATTAATGGACACAGTTGCCTTTTGGCCGCCTCCAATAATGATTTAAAAAATAAAAAAGGCAAAAAGCCCAGCGCCTGATCTGCACCTAGGCCTTGATATGTGTTGTGCCGCCACCGCTGTTACTACAGACGCAGATGCAGGGGTGCTCGATTTGCTGTAGGTGAGCTCGATCTTCCGTAGGGGAGCTTGATCCACTGCCTTAGTGGAGCCCATCGCCGCTCGATCAATCCGCTGAACCGGGGCCTGATCTACCGCTCTAGAGTCGTACCAACACTACGAGAGGCCCCATGAATCTGCCACTGCTTTCCGTAGTTAAGCTGGATCTGAGGTGGAGGCCACCTAGTGGAGGCTCGCGAAGCTTGGATGGGGAGACCCGCACCATATCCATCCGCCAGATCTGCCTAGTGGTGGCAGCCTCACTTGCACCGCCGCACGCTGGAGGAGGAGGTTCGCAACTGCCTTGCCCAACCCCCACCGCCCTAGTTTCTAGCTGCCTTGCCGATGGCCGCACCGCTTGCAACCTGCTGCCACCCAATGACCCCACCCTCCAATAAGTACAAAGAATGTTGCTGACAACGAACCTGGACCTAGTCCCCACCCCCACCACCAGTCACCTCGATCTCGTAGACCCTAATCACAACACCTCATCACCACGCATCGTTTCCCGCACCTCCAACTATGCCCATTCGTTTATCCCCACCGTTGGCTCGGAGGGCGCCACGCCACCACACTCGCTGCCCTTCAACCTACAACACACAACATGTTACAACAGTCTCCCGCCGAGTCCCCTTTTAGACATGCAAGGGAGGGAATTTACTAACCTACAAACCCTAACACCGACGTGCGCGTTGCCTCCAATGTCGACGACCTCCTCGCTTGAACCCTAGCCGCCAACTTGTTCCTCTCTAGCGTAGACACAGGGCAGGAGCAAGCGTTGGTGGGTACGCGGGTGCGTGGGAGCGACGAGCGTCAGAGCAATTCGCACGGTCACACTACAGCGCGACTTCACTTTTTACCTTTTGTGATAAGATTAATAATATATCTATTTAGTAATTTAATATGAACTTGAGCAAGAGTAGCTATATATGGTGAACTTAATTTGCATGACAATATTTGCAGCCAGATCAACCATAGTTTGTGTGTGTGTGTGTGTATGTGGTGTTGTGTGTGTGTTTGTGTATCTATCTTTGTGTTAACGGCACACACACACACGCAAGATAACGATTGTGTAAAACAGATAATGATGATAATTGCCCAAAATTAAGAAAGAAATCTAGTGAGAAGAAGTTTATTTCAACTATTCAGTAGGCATCTAGCAACATATCTTATTGGGCAGGGCCCCTTGTTTCTGTTCGTCTTGCTCTTGCAGGTGTCGCCAACATTAGCAGTTTTTTAGCAGTATGGTACTGCGGAGGGTACAGAAACAAAAGAGTCAAAACCACAAACATCAAAGGTCAAGAGTCAGGAGTGAGGCTTGATCAAGCTCACACGATGGCATGCCTTATTCTTATCCTAGGACAGGTCGTGCCTTCCAATGTGTGCAGTGCAACGACGTTCTCCATGACGGTACGGCTGTTCAGCTTGGAAGATGACGTAGACATGGTCAACGGTGTGATTGACTACGACTGTGGGTGTCAGCTGCTGAGGTCAGACTTGTTACGCTAGGAACTCTCTTACTGATACAGAGGCCTCAGATTAGTGACAATCCACTATTTAAATAAATGCTTGAACATGATATGAACCGATGATATGAAACTTGTAACAGGAAGGCGTTTTAATAGATTAAACATTCAAATCTTTGTTTGCTGAATGTGATACTTCATTCAAAAATAAAAAGAATGTGATACTGATACATACAAGTAGATTTGTCTTCAGGGTTTTGTTTCATAAAAGTATGATTTTGCCATATTTATATATACAGCTATGACAACTAAAAGATGTTGTGATCATTTGGGAAGACACCTTACGCAGCACAAGTTATTGTGGTTTCTCTGCGGCACGCACACTCTGCAAAAACAAATAAAAGATACTATCAAACATATGTTGAAGATCCATACCATTATTAATTAGATATGGAAATGAATGAGCTTTACCGACATCTTAATTCATTTTCATTATGAACCATCATGTTGGAGGACATCACTCCCCGCCGCTAGTGTCTTGGTTGGTTGCTTCGCACAACGTAAACACGCGATGTGAGGACCGCGTGACCCCGCTTCTTCTTCCTCAACTGCCATGCCCGCACCCCTACTCAACCACTAGTGCCCCGCGCCCTCACCCTTGCCGGATAGGAAGAAGATGCTAGGATTCTTGTGAGGCAGGTGTTTCTTCTTATCCATCTCTAGCCGCTAGGTCGTGATGAGGTCGAGCATCGTTGCTATGAGAGTGGCTATTCGCCAATGGTGGGGGCAAGGGCTGGGCCAAGGCCGAGCGTGAGGTCGACGATGGCATGCACGTGAGAAGGATCGCTCGTGAGGTAGATGGCAGCGTAGGGATACACTACACCACAACACTTTTTCACCGTCAGGCATCTGACGCTGAATATTTTTTTTTATCGTTGCATGATCTGACGCTAAAGTTAAGTTAGAGATCATCTGACGCTAATTCTTGATTCAGCGATGTGTTATCTGATGCTATAGATGCTGAAATTTAATGTCTCACTATCTAACGCTAAAACAATATATAACATCATACCCACTGATGCAAAAACTAAATGGGCCTACATAGCTGCCACACCAGGTTCCACTACAAGCAGATTGTGATCCCGATAGGAGCCAAATACACATAGCCCGCACAAAAATCCCTTCAGCCCAAGTAAAAAACGTTAGCAGCACTAGAAGAGCTGCCATTCGCTCTCACCTTCAGCAGCACCCGCAACCCTATCCCATTCAGCAGCACCCTGCACCCGCATGCCACACCGCCACCATCACCGCGCCCCTCACTCCTACACAGGCTCCTCTTCTCTCAGCCACCCTCCCCAATGCCTTCCTCCCATGGGGGCCATTGCTTGATCGGCCAACTGCCGTAGGGGGCGAGCACGGGGGCCTCCAGCCACCGGCGCGTGAGCACAGTAGCCGCCAACCCCTCGCTAACCCTAGCAGCATCGGCAGCAGTTGCGCACAGAGGTGGCGGCGGCGACGCGGGCGCGCGGGGCAGCCACGTCGGCGGTGGCGGCTTGGCGCGGCCCGTCGTGCGCAGGCAAGAGGTGGCGAAACCTGCCCGGTGACCTCTCTACAGCGGGAGCAGCGAGGAGAGGGGCTCCCGGCCTCGATCTGGCTAAGGGTGGGCGTGAAGGAGGCCTCACGTCCTCGATTTGGTGGAGAAGGCCTCTCGGCCTCAATCTCGCACGCCGCCCCGGCCGCCGGCTTCATCTTCATCCATCGGGATCAGGGTGACAACGTCCGCGACTGCCTTCCACAGCCGAGGCCAATGATTGGCATCTGGGTTGTCTCCCTCGCCCTCCAACTCCTGGTGGATCACGACGAGCCTTTCTAGTAAATAGATGACATTTCTTTTTAGATTCTTTGCTAGCAAACCTAACTTATATTCACTTTGATACCTAGGTTTCAGTCAACAGGATACAATGGGATGAATGGCAAGGAAGTTTGACATCCTACTACTTCTATGTTTGTAGCAGCTGCTTTTAGATGGTGCCTACAGAACCATAACTGGTTTAGGTGTTAGTCTCTCTTTTAGATACATGCTAATACTATAGACTTCTCATCTGAAACACTACGTTACATGGCTGATCATATATGTATTTGTGTTTGGACATCATGTATGAATCTATTTGTATGAGATATGTACACAATAATGTCACTTTTTGTGTTAAATTGCAACCAAATGGCTTTTTATTTTTTAAAAACGCAATTAAATGAACTCGCTGAACCATGCTAAAAGCATTTATAATGTCAAACTGTCTGACGCTATAGAGTTCTAACAGGCCATCTGACGCCGTAGAGTTCTGGCAGCCTATCTAACGCTATAAATATTCAAGGCAACAGACTGTCTGACGCTAAAAGTCTGGTCTAACACTAAAAATTTTCAGCGTCAGGACTTACTGCGATTGCAGAAGTCTGACGCTATATGTATTTAACGTTAGATCGTCTGACGTTGTAGCCGCTTTCAGTGTCAGATCGTCCAGCGCTAATTTTGGTGTTATGGTATAGTGGTAGGGGCGGGTCACATGTTTCTAAGTCACTACTGGTTACATGTTAAACTATTTTGTCCCCTTTTTCCTCTTCTGGCTCTTTTTCATTTTTGCAAGAGGGTATGGAATTTAACATGTAACCACACATAGAACATGTAAAGAGGAGAACAACATCTGGAGCTTGAGGAGGGCCCGATGGAGGTTGAAGGGACATGGGAGAGAATGTTGCCGACTTGTTAAACGTAATTAGCAACTTGTTGAAGACACAAGACACACACAACATGAGATCAGATGGTATATATGTTAACCCAGTACCTTGAGGAGCAACAATTCAAGTAGTGTAGAGGCAGGGAGCTATAGGAGGGGCAACAGAGGACGCTTGGAGAATAAAGCTATTGGTAGCGGTGAGGAAGAAAATGTTTGGGGAAGGAGAACATAGAACTTACTCCCCTCATATATATATGCTACCTAATTGGTGGAGACTAATGGTTGCCTGACCATAATATCCTACATGGGCCTATTCTACGGCCTGTCCACCCTTTTTGATCTTGATACAAAATCAATTGCACCATGGCTGGTCTTATTACCATAATTGGCCTATTGCCGTAATTTTGAAATGTTCTATTCATGGAATTGTGGCATTTCCCACCTCATCATTATATAAGTGTTCTTCTACTTCCTCCTTTCTTCCCCTCCTTGCATCTTTTCACATCCATGTTAAGTTGAAATAATAGATACCTATATATACATATATGCAATTATTGATGTTAACTTGATATACTAGAGATGGATTTATATGTATGTGTGTGCTATGTGTAGTTTATGTGTATGTTAATGACACACGCGCGCCGGATAATAATTGTGTAAAATAGATAATGATGATTATTGCATAAAACTGAGAAGAAAGTTTATTTCACCCATTTAGTAGGCAACTGGCGCAATCTTATTGGGCAGGGCCCCTTGTTTCTGCTCGTCTTGCTCTTGTAGGCCTTGCCAAAATTAGCAGTCTTCTGGCAGCATTGTACCGCGGAGGGTATATAGAGAAGCAAAAGAGTCAAATCATCAAACATAAATGGTCAAGAGTTCGGAGTCATGAGTGAGGCCTCATCAAGCTCACCCGATGGCAGGTCGTCTTCTTATTATCGAACAGGTGTGTTCCTTGTTATTAACATATTATTTGCTGCCTTGGGCACCATGACCATCTGGGCTGCGGTGCGGCAACGTTCTCCAAGACAGTATAGGGTTGTTCACTTGGAAGATGACGCAGACATGGTCGACGGTGTGATTTGCGATGGTTGTGGGTGTCAGCTACTGAGGACATGCTTATTACGCAAGGAACACTTAAGAGGCCTCGGATTAATGAAAATTCACTATCTAAAAAAACATCTTGAATCATGATATGAACCTTAGTGATGATGATAATAAACCTGTAAAAGGAAGGGGTTTTTTCTTTGTTAAAGCAAACTTTCCAACATCTTGGTTTGCTGAATGTGACACTTCGTTCAAAAAGAAAAAGAATGTGACACTGATACGTACAAGTAGATTTGTCTTTAGGGTTTTGTTCCATACAAGGTCGATTTTATCATATTTATATACACTATTGTGACAATAAAGATGTTTGCTCCTCTCATAAGCACACCTTAAACAGCACAAGTTGTTGTGGTTCATGTGCAGCACACACAATCTGCAAACACAAATAAAACAAGCTGTCAAAAAATTACCTTATCGAGGAGGAAAATGTCAATTGGAGGGTGCATACCATGATTAATTGGAGATGGAAATGAATGATCTCTAATCCAACATCCTAACTTGTTTTCATGATGAACCAACGATAGGCATCAAAGTCTCAATATCCAATTGGTAGTGCGTTGATAACAATAATGCACTCCGGCAAGCTCAACTTATCATCCTAACCATTACAGGTATTCAAAAGCAAATAAGGAAATATGTTTTCAGCGTAGTCAAATAGCATGCTCCGGTCGATTTTTTGTCGCCGCGACGTCATGTATTTCATTAAAAAGAAGAGCAGAAAGAACGACTTACACAAAGCAGCTACAAAGCAAGTGGTTTGGAACCTAGATGACAAACAGAATAGAAAGAAATGTGTTAGGGAGGACCCTCCAACACACATGATACCTACAAAAACGCTGGGGTGCCAGCAACTAGATGAAGCTACGGTTGCAAAGCATCCATCGAGAAGCAGTGACACTATGGTGGTTTAGTATCCACCCAAGTAACACAACTGCAAAGCATCTGATAATGGCAAACACATGTACACAAAAGAAGCACTAATACAAAATAAATAAAATAAAATAAAATAAAATAAAATAAGAAACTCCACTAATATCACGAAAAAATAAAATGCAATATTTAAACTCAAACAAAAAACAATGCAAATCTACACAACAAACACATAAGTCATGAGATGTCCCTCACCTCGGAGCGTTCAGCAACAGCAGCAAAATCTGGCTTAATCAGTAGCGGCAGCAACAATTGGCTCGAATTTGATCATCAAATGCCGACATTCACAAACTTATAGTTACATGTTAAGATATTAGTTTTCCATTTTTTCAGCCTAGTCATGAAAGGATGCAAAGGCTGAGATTCACAAAAGGTCACCAATTTACAGCTGTACATGTATTCTCTGCCACATCATGCAAAGCGACCAGAAACACATTAAGCTAAGGTCACATCATTTGCGCCGGTAGCGGCGCGAACACGTCGCACCTGCACACCGGGCAGGTCGAGTTGTTGCTCAGCCATTTGTCGACGCATTGCTGGTGGAAGACGTGGAGGCACACCGGCAGCCGCTTCACTATCTCGCCCTGTTCCATCTCGCCAAGACACACCGCGCAATCAGACGCGCCATCCGGCTGCGCGGCATGCCGCTGCTCGTACGCCCACGCAGGGATGTCAGCCGCTGCAGCTACGCGTGCCACGCTGCGGCGCACCGTGGGCTCCCTCGGAAGATCGTCCATGACATGGCTTCGGTTCTGCACCACATACTCTGGCAAGGCACTGCCGCCGCCACCACCGCGGTCGCTGGGGCGCCTCAGCTTGGCCCACGCTGCACGTGCGCACCGGTAGGGAAGGCAGAGCAGCCATCTCGTCCAACGCACGCAGCAGAGGAGCGCGGTCTTAAGCGCAGCGCACAGGAACATAAGGCCCCAGGGGAGGCAGGTCATGATGCCCATGGCCACCAAGAAGCAGAGGAAGTAGGTGGCCACGGAGTGGACGGTCGTGTTGGGGTGTGATCGCGCGACCACGTAGCCGAGAAACCCCGTGACGCCCAGGACGACCAACGTGCTGACGACGGCGAAGTACCTGAGCCAAGGCCACCGGTCCATGGCTAGGGCTGGCGCGCAGCGGTGGTGCTTCGCCTGATCTCCTCGATCTGGTTGCGAGGCCTAGCTATAGCGGCTTGCATTGGCTAGCTGGACGCTTTAAGTTTTCACGGACGACCCGTGGCTCCTCTGGTCCGGTGGCGCCGGCTGGATTGCTGGACCTCCTGTCTTTCTAGTTCTTGTTCACTAGCGGAAAAGCCTAAAAGAGGTCGGAAACTCCGAAGGTCGTATTGAAATGTACGGTGTATGTATGTAATAAATAATGCTGAAGAATGTATCCGAGATCAGGAGCCGTATGTTATTCCTAAGTTCACTAGAATGCGTCTGAAGAAGTACGTCGTCGTCCTGAGGGTTCAAATAGTTTTTTCTATTTTGTTTCTGTATATATACAGAGGAAGCAACGATCAGCAGGCCCAAAAATGACGTGGTCATCTGTTAAAGTCCTAAACTAATTGCCTCTGGGGCAGTATAAAATTTTTGAGAAATGCTACCTCGGAACCGGTTGATTCTAGAGCGGCAGTCAACATGTTTTTTGGCCGATGGCCCTGGCTCTCCCGGTTCGTCCTCGACCGCAGACCTACGAGCACCCCAGCCTCCAGCGCCGCCGCGCTCTCTATCCTCTCCCGCCGCTCCCTCTCCGTGGACGACACGCAGACGCTGGGCCACCTAGAGGTGAACCCTAGAGGCAGTCTCCACACCTTCACGATGGTGGAGGTGGAGGAGCTCGGAGGAGCTAATCCAGCGGTGGGAGCCGTGGTGTGATGCAATGGGATGCGAAAGGAGAGGAAACACGAATGAGGGGAAGGAAAGGGGATTTGCTCCTATTGGCACGTCAGCATATCTAAAATTGGCATAATTTGTATTGTTTTTTAATTTTGTGCGTAATCTATTATTAACTTGTGAACATTTGTGAACAATTTGACATATATTTTTCCTATGTTTGGAAACCATAGAAATAATTTTTAAACTTTTTATAAAAAAGTGACATATATTTGTGTTATCCCCAAATTACATCAGTTTATCTAATAAATTTCACCGAAGAAAATCATTGCATAATATAGTAATAAGGTGGTGTACATGTATAGCTATAAACCAGTGTTAGTATATAGACAAAAATATTTTGATTGATGGAAGGAGCTAAGACAACCGGTTATTGATCGACTAGACATACTCTAAAAAATCTGGGCATAAGTAACACCTACAGTAATAACGAGATGACATGAAGTATATAACATATATTAATATAAGCGCAATAAAAATCTTGACGGCAACGCGCATAAGAAACATCGGGTTAGCGCGACGAAACTCGGCTGAAAAGAAACCACGTGAGTATAAGCGATCGTAGGTGTTTATAATATTTATATTTAAAGTTTTAAAAATTTTTGAAACTTTACACAGCAATAGTATCAAACTAGATGGTCATTTTTCCAAAGTTTGAGATTCAAACAAATTTTATAAAAATTCATATGAAAAAACAAATTTTACCCATTCTAAATTTTGTCCTCTGGTGACTAAAATTTGTTTTTTTATAAGAATTTTTACAAAAGTTATTTGAATATCAAATTTTAGGACAATGTACTTCTAGTTTGATACTATTGATGTGTAAAATTTTAAAATTTTTGAAAATACATAAAAATTAATTAGGTACTTTTAAAATAGACACCCGCGGACGTTTACACTTACAGTATTTTCGTTCCGTGAAACTTGGCCATTTCCTTTGGTATATATACATGCAGGTGCTAAATAACATGAAAAATACAAGGGAGATTGTAGAAAAGACAGAAAATACATGAAAAATGGCACAAAAATCAAGTATCCCACTTCTATTTTTGCGAAGTCGATGTTAATGGTAAAATTACGAAACATAACGTTTGGGGTCTCAAATACCCAATTTTCTCCCTTGAAACATGACTTCGTTTTTTCATGGCACTTTACGTAACCTTTTGTCGCAAAAAATCAGCCTCCTCTCTCTTGTGATGGTTGGTTTGTTCGATGCGCTTTGTCATTTGTGCTAAAACATGTCTTTGTGATTTGTGCAAAAACATGTCTTTGTGATTTATGGTAAAACATGTCAAAATCTATTATTTGTAATTTGTGTTAACTGTCAACACATATCTTATTTGTCCTTGTCTTTTCATAGAAAAATTATCTCTTGTGATCTATGATAAAATGTACTGAAATCTATTATTAAAACAAATACAAAAATCTGAACCTTGAATGATGATCCAAAGACATTGGACGTCAAAAGGAAAGTTGGCTATTTTTTTATAAATGAAATATAGCAACTTCTTTTTTATGGTGGATTGCATGCCCTAATATGCACAAACTTCTTCTTTAATACTGCTAACCACCTCTAAGTTAATAGGGATAGTCCATAATAGTGTAATACACTGCCGGACACAGGCACTTTGCCGAGTGCCTAATGCACTCGGCAAAGGTTGAAATGCACTCGGTAAAGCCTTTGCCGAGTGCAACACTCGGCAAAGAGCACTCGGCAAAAATCGGGTCGGCAAAGAGATCTTTGCCGAGCGCTTTTTATCGGGCACTCGACGAAGAAAAAATAGAAAAAACCCAAAAATAATAGTAAAAAAATTTAATTGGGGGAGGCTCCCATTGGCCAACCCCCCACCAGCACCTAGTCATGGTCTTTTTCCTAAGATTTTTGCATACTTTGCGGCGATGAGGATTTGAACTCATGACCTCTCTCTCTCGCGCGGTTTCTTCCTTAACCACTACACTACACTATCACATATGTCTATAAGTAGTTTTAATTCCACATATATTATATCAAATCGAGTGTAAATTGCTTTATTGATGCCCTAAATGAATTCAAATAAAAAAGTTTTTAACCACATAGTTTCATAACTTTTTGAAATCTGTACTTTTTGTTTAGGAAGTTTTTTCATCCGAGGTCGTTTATAAAATTTGAATTTTAAATTTGACAAATTCAAACGTAGGTTTAGCATGCCAAGAAGAACTCAAATAAAAAGGTTACAACTTTTTATAACTTTTCGAGATCTACAAACCTTATTTTTAGTGTTTTTCCATCTGAGGTCATTTAAAAATTCATATTTTGAATTTTTAAAATTCAAACGTAGTTTAACATGACAAGATGAATTCAAATGAAAAAAGTTTTCAACTATAATATTTAATAGCTTCTCAAGATTTACAAAATTTATTTTGGATGATTGATCATTTGATCATTCGAAGCAGTGGTTTTAACAATAGTGCACAAATCTTATATCTCCTCTTATAGCTTCATAAACTATTAGAGAGACATGTAAGATTTATTAACAAATTTACTTTTACTTTGTCAAATGAAGAAATGACCAAAATATGATGAGTTAAACAACTTCGTAGTTAAAAAATTTTTCATTTAAATTCGCTTAGGGCTTCAAAATTTGGATTTAAAATTTTTTTGCCGAGTGCTTATTTTTGACACTCGGCAAAGACCTTCTTTGCCGAGTGCCAAAAAAACATTCAGCAAAGAGGCTTCTTTGCCGAGTGCCAAAGAAAACACTCGGCAAAGAGTGTTTTCCTCGACACTCGGGAAAGAAGTCTCTTTGCTGAGTGTGTCTTTTCTTTGCTGAGTGTTTTTTCTAGCACTCGGCAAAGAAGCCTCTTTGCCGAGTGCCCGATAAAAAACACTCGGTAAAGAAAAACACTCGGCAAATTACGATTTTCCGGTAGCGACAGTTATTGAATATGTATCTAGAAAAACTAATATTATTTTATAATTGGACTGGGAAGTAAGTTGGTAGTTTATGTAATACATAGTAAACTTTTATAAAATCCTACTAAGCCAGTCAGACATGGCTTCGACTCTGCACCACAAAGTCGCTGCCTCCGCCGCTACCACTGCGGCCGCCGCTGGGGCGCCGCAGCTTGGCGGACGCTGCACGTGCGCACTGGTAAGGAAAGGCAGAGCAGCCATCTGATGCAACGTACGCAGCATAGGAGCGATGCAACGCACGCAGCACAGGAGAGCGTTCCCGGCCGGATCCCCAGCACAACCAACAGGAAGAAAGGTGCCTCAGAAGCTGGTGTAGACGGCGCCGATGCTCACCCATAAGACGAGGAAGACGGGGAGTCCACGACGATGGTGGCCGCACGGCGGGAGTGTGATTGCGCGAGAGCGACAAGCTCGTATACGTGAAACCCTGTGCGGCCACCATTCATCTAATTAAAAATTTAAGCAAACGTAGTCAAGTTTAGATTATTTTTAAAGAACTTTTGTTAATATAAAGCAAGCTATAAAAAATAATATTTTAAATAAATTTTTAAATAAAATTAGTGGTGAAACTTAAAATTAAAAAATAAATGAACTACTATTTGAGATATACTAGTACCGTATATCTATATATAGACAAGATTTCTCTCTTCCTCTTCGATATCTGACACATAGAGCCTACTCGTTATTAGTCTTCTTCTAGACAGCCACTGTCTTTCTGTCTTCTCCATCTCCAGCCTCAAGCGAGCAACTTCAAACACGGGAGGGCAGCCGCACTGAGCCAATCGCTCCATCGATAAACAAGCACACAGGTGTTTGGGAAACACCACCCGAAATTTGATATTCTGGCACCTTTAAAAAGAGTACCGACGTAGTAGAGACTCTCGAGGACACTCGTCAGAACGTCGGTAACTACTGACAGCTAGGGCCTCTCATCCAAAAGATAAGCGGGAAGGAAAGGAATGGAGAGTATAGGGGAGCTCAGTGTTACGTCGATGTCGAGGTTTGTTGTAGGTAACGAAGGTAACGATGCCTTCAACAAAGAAGTGACATCCACAGACGCTACCGTCATTAACTAGGCCAGGTAGGGCATTCACCTACAGATGTGGCCCTATCAAGTAGGTAGCGGTGGCGGAATCTTCACCGACATATCCACGGAGGGGCATGACACTAGATGTGCCATCGTCGCCGGACAGGAACAAAGCCAGATAAGGTTGTCGCCCAGATTCCAAACCAACCTCGCACTCCAGACTTGGCCGCCCACCACCATCAGCTGCAACAGGCCACCATTAGCGACAAATGTACTGTCAACAATGCCTCCAGCGAGGTAGATGACGCAAGCTGTGCCACTGTTGCCGCCCAGCAAGGCAATGTTTTTCTCTAGGTTTGTTATCGTTTGACCAGCTGACGAAGAAGATGATATGTTCGCCGCTAGAGGCCATGGACGCAAGGATGGTGCAGCAACGACACTTGTCCTGCTGAGGGTGCCCGTGGGCTCCGTCTCTGCAGGTTCTATCCAGATAACATTCATCAGGGGCAAGGCCTAGCGCCCTCACATCTAGCCTGGGAAACACTGGCCCCCCGAAGCCAAGCCCGTCGTTGAGCACCGCTCTTTGAGCCCTGCTCAATGGATCCATGATTGGGGTCACCGGATCCAGGCTCGGAGGAGCCAGATCAGGCGTCCCCAGCTCACAGAAGGCCATTTGAAGGAAGAAATTGAGCTTAGAAGGAATACAGAAATTGTAGGATAGAATGGGAGGGGGATGTAGACGTGCATTAGGCCTTTTTGACCGCTGCAGATGTGCTGTCGCCACCTCCGGGGAGTTGCCCTGCTGGGGCCCAAGCGCTGGCGGCGGGTCGAGGTGTTGCCCCTTGAGTCGCCTAAGGAAGATGACGCGCGGGGGGAGGCAGGTGGAGAGGGCGCTTTCCCGCTGCGGTTATCGAATTCTTAAGCCCCAGTATATATATAACAAACTAACCAGTCACAAGAATTTAAGAATCACAGCCATGAAGCCCTTGTCTGACAACTCTAGCTCTGCCACAGACGTCGATCACCATACGACATCCTTGCCAATATCCTCCTCTATGTCACCTCCCCCAACTCCGTGCAGACCTGCGTCCACTTTAGGCACTGACGCTCTTTATTTGTGGAAGCTCCAAACACATGTAACACACACACAGAGCTGAAATCACCAAAACAGAAAAGCAATAATAGAAAACAATGTAAACGTACACAACACACATATAAGTCATCAGCTATCCCTCACCTCGGAGCGTGCAACAGCATCAGCAGCAAAAACTGACTGAATCAGTAGCAGCTGCAGCGACAATTGGCTTGAATTTGATCTTCAAATGTTGATATTCACAAACTTACAGCAATATGTTAAGACTAGTTCTCGCCAAGACACACCGCACAATCAGACGCGCTATCAGGCTGCCCCTGCCCGGCGTCTCGCTGCTTGTATGCCGGGATGTCAGCCGCTGCGGCTACGCGTGCCCCGCCGGCACGCACAGTGGGCTCCCGCCGGAAGCTCGTTAATGACATGTCTTCCACTTTGCACCACATACTCCGGCAAGGCGCTGCCTCCCAGGGCCATCTCACAAATTTTTTGGGCCCATGGGGGCAAGCAAGACACTAAGGCCCCGACAATCTAATATTTTACTATAACAATTGAAGTATGTAGTACTATTGATAAGAAATAACTCGTAGCATATATTAAGTTCATGAAAAGGTATAAATATTACTATGCGACTCTTCAGACTGATCTTGTTGTATCTTTTTTCTCCTTTTCGCCACACCAGACAAATATTTCTTTGGCATAATCTAACATGTTCAAAAAAAATATATTGAATTACAAATTTGTAACCTGAGAATTGAGATCAGTCAATCACTTACGGAGAGGAGCGGCAATCACCGATCAGGTTCCAGGGAAGTCGCGGACGGGTGGAGGCGGCGGCAGCATGCAGCACCGCGGCTGAACTCGTCTCGCGAGGCCGGAAGGAAACGAAAGGTTGTCGTACTACTACTAAAGATAGGTATACTCCTGGGCATGAAGACGAGCTCGTACCCCGTGATCGCACGAGTGTGATCGCACGATAGTGACGAGCTCGTACCCCGTGACTCGTACCCCGTGACGCCGATGACCATCACGAAGTTGACCATGGACATGTGTAGTACTCTTGTACTCTTTGTCTGGAGATGGCCGTGATGCTGGCTGGGTAGCTGGAGTTTCTTGTCTTTCTTCTACGTATCCACTAGCCGAAGAGGTTAAAACTACGGTCTAGGAAACTCCGATCCCATGGTCCTCGGTTGCGCCGAAACTTGGTTTTTGGAGCGTTTGGTCTACTTCGCTCGCCACAGCGCAGCGAGCCTAGCCTTAGCAGCTAGTGTACGCCAAACTATGCTTATTAGGCATTGTTATGTTTAGTTCATTGCGCCAGAAAAACTTAGTAGATTTTTGACCCAAACAGCAGGGTAGCCCCCTACCTATTCCAAACAATGTTGATCTCATTCCAGCAGCTCTGGCTGAAGGATCAGTCAAAACAACAGATGCATGCTAGTTTCTTCTTGCCTGGTGTTGCATAGGACACAATTTGCATCTCCTCAGGAGGTTTCTCTTATTCAGTGGCGGATCCAAAAACGGACGATTGGGGTCGCTGGACATAGTACACTAATAAATTTTGCTTACAATCTTATTACACACAAAATAATCATGAAGGAGCTCATGGATACTATGAAACAACACTCCACAACATGCATGAGGGAACTTGTTCACCAGCGTTGTCCTTGTTCCTTGCATCCCACCATTTATACAGGAAGATACATATGCGCATGGGGCAGATAACACTTCTGGGCTGGGCAGAAACTGAAAAGAAGATATATTAAAGAAAATATCAGCCCACAGAAAAATAATTTCTGGGTGGCTGGATTACTTCCTTTCCATAACCATTTGAAGAAGGGGGATGCAATGGAATGATCAGTGAGCCATTGGTAAGCTTTTTGGCAACTGTATTTTGATGGACCCCAGCTGCCCAGCAATAGCTCCATTGGTATATTTCAGACTCATTCAGACTGGCAGTACTTAGGAAAGCTTCCAACTGATTTCAGTTGAGTATGATCTCGTCTCACACGGGCTGCGGCACACCATCCTGTGGATCTGCAGCTGCAGCTTCCGTCAGCTTCACACCAACTGGCTGCGGCGAGACGCCGCACTAGCAAAGAGTGCACATCGCACGCCAGTGAGCCACATGACGACCAGGTGGTGGGCGAGGGCGAGTGGCCCTCCGTCTACAGCCTCCTTCGGTACGGCGATGAATGCACAATCAGGGGTGACTACTCCTCTTGCTCAGGCGATTCAGGTTCCTGAGTTGATCGACGATGAAGTCGAGCCTGGCGAAGGAGATCTTTTGGGCTGGCTGCATCTTCTCCATGTCGTTGCCAAAGTTGAAGACGTTACCCATCTAAAACACAATGGATCTGTACGCTAAACACTACTGCCTGGCGTTCCAGCTATCGGACTAATTAGCTCCGGCAAAGTGTGTCCATGGATTTGTGCTGTGTATCTATTTTCTCACCGGCATCTCATGAAAAGAAAATCAGGAATGGTTACACCATTTGCGCCAGCAGCGGCGCCAACACGTTGCACCTGCACACCGGGCACGTCGAGTTGTTGCTCAGCCACTTGTCGACGCATTGCTGGTGGAACACGTGGAGGCACACCGGCAGCCGTTTCACCATGTCACCCGTCTCCATCTCGCCAAGACACACCGCGCAATCAGCAGAAGCGCCAGCATCTGCCTGCCCGTGCCCGGCGTCCTGCTGCTTGTACGCCGGGATGTCAGTCGCTGTCGCTGCGGGGAAGGTGCTGCCTCCGCCGCCGCCGCCGCCGCCACCGCTGGGTCGCCGCAGCCAGCCGATGCAACGGACGCAGCAGAGGAGCACGTTCTCAAACGCAGCCCTCGGGAAGAAGGTGGAACAGAAGGCGTAGTAGATGAAGGCGCCCATGGCCACCCAGAGGACGAGGAAGACGATGCCCGCGACGGTGCCGGACTTGCCGCCGGAGTGATGATATCCCGCGAGCACGTAGACGATAATCCCCGTGCCTCCCAGGACGAACGAGTTGGCGAAGGCCAGCATGGACACGCCGACGCAGCACTCGCACCAGTCGCACCAGTCCATGGCTGGGGATGGGATGCAGCGGAGGTGCTTCGCCTCGATCTGGTTGCCAGGCCTAGCTGCCTAGCTGGACGCTTCTTTGTCAGGTGATGCTGGACCTCTTCGCTTTCTAGCACTACTTGTTCAGCAGCAAAAGAAGGCAAAAGAGTACGGAAACTCCGAAGATTTTGGACCGCCGATATCCGGGTTTGTTTAGATTGCAAAAAATTTTAAACTCATGAATAATAATTTTTTTATCATATTTAATAAATATTCTTCAATCAACTAGGTTTAAAAGATTTATCTCGTAATTTTAAACTAAACTGTATAATTAATTATTTTTTAACTATATTTAATACTCTATACATGAGTCAAAAATTTATATAATGAAAAGAGAGTAAAAAAACTTAAAATTTAAAGGCAATCTAATCAAGGCCCGATATCTGAAACCGTATGTACTACGTGATTTTTTCCAAGTTCACTACACGCGTGTCAAAAGTCGTCATCGTAACGTAGGGCTAGTACTGCTTCCATAAAAAACAACAGGACACATAGACAAACAAAAGGACAATGGAGGGCAGCATCTCTAGTCTGACACAAACAAACAGCTTTACGTCTTTCTCTGGATCGAATACCCAGCTTTATCTCCGGATTCATCCTTAAAAAAATATTTTATTATGATTATCGAGGTTCTCTCCTCTATACCATTTTCTTCTGCACACATACATCCTCTATATCATCCTCTATCTCTATGGGGCTCACTGGTCTAGATTTTTCCTTTTTCTTTTTTTTCCTTTTTTCTCTTCCATTTGTTTTCTCCATGCAACACCGCTCGCCCACTCCCCGTCCTCCACCTCCCTCTCCGACGAGGGCACGCGGCGATGGTCCCTGTGGGGGCGCGTGTGGCGGCCCCGGCGAGGGCGGTGACGCGGGATGAGCTCTTCGGTGGCGTCCTCAAACATCGTGGCAGCCGCGGCCTCGTCCCTCCATCCACGAGCATAGCGACGGACAAAGTTGTCGCACCCCACTACCACGCCGAGAGTCTCCACCACCACCCGTGCCACCAGCAATCCAGCCATAGAGTGCGAGCCGAAGGAGCTGCAATTCCTAGGCGTGATCAGCATCTACCGCCTCTCTTTCTCCATCCTCGCCGGCCAGCACCGCCCGCTCATCTTCCGCATCACACCCTCCTTCGCGTTGCCGCTCGCGGAGCTCTTCCTCCTCCACATCGCCATCTTGCACTCCCTTTTCTCTCACATCAACTCCACCGCTGCCTGCGGGTGCGCCTAGGTCGGCCTTCGCCTGCCTCTCCTGCGCCGCCGTCTTGTGCCCCTCCCACGCCGCCTCGCAAGCCTCCGCCTCCGCCGGCCTCGACCACCAAAGGAGGAGACCGCGACCGGCTGTGGATGAGCTCATGGCTGGCGGAGTCCGCGCGGCCAGAGGAGGAGACCACGGCCGGTGGAGCTCCTGCTCGCGCTCGCGCCCCAGTCTGCGGAGTCTATGACAGAGCTCCCTATCGCGTTCGTACTCGAGCAGTGGTGGATGGGCACGGGCGCCCCCTTCTCCCTCTCCCTCTCCCTTCCCTCTCCCGCGAGCGAGGTGGGGCCGCACGCGTAGGTAGCGGATGCCCTCGAAGGCCGCTAGAAATAGCGGATGGAACGTGAAGATAGCAGAAGCGGTAGCGTACCCCACCAGGGATTTTTCCTCTAAAGTGGTCATGCAGGGTGGTTTACAACACCCCAATGCGAGTAGTCTCAGTTTGCATGCTGCAAACACACGGTCCGATGGATGCTCTGGCCTTTCATCAGATAATGAAGGTAACGTCTCTTCTGTAGGAACCTCCGCGACGCTGCGGGGCTACTAGTCATGCTGATATGGACCAGAGAATCAAACGTGGAGGTGGGGCACTATTA
Source organism: Bothriochloa decipiens (assembly GCA_023333625.1). NCBI lineage: Eukaryota > Viridiplantae > Streptophyta > Magnoliopsida > Poales > Poaceae > Bothriochloa > Bothriochloa decipiens. Next base: position 18,596,886 of record CM041645.1, read on the forward strand.
CACGGTGGCGGGTTGGGGAAGCCCTGAGCATTTGAATTGTTTTTTTTATTTTTTTCTCAGAGAAAGCAGCATTTTCAGGGATCCTAACAGTGACTTGTGTCATCCGTTCATGTTCTAAAATAATTGCATCCAACCATTCATCCTATGTATTTATCAGAACAAAATTGCATAGTCAGTGATTGTTTGGAGTTTTTGTTTTAAAATCTTTAGCTCAAGGTTTGGCTGGTTAGGTAATAATTTTTTAGACCACTTTAGATCTTTTAACAAATACTCCCTCCGTTCCTTTATGTGTGTCGTCGGAGGAAGGGCACAGGAATTAAGGCAAAGGCCCACGTCTAGGGACAAAGGTGCTGCACTGCAAGATGCTGCAGTTTTGGATTGTACTGCAGTTAATGTCCAACTTTTACTCACCCACTCCACAAGTATCTTCAAATAAATAAATCGCATTTCCCATCACTTGGTGGTAAACTCATTTTACATGAAAAAATCAGCATGACTCAGTGGCAAAAACTGGTTACCGTCAAATTTATACAGACCATTTCAACAGCAGTGGATAAAAGCCTAGTCGCCCTTCCTTTCCCCACCATTTCAAC
>CM041645.1:18597488-18612260 GCA_023333625.1 Bothriochloa decipiens
GCAGTGGATAAAAGCCTAGTCGCCCTTCCTTTCCCCACCATTTCAACCACTCAGTTCTCATTCATCTCCCCATGGGCCATGGCAATACTAGACTTAAACAAGCTACCAGAGGGGAGAGGAGAGGAGGTGCCAGATCTAAACAAGGATCCTGATGAACATGAACACGAAGAGGATCTTGGTCCCTGGGAAGATGTACTGGCTGCAGTTCAAGTTGGAGAAGGTGACCACTTTGGTGTCCATCCTGCTGAGAATGATGAACAAGAACAAATTCATCTAGATAAGTTTATCTATTTGTATCCAAAATGAGTGTACTTGTTCTAATTCTCTCTATCCTCTCTCCTTAAAATAGTTGTGCTTCATTATTTATATCTCCTAAAATCACAAGCAATAGCACATGTTCTCTCTAGCCTCTCTCTCCAATCATAAATTAGTGCTTGTTTAGTTGATCTCTACTAAAATCACTACCAACATCTAAGAATTTCTAGTGTTTATCTCTCACCTAAAACTCCTTTACAGCATGGATCATTTTCCTCCATCTATTCTGGTGGCTGTACTTAGTATCACCATCCCACTTTACCTGTAAATTATGCAAACCGATGAGAAGAAGGAAAGTCTAGTATCCCCATGCCATACATTAAGTCTAAAAAATTACTAACTCACTGAACACTAGATCCATTTCTATTTGTATTGCACAGGTTACGTGTTTCTTAAAATTTACAAATGCGCATGAGTTAAAATAAAATTGTACTGGGAGGAATAACTCACATGTGTGGTTGCCAATGCATTCTCATAACCATCAGCTTCTATACCGGGTGACAATGCTGGCCATCCTTTTGTTGCAATTGATCCACATGAACAAGACCCAGAAAACCTACATGCAGGTAGTTATTTATTTCCCTCAAGTTGAAGTCAGCTTTGCAACAATAATTGTCCATGTGAAGAAGTTTGATAATCTGTTGTGTAGCACATGTTCTCTGTTTTCTATCTCATTCTAAATTAGTGTTTCGAACTCTTTTGCAGTCCTCTGTGTCCTAAAATTAGTATGAACTGTTGTCCTAAAATTATTATCATCTGGTTTAGTTCCTCTCTCATTAAATTGCAAGCAACAGTACTCAATTCTTTGTGTAAGGCATGCAGCTCATATTTGCTTCAAGTTAAAAATGAAATCAGAATGAGAGCGGATTAATAACTCACATGTGTGGGTCACAATGCAATTTTATAATCATCAGCTTGCTTCTGTACCAGGTGACAATGCTGGCCATCCATTTGATTTAAATGATCCACAGGAACAAGAAGAACAAATCTGCATGCAGGTGATTTTAATGTTTATTCTCTCTGTTCTAAACTACTATGAACTGCTATACTGAGAAGGAAGAATAACTCACCATGTGTGGGTGACAATGCATTCTTCTAATGATAAGCTTCCTTCTGTACCAGGTGACAGTCATGCATTTGATTTAAATGGCCCACAACAGGAACAAGATCACCTGTATATAGGTGATTATGTCCTCAGTTTCCACTCATGTTTGCAACCATATATGTCCATGTCAAAAGTCAATTAATCTATTTACTCACAATCAGCACACCATCTACTTTTTTATGTAGGAGATGACAACATTGCCTTGCAAGAAGAACAAGGTACCTTCGACGATGTCGTACACGACTTTGGCGTGTTTGCAGCAGCTGTTAACATACAATTTGACCAAGAGGACTTGTCTGACTTGGATGATGAAGACTATCAGCCACCCCTACAAGAAGCAACAAATGTGCTCAGTATTTTGACAGCAAGAGAAAGGCAAGATATATATGAAGATTTGCTGAGGTCAAGCACTAATGGCACATTACAGCGAAACAGCACAACAGTTGTTGGTCTTAAGCACAATGTCAATGTGCGTAAGTACAACGGATATGGCAGAGAGCAAAAAATTACTTGGCACAAGGCATACCAGTAGATGTCAGTTCTAAGAAACCTAAGAATTGCGGACGTAAAAATACAAGTGGACCTCAGTACAGTTGTTGATATTCCCTTAAACAGAAGGGGAACCATAAGGTCATTAGCATATGCTCTTGAAATCAATAAATCCACCCTACATAGGTTGTTCCAAGAAGGCTTGCTACAATGACACTCCAATGCATTGAGGCCTTATTTGAAGGAAGAAAACAAACGCGCAAGGTTGCGGTGGGTTCTCTCTAAGTTAGATGAAAGCACTCTGCCAAACAATCCAAAGTTCAAGAATATGAAAAATATTATTCACTCGGACGAGAAGTGGTTCAATGGTACACAGAAGATTAATACCATCTACTTGCATCCAAATGAACAAGACCCACATAGGATAGTGCAAAACAAGAATGCTGTTAACAAAGTCATGTTTTATTCTGCTCTTGGAAGGCCTAGGTTTGATGATGAATGGAGATGCTATTTTAATAGGCTTGTAGGTTTATGGCCTTTTGTGCGCGAGGTACTAGTCATTTTGTACATTGTACTTGCAATCCATTTTTAGATATTTGGCTAAACAATCTTTATAATTACAGGAACTAGCAAAAAGAAAAAGTGGCAACAGGTCAAGGGGCACACCTATCACAAAGACCATGAGGGTTGATAGACAAACTATCAGGTCTTATATGATCGATAAACTAATACCAGCTATAGAAGCTTGTTGGCCTGCAAAATCAAGGCATGAGACAATATGGATACAACAAGACAATGCTCCTTCGCATGTACGAGAAGATGATGCAGATTTCAAGCTAGCAGTAGCCCGAACAAGCCTAGATATACGCCTAACTAACCAGCCTGCTAATTTGTCAGATATGAACTGCCTTGACCTTGGTTTTTTTGCGTCTCTTCAGTCATTAACTGATAGAACGACATCTAGAAACATGAATGAACTTATCAAAAATGTGATGACGGAATATCAAAACTACAACCCCGTCATTTTGAATAGGGTATTCCTCACACTACAAGGATGCATGATCGAAGTTATGAAAGATGGTGGAGGCAATAGGTACAGGATCCCTCACATGAACAAAGAAAGGCTAGAGGCACTAGGCATGCTCCCTGAAGCTCTAAGTTGTGACAGTCAGCTAGTTCAAAGGGCTTTTGAGTTGTTGAACAATTAATGGTTATGTTCATGTAAACATCGCTTATGATGCTTTTGTGTACAAATGTGATCCTGTTCTACAAATCAGGGAGACCTACTTTTGTAAGTGCATTTCAGTGCACAGTTGAACCTCTGTCATATTGTATATATTACTCCTATGTGTTTAATTAGAACATCCATCACAGCAAAGGTTTTGACCGACATGTTAAATTGCAATGTGCGCTAGTCATAAGCCAACGTCGAGATACTAATTTTAGATGGGAGCACACATGTTGAAATACTAATTTTAGATGGGAGCATACATCTTCACAGCAAAGGTGTTAGGAGGCATGAGAAAGTTGAACATCCAAAAATAACAATTCCCATAGTCGACTTACTTCCACTTCAAGAAGGATGCTTAGGACACAGTAAAGCCAACATTACAGTAGTTAATAATAATTTAGTAGCATTGTTCGCAACAAACAACCCCATCATAATTACAAGTACCTGGACAAGGTTGGTCACCACATCTAAGATCACTAGCATAGTTCCTATGCAAAAGCCAACATTCTTGAAGCAAGTTCAACCCAAACCAAACACATCAGCATACGTACATACCATTTCATCGTCACACATTACTAAAAGATCAACCCAAAAGTAGCACCTTATCATCACAAACATGCACATATCACAATGGATTGAAGTATGCAGGCAGAAGAATTTCAAGGAAGGTGAGAAAGGTGCCGTGTAAGATGGGATCCATCCTGGCAAGCTGTACCTTGAGCTCTAGGTGTAGTTCGATGGGTGCGGGGATACTCCCCATAGGGACATCCATAGCCATTGCAACCTCTGGAGCTGGATCAGCGATCGCGGCCATCTGCGTCGCACGTTCACGCTTGCCTGCAGCATGGGCTGTAGCCAGCCGGGCATAAGCTGCGCTGCGATATCGACGGCCACCACCGCTGCCTCCATCTTCCATGACGATGCCTTCATCTTTAGAGTTAGGCACGTAGAGCTGACCAAGGCTGTCAATGAGAATGCCACTGCGGCCAATGTTGACGACACGCTCGGGCTTCCATAAGTGCCATCGGACCCTAGCTTCACGTCTTCCTTGGACCTTCCACCATCACAGATCCCTAGCTTCACAGGTTCGTTCAACCTTCCACCATCGGCGGCCATCTTGGGTACAGACGCGAAGCTCGGGCCGCTTTCCGCAATCGTGTCACTGGATCTAGGGGTTCGGTCACTGCCCCCAAACACAGGGACGCAAACGCGACTCCCATCACCGACGCTGCCCGCATCACCACTGATGACCACCACCTTAACTGGGCGCTCGGGGCTCCCATCGCTGCTGCTGTAGCTGGCCAGCTTCGTGCCACCACCATGGTAGCGCCTCCGCAGCATCCTGTGGAAAGGGTTCCGGCGCGAATCACCCTTCACGCGCGCCTCGTTTCCCTTCGTGGATCGAGAAGCTCCCTTCATGGAAGGAGAAGGGGAAGAAGGAGATGCAGTGGAAGATGGGGGAGGCGGCATCGTTAATGGAGCTGAGGGCGGTGGAAGGGGATGACGGCGGAGGGAAATCGTCGGAGGAAGAGGAGGACGACCGCGATGAGATTGCGGACCGGACGGGGCGACGGCGCGGCGGAGGGCAGAGCTGAGGGCGGAGCTGCGGTGGTTGAGGGCGGAGCTGCGGCGAGCGAAGGGTGGCGCGGCGGAGGGCGGCTCCCTCGAGGCGAAGCCGCGGTGGTGCAACGGGTCGGCGGAATTGCGGATCGGACGGGGGGCGGCGCGGTGGAGGGCAGAGCTGAGGGCAGAGCTACGGTGGTGGAGGGCGGAGCTACGGCAGGTGGTGTCTGCGTGTCGGTGGAGGGCAGAGCTGCGGCGGGCAGAGGGTGGCGCGGCGGAGGGCGGCTCCCGCGAGGCGATGCGCGGCGGAGCAGCGGGTTAGGGAGATGGGGAAGGCCGCGATGGGATAAGGTTGGATTTTTTTCTTTTCTTTGATGCAATTTTGTGTGGTGGCATGGCCTGGTGCTTGTGGGTGCGAGAGACATGATAGGACCGCTGCGCTCGTAGGCTTGCAGGCTCCACGTTTATAGGCAACGACAGTTTTTACGGGACAAAGCCCTGTAGCTTGGACGACACATATAAAGGGACGGAGGGAGTATCTAGTTGTAACACTCTAGTTAAGATTAATTTACCAATCTTTTAACAAATATATAGTTGTAACATTCTAGCACATACACATACACAAACACAAAAATAGATAAATACATCCGCAGCACCAGAAGGCACATACGCCCACCCAAAGAAAAGCCCACCACACACCCACACAAACATAGACACAGAGACACACACCAGCAGCACCAAAAAGTGCGCACACACACGAACACCTACACATTCATACTCACGAACACACAGACAAACACGCACACTAACAGCACCTGAAAACCCATACAACTTCATAGGCTCCTAGCTACTGATGGAATGACTAAAGGTTTTTTTGACAAGGGAAATGACTAAAGTTTGACGTGCGTTGAAACAACATATACCATATGACTTACAACTCGCAACACCACATTCATCACGCTTCTGCTTATGAAATAAACGTGAAATGGTTTTGTGTGTTACAGACTCAGTTGTGGTCCCCTGATCCAGCTCGCCTTCTAGTCTCCACCTCTGAACCTCCGATCCATGGACCTCAGCGGTGGTGGCGACATCGCAGCCACGAAGGAAGCCCACAAGTACCCATCTGATAACTCTGGCTCCGCCACGGACGTAGATTGCCTCAACACACTACTAGATGACATCCTCGCCAATATCTTCTTCACCGTCACCTCCCCGACGCTGTCTATGTCTTCTCTAGGCGCTCGTGCTCCTTGTGGAAGCTCCTCCCTCACTCTCTCTCACACACAAGACACACACGCGCGCCACACAAAAGGGGACAAATACAAAAAGAATAAAATAAGCAACTCAACTATCACTAGAAAAAACAATGTTCAAACTGAAACAAAACAATGCAAAACTACACAACACTTATATAAGTCAACAGTTGTCTCTCACCTTGGAGCCGGAGCTGCAGCAGCAACAAACAGTTTGAATTAGATCATCAAATGCTGAGATTCAAAAACTTAATTATAGTTATTATAAATGTTCAGATTTAGTGTTTTGGCCGTTTTCTCAACAGAGTCATGAAACGAGGCAAAGGCTGAGATTCACAAAAGTCACGGCCGTACATGTGTTCTCTGCCGCACCGTGAAAAGAGATGTGAAAACACATTAAGCTAAGGTCATACCATTTGCGCTTGCGTCGGCAGCGGCGCGAACACGCTGCACCTGCATACCGGGCACATGGAGTTGTTGCTCAGCCATTTGTCGACGCATTGCTAGTGGAACATGTGGAGGCACACCGGCAGGCGCCTCACCATGTCGCCTGTCTCCATCTCGCCAAGACACACCACGCAATCATACGCGCCAGCATCTGCCTCACTGCCTGCCCGGCGTCCCGCTGCTCGTTCGCCGGGACGTCAGTCGCTCCAGGCAAGGTGGTGCCTCCGCCGCCGCCGCCGCCGCTGGGAGGCCGCAGCCATCCGATGCAATGAACGCAGCAGAGGAGCGCGTTCTCAAACGAGGCCGTCGGGAAGGTGGTGGAACAGAAGGCGTAGTAGATCAAAGCGCCGATGCTCACCCAGAAAACGATGAAGACGCAGCCCGCGACGACGGACGTTCTGCCGGAGTGATATCGCGCGAGCGTGTAGACCCGAGCCGCCCAGGACAAACGAGTTGGCGAAGGCCACCATGTACCTGCGGACGCAGCAGTCGCACCAGTCCATGCAGCGCTGGTGCTTCGCCTTTTATCTCGGTGGCCACGGTGGCTCGTCTTGTCCGTGATGCCGGCTGGGTTGCTGGACCTCTCTCGTCTTTCTTGTGCTTATTCACTAGCGCAAAAAGGCTAAAAAGAACGGAAACTCCAAAGGTCCTCGCTTGCACCGCTGGTGTGGTATCCGAGATCAGGAACGGTGTGATTTTTTCCAAGTTCACTCGGACACGTCTGAAAAGTCGTCGTCGTGTGGGTTCGATTGTTTTTTTTCACAGTGAATGCAACGATCAGGAAGTTTAAACAGAGTAATATTGGCGTGGTCATCGGTTCACGTCCTAAATAAAATAATTGCATTCGACAATTCATCCTATGCCATTACATGGTAAGGGCCTGATGTTTGTTCTTATTCAAATTCTCTAGTTCAAAGTTTAGTTGGCTAAGGTTGACGAATAAATTTTTTGACCACTTTCGCTAATTGTTATAGTCTAATGTTTTGTAGGGTTGCCTAAACATTAGGTAACACTTTGGATCTAACATTTGGATCTTACGAGAGCTAAAGTGCTCTAAATTCTACGTCATAAGTCTATAGGACACGTGATGTAACAGGTGTAGTCCCTTTGGTATATCAGCTGTGTTTACTGAATTCTCATGCCCTATAATGTATATTACAAATAAACAAAAGGAGTGTACATTATCTATCGACATATTTCATATGGTTAAATTTGTCAGACTTATTATACATATGCAACCCTATCAATAGTTGTAGCAGAGTCCTAAAACAGAGATCAAATGTATAGAAATCTAACAAATTAGGCCATGTTTAGTTCTCAGTTCTTGCCCAAAAGTTTGGTGCTTTGGCCCATCATTTTTGCAAAATAAAACTAAACACCGTGATATAAAAACTAATAAATCACTACTACAGATCATTGCATCACCGTCCACTCGTCACCGCCAGAACGGAGAAACCCGACAGTAAAGGCTATCTCCAGGCTTCAAAACTAAAAAATAACTAAATCTAACCAAAATCCAGCGGTAAAAACCCACGTCACCGCCGGCTAGCGTAAACAACCGACAGTGGATATATATTTGTGCTGGTGCGTTAGCCAAGCCGGTGGTGATAAACTAACCCGGACCCGAACTTTTTATCCATCCCAATTAACTTCTCTCCACTCTGGACTCGCGTCCGTCCCCAGGCTTCTCCATCTCTCCGCCGCACACTTCAGAGTCCGAAATCCAACTCTTTCTCTCCGCTCTCTCTTCCAGATCCACATCTCCCCCCGCATGGCCGCAGGCTCGTCTCCACCCTCTCCTCCCCCAATAACCGCTCACTCCTCTCCCCAGATCCATCTCCTGCATGGTCGCATGCTCCTCTCCCCCTATCCATCTCCTCCCCCGATTTGTGATGTGTTGCATGCCCACTCGTCCCTGCTGTACGCCGCCGCCAAGTCTTGGAGGCAGGTGCGGCGGCGCCCAGATCCCAGGTGCAGCGGCGGCCATCACCGGTCATCTGAGCTCCCCACCGGCGACGATGATGGCAGCCTCTTCTACCATGTAAGTCGACAAGTTGCTGTCAAGTTCCTCTCCTCTTTTATTTCGTGCCTTTTGGGAGCTGGTGCCAAATCTATCTGTGTTTCCTTTCCACGGAGATTGAGAGGTGCTTTGTTGTGCTTGCTTTTCTCTTCTACCATGTTTTCTTGCTTTTATTTGATTCTGGTACAAGGGATTAAGATATTCTGATCTATCTGCTTCTGGTGTTTGTTTGTGTGTAATCGAGGTGTTCACGGACGACGGCGTTCACGATCCTAGTTCCGGCGGTGCCCAGGTCCAGGTGCGACGACGCTCGCGGAGGAGGGGACGACGGCGTTCACGGGTTATGACTGTAGCATGCTTGTAAAGTTCTCCAACTCTCAAATCTACAGGAGTGAAGCTAAATCCGATGGATCCAGTGGGGTGGGCTCATTCCGCCAGCATCTCCCCTCTCTCACTCATAGATTTTTAGGCAGATTTTTTCTTGTATCAATCTCATATTAGGAGGATGAAATAAAATAAGAACAGAAATCTTATATTGTCTGTGAATGAGCATGTGGGCATGGCGGTTGTGGCGCCAATCAGAGCATGCTTGCTTGCAGCATTCTAGTTTTTTGTATTTTAATTCATAATCAGTGCCGGTTGGTGACTGGAGCCGGCAGTGTTGATGCATGATCACTGCCGGCCTCAAAATTCCGGCAGTGATGAGCCCTCCCACGCCACTGGCGGACCTATCCGGCAGTGATAGGGGTTGAGCCCCGGCAGTGATGGGGGGCTCGGCCGGAGTTGTGAATGTTTGGGCATGAATTGGTGATATATCAGTTGAGTTCTTTGTGGTGTAATCTGCCCAGAGGGTTTAAGTCCGTGGCTCGGCGCCACTAGTGTTCACATTTTTAAGGTTTCATTCAGCGATATTGTTTTAAGTGTTAGGCGACGTCCTGTCGACATTAAGGCATGCGGTGACTTTGTGAACTAAGAGATTTTTTCGGCTGGCTCGGTTATTCGGCGGTGCTCGTAGGGGTAGGATTTGCGGACGTGTGTTCGTAGAGGTGATGTGCTCATATGGGTATAATTTGTATACGTGTGTTTATAGTGTGTTTATAGAGTTGATTGGATATCTACGTTATATCATGCAATTAAAAAATAAATATTCGGGCATTTATTAAAAAACAAATATTTGGGCCACCCAAGTGACAAAAAAAAAGTCATGGGGACGTTTGTTGTGTCTGCATGGCAAAAATCTTTGGTATGCAACTAAACATCAAGGTGTAAATTTTAGCATTCGGCATTTGTTGCAGCAAAAGATTTAGCGATTGACATTTTGTATTCCAGATGCATCTAATTAGACACTAAAAAAAAAAATCTGTGAATGGAAAATATTCATAAACAAATCGGTCACAGGGATTGAAGAATCCTAGTCTCTTCCTGAGACATATGACTTTGTTTGTTAATGAATTACACACCCTAATATGCACAAACTTCTGATTTAGCGAAAATTGACGACCTTTAGTCGCGCACTCGCATCATATATAACAGTAGTACAGGACCTACTCCTGTAAGTATGAATCATGATGTCAGCAGCTCACACCGGCGGCAGCGCACCACTCCGTTGATCTGCAGCTGCGGTGACGTTCACACCAACTGGCTGCGGCGAGACGACGTCGCACCGGCACAGAGGGCACGTCGCATGCGAGAGCAGCCACATGTCGATGCACCCCACATGGAACAGGTGGCCGCACGCCGGCAGCTGCCGGACCATCTCGCCGGCCTCGACGTCCTCCAGGCACACTGAGCACAGTGCGCATCTTCCGGACTTGCTGCTGCTACCTTCCGCGCCACACGTGCCAGCAGCATGGCGCGCGTACGCGAACGCCGGCAGCGCGTCGATCGCCGCGTTAACGAGGCCACACGCCGCGCGGGAGCGCGCGGCGGGCATCGTCGTTGCCACCGTCGCTGTCGTGGGCAGCGCAGCAGGAGCGCCTGCGGCTCTGTCTGCCCCGCACTGCCGGGAGACATAGCCGGCGGCGCTGAACAGCACCAGGACCGTGCCGGCGAGGGCGCACGCCTTGACGATGCTGACCGTGGTGGCGAGGATGGCGAGCAGGAGCAGCGACGCGGTGGCGACGACGATGCCGTAGCAGAGGAGGGAGCCGTCGTTGGGCCGCCGGCCGCTCGGCAGCGGCCGCTGGTGGTGCGGGTTTTGCATTATCAAAACAAATGTAAGATGCCACGGCTCGCGCGGTTTCGTCACGACACACAGGTTGCCATGGCGCAGCGTCGCGGCCGCAAGAAATAGGCGGCTGGTGGTTGGAATCTGCGGCGTGCCGGCCGCGTTCGGCTTCCGATTCCAATCGCTCATTGGCGAGCGCGGCACCGGCGCACCGCGGCAGCTTTGGCACCAGGTATTGGCTATTTTGTCTTAGCCTCTGGTGGCCGCAGTTTTGGTTGTTTCATTCGATTCCAGTTTTGGTTTTGATTCAGTCGAAAGAAAAGAAAAAGGGTTTGATTCCGGCCGCTTTTGGCGGATCATAAAGGCCTCTTTTGGGCGAAAGATCTTATCTCTTCACTTTGGTCAGCGGCACGTTGATTAGGCGCGAGAAATGTTCCTTATCCCGGCCAGATAGCGATTGCAGATATCAAAATCGAAAATGACTGACAGACTTTTCAGTATTTGTTACTTCCTCACCACATTGACCTTGGCAGGCTTGATGATGAACCTGCATTTATCTGAACATTCACGGTGGACCAAATCTACCCTACGAACAATGTATAACCCAGAATATACAGATCACACAGACAAGACAGAAACTATGGCCCGCTACAATGTGCCGGACAAAGAAATGCTGCAAGCAAAACAATCTGAAAAAGGGAAACTAAACCGGCAGCAGCGTGTCAGCCGCCGACTGCGCCGCCACCGTCGTCGTCACGACGGTTTTCGTGGTATGCCGCGGCGTCAAGAGCTCGCACCTGCACAGCGGGCACGTCGTGTGCGAGTGCAGCCACATGTCGATGCACTCGCTGTGGAACAGGTGCCCACACGCCGGCAGCCGCCGCACCGTCTCGCCGCGCTGCACGTCCTTCACGCATACCGCGCAAAGCGCGCTGCCCGAAGCAGACTTGCCGCTGCCCTCGGCGTCGGTGGGACACTCGTACGCGAACGCCGGCGAGACGTCGCTGGCCGCCGCGCCGCCGCGCGGACGGCAGGAGTAGCGGGCCCGCCGCAACGCCATCACGACCCTGGCGCCGCCTGCGTCGTGATGAGTAGCTCGCCGGGCGGCGCCCATGACGTCTCCACTGGTGACCGTGGCACCGCGGGGTACCAACCAGCCGACTATGCCAAAGAGCACCACGGTGAAGACGGTGACGGCGCTGGCCTTAACAACACCGGCCGTGGCCGCGAGAACGCAGAACAGAAGCAGCGACACGTAGGCCACGCTGGCGACGCCGTAGTTGGTGCGGCACTCGACGTCGTGGTCGTCATGGCTGCCGCCGGCCGAACTCGCGGCGGAGAGCATAATAATCGTGCTGCCACTGCTCATTTTGAGTATGCCGTCGTTGTGTCGTCCTTGCACAAGGATGACAGTATTTGCGCCCTGCAAACATGGCTGCACGGTTGGTAGGTGCAGAAAGAAATAGACACAGAACGCTTGACAGACACTAAGGCCTCGTTTAGTTCCTTCCAAAAGTTTGAATTTTTTCACTCTTTCTTTATCACATCAATATTTAGCTGCTTGTATGAAGCATTAAATATAGGTAAAAAAATAACTAATTACACAGTTTAGTTAAAAATCACGAGATGAATCTTTTAAGCCTAGTTGGTTCACGATCGGACAATATTTGTCAAATAAGACGAAAATAATACTATTCATCAGGTTTATTTTTTTCCACGATCTAAACAAGGCCTAAGGTAGGTAAGGACAAAGCATAAGCATAAGAGTCCAAACATATTTCGGAGTTACTCCCTCTCTCACATATGAGGTGACGTTATGGAAAGTCATTTTAAAATTTTAACTAGATTTAGAGTGTCATGGGTATTTGGATGGAACAAACTTGATGGTTTTTAATACCATAGTAGTATTGCTGAAGCAGTAGTCCCTTTTGATTATTATTTTAAAACTCCACTTATTACTTTATTTTCTAAGCCACATTTTTGTGTCTTTTTTGGTTTACAAAATCACAGACTTCATTTTTACACATGAAAACCTTAGAGATACTCCAGCGACTTCATCAGTTGCAACAATTTGTTTCTTCTTAAAACTGTAATTTGCTACTCCATCCATTCAAAATTATAAGTCACTTTGACATTCATTCATTTTGATACGTATCTAGACATATTATTTATCTAAATGTATAATAAAATAAATGTTATAAAAAAGGCTAAGAAAACCTATAATTTGAAACGGAGAAAGTACTAGATGCTTATCAATGTTAGTTATTGCTTTCAGATTCCGGATTCGAATAGTTTGGCCACCACCTTGGTAGGCTTGACGATGAACTTGTATCTATCTCAACATTCACCATGGACAAAATCTAGCCTACAAACAATTTGTACAACCAACATAGGAAATAGGAATATTGTGCCGGACCAAGAAATGCTGCAAACAATGTGAAAAAGAGAAACTAAACCGGCGGCAGCGCGTCAGCCGCCGACTGCCCTGCCACCGTCGTCGTCACGATGGTTTTCGCGGTATGCCGCAGCGGCCAGAGGAGGTCACACCTGCACAGCGGGCACGTCGTGTGCGAGTGCAGCCACATGTCGATGCACTCCCTGTGGAACAGGTGCCCACACGCCGGCGTCCGCCGCACCGTCTCGCCGCGCTGCACGTCCTCCAGGCACACCGCGCTGCTGCCCGCAGACTTGCCGCCGCTGGTCTCAACGTCGGCAGGGCACTCGTACGCGAAGTCCGGCGGGACGTCGATGGCCGCCGCGCCACCGAGGGGGCTGCAGGAGTAGCCGGCCCGCCGCTGCAGCGCCATCACGACCCTGCTGGCGGTGCCTCTGTCATAATGAGCAGCCCGCCGCGCGGAGCCGTAGGGTGTCAACAAGCCGACTATGCCAAATAACACCACGGTGAAGCCGGTGACGGCGCTGACCTTGACAACGCCGGCGGTGGCCGCGAGGACGCAGAACAGGAGCAGCGACACGCAGGCCACGACAACGCCGTAGCAGGTGCGGCACTCGACGTCGTCATCATGGCTGCCGCCGGCGGAACTTGCGGCGGAGAGCATAATAATCGTGCTGCCACTGCTCATGCTGAGCATACAGTCGTGTCCTTGCACAAGGATTGCTGGCTTTGCCCTGCTACCATGACTGCACAATAGGTAGGCGCGGCAAGAAATAGACACGCGTGTAACACTGAGCTTAGGAAAGGATAGTGCTGAATTGCTTTAAAAACTGCCAATACACTACCGGAAACGCCAACTATACTGACGGCTTATCCATTTACCGACGGCCAAGGAATAAGCCATCGGCAAAGACACCTCTTTGCCGACGGCCAGGTGACTCCGTCGGCAAAGAAACACCGTCGGCAAAGACAATCTATGCCGACAGCCGGGCCGTCGGCAAAACCTAGCCGTCGGCAAAAGAAACATTTGCCGACCGCCGGGCCGTCGGCAAACACAACCGTCGGCAAAGGCCACTTTGCTGAGAGTTGTACCGTTAGGCTGTCGGCAAAGGCCAAGCCGTCGGCAAAGCGCAGCCACGTGGCGGCCGCACAGCCTGCCACGGCCACCGCCTTTGCCGACGGCCGCGTGGCTAGGACGTCGGCAAATAAGCTTTGCCGAGGGCCATTCCTAAGCCCTTGGCAAAGAATTTTTTTGGTTTTTTTCTTTCCAATTTTTTCCTAGTGCCTTCCTACACCAAATACAACCCAACTTCAAAAGTTAGGCAAATTTTGAGTTTTTTGCTATATTTCATTATTTATTTTTGTTTCTTTGAATTTTTTCGGCAACTCTAAGTTTGAACTGCATGTACATGAAATAATGAAATTTGTTGATTCTCAAAGTATATTCATGATGTTCGGAGTATGTAGAGGCCGTATCCAGGGCCTCGCATCAAATTATGACCATGTTGGCGTCGTAACATGACGAGTTACGTGCGTGAAAAGTGTTTTTTATTATATAAAATCCAAACGAAGTCCGAAAATCATGAAACTTAACGAGGTGTCATGTTATCGCATGTGGAGGCTATGATAAAAATTGGAAAATGTTTAGAGCAAGTTACGACGCCGCCGCTGCCCGCACGCGCGCCGCCTCCCTGCCCCGCCCGAGCCGGCCCCCGCCCACGCCGGCGCTGCCCCCGCCCGCGCCGGCCCCCTCCCGTGCCGGCCCTCGCCCGCGTCGGCCCCCCTCC
>CM041645.1:18612660-18623355 GCA_023333625.1 Bothriochloa decipiens
CCGCCCGCGCCGCCCCGCCGCCCCGCCGCTCGTCCACGCCGTTCCATTCGTCCGAGGTAATATTCCGCGCTCGCCGGCCGCCCGCGCCGCCCCGACGACCTTCCGTTCCGTTCGTCCACGCCGTCGTCCTCTCGCGTTGCCGGAGGAGAAGGTAAAGCCCCTGGGTTGTCGGCCTTCGTGTCGATGTGTCGTTGACGGCCTTCGTACCAGAATTATGGTTATGTGGGCTTTCGTGCCCCAAATGTGGACATCGGCCATCGTGCCGGCTTTTTCTTGCAGGTTTTGGAAACCTCCCCGTGTAGGGGAGGTTGTACCGAATTTTTTTACTAATAGCGATGTTTTTGTTGTTTTGCAGAGCAGGACGTGTCGGAGGGGACCCGGAGCACCTCTGCACCGCCACCCTTGGTATAAATCACCTCTCTGCCTTATAGTTGTTGTAAGTAGATCACGTAACCGAGTTAGGCGTCTCCCATCCGAAAGGGATACGTGGTCGTTTGTATGCGGATCAGTGCATATCTGCGATGGTATCTCTTTCGAATTGTCCACTTTTTTGGACAGCCCGAGGATGCGTATACAGATGGGTTAGCTTCGATGTTCCGTCCCCGTCCAAGTCGGATTTTCGGTAGCACCTCCCCGTTGTTCTCCGGATACACACTCTCCCTGTCGGGACGTGTATCGGGAGAACAGCGGGGAGGTGCTGCCGAAACTCCGTCTCGGACGGTTGCGGAGCATGGAAGCTAACCTCATCTACGCATCCTTAGGTGGGATTAGGACCTATCCTTCACCTATTAGATGGTAGGAATGCCTTGTAGATGCAGATGGTGCTTTTGTTACTCGCTTACATTGGCGCATGACAGAGGATGGCTGACCGTGAGTGGATGTACACGGGCTTCGCAAGTAAGAGCCCAGAATGGGTTAGGGGAATGGATAACTTCCTGAAGGAAGCATTTGGCCCAGCTATTGCTAAAGGGTCAGTTCGGATGCCGTGTCCCTGCACCAAGTGCAAGAACCAGAAAAAGAAAGACTACAGTCACATGTACAAAGATATTTTCAACAATGGATACGTTCCAAACTATACCCGTTGGATCTACCATGGTGAACGCCATCGTATTAGGGGGGAGGAGGTGAGACCCTTCCTCGAGTGGTTTGATGCAGATGCTGGGATGACAGAGTTGCTGGCAGACATACACGAAGAGCGGTTCGCTCAAGGAATGGAGGTGGATGAAGAAGATCCAGAGGAGACCGCAAAGGCGTACTACACCATGATGGAGGCGGCAAAGCAGTCCCTTCACGAGAACACTATGGTGTCGCGGCTGGATGCCATTTCACGCCTAATAGCATTGAAGTCGCAACTAGGCATTAGTCAAGAAGGTTTTGATCTCATGTTGGCAACTGTTGGGACACTGCTTCTGAATGTTCACTTCCTGCCAAAGAACACGTATGAGTCACAGAAGCTCCTTCGTGCACTCAAGATGCCGTATGAAGCGATCGAAGCTTGTAAGAACGGGTGCATCCTGTTCAGGGGAGACCACGAGACAGCAACACACTGTCCAAAGTGCAAAGCCTCTAGGTACGTGGAGGTAGAAGGCAGTGATGGCAGTAAGAAGCAGTCTAAGATCCCCGAGATGGTCATACAGCACCTTCTTGTCATACCGAGGCTCCAACGGCTGTACATGACAGAGGAGTCCACGAAACAAATGACGTGGCACAAGAAGGGCAAACGATACAGTGACAAGATGCAGCACCCAGCGGATGGTGATGCATGGAAGCACTTCGATGATATGAATCCTGATAAGGCTGCGGAGGCTCGAAATGTACGCGTAGCGATGGTTACAGATGGGTTCAACCCGTTCAGAATGATGGCGGGCCCGTACAATTGTTGGCCCATGTTCGTGATCCCCCTCAATCTTCCCCTCGGCATCATGTTCGAACCCAAGAACGTGTTCTTGACGCTGATAATACCTGGACACCCGGGCAACAATATGGGTGTGTTCATGCAGCCAGTGTGGGATGAATTGGAACATGCTTGGGAAGAGGGGGTACTGACGTACGACCGAGCTACAAAGACAAACTTCACAATGCATGTGTGGTACTAGTATTCAATGCATGACTTCTTGGTGTATGGCTTATTCAGTGCGTGGTCTGTTCATGGGAAGTTCCCTTGCCCAACATGCAAGGCAGATGTGATGTTCACCTGGTTGGCCGAGGGTGGCAAGTATTCTTCTTTCGACAAACATCGTCAATTCCTGCCTGAGGACCATGAACTGAGACGAGATGAAAAGCACTTCATGAAAGGTGTTCAAGTCACCGACCACATCCCTCGGGATAAGAGCCCTGTCGACGTCCTTGGCCAGACAGAGGCTCTCCAAATTGATGAAAAGAAGGGTGGTTTTAAAGGATATGGTACCGACCACATGTGGACTCATATATCGGTAGGCTCCCCTACTACAAGCATCTTCTTCTTCCACACAACATCGATGTAATGTACACAGAAAAGAATGTCGCCGAGGCACTTTGGGCAACACTCATGGACATTGGCAAGAAGTCAAAGGATAACATTAAGGCTAGACTCGACATTGAAATGATTTGTGATAGACCAAATCTAGTGATGAAGACCCCTGCGGATGGCAAGAAATGGAAAAAGGGGCCAGCCGATTACATCCTGAAAAGGGGAGATAGGAAGTACTGAAGTGGATCAAGACGTTAAAGTTCCCTGATGGGTATGCGGCGAATCTGAGTAGGGGAGTGAACTTGCTGACTATGAAGGTCTTACGGATGAAGAGTCATGACTTCCACATATGGATTGAGCGGATCCTTTCTGCGATGACACGGGGATACCTCCCCGAGCCAGTGCGGCGCGTCCTGGCAGAGTTGAGCTTTTTCTTCCGCCAGCTTTGTGTCAAGAAGTTATCTCGGGACGTTTGTCTTGAACTGGAGAAGGCTGCACCTTTGTTGCTCTGCAAGTTAGAGATGATATTTCCACCCGGCTTCTTCCTATCCATGCAGCATCTGATTTTGCACCTACCGAGCGAGGCACGTATGGGGGGGCCCGTGCAGCACCGTTGGTGCTATCCAATCGAGAGGTGTCTAAAGCTTCTTCGGAAAAAGTGTAGAAATAAAGCAAAAATTGAGGCTTCCGTGGCAGAGGCATTCGTTTTGGAGGAGGTGTCGACATTCATACAGGCGTACTATACTGAGAAACTTCACAAACCGCGCGATCCAACCCCTCGTTACAACATCGACGAGAATACATCGAACCTCAGCCTTTTCAGAGGTGATCTTTGAAGAGGAGGCGCAGGGCCCAACAAGAACTTGTAGCATGATGAGTGGCACACTATCATGATCTGCTTGTTGTTGAACCTTGAGGAATGCATTCCTTATCATAAGTAAGTTCTCGATGAGCTTGTTACATACGCCACTATCCTACACCTATCGATCCGACCCCCCTTGTCTTTTGTTTCTCTAGGGAATATATTAATGAACACTGGAGAGGCAGTACGGATCCTACCGAGCAAGAAGAAGACCATCTTCTCAGACATGGTGTGCCCAGTTTCGTCAATTGGTTCTGTACAAAGGTACCATCCAACTAACCTCGTTCCAATTTTGAGATTCCACTTTGCTCCTAGGAGCGAGTAATGTAACGACGTCCCTGTCCTAACCTTGCAGGCCCTTTATGATGCGGAAATGAGTGATGAATTGAGAAACGTGGGCAAAGGCTTCAACCGAAGGGTCAGGTCATTCAACGTTTATGATGTGAATGGCTATCGCTTTCGTACGAGAACTTACGAAGAGAAATGGGGCAACCTAAAAACCACGTGCAGCGGAGTTCGTACGGCCGGCTCGGATGGGAAGGACTATTACGGCATAGTCGAAGAGATATTGGAGCTTGACTTTGGACCAGACCTAGGTTGTAAGCCAGTGGTATTCAAATGGCATTGGTTCGATCCTAATGTCACGAAAAAGGACCTTACGATTGGGCAAGTTGAAATTCGACAGGATTCCAAATATGAAGAAGATGATGTCTATATTGTGGCTAACTGAGACGCCATAAGTTTATTACCTCCCATGGGCGTGCCAAAAAGACAAGAATCTTGCGGGTTGGAGCCTTGTGCAGTTGGTATCGCGGCACGGTAAAGCGGTTGTCCCAAATGAGGATGATTACAACTTTGACACAACGACAGATGAGTTCTATCAACCTGAGGGGCTAGAAGGTAGTTTGGAGATAGACATTCTTTCACTGATGGGTATGAAAGTAAACAATGACATCAATGAGGACGAGGGTGATGAGGTTCACGATGCCGAGGACTTACGAATCCTTGATGAGTGGCAAATGAAGCGCCTGATGAGAGAGCACGATGACAATGGAGAGCCTGATAACAATGGAGATGATGATGACGATGGAGATGAAGCCCGACACTTAAGAGAGCTCGACAATATTGATAGTGATGACGACAGTAGTGATGACGAGTACACGCTAGCCATATTGCCGTTTGCGGAGATAATTTCTAATTCATGTAATACTATAGTGTTAATATTATTACCTTGCAATTATGTTTCTTTACAAGTACTTGTCCTTTATTTATGCTAACTACTTCAATCTTTGTCATTGCAGGCACTCGACATGATGCCGGGTGGAAGGCGGCCGTAGCGAACAGGGATCCACTCGCGGTACATGGTCACCAACGCGGACCCCGTGGCCACCGCCGCCGAGGACGAGGCGGTCATCGGTGAGGAGCTTGATGTGGAAAGGAGCACCCGTCGTCGCACGTCGTCGAGGAGGCTGTTCCAAGACGCCCAGCAGGGGACGACGACGATGACCGGTGACAGTGACGGTGACGATGACGGTGACGGTGACGGTGACGATGACGACCTCCGCGGAGACGATAGGGACGACGAGCATACACCAGACGCCTCGACTTCCTCAGCTTTGAGCAAGCCCTACGTGCGCAGGGCCTCATCGCTCCCTGACCCACCGCTCCTCAGCCGTCGCGTGGTGATTCGACCCGTGGGCAAGATATAAGTAACCATTATTGATTTCACTTGTTGTTCATATGACATGTTGAAATTCGAACTGCAGACTAACAATTGTTGTTAATGACTCATGCAGGGGCTGGGAAAAGGTGACTGACAAGAAGAGTTCATGCCATGTCAATGGCATCTAGGGCCTCCTGATTAGAAATCACTACCCTGGCTTGGTCACCATCGAGGGTGAGCGGATCGTGCCCGACAAATGGGACCACTTCTACAAGGTCAAGGACGAGCATGGCGAAGTCCTTGCTCACAAGATCAAGAGGGAGTTCTGGGTGAGTCTTTGCATCGCACCGCTACTACGCATTCGTTGGACTTTCTTCAAACAATGAAATGATGTTTGATGTCTGTGTGTAGTTGTACTTCAAGTTGGAGGAGGGGCAGGACGAGCAGCAGGCGGGGCGGCAGCAGGAGGCGATCTGCCACAACTGTCTCAAGGACATGTACCACGAGGCGTGTCTCCAGGCCGTCATCAGCTACTACGCCAATGTGGAGCTCAAGGTGGTAAAGAAGAAGCGAGTCAGGGAGATGATACTGGACAAGGAGACCGACCTCACCGAGGAGCAGTACATGCAGGTAATTAAGTGGGAAACATCCGTTATGATTCCTTATGTAACACATTCAATTCATCTTATGGAATATCAAATACTTGAATGTCATGCAGTGGTGTCCAAGCTGGTGCGATAAGTACGAGGACTGCTGGCGCCAAATTGTGCGTGGGTGGCGTATGGACACGACGTACGAGAAGCGCAAAGAGCGTCGGCAACTTCGCCTACAAAACCCTCCGGTATCACACCACCAAGGGAACCAGTGCCTCCACGGGTACATGGACACATGGGTATACTTCTGTTGATCCATTTATTATAGCTCTCAATTGTCACTACTTGTAACCAAGTTTGTGTTTTCCTCGCAGAGGGAGACGCATGATGGGCAGAAAATCAACGAGTTCACGGGGTACGCCCTTGCTCACAAGGGCAAAGCGTCAGCGGTGTCCACAGTCTACAGCTCGGAGGACGGGCCCGAGGCCTACACCAACCCGAACGTCTACAACAAGCTCGCCAAGTACACCGCCGCAGGTCTCTAGCGCCATGGGCCGACGTTCGACCCCACCAGAGCCGACTTGGATACTGACCTCGTGATGAGGACGGGAGGAGGGAAGCAGCACGACCTGTACGCTATTGCCGACAGCGCCATCGACCCGTCCTCTGTTCAGACACTGAGCCAGATCCGAAGAGGCGACGCGGAAAGGGGCAGATCGTAAATCCCCATAGCGCCTCGGCAGCCGAGCAATGCGCAGATGATGACGGCACTTCAGGTAAGTGCAGTTTCATTCATCGTTCACTCGTTTCACACATGATGTACCTTGCCTTCACATACCATCAACCTTGCGGGTGTAATATTGTAGGCCACGGTCGAAAGGCTGCAGGCCAACCAGGTCACCCAGGAGATGTTGCGTCAGTAGCAGGAGGAGGCCCATCAGCAGCAGTTGGCGGCACTTTCGTAGCACTACCAGCGTGCTCTATCGGACTTGACCTGCTACTTTCGGTCCCAGATCCCGAGAACGCAGGAGCCTCCTCCCTTGATCTTCGCTCCACCACCACTTCCAGTTCCAGTTCCAGTGCTTGTACCTATTCCGGTGAGTATATTGTCTATTGCTTTAGCTTGTGCGGCCATCCTGCAGGTACTAATTACATCACTTGGCCTTTGTGCAGGCACCATCGGCGGGTTCGAACCCGACTCCAGGTGCCAGCCCTCCACTGGGTCCTTCTTCACCGCACGGCTTTCCAGCTTACCCGACCTACTACCCCACGCAGCAGTACCAGTGGCCTCCTCCGGCGTCAGGGCAGGGGTACTCCTCGTGGCCGCAGGCGCAGACGCAGCAGGGGCACTCCAGGCCGGCAAGCGTTTTCAAACCTACGCAGCAGCAGTGGCACTACGATACGTCCCCGCAGTCGGGTTGGCCTCTGTTCGAGCAAGCTGGGGGCTCTGGGACCCCTGGGGACGACGCACATAGCTAGATGCCTTTACTTCTCGCTTTTGGACCTTCATCGATGAGGTTGTTGCACGTTGGACATGTTTAGCGTATGTTGGACATGTATGGATTCTTATGGCCATGTTATGTGTATTGTGGAGTTGTATCGATGGATTTGAGGACCTTTATTTATGGATTCAGGTTGAAACTGAATTTGATGCTGAAATATGGTTTATATGTGATGAAATGTGGGTTATATGATATATATGTGATGAAATGATGTATAAATGTAAGAAAACAGAAAAAACAAAAAAAAATTCCCAGCTTTGCCGACGGCTAGCCGTCGGCAAAACTGGTCCATTTTCCCAGCTCGGCCCAGCTTTGCCGACGGCTGAGCCTGGCCGTCGGCAAAGTGACCAAATCTTTGCCGACGGTCGGCCGTCAGCCGTCGGCAAAGGCCGCCGTCATCGTGCCGCCGCAACGGCTGACATGTCGCCTTTGCCGACGGCTGACGTGGCCGTCGACATAGCTTTGCCGACGGCCTGCCACGTGGCCATCGGCAAAGGTCCCTTTGCCGACCCTTTCTTTGTCGACGGCCCTTCGCCGACGGCTGACGTGGTAGGCCATCGGCAAAGGATTTGCCGACGGTATAACAGCCTTTGCCGATGGCTTCAAGCCATCGGCAAAGGTGGCCGATCCGGTAGTGATACGGGCATAGCGCGCGCAGTTTGGGCACCTGGTTTTAAGGATTTGCTCTTACCAACTGCCTATGGCCGCAGTTTTGGTTTCGTGGCTGTCAATTCTATCATTTGAGGACAAAGAGGTCCAAACAAATTTAGAACAGAAGATTGTAACACTCTGGTGTTAAGCAAGCATAATCATTTGCATTCTTAAGCATAAGCATCATTATGCATAGCATTAATGAAAAGAGTGATTGTCATTTCATGTATCATGCTTGTTTATTTGAATTTTGCTTGCCTTTCACATAAAGTGCATATGTGGTATGAGTGTTTGGTGTTGGGTGACCCCTAAGGTAACCTAGACATGTTTAGGACACCAAATTAACCTAGGTTTATGTTCATGGTTTTGGCTAATTAAGCTTTGTTGTCATGGTTGACCAAGGTGGACCATTAGAGTAGTTTTGTTTGACTGAATTGGAAGTGGTAGCTAGAGTGCTTGCATGTGTGTGCACCCTAAATGTAGTTTGTAGAGAATTTTATAAGGAACAAAAGTTGTTTTTACCACTTTTCATGAAAATGCTTGGAAGGTGTTCAAAAATGTTGAAAAACGGCAAAATTGGAGGCTGGTTTTCTATTTTGGGAAATTTTAAAAGGTATTTTGTTTGGATTTTTGTAATTCAAAATCTAGGCAGAATCTGGCAAAACTTCTTTAAGATGAAATGTTCTACTCTTCAAAATCTACATTTCATCTATTTTGAGTTTTTGCTAATTCGGCTTAGTTTAAGAGTTATTAAGCAGTAAAGTTTTTCCTGAGTTCATGAAAACACCTTTTCGGTGACGGTTGGTTCCTGGCCGTCAGGGAAATCCCCGACCAGGAAAACGCCGTGGCCGCCCGCGGCAGCATGCGTCGGCCGCGTGGCGCTCGGGGTCTGCCGAGGCCGGGCTGTGTTGGCCGCGTGGGGCGTCGTCCGAACGCGGTCATTCTTCCACTCGCCCGAGCCCTCGCTCTCTCTCCCTCGGCCCCTCTCATTTCTTCTCTGCTCGCCGCCGCGTCGCCCGAGCTCGTCTCGCCACCGCCCGAAAAATTCACCACCGTCCACCGTGCATTCTCTCGATTGACCCCGCAATCGAGTGCGCCCGAGTCCGCTCCACCTTCCTCCACCCTCGCCTCGGCCGGTTGCTCCAAGGTATACTCGAATCGAAGCGTTTTCTCCCCGGCCGCCATTGCCGCACCTCGGCTTCACCGTGGTCCCGCCGCTCTGGCCATCCTCCCTCGCCATTAGGGTGCTAATTAGACGCGTCGTGGTAGATAGCTGCTAGGACGGTGGTCAATGGCCTCGATTAGGGTTTCATGGGGTCGGATTCCGTCGGGCCGCCGCTCGGAGTGCCGCCGCTCCGCCGCGCTCGAGCTCCGACCACCTCCAGCCGCTCCCTCCCATCTTTAGTACCCTCAATGGATGCGCGCTGCTCTCCTCTCTCTTCTCCGCCGGTTGGTGACGCCGGAGCGCCGCCGGGACGGCCGGCCGAGCCTCACCGCCGACGAGGACCTTCGGGTTAGAATTTAGGAAACCCTAAGGTTCTCGGTGTAAAGCTGCCAGACACAGGGATTTACCTAATAGGGCTTGGTTGGTTTCTGGAAATGTCAGGGTCCCCGGTGTAAAGTGGTTTTTCCTTTTTCCTTTTTCAGAATAGATTTCAGATTTCAGTTTAAAGCTTTGAAAATTCATAACTTGCTCATTTTTCATCCAAATGAGTTGGTTCAACTTGCAGTATTTTTCTTATGAGATGATCTATGCATGAAAAATATGAAATGTGGAATTTGTGAAACTTTTCTGTATAGCTTTATTTATCTCTATTAATTGTATTTATCTTAGGAAATGCATAACTAATTCTCTGTTGCTCAGAAAAATGTGAGACCAAGTTTGTTAGTCTTCTTATGTCATGCTCTATCTGTGAAAAATATTATTTGGCTATATCATATATAAATTTTTCTATGTCTAGTTATGGTGCCTATTTTTATGTGAGGATAAATAATTCATAATGAATACTGTATAAGGAGTTTGTGCATGAAACTTTTTGGAGAGTGTTTTTATGTCAATCTATAGCTAATTATATTCTGAGATCTGTTGTTTGATATACTTTTATGTACAAAGTATTTTATGCCCCTGGAATTGTGCTGCCTTGTCATTTTTGTGCAGGATAAAGTACTTACTGTTTTGACTTGAAATTTTTATGGTAGTCTTTATTTGGTATGATTAAGCTTCTGTAATTTTTACAGAATTTTCTGAGTAGTCTAAAGTCATGTTGTAGTTATACCCTGATTTCTTTCGTTTATAAATAATGCTTTAGAGTTATCATTTCATGTTTGTAAAAATGCTTTTTCTGCTATTCATGATATGTATGATCTTCTATTGATTGTGGTTCAGTAGAGTGTAGTGTGCAAAACCATGGTTGTTTATAATTCTTTATAGTGTACGAGTAAATTGTAATGCGAGGCCTATTTGGAGATTTATCGGTAGAAGAGAATGCAGATGACATGTGCTTATCATACATGTTTTCAAATATCATATCATTCATCTTAGCTGAGCATTCATTTACCATCACCATCAGCATTGTATTTATATGTATGCACGGTATTCATACGCACTATGCATCATACAGGATCGTCAGAGCTCGCGACGGTAGTTCCCGGAGCACCAGGAGAGGAAGGCCAACAGGACGGTTTGGTTCGGGAAGCAGCAGCAGAAGAGGATCCCGAAGCTGATCTTCCGGAGTGTCCCGACCACCAGCCAAGTGCTTTTCTGAAAGGCAAGCCCCGGAGCATTCTTCCTGTGGTTTGCAAAATATCTAACTTGAGTCCTTTACTTGTTTATTGCATTAAGTTATAGGCGTTGTTTTATACCGTTGCTGTATTACTTATATTCCTTGCCACTGTTTATACTTTAACCCTGTTAGGTTCAGGTACGATTATTTGCTTAGCCCTGCTTAACTAGATCGGTAGAAGTCGGGTGATTT
>CM041645.1:18640683-18949582 GCA_023333625.1 Bothriochloa decipiens
ACACCACCACCAGCTACCCTTTTCATTGCTTGTTTTTCACATGCTGGCATTACTGCATTAGCAAAAGCATATTAATAAAGGATTGTATATATGATAAGACCAACATGCAACTAAACACCATCGCCAGCTACCCACAGAAACACGAGGGGAAAATATTCACAAGGATTACTGTTAGAAATGATACAACCATTTGACCACATCCTACTCACCAGTACCTAAATATACTTAAAAGATCATGAGCAGGGATGGCCTTCTGCATGAGGAAGCCAGCAATAGCAAGCTTCAACAAACAATACTTGGTAGCTCCTTCAATTGAAGCATGAGCTTTGTGTGTCATGCCAAAAAAGCATCATTGACATAAAGGTCATCAACAAATGCTGGCCTTTTTTAGCAAGCTCTGGGTCGTTCTTCTCTTCCTCCTTGTAGAATCTAACATTCTCTAGGAGCAGAACTCCACCTTCCTGCAAAAAGCAGTAGCCAACTTCTCAACTTCCTAACAAAATGCAATCACTGGCCAACTATGCACATATTCTAGCTACCTTTCAAACTATTGCATCAGCAGACAACAACAACTCCAGTAATAAGGAGCAGCTCGAGCAACGCCTGTTCTAGTTGGTAAATCAGCGGCAGGAGAAAACCACACACCAAGATGAACTACAAGCACCACCAAAAGTAATTATTATCAGATAAAGTCTACAGTAGTTACTGAACAATGGAAATCTAAATGCAAAGGTATGTAATAATCACCTTATGGTCATCTTTTGGAAGGAATTGACAATATTAATGGAAAGAAGACCCTGCAAAATATAGAAAGAATATAAGCAAAAAAACTTACAACACGACCAATAAATGACATGCTAATTAGCAATATCAAATATATCAAGACCATCAATCAACAAAACTTACACATTGATGGATAGTGGCAAAGACCCTGCAAAATATAGAAAGAATATAAGCAAAAAAACTTACAACACGACCAATAAATGACATGCTAATTAGCAATATCAAATATATCAAGACCATCAATCAACAAAACTTACACATTGATGGATAGTGGCAGAAAAATATGCAAATCACATATGTAAATCTATCTGACAAAGATAAAGACAAACACACAAAATGAAGATTACAGAAACAGCTCAACTTGCAAGTCAATAATTTAGCAGCAACACTAACATGCAAACTCTTGCAGGTCATCAGCAACACACACATCCAATGCCTCAAAGACAGCAACAAAGCAGTCTACACACCTGAGATGGCAGCAAAAAAAACTACAACTACAACTCACAAAGCTACAAAAGTTCACATGCAAGGAGATAAAGCTCCCAACACCAACATCTACAACTCATACAACAAGAAAGACCACCGGTCTGACAATTACACAAAGAGATTATATCAAATCTGAAGAGAGCAGCTAGAAATATACAATAAGCTCAACTAAAATGGTGGCACAGGCAGCAAAATCATGATCGTTCTTCTGTTGTTGGTCTTATAAGGGAGATGAAAGAATTGCTGCATAGTAATTTTTCCCCTTTTATTATAAATCACGTTCCTCTTTTTTGTAATTTGGTAGCTGATAGTCTTATTTCCCTTGGGGCAAGTATGAGTGTGGGTGCTGACCCAGTTATGGACAGCATTCCAAATTGTATGCTTGCACTGGTTGTCAAGGATTTGGCAACAGGTTATGAGTAATGCAAAAGCCTTTCCCATGTAAAAAAAATGGCCTCCGTGCTTTTCCCTCTCCCAATCCTGACGGTCCTCCACCTCCACAGCGCCAGGCCCCCGCCGCCCCCTATCCAGCGCCGGTCCTGCGTCCGGCCCAGCGCGGCAAGCCCTAGCAGCTCAACCTGGGCTACGACGCCTCCCAGCGGCGACGCGGGAGCCTCCGATGGTGGCACTACCCTCGGTGGTCTCCATCTCGCCGCCCACAATGCCCTTACAACGGCGTCCAAGCAAAGGCAACTCGCAAGTGGCAATAGCTCCTCACATCAGCGGCAAAAATGTACAGGAACAAAAAAATTACGAAAGAACAACCACAACTCCTTCAATCAGCAACAACAGCAGTACCTCTGCGGCCGCCAGAACAGGGGAAGCGGCGGTGACAAACACGCTTCACCCACAGCCCGCCGCATCACAAGGAGAGCAGCGGCGATGACAGCTCCCCTACCCCCACCGTCGGGCAGGGCTCAGGGGAACGGACGGCGAGGAATGCGGTCCCACCCCCACTGTCGGACGCGGCGCAGGGGGAGCGGCGCCGAGGACTCGCCATCGCCTGCGCAGTGGCGCACGGACACGAGCTGCCGCATCAATTGCGGAGAATAGCGAACGAGTCCGTGGAAAACAACACAGGGCTCGCGCGTTCGATGTTTGTCACTCGGACATGTTAGCGGATGAATATGCATGAGAATCTACACAAATCCTAAAGCAACAACGAAGGGCCCAAAATTCGACAGATAAAAATCAGAAAAAAACTATCGATAGACAAATAGCATATTTCTTTACTTATTTGTCTAAATGTTTGTTTCTAAAAAAATTGTTTACAACCTCAGCTACATTCTACCTCGGGCGGCCCTGTCCTCTTCGCCCGTACCCACTCCCTGCACCATCCCCAATCTGTCTCGGAGGCATCGTCGACCATCATACGATTGTGCCAGGCATAATGTGCTTCATTGTTTCCATGAACAGACTCATATTATAGCTTCGTGGCCCGTGCTAGTTAATATGATTGTCCTTCGTGTTTGGTCTGAAATCAGTAGACACAAGATGAGTATTGCTAAAAAATGGGTCCCATATATTAGCCTATTACTTTTATCTTATCTTCTCATCGATGATATTTACACCGACAAAAGAAATGCCCATTGTGCCACTTTCCTTTCTCTCCATCGATAAGCGCTTCAACCCACAACGCTGCCAACTTGTGCCCCAGCCTGTGGGCGAGATGAATATTGTTAACAAATAGGACCATGTATATGTTAGCATGCTACTTTTATCTAATCTTCCCATCCATGATGATTTCAACACTGAAGTAAAAAAATGTTCATCATGTCGCTTCCTTCTTTCTCCATCGATATGTAAGCACTTCAACCCGTTGCACTGCCAACTCATGCCCTAGATTATTACTTAGTCTCGAACTCTCTCTTAGACTCTTAGTAGCCCTCATCCAACGGTTGTCATCGGTGCATCTGGTCGTATCCCTAATCCTTTCCTACGTGTTCATTGGTGCAACTCACCCATGCTCATCTGGTAGCCGTGGCATGTCGATGTGCCTCTTCCTCTTCGTTGGCCATCAACCATTTCATATGGCATTCGCATGCTTGAAAGGAAGCACTCTCCCACACCTAGAAATGTTATGTTAGGAGAGTCAAGGGCCTATTAGGCCTTAGCCTATTAGGGTTAATTAGAGATAAGGGTAGCTTGCTTAGAAGTCAAGTAAACCTCTCTATATAAGGAGATGAGGTGTATCAATCTAATCAAGCAAGAAACTAGAAGAAAATATCTTCTCTCTTGCTGCCCATGGGCAAAGCCCCGCGGCCGGCCTTCCCAGCACCCCTAGCCCTAGTCGATGCTCCTGTGAACAGTGCCCGCACCACTGTAGCACCACGGTACCGTAACTCGCCCAACGCTGCTACTCCCATCACCTCTCTCATCTCGATCTCCAATAGCCACACATAATAATCTAGTATCGGAGATGCCAGGACCCAGTCTAGCTTGGCGGATCTGTTGGTGGCAGTGCGGATACAGGCTGTAGCACGCGGACTCCTGGCACGTCGGTGGGTGCGGAAGATGCGCAATGTGCAGCTGATTCAACACTGCGCCCCTTCGCAGCTCCTCCAAGTTGCACTTCGTTGCATGGAGGACTTTAATCCTGCCCGCTGTGTCAGGGATATTCAGCGTACAGTTCCCTCCATGGGCGGTGGGCATGTTGTTCTCTTCGCGGGGGACGAACTCAAAGGCTGTGGCATTGGCGGTGGGATGTCCTCAACTCTTTTCTGTGCGGTGCAAACCAGCAGTTATCTAGCAAGAAGAAGGCACGGTGTCACCGGCAGGAGCGCACTGCCTAGCGCCACCACATTCCGCCACCGGCCGTGATGAGGACACCTCCGCTGGTCGCTATCACGACTAATTCCAGGTGGCTATACCCATGCTCTTCTCTCGTTCTGTTGGGCTCCATGGGATCCAGGTGGCTACACACGTGTAGATCCATCACGCGTAGGGTGCCCGCTATATCTTCAAGAGTCAAACATAAAGAGTCGCAATCTATTTCATGTCAATAAAATAAGCTGAGATGTAAAAGGCTTGTTTTTAGGTGTTATATTTGTGTCTAGCGGAGTCATCGTCAGTGTCAACATTAAGTTGCAGCTCGAGGATGAGCTACATGTCCAGGAGGGGTGTAGTGTTATGAGAATCGAGGACCTATTGGGCCTTAGCCCATTAGGGTTAATTAGAGATAAGGGTAGCTTGCTTAGAAGTCAAGTAAACCTCTCTATATAAGGAGAGGAGATATATCAATCTAATCAAGTAAGAGATTAGAAGGAAATCACTTCTCTCTTGCCAGGAAAAGCCCTGCGGCCGGCCTTCCCAGCGCCCCTAGCCCTAGTCGTTGCTGTTGTGAACAGCACCTGCGGTACTGTAGCACCATGGGTACTGTAGCTCATCCAACGCTGCCGCTCCCCTCAACTCTCTCCTCTCGATCCCCAATAGACAAACCTAACTTAACTGAGGGGTTATGCATGGCGTTCATGCGCCAGGGACGTCGTGTGCTCTAGAGGGTCTTTGGAGCCTCTGGCTTTGACGTCCAACCCACCAGCTGGCTCCTTGTTGCCCGGGTGCTTGCAGCGTGGGGGTCAGATACCGAGCTCCTGGATCAACTATTGGACTCCTATGCCGACGTTTTTGCAGCACCGACCAGACTGCCACCAGCGCGGCCTTGCGATCACCGCATTCACCTCAAGACGGCTACCGATCCGGTGGCAGTTCGGCCATATCAATACCCGCAGCTTCAGAAGGATGAGTTTGAGGCCTAGCGTGAGGCCATGTTGCAGCAGGGGGTCATCCGGCCTAGTACTTCTGCCTTCTCGGCTCTTGTATTGCTTGTCAAGAAGCAGGACGCTTCATGGCTCTTTTGCGTTGATTACCGGGTGCTCAACTTGGTCACCGTCAAAGAGAAGTTCCCAATCCCCGTGGTCGAGGAACTCCTCGATGAGCTCCGTGGCGCGCGATTCTTCACGAAGCTTGACCTTCGCTCCCTAGCCCTAGCCGCTATGAACAGTACCCACGACACTGTAGCATCGCGGGCACTGTAGCTTGCCCAACGCTGCCGCTCCCCTCAACTCTCTCTCGATCCCCAACAATCACACATAACGCGTTCACTCCTGGGATTGTTGTACTCTATTCGTCACCATCAAATTGGAGTTGTCTCAACCCATTTCCCAGTCCCGCCAAGCAGTTAAAGCTTGATCTCGAGGATATATACAAGTTGTTAACGATGCTTTATCTTCATTTTAATTATCATTTATAGGAACTGCTTGCAATTACTTATATTTCAATAGTTGTCTGCGTGGTTTTGATCCTTAGCTTAATTTAAAAATTTAGGTTTGTTTTCTTTATTATTACCGACCAACAAGAAGCTACGTACATGCTCAAGCACAGTTCGATAGCCGCCGGGGCAACGTGACCATGTATCATGGCCATCATCTTTGACCAACTATAATATATTTACTTGTTAATTGTCATACTTAAAATCATTAAATATAAACACCTGATGATCTTTGCTTGTCAAGATCGTTTGAGACGGCCCTGGATCCACCGCTTGCAAATATGCCACATCGGAATCGGATCATATGGTGAGTAATAGTTATTGAAGAAGTGGCTGTTTGCCTGGCATTGAGGTGAGTAGGAGTGTGCTATGGACAGCGGGGCTGACCAGCTGTCAGTCTCTGCTGTAACGGCTGGCGCTGCGCTGTGTCGGGGAGGCGTGAGTATAAGACGAGCCACAATGTTCACTTTTACGGTGCCAAAAGAGGAGATAGAAGAATTGGGCAACTGTGTCACCCATTGTGGCCAGTGGTGCCAAGTCTTAAAAAAGTTGATCCGGCTCAAGTAGGTGCCTCGGTGCCAAATAAATAAAAAATAATATCTCTGTGCGGGTGTGTCTATAAACGAATGAGAAGGAAGAGGAATGGGGCTGTGGCTGGGGTCCACGCACAGGATAAGCCACGGTGCCGACGTTGTAGAAAAGGCTAAAGTTTAGGCACCGGTACAGTTGGCAGGTAAAAAAATTTTTAGGCACCGCACACACTGTAGTGTAGTCGGTCTAAGGGGTCGTTGTAATCGCCTGAAATATCCATCCATGAACAGACTCTGAACTTCTGAATACTAAAATATTCCTCTGTTCCCATTCTCGTGCTATAGCTATTCTTCTTCTTACTAAACTCCATTTCTAAGAGCTATATATCGTCTGATTCCCAGCAGAGTCGCATGACACTGTTGTAGAGATCGCCTGGTGCATGATTGAGCATAGTGACCGAGCTACCAGAACTCGTAAAATGATCTGCTGATCTTCTCTTCTCCAATAGGATCAGTCGGCACATACTGTAGTGATGGGGAATATTCTTCCTGGGAATTTCTTTGTCAGTTCATCCCATGCGTTCATCGATCCTTGGTGCTCCTATTTCCATATCGACGACGGACCGTCTGGTATGTGTCAGTACACAGGTGTCACATATAATGTGATCCGACGATGCACCCGATAGTCCAGTGTATAGAAGATGCAGCCCGCCAGACCGGCCGGCGCGTGAATATTTTGCACACTCACTCCGTTTGACAATGTTTCTTCACTGGTATACGCGGCATTATTACTATGACCTATTAGAATTTCTCTGACACATCTTTAACATGCATATTATTAGTTCTAAACTTGTGCTGTAATCCAATCACCAAAACTGAATGCGAACATATGACTTTTACATAACCATTGTGTAGCATCCTTGTTGTGTGATGAGCGATTGTCAATATGCCAATACTTTGGTGTGTGTGTAGTTGGTTCGGTGGTTCTACTGATCCTCTGGCACATGGTTATGTGTCGAAACAGTATCTCTTGTCTCATGATGTGCAGGTGAAAGTCCGGATGCGGTGGTAGCGGTCGAAACAAGGTCAAGTAGGGCGTGCCGTGCTGACGGACCTGACATTTGGGACATCGATAAGCGCAAGTGTACACGTCAGGGGATGCGTACGCAGTACAATACTCGCGGAAGGTTTGGTGGTTTGGCCTCAAAACCATCGGTGATGGTTCGGTGGTTTGCCCTCAAAACCATCGGCAATGGGTTTCGCGGGTTTGAGCCTCAAAACCCGGACGGAGGTCCCGATGTGGACGGACGGCACGTGACGGCATCGGGGAGATTGTGTCGAAGCAAGGCTACCGGTGAGAATGCGCGGTGGCCGTCCGATCATGAAATTCCTAGGGTTGGACCATTACGCCCCTAAAACTATGTGGTTCGACTCATGTATAACCAGGGGCAAACTGGGAATATGTAATAAGTCCAAGACAGATAAATAAGGATGAAGGGGCACCCATCCCCGTACTTCTCTCATTCCATTTTTTATTCCTAGGGTTTTCCAGTCTGTAGTTCTTTTGTGTAAGTGAGGTCCACTGCAACTCTGGAGTGTTTGTTCGTGGGAAGAGTACTCTCATAGTGTGCTCGTGTCCTCTGGGCTTTTGGATTCATGGAATTCATGTGATAGATTTTATGTTCTTGTTTGTTCATCCCGAACTCCCTCTCTCCCTCTCTATTTCGAGCTCGGATTCTTCGATTTTGCACCGTTTGACTCCGTTTTTCTTGCGTTGATTCGTGCTATGATGTGAGAGGATCAATCCCACCGAAGAGTTTGAGCTAATTCCTCATGAGCAAGTATATCAGAGCGATTTTCATGGCGAGTTCTTGGTCGGTTTTCACCCCCTTTACGATTTCTCTTGATTCTCTTCAAATTGCGCCATGATCCTTTAAGGATAGCCTCCCAACTGCATAAGGAACAATCCCTATAAATCTTGTTACAGTTGGTGTTGATTTGAGAGAGATCAAGTCGATTCATGGAAGAGGCGATTTTCGGGCGATTTTCTGAGAGCCGCGGACAGTCCGGCCTTGGGCCCGTGTACTGTCCGGGCGTCGGGCTTTCGACTGAAGCAGTTCATTGTTTTGCTGACTTGGCATTTCATTTGTACCCGCAGACAGTCCGGACCCTCTATCGCGGACAGTCCAGTGGCCGGAACTCGAGCCAATAGCTTTCGCGGTGATCTGTTGAGTGAGCACGAACAGTTCGCGGGTCACACCCTGGACAGTCTGGGACTCCTCCAGTCCAGAATGGAGCTCTCGACTTCCAGTTGAATTTCTAAGATTTTGACTTGCGGACAGTCCGGACTAAAATTCTGGACAGTCCGACGGTGTTCAGGGTTAGCTGTCCAGAGTCTGTTCCAGAAGTTCGGTTTTGGGATTTTCACCCACGGACAGTTCGGCGTTCCAACCATGGACAGTCTGGCGGTCTTTTGATTCTTCTGTCCAGAACCTGTTCTGATCTGTTCAAATTTTGGACTTTTGCCTATGGACAGTCCGGCCCTGGACCCTCGGACAGTCCGACGTGACTGTACCTGAACCTGTCCGTACTCGCGGACAGTCCCGGCCTGATACCGCGGACAGTCCGCCTCTATGCAGTGAAGCTGAGTTTTTTCAGTTCTTGCTCATTCGTTCCTCAAGCGTTCTTGGAGTTGTCTCTTGGTTCTTGTGGGGACCCACTATATTCCTAGGGAGCATCCACCTTCTCAATAGGGTCGTGGTCATCACCGGTTTGTGTGTTTGCTTCTTGGGGTGTTTGTTAAGTCGAGGACCCAAAAGTTTTGAATGAAATTTTGAGGCTCCCATTCACCCCCCTCTGGTCACCAATCCGGTCCTTCAATTGGTATCAGAGCCAATTAAGGATCACTTCCACCTTAATTGGTCCGTAATCCACAGAAGGTGACATGGCTTTGCATCACCGGTCGGGCAAGCCGCCCTAATTCGATGGGTTGAACTACTCGTACTAGAAGATTCGCATATAGACCCACCTTCAAGGGATTGATTCACATGTTTGGGAGATCATTGAGAACGCTAACTACCAGGTGCTTGAAGAACGGATCACCAACGTTCAGATTGAACAACACAATGCGAATAACATTGCCCGTGCTGAGCTTTTCGCTGCTCTTTCGATTTTTGAGTTTGATCATGTCTCCAATTGTGTGATGGCTCGAGAGATCTAGAGGAGGCTTCAAAGCTTCCATGAGGGTATAGCCCATATCAAAACCAGACTCTACGAGACATACAAGCAAGAGTACAAGAACTTCACCCAAGTTGATGGAGAATCTGTTGATTCGATGTTCTCTCACTTTACCACCATTGTGAACAACATGCGAGTTAACAATGCAGCGATACCTTATGACGATCATCAGAGAGCACTCAGGGTTCTATATGCTCTAGATCGGAGGGTTTGGGAGGTGAAGGTGCAGGAGATCATCGAGTCGGCCAACTATGAGACTCTCACAGTCAAGCTCAAGTCCACTGAGATCGACCTACAGATGCAGGCGAGGATCAAGAATCTGTCTGCTCCCACCATGGCTCTCATCTCAGGTAATGGAAGTTCAAGTTCTTCTTTGGCTAACCCATTAGCGTTGTCTCTTGCCTTGTCTTCTCTTGTGTCTGCAACAGAGGAGTAGATGGAGGCTCTTGGCGATGATGAGCTGGCGCTTGTCATCAGTCGGTTCTTGCAGTTCCACAACAACCGTTGAATTGTCGACATGGTGGCAGCAAGCAAGGTTGCTTTGGATGTGGAGATCCTGACCACTACATCGCCAGCTGCCCCAACAAGAACAAGAGCTACTCTAGCAAGAACAACTACCCCAAGCACAAGGACAAGCATGAGTCATCCTCCCGCAAGCACAAGTCTAAGAAGAACTTTGACCCCGAGCAGATAAGCAAGAAGTTCTTTGAGACGCTGCAAGCGAAGCAGCGTGCTCTTGTCGTGAACTTCAGTGACATCGACTCTGATGGGGACTCTCCACTGAGTGATGATGAGGCCAAGAAGAAGATCGAGAACAAGTTCAACAGCTTGAGCTTCTACGCCAATGGGCACCGAAGAGGTTACTGCACCATGGCGCTCGACGACACCACCACCGGCAACGAAGAAGAGGACGACACCAACCCTGAGGTAGAACTCACAATCGAGTCTCTTCTTACTGAGCTTGAGTCCATTAGTGATATTGTGCTTCATCAAGATGAGTTGCTTGTGCGTGCTGCTAGGGAGAGGAATGATTTCAAGGCTAAGTATATTGCAGCCTTAGATGAACTTGAGTGTGCTAAGAAGGATAGGGTGGTTGTGTGTGATGAAACTGAGTATGACAAATGCACTGTCCATATATCTAGTCTTGTCACTTTGCAGTCCAACTATTCTGCTTTGGTTAATGATTTGGAGAAGGCTAGAGCTGAGTCAGTCATGTCGGGTCCTTGCAAGTCTTATGCTGAGTTGTGTTCTGAGCTTTCTGAGAAGGTTTCTAGAATTGCTTTTCTTGAGAAGTCCAATGCAGATGGTACTAGTGCTCAGTGTGCTTATTGTGAGGCTTTGGAGTGAGAGCTTACTAACTGTAGGAGTGACAAGAGAAAGACCAAAGAGAAAAACACATTCTTTCAGCACATGTTGAGTTGGCTTTCTTGCAGTGAGCCATAGTTGGGCATGATGATGAGTCAGTACAAGAGGGGTACTGACACAATGGGTCTAGGCTTTGCTTCAGGTGGGAAAGGTAACAATGTCTTTGACAAGGTTGGTGAACATAGTGGTTTGAGCACGAGTGAGAAACCCACCAATCCTCCCAAGCTTATCAAGATTAACCCACCAAAGCCCTCTGAGCCTACCAAGCCCATTGTGAAAGATGGAGTGCTTGAAGAGCCTCCCAAAGCTCCACCTTAGAAATAAGTGTGGATTTCAAAACCTAACCACCTCAGGAACCCACTTGACACACTACCAAATATCTCTGATAAGCCTCTTCCCAAAGCCAAACCACCTCCAAGAGTGATCCATGTCCACAACAGAGTGAGTCACCCACAACCAAGAGAGAGGTGTACCACTGTGACTATTACAAGAGGGATGGTCACTTGTTTGAGTTTTGCTTTAGGAGGAAGAGAGATGAGAGGCACGAGGTTGAGTTTCACCAGCAGGACATGCATCACCCATCTCATGGCATGCATGTTTCACCCTCTCAGAGGTGCAATACTAGACCGAGAGGGGCAAGACCTCAAGGTGCTAGGCCTCAGTTTCTGAGACCATGTGATGGTCATGCCTGGTGAGTTCCAAGTCGTCCTCAGTATGACTCTAGGTCTCATGGCAGCGGTCCCAGTCCTACACTTCTAGTGGACCACGTTTTCTCTCTCATGGTGATTGCTTCTCTCCCATGGGACATGGCATGTATGGTGTTTTTTTGAACACTTGTCTAGGTCAAATGACCTAGCACTAGTTTTCTCCTCACTTTACTAACCCCAGTGATGGATTGTTTGCTCACCCCATATCTTTCTATTGATGCAACATGGAGGCTTGGAGAACATATAGCTTGTTGATTCTGGGTGTTCATGCCATATGACCAAAAATTCAAATTGATTCTCCAACCTCAACCCCATGACCTCCAAGGAGTACATCACATTTGGGGACAATGGTAAGGGTAAGGTGCTTTCTCATGGGTCGGTAAGGCTCAATGAGAACTTTGTGCTCAAGGATGTTGCTTTGGTTTCGAGCTTGCATTTCAATCTCCTTTCGGTTTTGCAACTCCTTAGAGATGGTTTTGAAGTGCGCTTTAAGCTGGGCCTTTCTCACATTCTTGATTCTTGTGGTGATGTTGTTTGTTCGATTGTGCCTTTTGGGCCTATCTTTCATGCTGATTTTTCTCGCTCCTTTGGCGTGTCTCGGTGTTTGATGGCAGGCACTTCTTCTGAGCTTTGGAAGTGGCATAGGAGGCTTGGTGATTTGAGTTTTGACTTGCTTGTAAGATTGAGTTCTCTTGATCTAATCTAAGGATTACCTAAGCTAAAGTTGAGAAGGACTTGGTTTGTCACCCGTGTCACCACGGGAAGATGGTGGCCGCTTCTCATTCCCCTGTGAACCAAGTGATGACCAAATAACCTGGTGAGCTTCTTCACATGGACACTGTAGGTCCAGCTCAGGTTCGGTCGGATGGTGAGAAGTGGTACATTCTTGTGATCGTGGATGAATTTTTTTGCTATTCTTGGGTCTTCTTCATGGAGTCCAAGGATGAGGCTTTTTCCCATATGTGGGATTTGATTCTTAGGCTGCAAAATGAGCTTCCAAAGAATGCCATAAGAGCTATACACAGTGACAATGGCACCAAATTCAAGAACTCTCATTTTGAAGCCTTTTGCAAGTCTTTGGGTATTGAGCATCAGTTTTCTTCACCTTATGTGCCTCAGCAGAATGGGATTGTTGAACGCAAGAATCAGACCCTTGTTGAGATGGCCAGGGCGATGCTTGATGAGCATAGGACTCCTAGGCAGTATGGGGCTAAAGCGATCAACATAGCTTGTTACATCTCAAATCACATCTTTCTTCGAGCTTTTACAAAGAAGACCTCTTATGAGTTGCGATTTGTTTGTCTCCCCAAGGTGAGCTATTTCAGAGTCTTCGGGTGTCGGTATTTCATTCCCAAGCAAGGTAACTTAGATAAGTTCGAGTCACGTTCTTCTGATGGTATTTTTATCAGTTATGCTACTCACTCACGTGCATATAGAGTACTTAATCTTGAAACTAACTGCGTTATGGAGACTTGTGAAGTTACCTTCAACAAAACCACACCTTATTCTTCTCCTGTCTTTGAGTGTGCAAGTGATCAGGAGACGGGTGAAAGCATCTTTGTGGAGGAGAGCTGGATGATGCCGATTGGGGTGCTCCCGAGCTGACTCCACTGGCTACCCCTATCGACCCTACGACGCCCACATTGGTTCATGGCCCAATCCTTCTTATTTGACTTTGTGGGGGCCAAACGACCAGTTTCTCGCTCTTGCACCTGAGGAAGCTCAAGCTGCGGTTGAGGGGGAGACTACTTCATCAAGAACGGTGCCTGTACACATTCAGCACCGCCATCCTCTAGAGACCATGATTGGTAACCTCAACCAGCGTGTCACTCGCAACAGGTCATATGAAATCTCTCATTTCATACATTCTGCTTTTGTTGCCGATTTTGAGCCCGAAGATATTGGACAAGCGTTATCTAATGCAGATTGGGTCAATGCCATACATGAGGAGTTACAGAACTTTGAGAGAAACCAAGTTTGTGTCCTAGTTCCTCCACCTCCATAGTGTCATCCCATAAGTACCAAGTGGGTATTCAAGAACAAGCAGAGTGAGGATGAGGTGATAGTTAGAAACAAGGCTAGGTTGGTTGCTCAGGGGTTTTGCCAGAAAGAGGGGATAGATTTCTAGGAAACCTTTGCTTCTGTTGCTCGTTTAGAAGCCATTAGGTTCCTCTTAGGCTTTGCACCTTCGAAAGGATTCATGTTGTATCAGATGGATGTCAAGAGTGCTTTTCTCAATGGGTACATAGAGGAGGAAGTGTATGTGAGGCAACCTCCAGGTTTTGAAAATCCTAGGCACCAAGATCATGTTTACAAATTCCACAAAGCCTTGTATGGTCTCAAACAAACCCCAGGAGCATGGTATTCAAGGTTGAAGTCCTTTTTGCTTGGGAAGGGTTTCACCATGGGCTCTGTTGATAAGACTTTGTTTCTCCTCAAGCAAGGCAAAGAAATTCTCATTGTTCAGATATATGTGAATGATATAATCTTTAGTGGCTCTTCACACGCCCTAGTGGCAAAGTTTTCTGATTTGATGAGCAGGGAGTTTGAGATCAGCATGATGGGCGAGTTGACATTCTTTCTCGGGTTGCAAATCAAGCAAACTCGAGAAGGGACATTTGTGCACGAAGGCAAGTACACCAAGGACTTGCTGAAGAAGTTCAACATGGGCGAGGCTAAGCCCATGGCAACTACCATTACCTTAGATGAAGATGTTGAGGGAGAAGCCATGGACCAGAAGGAGTACCACAGCATGATCGGGTCATTGTTGTACCTGATAGCGACGAGACCGGACATCCAGTTCGCGGTCTGTCTTTGTGCGTGCTTTCAGTCTTTGCCGCACACCTCTCATCATCAAGCCGTCAAGCGGATCATGAGTACCTTCGTTTCACTCCCAAGTTCGGTCTTTGGTACTCGACCACTTCCACCCTCTCTCTAGTTATTCGGATGCTGATTATGCTGGTTGTCGTGTTGAGAGAAAGTCAACTTCTGGTACTTGTCAATTCTTGGGTTCGTCTCTTATTTCTTGGTCATCTCGCAAGCAGTCTTCCATAGCCCAATCCACATGTGAGGCTAAGTATGATGCTGCTGCTGCTTGTCGTTCACAACTGCTTTGGATAGTTGCTACCTTGAGAGACTTTGGCCTAGAGTTCACCCGAGTGCCACTTTACTATTAAAGCACCAGTGCCATAAGTGTAGCCAAAAACCCAGTGCTCCATGGAAAAACCAAGCACATTGAGGTGAGGTACCACTTCCTGAGAGACAACTATGAGAAGGGAACCATAGGCTTGATACATATTGGCACCGAGAACCAGCTAGGTGATATTTTTACCAAACGTCTCGACCAAACCCAGTTTGCACACTTGCGAGGGGAGTTGGGAGTGTGCTACCCATTTTAGTTGTGGGTCGCTTTGTATCTTGTAAACTAGTTTTTGCTTCTTTTTCTTTTATTTTTGCTTTTGTATCATATTGCATTGCATCTCATCTTGTATAATATAGCATGTGCTTAGCTTCACTTGTATAGCTTGTTGATTAGGATTATTCTCTTGTTGATATGTCTTATGGATACATGATGGCTATATAGCAGCTTAGGCTCTTTTTGATCATCTTGATACATGTTATGAGCTAAGCCTATTTTAAAAATGTGAACACGCTTAATACTTGATGAAACCTAAAAATTTTTTCACCTTTGAGATGGCAACTAGCATGTGTAGGATGTGTTGAGATCCATGTGCTTTCATATGTATGCTTTAGTTGCTATGTCTCATGTTTCTCGAATCATATACTTAGCTCAGATCTCTTGATATTCTTGTGCTAAAACTTGATGTCTAAGCTAAGTAATGATAAAAATGCTTTGGAGTTAGATCTTTACTATCCCACGGCAATGTCACAAGACTGCTTCTTATTCTCTTGAGTGAGATGAACTTGGGCATTATAGTGCTATTCCACAACCACTCGTGATGAGACAACTTCCCACTTGCACATAGGGATGAACTCGGCGTGGTTGAAAACTATGATAAAAATAACAAAATTTTCGGCGGATAGTTTGATCCTCTCACATACACATGTCTAAAAATAACCATGTGAAATCGCTGTAAAACTCTGATCAATGTTGAAGCTACAATTATTAAGTGCTTCCTTGAGACATGATGTATGATTGTTATATGGGGTAGTTCACTTTTGTATACATGTGCTAGCACTAGTTTGATATCTTGCTTATATGTGCTATGTGCTATCCTCTTTAGTGGACACCTTTTATGAGAAATGCTTAAAATTGGTCAAAATGCTTATGATTCATATTTCGTTTTATTTAATCAGTTTGAGCATTGGTCTTGTCTTGCGCCTGTTGTAATACATATGCCGAACCAACTTGAGCATGGTTTTAATCCACTTGCTATACTCCTGAAGCTTTGTATTTTCGCATTGTACATCTTGTGCATATCATAGCATGATTTAAGGGAGAGTTGCTACCTTGTCCACTTGATAAGTACTTTTGTCAACAAGGGGAGAATGATTTCACAAATCCAGAGTGTGCATTCATATGCATTTGTGAGGTTAATGCACTTGTCAAGGGGGAGTTGCACATTTGCTTTGCTAGACGTGTCGAGCCATTTGCCTTTGTCTTGAGGGTCTAGCCGCTTTCAGGTGTTTTGAGCTTGTTTTTCTTGGTTGCATCGAGCCGTTGCCCATGTCTTTGGGGACCAAGTTGTCTCTCTTGCTTTGCTCATTGCAAGTGACCATGTTTCAAGATTTTTTTTGGCTTTTGGTCATTTGAGTGAATTTTCTCTGGCTTTGTGTTGGTGTTGATAATGCACTCATCAAGGAAAAGATTGAGAACACATGGTTTTTATGTAACCACTGTGGAGCATCCTTGTTGTGTGATGAGCGATTATCAACATGACAATACTTTGGTATGTGTGGTTGGTTCGGTGGTTCTACTGATCCCCTGGCACAGGGTTATGTGTCGAAACGGTGTCTCTTGGCTCGTGATGTGCAGGTGTGGAGTCCGAATGCGATGGCAGTGGTTAGGGGAAGGTCAAGTAGGGCGTGCCGTGTTGACGAACCAGGTGCGGTGAAGGGCGGACGTTAGGCTTGGACTGACGGACCAGACGGCCGGGTGGCCAGATGCGGTGGCTGACATTTGGGACATTGACAAGCGCAAGTGTACACGGTGGGGATGCGTACGCGGTATGATACTCGCGAGTGGTTTGGTGGTTTGGCCTCAAAACCATAGGCGACGGTTTGGTGGTTTGCCCTCAAAACCATTGGTGACGGGTCTCACGGGTTTGGGCCTCAAAACCTGGGAGGAGGTCCCGATGTGGACGGACGGCACGTGACGGCATCGGGGAGATTGCGTCAAAGCAAGGCTACCGGTGAGAAGGTGCGGTGGCCATCGGATCATGGAATTCCTAGGGTTGGACCATTACGCCCCTAAAGCTAAGTGGTTTGACTCATGTGCAACTAGGGGCAAACTGGAAATATGTAATAAGCCTAAGACAAATAAATAAGGATGAAGGGACACCCATCCACTTACCTCTCTCATTCCAGTTTTCATTCTTACGGTTTCCTAGTCTATATTTCTTCTGTGTGAGTGAGGTCTACTGCAACTCTATAGTGTTTATTCGTGGGAAGAGCACCCCCGTAGTGTGCTCGTGCCCTCTGGGCTTTTGAATTCATGGAATTCCTGTGATGTATTTTGTGTTCTTGTTTATTCATCCCGAGCTCCCTCTCCCGCTCTCTATTTCGAGCTCGGATTCTTTGATTTTGCACCGTTTGACTCCGTTTTTCTTGCGTTGATTCATGCTATGACGTGAGAGGATCAATCCCACTGAAGGGTTTGAACTAATTCCTCAAGAGCAAGTAGATCGAAGCGATTTTGTGTTCATGACCAGTTCTTGGTCGGTTTTCACCCCCTTTACGATTCTCTTGATTCTCTTCGAATTGGGCCATGATCCTTTAAGGATAGCCTCCCAAATGCATAAGGAATAATCCCTCCAAATCTTGTTGCAGTTGGTGTTGTTTTGAGAGAGATCAAGTCAATTCTTAGAAGAGGCGATTTTCGAGCAATTTTCTGGGAGCCGCGGAAAGTTGGCCTTGGGCCCGCGGACTGTCCGGGCGTCGGGCTTCCGACTGAAGCATTTCGTCGTTTTGCTGACTTGGCATTTCATTTATAACCACGGACAGTCTGGACGCTCTGTCGCAGACAGTCCAATGGCCGGAACTTGAGCCAGTGGCTTTCGCGGCTGATCTGTTGAGTGAGCGTGGATAGTCCGCGGGTCACACCCCGGACAGGCCGGGACTCCCCTAGTCCAGAATCGAGCTCTCGACTTCGAGTTGAATTTCTGGGATTTTGACTCGCGGACAGTCTGGACTAAAATTTCGAACAGTCCGATGGTGTTCAGCGTCAGCTGTCCAGAGTCTGTTTTAGAAGTTCGGTTTTTGGATTTTTACCTGCGGACAGTCCGACGTTTTAACCGCGGACAGTCCGGCGGTCTTTTGATTCATCTGTCCAGAACCTGTTCTAATCTGTTCGAATTTTTGACTTTTGCCTGTGGACAGTCCGGCCCTGGACCCTCAAACAGTCTGATGTGACTGTACCTGAACCTGTCCGTACTCACGGACAGTCTGGGCCTGATACCGCGGACAGTCCGCCTCTACGCAGTGAAGCTGAGTTTTTTCGGTTCTTGCTCATTCATTCCTCGAGCGTTCTTGGAGATGTTTCTTGGTTCTTGTGGTGACCCACTGTGTTCCTAGGGAGCATCCACCATCTCAATAGGATTGTGGTCATCACCGGTTTATATGTTTACTTCTTAGGATGTTTGTTGAGTCGAGGACCCAAAAATTTCAAAATAAATTTTAAGGCTCTCATTTACCTCTCCTCTGGTCGCCCATCCGATCCTTCACTGAAGATATATATGATCATGTAACGGCCGAGCACATCATCTTTACATTGTTTACACAAATTTTGTACCAAGTGGGGATACAATATGATGGTGGACATGCATACATACGCCTGTCTGACGCGCCACAGTACATGCACATGAAGAAACTTACAATTGTAGAAT
Organism: Bothriochloa decipiens; assembly: GCA_023333625.1. Taxonomy (NCBI): domain Eukaryota; kingdom Viridiplantae; phylum Streptophyta; class Magnoliopsida; order Poales; family Poaceae; genus Bothriochloa; species Bothriochloa decipiens. The sequence continues at coordinate 18,659,123 of CM041645.1, forward strand.
AGGTTTTACACAAACACCACTGATTCGTTCACTTATGTGGCCCTTCTTAACAAATATAACAGAGTTTGATACAACACATGCATACCGTTGCCCTTCAGTGGAGCCGAAGGTATGCAACGCGACGATTATTTCCGTCTGCGCTTTTAATGAATTCCAACACTGGGCCCCGTAGTCTTTTAGGTGCTAGTGCAACCCACGGTTTCAGGTAATCTGTGAACACCTCTATCCTTGCCTCCAGCTTCGGATCTTGCCGGCGCTTGATCATCGATCTCGTGTCCCTGCTAGGATCGTTTCCAATGCCGTCCCGTGTCACTCTTGGGGTCGCTCTCTTCTCAAGCCGAAGGAAAGCCGCCTCATGCTTAGACTTCCAGGACAGCTGATACAACGACGCTTTGGGCTTGCTGTAAAGGCAATCTATTGCCTTTGGCAGCATGATCTCGTCGAGCTGCTCTAGCAGGCTAATGTTGTTATTATGCATCACATGCTGCTCCTTGCCATCGATGAACTCAACTGTGGAGCTCCCAACCGAAGGCGACAGCATGTCTTCTGGAACGCCGCCGTGAGGCGAGTAAAGGACGCAAAGCTTGAGATATGGGAATAAGTCCTTGGAAGGGCTTCTTGCTTCACCCTGCACAAGTTTTCTCCTTGGAGCGCTTCGCTGTGACGACAACAACACAGCTGGGATGACGCGCACGAAATACACTTCGATAACTGGTTCCAGTGACACGTGTGGTAAAGGTAGCTTGGCTGCGTGTGTGTTGTGCTCATGGTGGTGATGCTTGCAGCAGTTTGGGTTTGGGCGCGACAGCTGGGACAAGACCCCGTGGATGCTGTCCCAGTACTCTCTGGGACCAGACTCAGTGTAAGGCACCATGAGAGTCCCGTATGTTGTAAAACATACGGACTCTATCTAAAAAGAAATAAGAAGGAAGAATCTTAATTCTAGTCCTTTTATATGTGGGTTTTTACCGAAACTTTTTAGCCTTGACCGGACTATATATACGTGAGAGCTCTATGTTGTAATTACCAATATTTAGAGAAATAAAGAATAGTTTTCCTACATCTTGTGTCTACTTGTTCTACTTTCATCTATGTTGATCGTAAGAGACGGAGAGGGAAAGGTCCTAACCGCTGGCAACATGTTTTATAACACGTTATCAGCACGACATCCTCTACGTCGACATTGTCGTTGAAGCAGCTGCCGCCATTCTTCAACATGGGCGCCCGTGCCGACATCCCGCCGCGACTACTTTGATGACGTCGACATCCCGATGTTGTTAGCGGAACGGATCTGCTACTTCTACTTGCTACTCATCTGCACTGCATCGACATGTACCGCCGTCATCAAGCAGACAAGTCTACGACAATGTCAAACGCCCTAAGCGGTATGTATCTACTAATCACTGCCCTACGCGGCATGTGATGTAGATCAAATTGGCATCCTCTAAAAGGTATAAGAAAGCACATCTTGCAGATTGTGTGTTTGTCCTAGCCATTGGGTTAGGTTTTTATTGGTCTTTTACATAGCAACCGTACATACAGTAGAAATTGGTACATGAAGTACGTATATAGATATATACATGAACAGTACATGTGCATGAAGAAAACTTGTACGATGGGCCTAGTAGCCACCACGGTGCCATACAAAATTTGATTAGAGGCCGATCTAGCAAGATCCATCCTCGTTATGATTAAAGTTGCCTGCAGCAACACTAATCCGACTCGAAGATCTAGGAGCTGGCAAGAAGCCATCAACTATTGATGTCCTACTCAAATTCGGATTGCATCCGAGCGTGGATTCAAATCTAAAGTTCTAAACCGTCTTTCCTGCAGTTATCATCCATGTCACCTTGACTTGCACGTCATCGTGTAATGTAACCCGCTGGACATCCTGCAGTCCGCACGGCTTACAATCCCCCGGCTTGAAGACCTCGGCATTGTCGCACCCCAGCACCAACTAGTATGCACGGCCTGCATGTTGCAAGCAGGATGTCGCTTGTTTGCACCTGTGGCTTGTTCCCTTCCATTGCGGCCTGTATGTCGCTGCCCACTCGTCTCGGACCGAATTCCGACGACGAGGCCGTATCTCACACACTGTGGGCATAGTTGCCACTCATAGCCGGAATGTAAAGTTGTTGGAGCTTGTGTCTCCACGCCCGGCACTATGAGCTGGGCCTGAACGCCTAGTAGCTCTGGTGTGGCACTGTGGCGATCACGAATATATGAGAAAAGGAGGTGGTCATGAAATTCTAGCCATCAGCTAGCTGCCTGGGGGAACGGAAGAAAAAAAATTGAGCCATGTAGGCTAGTTTGAGACTACAAGTTCTTCGCCTTTACAATATGACCTATATGTAGTCTGAAATTGCATAGTTTTTTTTAAAAAAAGTGTACGTAGTGCGGGCCATATATGTGTATACATCATGGTACTTATTTTCTGTTCATATGTATATACCCTATGTTGATAAGTTTATGCTCTTTTGAATGTATTTATTTGTCACACATTATAAATTGTATACCATGTGACTGTAAGAATAACATAGTTACGCTAGAAATATAGTACAACGTTTATGAGCTCTCTATAAATCCTGGAGACGTTAGACACACTACTGAGAGGCTCATATTTGTTTTCCTAGCATAAGAATTTTTGGACAAATAAATACTTGGTACTAATTCTGAAATTTTTTATGTACCATAATCTTAAAAATATTAGGATGCTTCTAAGAATTTTGTATAACCATTCACTATCTTTTTCACCTTACTACTTGTTTATATGTAGTAAGCGTATATGTATATGATTTATCCATAATGATATATGCATAACCTTCATGAAGAAGGAATATTCTAGACTTGTCCTGAATGGCAGAATTATATAGCATGGTCGTTGTTAAATCCTAGTAGGATATTCTACTGTACTAAAGTAGAATGGATCTTAAGTATTATAATTATTGATATTACTCTCAAGAGTGAATATATGACCAAGCTAAATCCTAAAAGTTTTATGGAACTCACTGAATGAGAAATTCTAGAAGATTTATGACCATAAGGGATATAATGTTTCTCTATAAACAATACCTTGAAGCTTTGTATTAAATATCTAGAAGACAAGATGGTAAATAAGATTTTATCACCGTATATTCTCGAAGAAATATCTCTTATGTATAGAATATCACAGAGCAATATAATACACGAAGTATTTGAATTTACCATTAGAAATTACTCAAATAGAAACTGAGTTAGAATTTTTAGACAGCTTTATAAACTAGGATATTGTTAGTTGGATTAACTTTGAATATGTGTCTGTCATATATCATACTCCTAGAAGGATCGAGCAAGCACGAAGCTGCTAAATGTCAAGTGATGAAGCTAAGACATGTAAGAATGGATAAGAATTTAAACTTTCTCTTCAAGAAGAACTTAAATCATGTGTTTATAAATTTATTTTTTTTGAATTCATATCTTAAAGTATTGATAGTAGTGGCGATGGTGCATTAAGTTTTAATTCACGTTAAATTAAGTGATTAATGATTAATTTATTAGCTTGAAGACTAATATTGAATATTTAATATTCTTAGTTGCAGTTGTTACCTGAAGTAATATATGTTAAATTCTCATCAAATAAACAAGATTTATATGTTCTCCATATAAATAATTGCCTAATACCTATCTAAATAAATTTGTATTAGTTTTATCCACAAAGAAGCCTCAGTTGACCACGAAGGTTATATTTCTACGTGCACTATAGTACTACCATGTAGGTAGAAGGAAAATTGAATTTTCTAGAAGCACTAGAACAATTAGATTATCCTGGCATATGAATTTAGCCAAAAAATAGAATAATCTAGCCAAAACTAGAAGTTTATGTGTCCTACCCCGAATCCATTATTGTACACTGAATAGTTCATTGAATATGTGAATTTTATGCCATAACCAATGAATACTAGAAGTATGATTGGAATCTATGAAATATTACAAGTAATTATTCATAAGTGATGCACGAAGCAAATTACTATATGAAGTAATTTTAGCATGAAAAGGGGGGAGAAATTTTTGGGTAAAGGCATAAAAAATGTGGATAATATATAATTAATAGGCATAGCCTTCCTAAATCTATTTTTAAGTGCATGTATCACGACTTGTAGTTCTGCCTGTGTCCCTTCTGACCGAGTTAACTTTCTCTACTGTACTAATTTTAAGCAAACTTATAGCTTTGTATTTTGTCATTATCTACTGCGTTGGACCGAATACTAACATTCCATATTACACATAAATATGTATTACTATTTTGTTCTCTCATTGAGCCAAACTATCTGCACTCTTGCATGAATATTAGCATAGAAGCTATGTTTATAGCTAGTAGCTATATTTATACCCCCCTTAATTAAATTATCTAGCTAATATGCTATGTCTAATAGTTCTTGTTAAACTATGGAATATGTTGCTCTTTGCATTGCATATATAAGAAAAAGATTGGTCTATGGCTATGCAGCCTAAGATCAGGGAAGCAAATATGTTAGCTCAGTGAAGACTAACCCATTTGATGGGATGAATAATTATGGATATAAGATGGTGGATAACATATTTATAATAATTTAGGATTTAAGAAGAAAAGGCTTCAAGTGAATTTTGTATTAATGGCAATTAGAAAACTATAGAATGAATTTCATGTGAATTTGAATATTGCATATTTTATGTATTTGAAGTATATGGTCCATGTTTATGTATCAGTACTTGGATAAATTATTTTTAGGCTAAATAATAAAGAAGCTAGATAATAAAATAGTTTTTCTAAACTATGCTATGTGCAGATCAGGGGGAGAACATCTCTGAGTTTGTAGGAATGTTGAACATTCTTAAATGCATTTTATGTATTCTAGCTCACTGCATATATTATGTAATAACCCCTATGTTTAAATATGTGCGTGAATATTTCCCATAAACTTCATCATAGCATACGTGAATAGGCCTCCACTTGTCGTTGAAGATACATGAATAATATTTTAAGTCCATGATAGGGGATATCTATTGAAGTATGCTATTAAAGATCCAATATTGACATTAGGGGAGTAAAAGCATATTTTGAATGTCAAATATTATTTTTAGAGAAGGAAAATGATTTAGAAAAATTCCTTGAAGCTCGAAGCAGGAATACTATCACGCACTAAGTTAACTAATAGTTTGACTAATGCTCTTGTGAAGAAAGAAGCGGAGCATATGCCAGATATTTTAGAAAATGAGAGGAGTAACCTAAAATTATAAACCAGAAGTTTTGTTTACTAGTATTAAACAAATGCCGTATACTATCAAGCTAAAATTCATGGGGACGCCCGTGGGTTCTAGTTAGCGTATACTTGTTGAATAGAAATAGAATGAAACTCCTTCATTCTCATGAAGATAACACCTCATGAAGAAGGTTGAGTACCTAATGAAGAGGATCATCCTGAAGATGAAATCCAACACACTAAGTGCGCGCATCATTAGTGTTGGATATGCAGAATAATAAAGTATCTCTTATTTTGGGATATGATAGAGACACAATAATCTCATATTATGAGAACATTAGGAGAAAATAATAGCTGTCGACAATGCTACCTCTATAATTGCAAATATTTCTCTTACGAGAATCTAGATCCGGAAACAAAGTCCATGGCAAAGTCGCTTGTAGCGATTATATCGGATCAAATGAAGAAATGCAATTGAGGTTAAATCTCCTACTAAGAAGAAATAAATGTTCTACTATATCTCTGGCAAGTGAATTGAATGAATTTGGAATATGCAGTCAATAAGTGGATTATGAAAATCCATATAATTCCTGAAGAATATAAATCATAACATATGAAAATTAAATCTAATACAAATATTAAAAACTAAGGTATAATGTATTTCTGAACGAATATTGAAGTCTCAATAAGAGCATGTCGTAGAAGGAAAAGAGTCGTTGAATGACTTCATAATGAATAACACTATCTCATTGTGTATATCACATAATAATCTCTCATGTAGTAGAGAATGTATCTCATAGAAGAGAATTTTTTCTTAGAAAATGAGAACATCATTGAAGGATGATTTACCAGCCAAAGAAAAAACAATTGATCCCTGAAGTGAATATAGACCGAAAGAAAGAATTAGGAATTCTAAACACCATGAAGGTGTCATACAAACACTCAAAAAGTGTAATGCTAGCAATGAATTGTATCATTCTCTAAACAATAGAAACAATAATGGTGACTTTGGTATTTAAATTATCCCCTAAATGCCAAATGCAAGAATGGATTTATTATTTAGTGGTACTATTAAAATCTTAAAGATTTGTAGAACATACCATTTTAAAATCCACAGAATTATAAAGTATTTAAGCTTGTATAAGTTTGATACACTATCTAGAAGATATTGAATATGAACTTATTTACCCCCATAATCCTCTGAAAGGATTTATTACCTTAAAGGATAAAATTTTTGTTTTGCACAACTAACAAGTGGTTATTTATGCATGAAGCATATTACTCTTTGTTATAACTATATAATTTATAGATGAATTATGAGCCATATTTTTAAAAGATATAGTATTATGGTATTGCATATCATTAATTAAGCACACATTTATGAAAAGCGTGGTTTAAATAATGAAATTCAAAGGATAGTTTTGTGAGGGGGAGCAATTTTATTGAATTTACCTTGAAGGTAATTGAAACCATTATAATTATAAAGATCAATTAGATTATATTTACTAAAATATTTAAGTTTATGCATAGATTATGAAGATCAATATCTATTCATAAAGAATAGAGTATCCTGAAGAATATATAATCAAGAAGGTTAAATGTTATACTCTTTTTTTTATGTGAGTTTTTACTAAAAAGTCTCTCACACAAAGGTTTTTAATGAGACAACATGTGCAAAGCAATTAACGAATATGATGTACTCTTTTCTCCAAGAACTGTTTTTCCTGCTAGTTTTTCGGATGGAGTTTTTGATGAGACGTGCATATCGTGGTAATCGCCCAATAAGGAGTGTTGTAAAACATACGGACTGTATCCTGAAAGGAAAGAAGAAAGAAGAATCCTAATTCTAGTCCGTTTGTATGTGGGCTTTTATTGAAATTTTTTGGCCTTGACCGAACTACTCTACGTTGTAATTACTAATATTTAGAGAAATAAAAGATAGTCTTTCTACATCTTGTGTCTACTTATTCTACTTTTATCTATGTTGATCGTGAGAGACGAAAAGAGAAAGGTAACATGTTTTATAACACCGTGTAGGTAGCTGAGCGATCTCTCGCATCGCGAACTCGGCCTTGGACTTGAAGTGAGGCGTGACCAGCAGCTGCTGCAGGCACTTGATGGCGACGCCAACGACGTCCGTGCTTTCGGAGAGGCGGAGCATCAAACCGAGGCAGAAGTTGTTCTCCGGCGCGTCGTCGTCTTCGTAGACGTAGAGCAAATGGGCCTCCAGCCCGCGGCCTTCGAAGCTCATGGGGCGCATGCACAGGACATGTTGATGGCGTTCCCGGACAAGCCTGTACCGGAGCTCCATGCCGGCGAAGAGTTTCCCGATGAGAGGGTCGAAGAACATGTACCGGCGCGGCGTGCCACCGAGCTCCAGGAACCGGAGGAAGTCACTCGCGCCGTCCGCGAGCCACTCGAACCTTCGGGCGTCGTCTCTGGCGCTCGAGTCGTCGCGGCGGCCGATGACGGAGGACAGGCGCGCCTTGGTGGCGTGAGCGAGCCGCCGCGGGAAGGAAGACTTGCTTGCCGCTCGCTGCTTCTACTTGTCTTCCAAGATCCGCAGCTTGCACCGGTGCAGCGCCTCGTCGCACTCTTGCGCGGCGCGCTTCAGCTTCCGGCGCCAGCGCAGAAGTGACGGATCCTTGATCTGCCACCCCACGGAGGCCTCAAGTACAGCCTCCAGCCTGATCTGTGCCATCTCCAGCCTCTCCACATGTTCCGTTTCGTCCGATCTCCCTTCATTACCAGTGTCAGGCAGAGCTGCTGACAAGATCTGCTTCAGTGTCTCCTCCACGACAACGTAACCGAACATCTGCAGGCACATGAAAAAGGTGAATAATATGTAACGTATAGTAACTAAAGTGTTGTGCAAGTCTCAGGCCTGGGAATTCCCAAGACCGAACCTTGTGAGTAAAGATGGTGCAGGCAACTTTCGAAATGGGGAATGAAGCGGGAGAAAGATTTAGCAGCGCAGGGAACAGATTTCGTCAAGTCGTGACTTGAAGAGAATGGGGTGTTTCCCAGTATATATAAATAAACTATGTTTAGAGAAGATTCCCAAGCAGCTCCTTGCATTATTGACTCAAATCATAATAGAGTGTTGCATGGTATGAATAATTGGACCTACGGTTAAGATAGCCAAAACACCCGCAGAGAATGTTTATCTATATGGTCATTCTTTCCAAAGGGAGGTGTGGTCCTTGTCATGCAGCCTATGGACTACGTTATGGGTCTATCAAAGCCAAGCTTGTCGAGACAGAAGGCTTATGAGAGGCTCTTCGAGGCTAAGCTGACTGCGTCCAATATCGAAGCACCGACACGCTCTTCACAAATAATGATGGGAAAGGCTTGTGCAGGCGGCGGCGGAGACGCAAGGCCACCTCTTAGGTTGCATTGTTGTGCTTTTATGGGTTGTATACCATTTGAGTTTGGATGTAAAAAGAAAAGAAGTTGTTAGAAAGAGGGCAAGCTATAACAAGAGAACAACAATTCTATAACTCAAATCTTTCGAGATTCTGCCCAAATCCCATAATGTTCTTCTATCTCTACTACTCTGGTTAACTCTTAGGATCATTGATATCATCATATGGGCCGCTGCCAGGCACCAACGGGTGACCTCGGTGAACCCCGTCCATGGGCGAGCCTGGCCCATCCGCCAACGTCCTCGGGGGTGCTCGCTCAACCGAGCTTGGGTCTCGGTTGCCACTGCACAGGCGACCTTGGCCGTAGTCACTGGGAGCAAGGCGTGTGAGCATACGGAGGAGGTAGAGGACGAGCACGATGGTCAGTCACTGGCAAAGGGAAGAAAGGCGCACATGATGGAGCCGGAGAGGATGCAGTATGTGGAGTTGGAGGATGGCTATGGAGGTGTTGTTCTTGTAGAGGAGGAGCATGAAGGACCACGCGCTGATGGCGATGACTGAGCCAAGGGGTTGATCTTACAACAATGGGGAGGATAAATAGTGAAGATATGATGTTTGGTAATATAGTTAAAAGATAGTGGTCCATATTAGTCTTAGGCAGGGTCTTTGTAGCTACATCATTATTGAAAAGAGTCTTTTGATCCATCTATAGGGTAATAAGGTATACAGCTCTTATAAAGAATAATTTACTCAATTGTTAAGGGTGTCCTTATACTTTTCTATTGCTAGCAAGATATAGTGTGTTGTAGCACTATACCTCTAATATAATGAGGAGCATGTTTGGTTCATGACCAAAACTTGCCACGCTAAAGGTTGGTCATGCCACGGTATTCTCAACGGCTATTTGGTTCACAACTATGATGTAACGTACTTTTTTAGCGCCTTTATCCCGAGTGTCATAGACTCATTTTCCTACTAGAGTTTGCCACAGGTGTGGCTCTTACTCGTCACACTTTTTTAGCAACGACAGTTGTTCGAGGTGTCAGACGTGGCAAACTACGACAACAACCAAAAACAGGCCAGAGTGTTGATGCCTATCGTTGATCAATATGACTATCCAATCAATCTATCACCGTCAGTTGACTCTCAGAAGATTAAACTCGCTATCATTTCCTCACTAGGTGTACTGCCTGTAGAAAGTAGGTGTACTGCCTGTACAATTCATTCTTGGCTCGTCCAGTCTATCAATCCCGCATAGCAGCCATAATTTGTTAGATAAAGAATCCAGGAATAAACTACTAGCTAGCTCATTCTAATGGTACCTGGAGCAGAGCCACGAACACGCACATGCGCGTGTATTTTCTGCAGACCCAACGTTAATGGTTTCATGAATTTAGAGCAGCATTTCTAATTGATCCAAAGCTCACTCTCTAATTATCATTTAGAGAGGTATCCGCATAAAAATAATTTCTATATATATGTTTTCACTTTCTAACAACTTTTCTATATATTATTTGCACTCTAGAGAGCTGTTCTCGGCTAGCAAGAAATCTGAAATAAAAAATTGATATATTTGGTTAACGAAAAAGTTATTACAATGTACTTTTCTTACAAAAATTATATCCCTAGCATTTAGCTCTTATTAACTCGATTTGTATCGGGTTCCATATTTTTATCTTTTCAAAAGGCAACTAAGAGATCCAAATAGATGAATAAGCGTATGCTTGATTTGAAGAATGAGGTGGTCCTTATATAACCACTCATTTCTCCCTTTTTTTATTGTTTGGTTTGTGAAATAGAATGAGTTGATCCACCACTACCATATTCCTCACAAGCTAATAGTTAGTACTAGGTGAATTCCCTGCGTATTGTCACGGAAATTTGAGAAATAACGATGAAATAATGAAGTAGCAAAATCTTGTATAAGTTAGCAAAGTTTAGAGATTAAGCTACGATGGGGATGGGCATACGCAATGCAATGCTGCCTTGCATCAGATATACTGAAATTCAGTCAAAATCGCAAAAGAATACAGCTGGGGCATCAATGGAAGTAAGTAGAAAAAGAGACTATTATCATTTCAACGAAGTGGGATCATATGTCATTATTTTTCGAAAATAACATTAGCTAGCCTTTATCAACTGAGCGTCTTTCATCTTTGTACGCTTAAGGGAAACAATGCATTTCCTCCTGATTGACCACCTGTTCAGAGGCAATCAAGTAGTTGATCACTTATACGAGATTCAGATTCTGATGGAAAAGTTATTCAATCAAGGAAAATTTAAGTTTATATGGACTCACGTATTCATCAGATAGCAAAGGACAAAGGTAGTGACTGGTTAATACGTACCTTATTTGGTTGTTGGTTGCCGGACATACTTAACATTATAGAATTACAAAACATATTATCGGAAGTACAGTGCAGAAACCACTAGTCAGCTAGAAAGCTACAGAAATGGATTGCCTCCTTGCAAAAGAAACAGAAGCCTCTTCCTAAAGAACAGAGGTACAACACTAGTATGTGGCAACAGGAGAAGGTGCGCGGACCACGAACGTGCCTGCAGGTAGCTAGGCCATACAATTCAAATGGTTTCTCGAAACTCGATGTGATCGGAGTATGTGTACAATCAAACACCAACATATGGTGATTTATATGAACAATCAGATTGGGGAACAGTTAGATAATGAATTGATTTGATGGAGATTAAATTTGAAGGAAGGTGTGATGGGAACGACGTCGTAGTAGAGTAGATTGTGGAGCCGTTTCAGATGCACTGAGTATTGGGCAATAGATTGTGGCCTTGTAGAAGAGGAATTGAATGCCGCTTCGTCTCCTTGGCAACGTGAAGATACTGCATGTCTGCAGCGTTGCATTGTAAAGAAAAAAGGATGAAGTCCGCGAAAAAAGCGTTGCATTGTAATGCAACCATGCATGATGGGGGCGTCGGAAGCTGAAGCGAGCGGATGTTGGGTAGTGCTGGTGCGGAGTCTGTGTGTGCTCGATAGAAGCTGAAGGGAGGGAGTCTGTAACGTCTCTGATGTTAAGCATGAATTAGCACTTGTATTTTATTATCATAAGCATCATTAGCATTAGCATTAACTAAAAAGTAGTGTCATTTCATATGTGATGCTTGGATTGTTTGATTTGTGCTTGAAATGCATGTGAACATGATAAAATGGTACAATTGTTTGATGTTTGCTCACTAAGATAACTTAGATATGTTTAGAATGCAAAATGATGTAGGGTTTATGTTGACCACCTTGGCTAATTAACTTTATAATGATAAGTTGACCAAATTGGACCTATGCAGTTTTTCTGTTTGATTGTTTAAAAGTGTTTCATAAACTCATTTCTGGCTTGTGATCATTTAATAAACTTTATAGATAATTTTATAAGAACAAAAGTTGTAATATTCACTTTTTATGAAAATGCATAGAAAATGTTCAAAGGGGGTGAAGAAGGCAGAATCTAGGGCTGTTTCCAGCTTGGAAAATATTCTAAGCCATTAAGGTCGACCAACATCACTAGATTGACATGTCGAGTTCTCCAAATTTTTTTAAGCAACTTGAGTTGGTCCAAATAGGAAAAATATAGCCAATTGATCAGTGAACAACATGCAAAAAATAAGATCGATTCGGATAAGTTTGGTTTCCTAATTTTATGAAATACGAGTCGTATGTCGATTGTAATTAACACGTTGACATTACAATGTTAGCGACCAATTATATCTTATTTCATAGCCCTAACGATCATAGGACCTTAACTAAAGTTGTCGAGAATCGTCTGGTGATCAATATTGGTATTTGGCCGATGGCCCAGTTCGGTCCATATCGGGCCCAAATCGACTCCCACCGTGGCAACCTCTGGCTCGCCACGTACTCGACCAATTGCCAACGTGGCGCCATGCATGCCCACCAACACTGCCACTAGGCGCCCGCCTCTCGCTCCTCCACACGCGAGGTGGGCATGGCATGGCCCTTCTCCGGCTCCTTCTCCTCCACTCCACTCTCCTCACTCGCTCGCCTCTCTCGCACGCGCAGTGCCAAGCCGCGGGTTGACGCACCATTGCCACCGCGAGCTGCCGCCGCAGCGCCGTCGTCGCGCCTTGCCGCTCTTCCTCAGCACCACGGCCTTCACCAGGCTTCGCCTTCCTCCTCTCCACCCTCACGCTCGCCTTCGCCTTCCCTTCCCTGCAGCACCGGCCCGCAACCTCGCTACTGCTACCATCGCGCGCAACCTCGACGGTCGCCGCTGCCGCGAGGCCGAGCCGACCATCGCCGGCCTGGCTGGGGGCCACCCATGGGTGCGCCCTGCTGCCATGTGGGACTGTCCCGTCCTCGCCGGCGACTTCATCGGCCAGGGGCCCGACCACGACGGCCGTCTCCTCTGCTCGGGGCCGTGAAAAGGAAGAAGAAAGCTTTCTTGCACAAATAGATTACTCTTTTTGGATCTTTTTGCAAATGTTGATCAGGATGTTACATGTGTTGCAACAGTATGTTTGCAACTATTTGTCCTGAATGTTTCATTTGTTTCAGTCTAATGTCGCAACAAGTGTTTTCATGTTGCAAGTTGGAAGTGTTTTATACTTGATGTTGCATATGTTTTTATGCATATGTTGCAGATGTTTCATCTGTTTTGGACGTATGTTGTATTCATATTTTTCATATTGTACATGTTTTTTATTCTTCAGAGAGTCGAGGGGCGTGGGAAGTGTCGTGGCGAGCGTGGAGCTGGCGAACATGGCATTGGGCGTACAGCACACTGGGTCCAGCGGTTGGGCCGCGACTCAACGCGAGGTGCGTAGAGTGGTGAATTTTATAGTTGATAATTTTGTGATTTGAAATCAAGAACCAAACAAACCAGTTCATCTTGTCAAACAAAAGAACCGGTCAAAAGTTACAAAACATTTTAGTTGATAATTTTACGATTTGAAATCATCTTTCTTAAGAAAAGGTACCTTCAAATTTTCAAATCAATTCAAATTTTATAAATGACTTTGGATAAAGAAACTACCTAACTGAAAGTTGTGGATCTCAAAAAGCTATGAAACTTTATAGCCGATAACTTTTTCATTTAAATTTGTTTAGAGCACCAAACAATAAATTTATACTTAGTTTGTAATAATATGTGTTCATGTGGAACCAAAATGACATATGGATACAAGTGAAAAAGGGTTACAGTGGTAGAGGAGAGAATATGCGCGAGGGGAGATCAAGGGATGTGAATCTCAGATCACTACCGGTTTACTACTGTGGGATCAAAATTCCAATCCGACAATGAAGAGGATTTTGAACCGACAGTTATCCTTGAATATGGCATTGTGGGATCAAACAAGAGCGTGAAGCCTCCAATCAGACGGTGATGTAACCCCTAGTCTTGATGGCAAAACACAACCTTTGGGCATAATGGAACTGCATTGAGATAAGCTGCCGGGCACCAAGGAGTGAAGTTATGTTAGAACGTGACAGGGTAGGGGTGGGAGTGGGAGCGGGAGTGAGCAAGGCCGGTGATTAGTTTTCTAAATAAGGAGCTAAGATGTACATTTGGCTAAATTAGAGCATCTCCAATAGTATGGTATTTTTCAATTTCCAAATCTTACTGTTTGACAACTCCCAAAATAATATGAGTTAAAAAAGGTTCGTCTTCAACGGTTCGGTATATTTCACTTGTCAAATCAAAATCAGGACCCACCAACAGCCACGTACAGAGGAGAAAGAGGTTAAAATGGTTTTGCATCAGGAACCCTAGACTTTTTACAAATAAACGAAGTCCAAATTTGAAAACACCCCTCTTCGGTATATTTGCAATGTGAACACATAAAAGAGTTCTATTCACAGATTGGGTCCTTCTCTTATATTTCACGGACAGAGAGGAGGGGACGCAGAAGCTCCCACCCGGAATCGGACGAACAACGGCCACCCAACCGACAAGGGCAGCTTCCCTCGAGGGATTGCAATGGCTCCCTAATCGACCGACGGCTGGTTGCGTGCGCCCGCGGCACTGGCGGCGGAGGCGGCATGCGCGACGCTGGGGCTCATCGCCAACTCCAGGATGGTGCTATGCTCATCTTCATGCCATGCTACTCGGCTTTGGGTCCTCCTTCAATGGGACAAACAGACCTTGTTGTCGTCTGGTGGGTCGCCGCTGGGCAAGTATGCGCCCGAGTTCGCGGCTCACGGAAGCGTATGCGCGAGTGGATACGCGCGTGCATATATGCACGCTGGAGAGACCTTTTTGCGAAGTTGGTAAAAATTGGCAAGTTAGATGCCAAACTGTTGGAGACTAAATTTTCTGATTTTGCCAAAATTTCATAGATGGGAAGTTGAGATAATGAACTGTTGAAGATGCTCTTAGGCTATAACGGCTAAATTAAATTATATATAGAAGCAAATAAAATTTATCCTCTACAAATAACTATATCAGGAGATGGCAGTAGCTATAGTGGGAGATTTAGAACATTGTTGGTGAGGCACATTATTAGGCCGTGGTGGCTTTGGTGGACTACAAAAATGGGCCGGGGGACGGGGTGGAGGGGCAGGAAGGGGGTGTACTGGTGTTTATTGATTGTTGTCTTAATTAGTTGGTCTGATCGGTTCTTTAGTTAGTTTTGTTTGTATTGACACTCAAAATTTCCCAAGAGAACATAATAAGCTTTGTTATCATGTTTCTAATGTCAAGAAGACCAGAGAGCATACTCGGATCATCTTGTTTGATGTTTGGACGAAGAAAAGGATATTTTGGCTGCTGAACCAGCTGGAGTCGGCTAGGCCATCCCCCTAAGTTGGCTAAGCTGACTTGACCAAGTTCCTTAATTGTAAGAATCGACATCACCATTATGTTTCTCTCATCGAGCTGATCAAAAAATATATATGGTTTGCACCGTTTGGAGTCTGGATGAATTAGGCTAGTCTCAATGGGGTTTCATGCACTACAAGAATCCTGGGCTTCTGTGACAATATGATTATGACGATCGGGACATGTTTCATGTCACTGTCTGTCTGCCTGCAGTGACGAACTGACGGTCATCACAGAAGGTTGTTCACTACTTCGTCATTGATTACAGTGACGATATTTCTCCCGTCACTGATGTAGTGACAAGACGAATTCTTCATAACATTATTAAACAAAATAATGCCACATGTGACATGGAAATTCACATTTAGCCCATATAGCATGGGCTTTTTTATTTTTTTGGCCAAAATATTTTTTGGCCCAACTACATATTATCTTTTATTTTTGTTTTATTACAGCCCAACATTGAATTCTAGCCCATGTTTGGATCAGCCCAATTAAAAATACAATCGAGAATATAAACCATTGCATAATTATATTATGATTGCATTTGAACCATAATCCTCTCAGCCCATACGAAGGCATGTTCCATAATACACTTTCTAACTTGTTTCTATACAAACATGCTACAACCATATGGGAGGTCTCATGAACATTAAAAGAGCTGCCACATGAGCAGATTTAGCCTTTTTGCATGAAACAACCAGGAGAGAGAAGAAGAAAGTGTCGTGGCCCCGAACGAGTTAGGCGGTGTTACCAAGAAACATGACAGTAGATGAAAACGCATTGAGGAGGCTCCAGCATTTCAAGAGGGTGGGCAAGATCGCGAGGAAGCAGAGCATCGTCGCTCCTTTGCCGCGGCTCGCAACCTCGCGCATGTGCGTGGGCTCTGCCGACCGAGCACGCGGGCTGCGCCCGTGCCGTGCACACGGGGGCTCCACTAGCCTCTGGAGGCAGGGGATGCGTGAGCTCCGCCACGCGCGGGCTCCGCCACCAACGCCGCGAGCACGAGCGAGGGCCACGCGTGGCGCTGCCATCATGGCGAACGCGAGCACCACGCGCGGGAGCCACCGTCGCTGC
This sequence comes from Bothriochloa decipiens, assembly GCA_023333625.1. Lineage (NCBI taxonomy): Eukaryota > Viridiplantae > Streptophyta > Magnoliopsida > Poales > Poaceae > Bothriochloa > Bothriochloa decipiens. The sequence goes on from CM041645.1 coordinate 18,675,578, forward strand.
GAGCGCGAGCGAGAAAGAGCCACACACGGGCGCTGCCGCCACTACAAGTGCAAGCTAGCAAGAGCCACACACGGGCTCTACCAACGCTGCGAGCTCTGCCTCATCGGACTGCAGTCTTCCTTGGCCGCCGTTGGAGGGGATGCCATCGCGGATGCTAGCCGCGAGCTCCACCGGCCGAGCGCGCGGGCCACGAACTCACCGTGGGCGCGCGGGCTCCACCGGTTGTTGGATGGATGTTGTCGCGGGCGTCGGCCATGGGCACGTCTCTGCCAAGGGAATGGGCGCCGACTGCGCGGGGCGCAGGGACAGGAGATCTGATGGGCGGGTCTCCTCCTCGCCTTACCAGCCAGGGTTGAGCTCCGCCTGGTTGTGTGGGGCGTGGCCCATGGCCTCCGCCGGGGCACGAGCACGTGGGCTCCGGCGCCTGCCGCGCGCTTGCATCCGCTCCGTCGTCTTCTGCTGCCGTTGTGACGTGGCCCGCACAGCTCATGTACGCACCATCATTTTTCGAAGCCTCCGCAACACCGCTGGTGCTCCCTCGCATCTACACCTTGTCTTCCATGTTCGGGAGCGCTCAGCTCTGGTGGGGAAGAGAGGAGAGGCTGGCGGGACCAAAAACGCTAAATTAACCTATGAAACTATGCTACGAAATTATGCATTGAGAAAGAGACCCGTTTCATATCTTATTTCATGGTCTTGGTAACTATGAGGTGAAATTGTGCATTGAGACTAGCCTTAATTGTGAATTTAGGAAGATTTCATCTAGAATTTCTGCCTGTCAATTGGATTAGCTGGGTAACCAAGCCGGCTAAGCCAATTTTGGCTGTTTTTAGCCTAGCAGCAGTGCATCCAGCCTGAGAAAACCGGCTAAGCCAACTTGGGAACCAATTTAGGATTGTTTTCCATGTCGGTTTGGTTCCAAATTGATTTTGGACATATTTTGGACATGGAAAACTTGAAGATCATGTATGAGAGTTATTTCCTACTAGGATCAGACCACTTCGCTCTGTATAAATGAGAGGATCATGGCCGATTGATCCCATCCTATCAATCGACATAAAAACCAATCTATCAACTTCTTTTACCCACTACTAAAAAAGTGCACATCCATGATGATTTCAATTTTGGTCACTGAACTAAGGTTATTAATGACAAAATTACGCATATCATCATGGATGATTGGTTTGGCTGTCAACCCCTTTGTTCATCTATGATGAATTGAAAACGATCATCATACAAATGCTTTGGACATCGTCATAAATGTGAAAGTCTGTATAGTTCCACCGTTGAGGTCCCACCTGTCAGTTTTTTTGTCATAAAAGTGAAATTTGTTGCAAAAAATGTGCGGTACCTGGGGATCAAACCTGGCACCTTTGAATTGAGCACCAACTAGGCTAACCATCAAGATGCAAGCTAGAACTTGTTGTGCGCATAGACCTTCCCCTCAATCGCGCCAAGATCCATTTCACCTGCCGCAGTTGCCGCTGCCGAAGCTCCGGCGGACCTCTCCATCGTCCAGATCCGGCGTTCTGCTCAAGAGCGCATCTCCTGAGGGACGCTCCTACTACAAGCTTGGCCTACCTCCTCCAGCGTGCTCTGGGTTAGCTACTACGGCGAACATGTGCACTGCTCCGGCATGCACCATGCCACGGTGGGGAGCGTCGTAGGTAGGCAATGAGATGGGATGATAGGGCATCTAATCCTTCTCCTTCTGCTAGTTCTGTCATCGGGTCAAGCGGTAGCCAGCTGCGAGCTCAGGGTGCATAGGTATTGTCCTCTCCCATTGCCTGCAACTGATGGCATTTGAGTTGTTTATACAAGGCTAATTAGAGGTAATTTTTGTTGCATTAATTACATGGACAGAAGGTGGATTCATGCTACTCGGTTCAGCGATGACTTCAACAATGGTGTTGATCAGTTTATGTGCTTTATTTGAGATAGATTCAATGTAGGTGATGTTATACCCTGCCTGTGTCGCAATTGTCTAAATCGGTCTTCATTGAGTCCGAGAGGCGTGCATAACCATGTCTATCTCCATGGATGGTCAGCTACATATACTCGGTGGGTACACCATGGAGAACCATTTGATGTTGAGATTGTGGAATATGTAAATGATGTAGATGAACCTGAACATCTAGGTGATGTGTTGGATGTGAGTCAACCTGATGATGAAGATGATCTAGGTATGACAGAGATGCTTGCAGACTTGTACACAGCTGTAGAAAAAGATGGAGGAGAGCCTATGTTTGTTAAACTTATTGAAGATGCAAAGCATGCTCTTTGTCCAGGTTTTGCTCAGTCAAGGTTCTCTTTTCTAGTCAGGATGCTCCATATCAAATCTTTCTATAGGATTAGCAACACAGGTCAGTGCAATATTGAGGTTGTTGTCAGAGTCATTCCCTAATATAGGTCTTCTAGATTCATATGACAAAGCAAAGAGGTATCTCAAAGAATTGGGCCTTGGATATGAGGTAATAGATGTTTGTGACAATAATTGTGTGTTGTTTCGTGGAGAACTTGATAAACATGACATCTGCCCAAAATGCAAGGAATCTAGTTGGGTGGATGTAGATGCTACAAATGGCTTCCAAAGAAGGTGTTGAGGTATTTTCCTATTATACCCAGGCTGAAGTAGATGTTTGAAAACAAAGTAACATCTGAGGAGACCCAGTGGCACAAGGAAAAGCGGGTGGCTGTGCAAAATGGAATCAGCCATCCAGCCGATGGTGATGCCTGGAAAGATTTTGATAAGGAATTTCCAAGATTTGCTAATGATGCAAGAAACCTAAGGCTTGGTTTAGCTACAGATGGGTTCAATCCATTTGGAAACATGAGCACTAGTTATAGCATGTGGCCTGTAGTTGTAAAAGGTATACAACTTACCTCCATGGTCATGCACTGATGCATCCAATTGCATCATGGCATTGCTCATCCCAGGACCAAAGTCTCTACGCAAGGACTTTGACGTATTTTTACAACCTCTTATTGAGGATTTGATAAAACTTTGGGAGGGTGTCAAAACTTATGATGCATTCATTGGTTCAAACACCTTTGTGTTGTAGTTCTATGGTGCATCCATGATTATGGTGTATTGTCAGGGAGAATTACTAAAAGTTACTATGCATGTATCCATTGCAATACAAATCCATTGTCAAGGAGTCTTAGGAGGAAGATAAGTTACATTGGACACCGTCGCTTCCTTCCAATAAATCACAAGTGGTGAAGAAGCTTGGTCTTTGATGGCAAACGTGAAAACCGTGGTGCGCCAAGAAAGTTCAGTGTGGAGGAGATATTGCAGTGCCTAGAGAAGGTAAAAGATGTGTGTCTTGGTGGTAAAAGATGTGTGTCTTGGTAAGCCCGTCGCCAATGCTGAAGTACAAAGAAAAGGAAGCATCGAAAGAAGGATACTGAGTTAAAGTTGTTTTCCTGCAAGTCCGCTTTGTGGGAGCTACCTTATTGGAGATTCTTGAAATTGCCACATAATTTTGATGTGATGCATATAGAGAAGAATATATGTGATGCCCTTCTAGGCATAATACTCCACCTTGAGGGCAAGAATAAGGATACAGTTAATGCAAGACTTAATCTGCAGGATATGGGCATACGTCTTGACTTGCATTTAGGAAAAGATGATAACAATTCAGTTTCCATGCCAGCAGCGTGGTATTCCTTGGAGAAACATGGGACTACAACATTTTGTCAATTTCTAAAAGGGATTCGGTTTCCATATGGATATGCTTCCAACCTGGGAAGATGCATTAGTGTATATGGTTCAAAGGTGCAAGGCATGAAAATCCATGATTGCCATGTCATGCTTCAAAGAATTTTAGCAGCTGGTCTCCGAGGACAAGTGCACAAGGACATATATGAAGCAGTTGCAGAGTTGGGTAAATTTTTTAGAGAGCTTTGCAGCAGGAATTTGAAGGTTGATGTAGTCAAACGGCTAAAAGCAGAAATTCTAGAGATCCTATGCAAGCTAGAGAAAATATTTCCTCCTGCATTTTTTGATGTGATGGTTCACTTGGTTGTCCATCTACCAGATGAAGCACTCTTAAGAGGTCCTATGCAATATGGATGGATGTACCTGACTGAACATCATATGGTCACTTTTAAGGGGTATGTGACGTATAGGTCCAAACCTGAAGGATCCATCGCTGAGGCTTATATAGCTAATGAGGCCTTGACCTTTTGTTCAAGGTACATGGAAGATGTTGTCACTAGATTCAATCAGGATGATGAGAAAGGGAAGGGAGAAACAAAGGGTGACCTCCCTATTTTCAATCATGGTGTTAAACTCTTGGGAGCCAATAGGCAGACACATCTAGATGCAAACAAATTTGACAAGATTTGTTGGTATGTGTTGAACAACTATGATGAGGTAGAGCCATATTTGGGGTGAGTACTTTTCTATAGCTTTGCTGAACAACTCTACTGAATTTGAGCATAGGCTACATTGTTAAACTTGCTTGACCAATATATTATGCACTATGGCAGCAGCAAGTTCAGAAAGAGTTGCAGAGAGATCAAGGAGGCCTTGATGTTGACAAAAGGTTGGAAAAGGAATTTCATGTTTGGTTTAGGAGTAAGGTAAGCTGTTTCAGAACTCACATGTCATCCTTTTTAGGTTATTTTCATATATTTCAAATTTTCACTATTTTGCTATTTCAAATGAGGCAACAGTGGAAGGATAATTGTGAAGAGGTTAGTGAAGGGCTACATGCATTATCATGTCGTCCTGACCTAAGAGTCATGATATGGTCATCATGCATTGTCGATGGTGTTTGATACAACATTGTCGAATGTGAGAGACACAGGAAGACACAAAATAGTGGTGTGCTGGTTGATGGATCACATAATGGAGAGTTCACTAAATTCTATGGTCAGCTCACAGAGATAATTGAGTTGAACTACAACTCAAATTTGGAATTCCATAGAAAGGTTGTACTATTTTGGTGTGATTAGTTCAGTCAAGAAGGCAAAGTGTCGATACCCAGGAAATGGGTATCCCAAACCCTTGGATTACCGAACTAAAACCCGCAAAATCAGCAACTCAACCCCTCCGGTAACCTCCCGCGCTAACGTACGAAGGCCCGCAGGCTGAGATGAATCGGACTGGCCTGCGAACGAACAACAACGGCCCAAAGCCGGAGCCTACCGAGAGGTTACCGAACGGACTAGTACTGTACACCCGAGAGGTTACCGAACGGACTAGTACTGTACACCCGAGAGGTAACCGAACGGACTGGTACTATACACGCGAGGGTACAATTCGAGCGACCACTCGAGGATGGAACTTCGCCCTGCGAACGAGCCCATCCTCGAGGATGTAACTTCGCCCGCCGAACGAGCCTCCCCTCGAGGACGAAACTTCGCCCGGGCGAATGGGCGGTCCTCGAGGACGGTGCACCCCTCGGCTACCAACTCCCCCGTATGGATCCGAGCGCATTTAATGCGCTCTATCTACCCCCGCCTAACCGCATGGCCACAGTTACGGTAACAGTTGCAGGCGTGGCGGTCAAATCTGCTTTTACCGCCCATGCCCCGGAATCCCGCAAGTTATACTACGCTGTTGCGCCATACCGAGCACTGTGCCACGACCAGCACCGCCTCGAGACGTATAAACTAACGTGTTTTCCGTGTTTTTCGGGATTCGGCCTTATCCAGCGAAGCTCAACCTCCTCGGCACGACCCCCTCGACTTCATCAAATGAACCCTCGAGCGGAACTTCAACAACTCCCGACGCGACGGTTGCAGGGCCTCCCATACCGACATACATCACTACAGCGGCACCGACGTGATCGGCCTCAACGTCGTACATCATTAGCTGTGCGGACTCAAAATACATGTACCCCCGTGCCCCTCCTTCATCTATAAAAGGAGGCGCCAGGACCTACGAAAGGGGGATGGATCGAGAGATAGAAACGCTAAGTCTTTAGATCACAGAACGACACCGTGAGTCTGCGTAAAGTTGAGCACTAGGCGTCCGAACGCCCAAGCTCCACCACGCGCTCCTCACACCTGCTTGTATTTTCCCCTGTACTAGCACTTCGGTGCAAGATAACACGAATCATCCTCCCCCCGCTAGACGTAGGGCCTTCTTTGCCCGAACCAGGATAAATCATTGTGTTCTTCTTGCATCACCCACCGGATTAGGGAGCACACGATTACAATATTACTCGTTGGTGTTAACCCCTCGAGGGTCAGAACACCGACAGTTGGTGCGCCAGGTAGGGCAGCCGCGTGTCACTACCGATTTCCCGCCATTTTTCCGGATGGGCGACTTTGTTTCACCACTTTCGCACGCTACGGTGATCTGGTTTGGGAGCCTGGAGTTCATGACCCTCGACCAAGGCTACAACATGACCCTGCTCTTAATCAGTGACCCGAACGGAGGTCGTGGTATGCCCCCACGCTCTTGGGGGGCCGCTCACCAGTCCCACAACCTTGCTTCCACATCCAGAAGGAGGCACGGTCGGCACCATCATCGCCATCAACCTAAGTCGGGGAGGGTTCCCGCCGCTTTCTCCTCGCCCCTGACCGGAGATGACGAACCCCTTGTCGAGGGATTGTCTGACCTGAGTTTAGGGGCAGAGGGCGAACCAGCAGGACCCCACTACAACCCCGACTCCACCTTCACCGTACGATCATCGAGGAGCCACGACGCAGTCCCCGCTCGATCGAGCCCGCTCCCGCACGAGCTGTTCGAGCGTCATCAGTGGCCTTCGTTCGACTCCCACAATGCCGCAACGACGATCTCGACAGTGACCTGCTCCAACATGAGCACGTTAGAGGGCCGCTCGAGCGCCTTTCTTCGTGCAATGACGGACGTAGGGACTGTCACACCAGCCTCCGAGGATTTGGCCTTCACGAGAGCGCCAGGCCCCGGAGGTACACCGTCGGCACACTCCGACGGCAGCTGCAGGAGGAGGCGCGGGGACAATTCCCCATCTTCTACTGCGGCGACCCCGACTCTGACTCTGATCATTGGGATCCTACCCGCGAGTGCCTCCACATCGATGGTGGTGTCGACTCCGATCAGGAAACCGTCGATCCAGCAGCCGTGGCAGCCACCGCCGTTGTGGGGGGTGCTCCCCCAGAGCAGAGGACCAACAACCAGACGTGCCCTGAGAAGCGTGCCCCCGTCCTGGCGAGCAGGACGCACAGCTGGCACAGATTCGGGAGTTGCAGGTGAAGCTCGCCGACGAGCAGGAGCGCTTGCGCCTACTCGAGCTGACCCTCGAGCAAGAGCGGCGACCGCCCGGCGGTAGAGCCCGAGCCAGGGCCCGAGAAGTCAACTGGCAGATCATCGAAGCAGGAGCACCCGAGCAACCCGCCAATCGTTATCCCCGAGCAAGCCAGAACATTGTCGCGGTGGCTATGCTTCTTCGCAATATGCTCACGCCATCCAACTCGCAAGCACGGCGGATACAGCGCGAGGTTGAGGATCTCCTCCAAGTTGCTGCTGTCTAGCAAGCCAAGAGCTCAGCCTCGAGGCGTCGAGGGGCTGCCTCTGAACCTCAGGTCGAGCCCTCCCGGCCCAAAAGGGAGGGCTCGGTTGATCAGGGGTGGCCCCCCGACAGAACAGGAAGCCGGCCCGAGAACGTATCAACGACGACCGCGCTCCCGGTGACGCGCGCCTCGACATTGTCGAGAACCGCCGACGCAAGCACGGGGATGCCGAGGCTCTAGAGTACAGTGCCCATCGTGGAGGGCGTTACGACAGCGACAAGGACCGACAGGCCCCGGAGCCACTGGGTCCCCGAGTCTTTAGCAGGGCGATCCGCTGTGCCCAGCTGCCCGACAAGTTTTGACCCCCCACGAGCATCGTCAAATACAACGGCGAAACCAATCCCGAACTTTGGCTAGCCGACTTTCGGCTGGCCTGTTAGGCGGGGGGCGCGTGACGATCACGCCATCATACGTCACCTACCCCTGTTCCTGTCTGACACCACGCGTAGGTGGCTCGAGGAGCTTCCCCCTGACCAGATTCGCGGCTGGGTCGACCTTGTCCGGATCTTCGAGGGGAACTTCAAAGGTACCTACGTGCGTCCCGGGAACTCCTGGGAACTGTGCAACTGCAAGCAGAAACCAGGGGAGTCTCTCCACGACTTCGCTTGACGATTCTCCAAGCTCCGCACCGAACTACCCCACATCTCCGATCTCGACGTCGTTCTAGCATTTGTTGCGGGTACAACCTGCAAGGACCTAGTTCGCGAGTTAGGGCATAACCGCCCCGACACCGTCGACGAGCTCATGGATGTGATCGCCAACTACGCGGCTGGCGAAGAGGCCGTCGGCACCTTCTTCAGTGACACGAAGGACAAAGGAAAAACGCCAGTAGCCGACAACGCCGGAGGCTCGAGCAAAGGGCCGAAGAGAAATAACAAGAAGAAGAAAAATCAGCAAGGCAAGCGTGAGGCTGCAGAAAACGATCTCGTCGCTGCAACCGAACGCAAAAGACCTCGAGGCCCCCTGAGGGCGCCATCTTCGACAAATTGCTCGAGGAGCCCTGCCCTTATCATAAGGACGGGGCAAGGCACAAGCTCAAGGACTGCCGCATGCTTCGAAGGCACTTCGAGCAGGTGGGCGTGAAGAAAGGTGACGACAAGAAAGACCAAGGCGGTGGCGAGGGAGACGATGGGGAAGACGGAAAATTCCCTGAAGTCTATGATTGCTACATGATCTACGGGGGCCCCTCGACCCAGCTCACGCCCCGACAGCGTAAGCGGGAGCATCGAGAGGTCTTCTCCGCTCGTGTCGTGACCCCTCACTACCTCGACTGGTCTGATGCACCCATCATGTTCGACCGCGATGACCATCCGGATCGAGTCCCCAACCCCAGGGCCTATCCGCTCGTCGTCGACCCAATCATCATCAACACCCGCCTCTCGAAGGTCCTCATGGACGGCGGCAGCAGCCTAAACGTCATCTACCTCGAGACCCTTGACCTCCTGGGAGTCAGGAGGCACCAACTCCGACCCAGTGCCGAGGGGTTCCATGGCGTCGTGCCAGGGAAGAAGGCTTTCCCCGTCGGCCGTATCGACCTTCCTGTCTGTTTTGGCACCCCTGCCAACTTCAGGAAAGAGACCCTCACCTTCGAGGTGGTCGGGTTTCACGGAACGTATCATGCCATCATCGGCCGATCGGGCTACGCGCAGTTCATGGCGATCTCGAACTACACCTACCTCAAGCTCAAGATGCCAGGACCCAAGGGCGTCATCACCGTTGCCTCCTCCTACGAACACGCGTACGACTGCGATGTCGAATGCGTCGAGTATGGAGAGGCCGTCGAACAAAATGCCATGATAGCCGCGACCCTCGAGCACCTCGCCGACGAGGTGCCAGACCCCAAGCGACACGCTGGCAACTTTGAGCCAGCACAATACACCAAGAAAGTCCCCCTCGACCCGAGATGCCCCTGCGAGAAGGTGCTAACGATCAGCGCCGACCTTGAGGACAAATAGGAAGCCGTGCTCGTCGACTTTCTCCGCGCGAATGCCGATATGTTTGCGTGGAGTCCTTCGGATATGCCGGGCATACCGAGGGAAGTCGCCGAGCACGCCTTGGAAATCCGGGTCGGGTCCAGACCGGTGAAACAACGCCTGCGCCGCTTCGATGAGGAGAAGCGCAGGATCATCGGTGAGGAGGTACACAAGCTTTTGGCGGCTAGATTCATCAAGGAGATCCATCACCCCGAATGGTTAGCTAATCCTGTGTTAGTTAAGAAAAAGAATGGAAAAATGCGGATGTGTATTGATTATACTAGTTTGAACAAAGCATGTCCCAAAGTTTCGTTTCCTTTACCACGCATTGATCAAATTGTTGACTCTACCGCGGGATGTGAAACCCTCTCGTTCCTCGATGCTTATTCCGGCTACCACCAAATCAAGATGAAAGAGTCTGACCAGCTCGCGACTTCCTTCATCACACCTTTTGGCATGTACTGCTACGTGAGCATGCCCTTCGGCCTTCGAAACGCTGGGGCAACGTATCAGCGGTGCATGCTACACGTCTTCGGTGAGCACATAGGCGACACGGTCGATGCCTATGTCGATGACATCGTGGTCAAGTCCAAAAGAGCGGACAACCTCATCCGAGACCTCGAGGTGGCGTTCGGATGCCTTCGAGCCAAAATCATAAGTCTCAACCCCGAGAAGTGTGTCTTCGGGGTGCCTCGGGGCATGCTCCTCGGATACATCGTCTCCCAGCACGGGATCGAGGCCAACCCCGAGAAGGTGGCGGCCATCACCCGAATGGGGCCGATTCGGGATCTCAAGGGCGTACAGAGGGTCACGGGCTGCCTCGCGGCCCTCAGCCGCTTTATCTCACGTTTGGGAGAGAAGGCCATGCCTCTGTACTGCCTCTTGAAAAAATCCGAGCGATTCACATGGACCGCGGAAGCCGAGGAGGCCCTTGACAAACTCAAAGCCAAGCTGACATCCACTCCGATTCTCGTCCCTCCTCGATCGGCGACATCGACTGAACCACCCGAGCCCCTCCTCCTCTATGTCGCTGCAACCACCCAGGTGGTCAGCGCGGCCATAGTGGTGGAGAGGCAAGAGGAAAGGCGCGCTTTGCCCGTCCAGCGGCCCGTTTACTTCATCAGCGAAGTGCTTTCGGAAACGAAAATCCGCTACCCACAGGTGCAGAAGCTGCTCTACGCCATCGTCCTTACACGTCGCAAGCTCCATCACTATTTTCTCAGCCACCCGGTTACTGTGGTATCTTCGTTCCCCTTGGGGGAGATCATCCATAACCGGGAGGCCGCTGGGAGGATCGCTAAGTAGTCAATCGAGCTCATGGGCGAGACCATCACCTACGCACCACGCAAGGCCATCAAATCTCAAGTGCTGGCGGATTTCGTCGCCGAGTGGACCGACACTCAGTTGCCACCAGTCCAAATCCAAGCCGAGCTGTGGACGATGTACTTCGACGGGTCACTCATGAAGACAGGAGCAGGCGTGGGCTTGCTCTTCATTTCACCCCTCGGAGTCCACATGCGCTACGTCATTCGCATCCACTTTGCTGCTTCTAACAACATCACGGAGTACGAAGCACTTGTCGCCGGATTGCGAATCGCCCTTGAACTCGGGTCCGATGCCTTGACGTTCGAGGCGACTCGCAGCTAATCATCGACCAAGTGATGAAGGCCTCGTGCTGCCACGACGCCAAGATGGAAGCATACTGCAATGAAGTGCACAAGTTGGAAGACAAGTTCCACAGCCTCGAGCTTAGTCATATCGCTCGACGGTACAATGAAGCCATGGATGAGCTCGCAAAAATCGCATCGACTCGAGGTACAGTCCCTCCGGACGTGTTCTTGAGGGACCTCTTCGAGCCGTCCGTCGATTTGGGCTCGGGGGCTTGCGCTACGCCCTCGAAGCTCCACCCTGCGACCTCGACCGGGGCCCCCTCGACCGGGGCCCAGGTTATGGAGATCCAGGAGACCCCTCCTCCGTCGAACCCGCCACCGGATTGGCGAGCCCCTTTACTCGACTGCCTCATTAGGGGGGAGCTTCTGGAGGACCGGACCGAAGCTCGATGGATCGCGTGACGGGCTAAGTCCTACGTCATATACGGTGACGGCAAGGAACTCTACAGGCGAAGCCCCTCAGGCGTTCTTCAGCGCTGCATTACCATTGAGGAAGGCAGGAGGCTCCTCGAGGACAAACACTCGGGGGCCTGCGGCCACCACGCTGCACCACGGACCCTCGTAGGCAATGCCTTTCGATAGGGTTTCTACTGGCCGACCGCCGTTTTCGACGCCACAAACATCGTCCGCTCGTGCAAAGGGTGTCAATTTTACGCCAAGCAGACGCACCTCCCAGCTCACGCCCTACAAATGATCCCCATCACCTGGCCGTTCGCGGTCTGGGGGCTCGACCTTGTGGGGCCTCTCAAGAGGACAACCAAAGGGTACATGCACCTGCTCGTTGCCATCGACAAGTTTACCAAGTGGATCGAGGCCTGGCCCATTAATAACATCCGCTCCGAGTGGGCAGTTGAGTTCTTCACCGACATCATCCATCGCTTGGGGGTCCCGAACGTCATCATCACTGACAATGGCACATGGTTCACCGGCAAGAAGTTCTTGGACTTCTGCGATCGCCATCACATCCGTGTGAATTGGTCTGCGGTTGCACATCCTCGAACTAACGGCCAGGTCGAGCGCGCAAATGGCATGATCTTGCAAGGCCTCAAGCCAAGGATCCTCAACCGCCTCAGCAAGCATGGAAAAAAATGGGCCGCGGAGCTGCCATCGGTCCTATGGAGCTTAAGGACAACACCTAGTCGAGCCACGGGCTTCACCCCATTCTTCTTGGTCTATGGGTCCGAGGCCGTTCTCCCCACTGACCTCGAGTATGGATCCCCTCGACTAAAGGCGTACAACGAGCAAAGCAACGAACAAGCCCTCGCAAACGCCATCGACCAGCTCGAGGAGGCTCGAGACATGGCGCTAATTCACTCCACGAGGTATCAGCAAAAACTTCGACGCTACCACGACAAGCACGTGCGCCCGAGGGACTTCCAGGTTGGAGACCTCGTCCTACGTCGACGACAGAGCAACAAGGGGCGTCACAAGTTGACCCCGCCATGGGAAGGCCCATACACCGTAGCTGAGGTGCTAAAGCCCGGGACGTACAAGCTCGCTAACAACAACGGCGAAATCCTCACCAACGCATGGAACATCGAACAGCTACGTCGTTTCTACCCTTAGGGCACCAGTGCCCTTGTACATTCTCGCATGTTTTGTACATTTCTGCATGACAAATATAAGGAGTACTTTCGATTATAAGTTCAAACTTGTTATTGTACATGCAAGAGGTAGCCTCGACCCTGTCTCGCCAGAGTCGAGCCTCCCTCGGGGGCTAACGAGGGGGGACCCCCTAAGTTCCTAAAAATACGAACGACTTTTTTTCGCACGCCACCCTCTCGCTTCCCGACTAAGTTGAAAAACGCCTCAAACTCCCTAGGGGTCGAGGGCTGTCAAGCTGGAGCTCTCCTATGCCTCCGGGCTACGGTACCTCCACTCGCTCCCCCCTCGAGGGATACGAGCTTGCGTCGAATGACTCAGTCGGAAAGCAAGAGTCAGGCGATCAAAACTCGAGCGTTTCTTCTTCCTCACACCTCGATGCGCTTCGCGACTAAGTAGAAAATGCCTCAAACTCCCTAGAGGGTCGAGGGCTGTCGAGCCGGGAGCTCTCCTACGCCTCCGGGCTACGGTACCTCCACTCGCTCCCCCTCAAGGGATACGAGCATGCGTTGAAAACTTAGTCAAAAAAGCAAAGTCTAGGTGAAAAGAAAGCAGAAAAGGCTCAAAAGTAAAATGACAAATCGCATTACGATAAATGCATTCATGTTCAAAAAGGGCTTTCGAAGCCACATTGAATATGAGTTACAAAAAACTAATTCATTGCATGGGCACCCTCGCCTAGCCTTGCCCTACAGGCCCTCTCCGTCGCTGCCCTCCTGAACGTGGTACCCTTCAACCGCAGGGGGGAGGACTTCGTCCTCAAACAGCTTCACCAGCGCTCCCCCCGGCCTCTCGGCGTCATGAATGAGCCCTCGGCATCGCTCCTCATTCTCCGCGTCAGTCTCCGAGATGTCAGGAACAAAGCCTTGGGCCACCATGTTCATATCAAAGACGAAGCCGGAGGAGACCACTGCAAGCGCCCGCTTCACGCCGGTATGAAGCGCCTCCCGCACGCGATCGTGAAGGGTGGCGTCGACGTAGTAGATCTGGTCCACGAGCGCGGCACCCGGGATGTCTTCTTCGGCACCCTCGACGGGCCCGACCTCCCAGGAGGCGCAGAGCCCGTCGAGGGTGACCCGGAGCCGACCAAGAAGCGCCCCCTCCGCCGCGAGGCTCTCCTGTAGCTCCTTGGCGGCGGTTTGGGTAGCAAGCAGCTCGGACTCGAGGCCTAAAAAAAAAGCAAGAATCAGACAAAACCATACGGGAAGGAAAATGATCAAAAGCCCTCTAGGGAACTCACCAGCACAGCGAGCCTCGAGGGCGTTGTGGTCCCCCAGCACGGCGTCGCGCTCCCCCCGAGCCTCGTCCCGCTCCTGCTGGGCCTCCTTGAAGGCCCGGGTCACCTCTGTTTTCTTGAAGCGGAGGGTCTCGAGGGCACCACCGGCCAGAATGATGGCCTGCTCCTTCTCCTTGAGGGTAGCCTTCATTGCCCCAAGCTGGGTTTCCAGGCCAGCGGCTCGGTTCTTCTCCTCCTGGACCAAGGCGGAGAGGGTGTTGCGCGCCGCGGAGACTTCAGCGAAGCTGGCCTCGAGCGAGCGGATGCGCTCCATGGAGCTTTGAGCCTCCGCCACGAGTAACTCGATGCGCTCCTGGGCTCAGACGCTCTCGCCCCTGGCCTTCTTCGACTCGGCCTTTGCCGTGTCAGCTTCCTCCCTCGCACGCTTGAGCTCCTCCTTGAGGTGGGCGTCTTCCCCTCAAGCGGCGTCGGAGTCCTCCTTCGCCCGGGCGGCCTCCTCTTTGGCTTTGGCAGCCTCCTCCTTGGTCCGCTTCAGCTCCTCCTCCATCTCAGCCACCCTGCCCTGCGCAGAGCGGCCGGCCTCAAGTTGGCAAAGCACTTCCTCCCGGCTGTTGTGCATTTCATGGTGGAAGTCGGACTTGGAGTAAGAACGCCTCTGCGCCTCCTGGGGACAGGAAATCGAGGGTTAAGGCATCCCATACGGAAGAGCTTAAAAAACTACATATGGCCCAACACAGTGACTCACCGCGAGGTTTCGGTCGAGGCCTTCCGCGAGCTCGACGCCCAACTTCAGCAAGTGCCACAGCCACGCCCGGGACCACTCGGCCTCTGCCCAGCACTTGACCTCCGCCGGGTCGTTCATCTCGATCCCCGGAGCGCTGGAGTCGCCAGGTTCCCGGAGTATGATGCGCCCCTTGCCCCAACATGGAAGGACCGTCTTGACCTTGGTTCGCGCCAAGGACTCGATCTCGTCCACCACATCGTGTGGGGCGCCGTAACGCACGGCCAACTCCGTCGAGCCGCTGAACTCCGACGCGGCGCCGGCGCTCCTCAGCCTGGGGTCGGAAGACGACCTCCTCAGCAGTCCAGAAGCCGTCGTCTTCTCCGGCCGCTCCATCGACGGTTGTAGCGGCTGGCTCGACGCTGCTTCTGGCGCTTCCGAAGGCAGCAAAGGTGTCGAGGCCGTCGCCTCCCCCGACACCATGACTTGTGGCGCCGGCAGGACCACCATCGACGCGTCCGCTGCCGGGCTCGGTACCGAGGCCTCCTCCGGTTGCGCCCCCGGCAGCCGCAGGACCATCGACGCCTTTGACGCCGTTTCTCCTTTGGCCAGCAGCTCGTCCAGGGTAATCACGGACACCCATTGCTTGGGCAGTCTGGAAGTCGCCTCCGCCTCTGACGTCTCGGGCGGTTGCTGCGCCGACGGGTCCAGCGGCGCCGTGTCCCCCGGCGGCGTCTGCTGCGCCTGCTGATGCTGGGGCTGGCCCCCCAGTTTCCCCCTCCTCCCGCCACTCCGACGGCTCCTTCTCCTCCTGCTACTGCGGCCGTGGCAGCTCCGCTTCTTGCAGGGCCCCCTGCTCCTGCTCTCTCCGGGCCTCGAGCTCGCGCAGCCCCGCCGGCCAGGGCCGCCGCTCTCCCGTCGAGGGGGAAGGGTCATGGTCTCCTCACCCTCGAGGTCCACGACAGCTACCTCCTCTCCTGGCTCGTGGCCCTCAGGGGCTCCCACCTTGGGTGCGGGGATCGAAGCCTCCGGCCCGCCAGGAACGGAAGCTCCCGACGTCGGGGCACCGCCCCCTGGTGCCGGGCCGAGCTCGAGGGCCGCAGGCGATGACGTCAAGGAGGCGCTCCCTCCCTCATGCGTCCTCCCTGGCTCGGAGCCGCCGCCCGCCGTGGACCCCGAGACGCTCGACCCTGCAGCAAGAGTAGAGCCCGTCAGCCTACCGCGCGCCAGAGCACTGAGAGCAGAGGATAACCACTTGGCTTCCCACGGAGCCAAGGGCCTCGACATCGCACCTGTGATCGGGGCCGCCATCTTCACAGCTGCATCCATCTTGAGCCGCTTAGCTGGCACGAGAGACGCCTCCTCGATCTGGCGTTTCGGCCTGGATGGGAAGCAGAACGGCAAAAAATTTACTAAATTACACAAGGAAGACCAACGAAAAGAAAATGAATCAACGACACTTACCCGAAGGGGATAGAGGCCTTTCGGGTCCCCCTTGAACCACCAGCGGATCTCGAGACCCCTCCCGAAGCCGAGCTCTTTGCGGGGCTGAGGCTGCTTGGGGCCGTCGGTGGGGTCGCCGCGCCTCCCTGCCTCGACGGGGCCTCCTGGGCACGGCTCTGCTCCGCCCGCGCCGACGACCGGGACCGGGTTTCCCGGATCAAAGTGGGCGGGGTCCCGCCTCAAGTACGACGCGAGGAGGGTGAACCCCCTCGAGGCGAGGCCTCGGCCCCCCTTTTTCCGCGCCGACGCTCCGAAGCCGACGCCACTGGCTGGGGGGCACGCTGCTCCGCCACCTCCTCTTGCACGAAGGGGCGTTCAGCATGGGAGGAACCCGGCAACATGCGCTCGAGGCGCCCCTCCACCCCCTCGACGTCATCACTGTCATCATCATCTTCATCTCCCTCGAACGAGGGAGACTCCTCCTCTGGGAGCCCATCGCGCCTCTGCTCAGCGTGGCGCTTCGCAAGTCTCTCGCGCTCCCGAAGCTTTTTGGCTTTCTTCTTCGCCTCCTCGTCCTTACTCCGCTTCTCTTGTTGGGCGGTGAAGCGTCTTACCTGATGGTCGGGAGCGTCCTCCCTCAGCGGGGGCCTCGATCTCCGGTAGTCGATTCTCCCCTACACAAAGATGTTTAGTCACAAGGACAAGAGAAAAAGGGGAGGGAGAGGGGGGAAACGAAGGAAGGCACGGGTCAAGGCACTCACCAGGTCGAGGCAACCCTCCTCCGGCCGCATGGGGAGGCGGTTGACTTCTTCCACCCTGAACGAGCCAGAGACCATGCTCTTTACCCGCGCGATGACTTCTGAGGTGGACGGCCTCTCGCCAGACATCCGGCACCTCTTGAGAACCTCGGGTGCAGCCGAGGGGAGCATCTCGTCCAACTGCAATGGGCGCTCCATCAGAGGGAGCACCCGTCAACTGTGGAAGGCCGAGACCACCACACCCGCCGTCAGGCCTGCCTCTTGAAGGGTCGTCATCGCGACGACGAGGGGATGAAGTCGACGCTGAAGATCTCCCGTGACACCGTGCGTCCAGTTGAATGGACGCTCGGCGATGAGCCGCCTGGTGTACGGCGGGAGATAGCCGCCGTCGTTGCGAAGGTAGAACCACTGCTCGTCCCACCGGGAGTGGTTGGACGTCAACCTGGTGGGGATGTACTCGCGTGGCTCCTCCGACCTCCCGGTCTTCAACGTGAAGTTGAGGCACCCCGCTCTGACAATTCGCCTTACTCCGTGCGACACCGGGGAGGCGAACCACTCACCCTTGTAAAGGTGGAGCCATAGCTCCCAATGTGGCGCCATCCTGAGGTAGCCCTCACAGACGGCCGCGAAGATGGCGACGTTGGAGATGGCATTGGGGGAGAAATGGTGGAGCTCGACGCCGTAGAAGTTCATCAACCCCCGCATGAACTCGCTCGGGGGCACACCGAACCCATGCCGATGGTACTTGAGGAAGCTCACCACGTAGCCCTCCGGCGGGTTTGGCTCTTGGTGGTCTCTGGGCGGCGCAATCCACTCCGGCCGATTCAAATCGGTGACGGGGCGGAGAAGTCCCTCCCTCACCAGCTCCATCAGCCTTTGCCGCGTCACGGTCGATGGGCGCCAGGGCTCAGCGGGCTAGAGGACGGGGGCCATGGCGGCAGCGGCAGCACAGATCTGCTCGATGGGCGCGGCGGCGGCAACAACAGCACGAATCTCCTCAGTAGACGGTCGACCAGGAAGGTTTCCAATCGCGACTTCTCGCTCTAAGTTTTTATCCTCACGCGCGCAGGAAAGCAGGAGCTTGGCAGAATGGCGAAAGTAGGGGCGAACAGCGCCTGTCCCCCTCTGTTTTTATACTCAGGAAGAGCAACGGGCGGAGTCCGGCGGCAGGGAAAAGGTAACTTCCCGCAATTAATGCATTTACCTGACCATTCCCCCCTCGATCCTCGATCGGACGCACGCGTCACACCTTTGGCAGAGAGCCATTGCTCGAGCCCGCCACGATCGCACCGCTAATCCCTTCTCCTCAAAAGGCGTGCCCAACAGTAAGAAAAAAGAACCATCGCTCGCTAACGGAGTTTTCTACGAAAGGTAAAATGGGCTCCGGCCCCACCCCAAAGCCTCGAGGGAGCGAAGGCCGGTCCTCGAGTGAGGGCCTAACGGCCGCCCTTGAGCACCAAAAAAGAACGGGCTCTGACCCCGCCTCGAAGTCTCGAGGGAGCGAAGGCCGGTCCTCGAGTGAGGGCTTAACGGCCGCCCTTGAGCACCGAAAAAGAACGGGCTCTGACCCCGCCTCGAAGTCTCGAGAGAGCGAAGGCCGGTCCTCGAGTGAGGGCTTAACGGCCGCCCTTGAGCACCGAAAAAGAACGGGCTCTGGCCCCACCTCGAAGTCTCGAGGGAGCGAAGGCCGGTCCTCGAGTGAGGGCTCAACGGCCGCCCTTGAGCGCCAAAAAAGAACGGTTACTCGCCGACGGAGATTTCCACGAAAGGTGAAAACGGGCTCTGACCCTACCTCAAAGTCTCAAGGGAGCGAAGGCCGGTCCTCGAGTGAGGGCTCAATGGCCGCCCATGAGCACCAAAAAATCGGGCTCCGGCCCTAAGCCTCGAAGGAGCGAAGGCTAACCCCACGAACAGGGTTCGACAGCCGCCCTCGAGCACCCGAGTCAGGGGTGACCAAGGGGGAGCCAACACGAGGCCCTGCTCGAGAACGAACTCTCGAGACCCCTTTGGACACATCCAAGGTGAAACGCTATGGACTTTATGGAATCCCCACGAAGGGAGGCGTCGAGCCGCTGAGACCTATCGAATGGAATCGGTATCCGTAGGACCATTGCGTTTTGCTTCATGAGACCGCCTCCGGGCCTCCTGCCGACCTCTATCGAATGAGGAACGGGCTCTCGCTTGGATTTTCCCGTTACCAGCTCACTGAGAACTTCGCGGCTCGCCCTATCGGGGGTAGTCCGATGCTTCTCGCCTCACATCCGATTGAAAGGACTCATGAGAAGAATGCCGAGGCCAGCAACGCCCTAGCTGCACGAGTCTCGGGGGCTCGTCTATGCCCGGTGCCCCTCGATGAAAGAGGGTCGAAAATCCCCCGGGGGCTCCCCTCGGTAAATTGCTATGACTCCAGTTCAGGCCTGTAACCGACTGGACGAGCACCATTTAACTAAATATAAATAAATAAAGCCCTCACAGGAGTCTTTCGACTCCTACGAGGCCTCGGGGGCTACCCCCGCGGGGGTCGCTCATGCGCCCCCACGAAAAATCTGAATTACGTCCCATTTCCAATTCCTGACCCCCTGCCCGAATGACATCACTCGCACAGGGGCTCGGGGGCTACTGTCGATACCCAGGAAATGGGTATCCCAAACCCTTGGATTACCGAACTAAAACCCGCAAAATCAGCAACTGAACCCCTCTCGTAACCTCCCGTGCTAACGTACGAAGGCCCGCAGGCTGAGACGAATCAGACTGGCCCGCGAACAAACAACAACGGCCCAAAGCCGGAGCCCACCGAGAGGTTACCGAACGGACTAGTACTGTACACCCGAGAGGTTACCGAACTGACTAGTACTGTACACCCGAGAGGTAACCAAACGGACTGGTACTGTACACGCGAGGGTACAATTTGAGTGACCCCTCGAGGACGGAACTTCGCCCTGCGAACGAGCCCGTCCTCGAGGATGTAACTTCGCCCGCTGAACGAGCCTCCCCTCAAGGACGGAACTTCGCCCGGGCGAATGGGCGGTCCTCGAGGACGGTGCACCCCTCGGCTACCAACTCCCCCGTACGGATCCGAGCGCATTTAATGCACTCTATCTACCTCTGCCTAACCGCATGGCCACAGTTATGGTAACAGTTGCAGGCGTGGCGGTCAAATGTGCTTTTACCGCCCATGCCCCGGAATCCCGCAAGTTATACTACGCTGTTGCGCCATACCGAGCACTGTGCCACGACCAGCACCGCCTCGAGACGTATAAACTAACGTGTTTTCCGTGTTTTCTAGGATTCGGCCTTATCCAGCGAAGCTCGACCTCCTCGGCATGACCCCTCGACTTCATCAAACGAACCCTCGAGCGGAGCTTCAACAACTCCCGACACGACGGTTGCAGGGCCTCCCATACCGACATACATCACTACAGCGGCACCGACGTGATCGGCCTCAACGTCGTACATCATTAGCTGTGCGGACTCGAAATACATGTACCCCTGTGCCCCTCCTTCATCTATAAAAGGAGGCACCAGGACCTACGAAAGGGGGATGGATCGAGAGATAGAAACGCTAAGTCTTTAGATCACAGAACGACACCGTGAGTCTGTGTAAAGTTGAGCACTAGGCGTCCGAACGCCCAAGCTCCACCACACGCTCCTCACACCTGCTTGTATTTTCCCCTGTACTAGCACTTTAGTGCAAGATAACACAAACCATCCTCCCCCTGCTGGACATAGGGCCTTCTTTGCCCGAACCAGGATAAATCATTGTGTTCTTCTTGCATCACCCACCGGATTAGGGAGCACGCGATTACAATATTACTCGTTGGTGTTAACCCCTCAAGGGTCAGAACACCGACACAAAGCTAGAGCCATTAGAGATGATGGTCATTTTAGAGCCATCAATGTTGAGAGGCTTTGATACCAGTCAGATCCATTCATATTAGCAACCCAGTAAAAAAAGGTCTTCTATATGGAGGATAGAATGTTTGGCAAAAATTGGCGTGTTGCACAAAAGTGGGAACAGAGGAGCTATTTTGATGTCAATGAAACTGAATTGACCACAGCTCAACAAGATGATGAAGGTGGTGTGGTGTGGAAGATGATAATGACTTAGATGAGCCTGCACCGGTTTACCGCCGTGTACATGGAGAAACTGCAACTGTTGCTGGTAATTTAGAAGCTCTTATCAATAGAAGGGAAGAAGACATGGGTGGAGACAATCACGATGAAGATGATGAAGATAATACTATTTTAGAGTATTGTAGTGACAATGATAGAGATGTTAGGAATATGCCCTAGAGCTAATCATGTAGATGATGATATTTTGATTGTATCCAGGATTAATAAAGTGTTTATTGAATATCAATTATAGACAACTTGTATTGATTGGTAATTATGTGAATTGTTTGTGGAACTCAATTACTTGAATGGTTATTCTAAAGTTGTCCCTGGTCGGCATTCTTGTGAGAACACACTTGAATATTAGACCATCACATGTATTAGTTGATGGCTATGTTGCACAAGTCATGGACATAGAGATGTCAAACTAATAATGTGGGCACATGTGAGACATGTAGGCTGGACTGACCCGACATGAGAAAGTCTCTATTCACATCATGTACGTTATGTCCTTAGACCTAAGATTGTGGTATGTACTCAAGATATCAAACGGCCTACATAGGGACTATCAAACGCTGCTCCATAACTGGGTAGTTATAAAGGTGGTCTTCGGATGGTCGGGAAGCATGCTATGAGACATAGACAATCAAGACGAAATTTGCCCCTCTCTACATAAGAGAGATATCACTAGATCACTCAAGTGATTGGATCAACAAATGCATGGTCGTGCTTGGGTTAAGTGTTAACCCACGAGTTGAACCATATATCGAGTGGCAAAGGGAATAACTTGTATGTGGTCGTAGTGGTTCATCTGATATGATCTTTGCATGTACATAGGAGTGTCACGCCTTGCTAGAGGCCGCTGTCAACTATTGGGCGAGTAGGAGTACTCGGCCCATATCAATGTGTGCCTGAACCCATAGGGTCGCACGCTTAAGGGGCTGGAAGACTAATTCAGGTTGGACCCGAATTAGATAAGGCTTAGGGTTACTAATGGGCCTCCAAGTCGTGAGCTCATTGGGGACGCCTATATAAGCAAGGGGTAGAGGAGTGGTCAGGGTTAGACACACGCCTTTGGCAGCCACCGTCGCCCTTCCCACGCTCACGCCTTCTGCGCCTCGCGGACCTAGCAGTCCGGAGGCGCATCGCTTCTTCCCTGCATGTGTGGGATTCTTCAAAGGTGTTGCATCTGGAGCACTGGGATGAACCACGTGAGGGGGCTGAGGTGATGTACGACCATGCAACTGCACTGCCTACTACAACGCGTACGACTACATCGAGTCGTCTTCCATTGTACCTGCGCGTCTAGTGGTAATCCTGTAACCTGTAACTAGCAGTAGATCCTGTTTATGAGGTCAAAAAGTTTTGTTTTCTGGCTAGCGTAGCACCCTCATAACCCTTCAAGAGATCTAGAGCCGTTACTACCTCGTTATAGGTTCGGTTTTGTGCATATGGTGATATGCGTGGTTGTAGATGAGTCTCTAACCATGATTCGTCATTTTGCCGTGTTGGTCTTGAAACGATCTACTCGTACCGGTCGGAATTCCTCCATCCAAGTTAAGTGATTCATGTAAATCCAGTCATGGCGAGTTAGAGATCAACCAGATTGATTGAATTGAACCCAAGATCAAGTGCCAAGTGCATATGATGCGCGGCGGTGGTAAATGGAATTTACTGCCGGGCACCGGTTTGCCGAGAAAAGTGTTGTTCGGTAAAACAGCCATAACTTTTGAACCGTAACTCGGATTGAGACAAACTCTAAATGAAAATCATAGAGAATGAAATTTTACATCTGGTTCTCTACCTTTGCCACATTCAACAAAATTAAAATTGTGAAATAAGGTTTGGAAAATAAAGTTTTCTGCATTGCAAGATTAGACATCGGACTCGGATAACTCTGTTTTGCAGGTATTGATGACTGGTATAGCCCTTATGTGTATGTGATGCATGTATGTATTTAATTCATGGCTTGCATGTCATGAGGACAATATGGGCAGGAGCCACATACATATTGTCGAAATTAATGTAATGGCCTATGTGCCAATCTGTGATGATCTATCCGCGACTATGTAATTTCATTTTACTTGCGCTAGTAGTAGCTAGTCTTGGCGGAATCATCACTGAAGGATGGCATACTCAAATCATGGAGATGGAGATCATCATGATGCACAGATTGAAGGAGATGGAGATCCCCAAAGGAATAATGGGCTATACCAAGTCATGTCTATGTTATGCCGTTCTTACTATGTTCTACTTTCACATGCTATTATATTTTTGTCTACATGAGTGCGGTAGTGAAGTAGAACGATCCCTCAGCAATGTTTAAGTCAAATGCTTTCTCAAACCTTGCACTATCATAAGTCTTGTACAATCGGTGGTGGGTCTATGAAATTAGGGTGCCACTGGTTTTCCTCGACTAGGCAGGATCGTATTGGGTACTTACTGCAAGAAGGTTTGGTTACTTAAACAAGGTCATCTAATGATTAGGGACCTTGGAGCATGGGTAGGTTGAGCGTAGCATAGAGATGCTGCCTAACAATGAGAGTCATATGTGATATGATTAGCAAAGTGTTGCTTACCGATCTACCATGTCTTCTAGCAGTGATGCTAAAGCTCACTAGTTGACTTGTTAGTTGTGGGTCTTGAATCACTAAGTATCAATTGAGGGATATTAATTTTAGTGGGAGTAGATTTTATTTTGATATAATTTACTCTTTCATGGATACATTGTCTTAGTATTTTGCGTTACTTTTATTGTAGATGGCCGCTCGCAATCAACCATTTTCTTTGCGTATAATTCTTGAGAAAGATAAGTTGAATGGAAGAAATTACACGGATTGGATCCGCAACCTGAGAATTATTCTTAGGGCTGAGAAAAAGGAAGATATTCTAGACACCACATTACCAGATGAGCCTGAGGAGAGTGCTCCTGCTGCTGAGAAAAATGCTTACAAGAAAGCATGTGATGCGGATCTCGACGTGAGTTGCCTCATGCTTTCTTGTATGGAACCTGATCTGCATATGCAGTTTGACAACAATCATTCAGCGAATGATATGATCGTGGTGCTTGAAGATATGTTCCAAACTCAAGCACGGACTGAAAGGTTCAATGTCTCTAAGGCGCTTGCAAAAACCAAGCTAGCAGAGGGTGCAGCTGTTGGTCCACATGTAATCAAGATGGTTGGTTACACTCAGAGGTTGGAGAAGCTAGGCTTTCCAATTGTCCAAGAGTTGGCAACTGATTTTATTCTTTCGTCTCTTTCGCCTAGTTATGAAAACTTCATCTCGAACAACCATATGCATGGGGTGAAGAAGGGCTTGAATGAACTATGTGGCATGCTAAAAACAGCAGAGGCCAACATCAAGAAAGCAGGAGGTGGACAAGTGTTGGTAGTTCAAAATAGGCCTAACTTTAAGAGAAGGAAGGGCAATTGGAAGAAGAAGGGCAAGGCTAAAGATGAGATCTCTAAGCCAAACCAATCGTCTTCCAAGGATGAACCACCTGCAAAGAATGATGAATGCTTTCATTGTAAGGGGAAAGGTCACTGGAAGAGGAACTGCATGGTGTACTTGGCGTCCTTTAAGAAGGATGGTGGTAGTGAAAGTACTCCCGCTCATGCACTTGTTGTTCATGTTACAGATATTTTCCTCACTAACTCTTATATCAATTCTTGGGTATTTGATACCGGATCGGTTGCTCATATTTGCAATACGATGTAGGGAATGATAAGAAGTAGAAGCGTGGAGAAAGGAGAAGTTGATTTCTGCATGGGCAATAATGCAAGAGTTGCTGCATTGAACGTCGGGATGATGCAACTTCCCTTGCCGTCAGGATTTATTTTGGAATTGAATAATTATTATTTTGTTCTTAGTTTAAGTCGAAACATTGTGTCACCTTCATGTTTGATGAAGGATGGTTATTCATTTGCGAGTAAAGACAATGGTTGTGTGATCTCAAAGAATGATGTGTTTGTGGCTTTTGTATCCATTGTGAATGGGTTATTTATTTTAAATCTTGATGATGCACCTGTCTGTAATGTTAGTGCTAAACAGCCTCGGCTTAATGAGTTAAGTCCTACCTATATATGGCATTGTCACTTGGGTCATATAAGTGAGAATCGCATGAAGAGGCTCCATGGTGATGGTCTTCTAACTTCGTTTGATTTTGAATCATACGAGACATGTGAGACTTGCATGCTAGGCAAGATAACCAAGGCGCCATTCAAAGGAGTTCCTAAGAGGGCGTCTGACTTGTTGGAACTTGTACATACTGATGTATGTGGACCAATGAGCATGACAGCTAGAGGCGGATTTTAATACTTCATAACTTTTACTGATGATTTTAGTAGATATGGATATGTCTACCTAATGAAGCATAAGTCTAAAATATTTGAAAAGTTCAAAGAATTTCAGAATGAAGTAGAGAATCAACATGGCAAGAAGATCAAGGCCTTGCTATCTGATCATGGAGGCGAATATCTAAGTCACGAGTTTAGCAATCATCTTAAATGTTGTGGAATTGTTCCACAGCTTACGCCACCCGAAACGCCTCAGAGAAACGGTGTGTCTGAGCGATGTAATCGAACCTTGTTGAACATGGTTCGGTCTATGATGAGCTAGTCGGACCTACCTTTATCATTTTGGGGATACACTCTGGAAATAGCTGCTTTCACATTGAATAGGGTACCATCTAAGTCTGTAGTTAAGACACCATATGCGATGTGGACTGGTAAGAGTCCCAGTTTGTCTTTTCTGAAAATTTAGGGTTGTGAAGTTTATGTCAACTGACTTATATCAGATAAACTAACACCCAAATCAGACAAGTGCTTTTTTGTGGGATATCCAAAGGAAACTTTAGGGTATTATGTCTATAACCGGTCATAGGACAAAGTGTTTGTTACTCGAAACGGTGTTTTCTTAGAGAAAGAGTTTCTTAAAGGAGAAAATAATGGACAAAAGGTGTATCTTGAACAAGTTTAAGATGAGCTAGTAGGGACTGACTCTACAAGTGATGCTAATGTAGCAGAGCAAGTTGAGACACCCGTGGCAGTGGAGACATGACCACAACCATGAAGATCAGCAAGACTTCACGAATTGCGTGGGGATTTGTTATTGTTAGACGATGACAAACCTGCGGATTATGCGGAAGCTATGATGGATCCAGATTCCAAGAAATGGCAAAGTGCCATGAGATCCGAGATAGATTCCATGGGAGCCAATCAAGTTTGGAACTTGGTTGACCCGCCTGATGGGGTTAGACCCATAGAGAGCAAATGGATCTTTAAAAAGAAGAAGGATATGGACGAAAATGTTCACGTCTATAAAGCTCAACTTGTCGCAAAAGGTTCTCGACAAGTTCAAGGAATTGACTACGACGAGACATTCTCGCCGGTAGCGATGCTTAAATCTATTCGGATCATTCTAGCAATTGCTGCATATTTTGATTATGAGATATGGCAGATGGATGTTAAAAAAGCCTTTCTAAATGGGTATTTAGAAGAGGACGTGTATATGATATAGCTCGAAGGTTTTATTGATCCTAATAATGCTGGAAAGATATGCAAGCTTAAGAAATCTATTTATGGGTTAAAACAAGCATCTCGGAGTTGGAATATTTGTTTTGATGAGGTAGTCAAAGGGTTTGGCTTCCGTCAGAATGAAGAAGAACTTGTGTTTACCAGAAGGTAAGTGGGAGCACTATTGTGTTTCTAATCTTGTATGTGGATGACATACTATTAATTGGGAATGATATTCCTATGTTGCAATCTATAAAGACTTCACTGAATAATAGTTTTTCTATGAAGGATTTAGGTGAAGCAGCATACATCTTAGGAATTAAGATCTATAGAGATAGGTCGAGAAGGCTAATAGGATTAAGCCAAGACACGTACATTGACAAGGTGTTGAAATGGTACAACATGGAACAGTCCAAGAAAGGGTTCTTGCCTATGTCACATGGTATGCGCTTTAGTCACAAGCAGTGTCCTTCATCAGATGAAGAGCGCAACCGCAAGAGTCAGGTTCCATATGCTTCGACCGTTGGCTCCATCATCTATGCCATGATATGTACTCATCCAGATGTCTCATATGCTCTAAGTGTTGCGAGCAGGTACCAAGCTAATCTGGGTGAACCTCAGTGGATGCTTGTTAAGAACATCCTAAAGTACTTACGAAGGACTAAGGATGTGTTCCTAATCTATGGAGGTGAGGAGGAGCTCATTGTAAACGGTTACATCGATGCTAGCTTCCAAACCGACAGGGATGATTCACTATCTCAATCAGGTTTTGTGTTCATAATAAATGATGGTGCAGTAAGCTAGAAAAGTTCCAAGAAGGAGACAGTGTTTGATTCTACAGCAGAAGCCGAGTACATTACAGCTTCTGGCGCTGCAAAGGAAGGTGTTTGGTTGAGGAGGTTCCTCATTGAGCTTGGTGTGTTTTTGAATGCGTCGGGCCCATGAATTTACATTGTGATAACAATGGGGCGATTGCATAGGCTAAGCAGCCTAGGGATCACCAGAAGAACAAACATGTACTCCGGAAGTTTCATCTCATTCGAGAGTTTGTGAAACGAGAAGATATCAAATTATGCAAAATACATACAGATTTGAATGTAGCAGATCCTTTGACAAAGGCTCTTTCACAGCCTAAGCATGAGGCGCACATGAGGTCTATGGGTATCTAAGAGATTAACTCTAGTGCAAGTGGGAGACTGTTGGGAATATGCCCTAGAGCTAATCATGAAGACGATGATATTTCGATTGTATCCATGATTAATAAAGTGTTCATTGAATATCCATTATAGACAACTTGTATTGATTGGTGATTATGTGAATTGTTTGTGAAACTCAATTACTTGAATGGTTATTCTAAAGTTGTCCCTGGTCGGCGTTCTTATGAGAACACACTTGAATATTAGACCAGCACATGTATTAGTTGATGGCTATGTTTCACAAGTCATGAACATAGAGATGTCAAACTAATAATGTAGGCACATGTGAGACATGTAGGCTGGACTGACCTGATATGAGAAAGTCTCTATTTACGTCATGTACATTATGTCCTTAGACCTAAGATTGTGGTATGTACTCAAGATGTGAAACGGCCTACTTAGGGACTATCAAACGCTGCTCCGTAACCGGGTAGTTATAAAGATGGTCTTCGGGTGGTCGAGAAGCATGCTATGAGACATAGACAATCAAGATAGAATTTGCCCCTCTCTACGCGAGAGAGATATCACTAGATCACTCAAGTGATTGGATCAACAAATACATGGTCATGCTTGGGTTAAGTGTTAACCCACGAGTTGAACCATATATCGAGTGGCAAAGGGAATAACTTGTATGTGCTCATAGTGGTTTGTCTGATATGATCTTTGCGTGCACATAGGAGTTTTCATGCCTTGCTAGAGGCCGCTGTCAACTATTGGGTGAGTAGGAGTACTCGGCCCATGTCAATGTGTGCGTGAACCCATAGGGTCGCACGCTTAAGGGGCTGAAAGCCTAATTTGGGTTGGACCCGAATTAGACAAGGCTTAGGGTTACTAATGGGCCTCTAACTCGTGAGCTCATTGGGGACGCCTATATAAGCAAGGGGTAGGGGCGCGGTCAGGGTTACACACATGCCTTTGGCAACCGCCGTCGCCCTCCCCACGCTCGCGCCTTCTGCTCCTCGCGGACCTAGCAGTCTGGAGGCGCATCGCTTCTTCCCTGCATGTGTAGATTTCCTCGAAGGTGCTACATCTGGAGCACTGGGATGAACCACGCGAGGGGACTGAGGTGACAGACGACCATGCAACTGCACTGCCTGCTGCAACACGTACAACTACATCGAGTCGTCTTCCGCTGCACCTGTGCGTCTAGTGGTAATCCCGTAACCTGTAACTAGCAGTAGATCCTAGTTTATGATGTCAAAAAGTTTTGTTTTCTGGCTAGCGTAGCACCCTCATAACTCTTCAAGAGATCCCATGTAGCGTAATGATGTAGATTAGGTTAATTGTCATTGAATGTAATGGAATTTGTGGAGCCACACTATCTTTTGGATGATATGGAGATGTAATATACATTATGTGATCTAATTCACCATTTTGTGAAACATTTGATATATTATGTCAAATCTATCTTGTTGCCATCTCAAGTCTATGTTGTTGCCTTATGCATACATACATTTCAGCACTAAATTTCAATGCATGGCATACATTCCATCTCAAGTAAATGACACATTAAAGCAAGGGAGCTCATTTCATTTCAACCAAACCAAGGACCTCATTTCATTTCAATGTTCTGGTCACATAGAGCCACACACACAGAAGTACAATCAGGTGACATAGAGCCACACACACACACATACATACATTTAGGTAACTTAACTAATCAATTACTCCAACCAGATTCTCTAGTTCACTTCCACATACTAGTGAAAAACACACCAATATAAACACCTAGGAAGCCTACGAAGGCATGAGCTAGAAATGAGGAATCACTAACAATCTGCATGTTCTTGTAGACTTCAGACTTCACTATAGGGATCAGCTCAACAGGTTGCTTCTGCAGTTTCCAAAACTCAGCTATAAGACTATTCAGGGTTTGATTCAACAATTGCAGCTCCTCCCTGCAATCAGCACAACAAGCAACAACTACTACCTTCCCTGTCTGCAAACTTTGTTCTTTTGCTTCCAAAGCCATCAGCTCCACCTTAGAGCGGATGTAGGGGCAAGTAGTATCATCATCCTGCAATCAAAACAAATGACATACATCAGACAAGCATTGACACAAACTAAGCACAAAAATGTGAAACATTGAGCACAACCTTCATGTTATACGGGCACTTGACGTACCACTCGCCCTTTGTCGCCGGCTGCTTGCTCTGGATCCTACCCAAAGGAACATGGCAGTATGGGCACTCCCTTCGGTTGCTGGGCATCGAGCTTGAGCACGTGGATTGCTTCATCGTCGGCACGATCATCGTGTGGTGGCGCTCGATCAGTGGCTGCTAGGGTTCTTTGGTGAACAAGAGAGGCAAAAGAGAATGGAGTCACAGCACGGCGGGTGGTGACTGGTGGCGCGGCGGGTGGTGACCGGTGGCACGACGGGTGGTGGTCGGTGGTGTGGTGCACACAGGGGGCAAGATTTGGCTGACGGCGCGGTGTTTTGAGTGGTGGAGCGGTAGGTCCGTTGGCGCGGCGGCTGATTTGGGGTCAGGGCCTGATTTGGGGCCAGGGCGGATTGGGGATTTCGGGTGGGGGTGGGGGGATTGGGAGGTGGTGATCGTTGGTAGAGAGGCTGACATGTTAGGTCAACCAGGTCAGGCCTCCAGATGGGTGAGCTCGGTTCACCGTGGTCATGAGGATGACAGGTGGGCCCTAGCTGGATTATTTTTTGTAAACAACTATTTTCAACTTGAAGATGATCTCAAATTAAAAAATCATCAACTAGAGATTTGTGTAACTCATTGAAATCTACATTCTTTGTTTTGGACAGTACTCCATTTGACAAACTTTGAACAAATTAAATTGTGAATTTATGTAAATGACACATTAAATCAAGATTTTAAAACTCAAATGATTTCAAATGAAAAATTTTGAATACCTAGTTTTCATAACTCATTTAGATCTACAAATATTTTATAGGACATTTTGTCATTTGAGAAAGTTATAATAACATGAGGTACATATTGGACAAATCACTCAGTTTCTTAAACTATGTGACTGATTCTAGGATTAGTGAACAATGTGTACCACCACTTTCTCAAATGGAAAAATGTCCTATATATGGATTGTAGATCTCATTGAGTTATGCAAACTTGGTATTCAAATGTTTATCACTTGAAATCATTTAGTGTTAGAAAAGCTTGCTTCAATGTGTCATTTATGTAAATTCAAAATTCAATTTGATCAAATTTCGTAACACGAGAGCACTGTTGAAATTAATAGCAGTAAGAATCTAAGAAAAGAATGTAGAATGGTTTTAGAGATTTTTAGGAAAAAAAATCATCCAATTTGAAGTTCAGATGAGGGAGAAAAACTAGTTAGAAGTTTTAAGAAGAGATTAAAAAAGAAAAATTGTGCTTCTTCATGTGATTTGAGATGAATTGTATATGTACCCACTTCAAACAGCATTTTGGGAGAGTAAATGATTCCAGATCAAAAAATTGTAAAGAACAAAGTTGTTTAACTCATTGAGACATAAATTTTCTATTTTAATCATTTATTCATCCGAATTTGTTTTGTAGTTTTTAAATTTAAATTTCAAATTTTAACAAATTCCATTAAAACAAATATGGTAGGGTTTATATCTTTTCTCTTATCATTTATTCAAACGAATTCGTTTTGTAGATTTAAAATTTTATTTTAAAATTTTGACGATGTCAGTTCAAACTCACAGTGAATTGTAATTAGGTTTCTCACTATGGCCCACATGTCATTCTCTCCACAAGAACCATATATAAAGCTATGAACAACTGACACTCAAACAAGCAGTTGAAGCAGCCATAAGTTGAAGCAAGTTTCAAAAAAAACCATAAGTTGAAGCAGCCATAATATCAAACACTGCAGTTGAAGTAGCCATAAGTTTCATACCAACATATATAAAGGGTGCATGCATACATACTACATTACATCCCCACATCAACTTAAGTTTCATAATACATCATCAGTGCCCCACTTGGGCTTTCAAAAGTCATCTAGGCCAGATATATCTTGACAAGACACATGCCTCATCACCACAAGACAGATGCTGCCATAGCCATACATACGACATCTTCAGAGGGTCTTCTTGCACAGGCCAGCATCATCCAGCACCTTCTCATACATGGCAACTTTGGCTTTAAGGTTCTCTAGTTCCACAAGGATCATATCCGTTTTCTTCTGGTTGATTGATTCCTTGACCACGGCAGCGAGGTCGTCAACCTTCCAAGTCAGACTAGTGATGCTCTGCATCAGGGGTGCAGTCACTGATTCCATTGCGCTTATGAGCACAGGTCGGGTCAACAACCATTTCTGAACATGGTACTGCGTATGGACAAGTGGAATTGTTATTAGTGTGTGAAAACAACTATAACTATACAAGGGATAAATGGCAGTTCACCAAGTAGGAAGCAGAGCAATCGGAGCAATTCACAAATGCATGGATGATCAAAGGGAGCAAGAACATGCAAGCTACCATGCCTGAAGATGCAGCAAATTGCACACAAATTGAATCCTACTATTAAAATCAGCTACCTGTGTTTACTTGGACATCTGGCATCAACAAAACAACAGCAGAAGAATCACATTGTGAAGAAGATATACTTTTTAGCCAACATTCTCTGTCAAAACCATGTAGAGTGCTTGT
Organism: Bothriochloa decipiens; assembly: GCA_023333625.1. Lineage (NCBI taxonomy): Eukaryota > Viridiplantae > Streptophyta > Magnoliopsida > Poales > Poaceae > Bothriochloa > Bothriochloa decipiens. Next base: position 18,707,934 of record CM041645.1, read on the forward strand.
TCTATGAGTATTAACTAGTTTCAGCAGAGACACAAGCAAAACTAACACCATCCTATTTTAAGGATAGAATGGGCTACCATTAGTAGAACCAAGGGAATTCAGCTACTTTTCTACTCGGTACATAACATGTCCAGATCATGTGAACAATGCTACCTAAACCCTAACCCAGTGAATAAATCAACTAATAATCTAGTGAAGCATGCTAACTAAACCCTAATTCCCTATTTTAGTGAAACCATCTAGGATCATGTACTAGAATCATCAATAAAAAATCTAGAGAAGCCTATACCTCCATGTCCGAGGAGGTGTTGTTGGAGCTGGACGGCGACTGGTAGTCGGAGCTAGACGGCGGCTTGTCGTCGGAGCTGAACCTGGGACCGATGCAGCCACATTGGGTATCCCTGCGCAGATACCTCCTACAAAGGTCGTGGTCTCCCTTGAAGCACTCGCTGCATAGCGTCTTCACAGAGCTGCTCTCCGATGATGAAGAGTACGTGGGCTCCATCTTGGTCGAGGGCCCGAGCTCCTTCCTTGCAGACGGCGCGTGCTTCTTGGTCACCGGCGCTGGCTTCTTCTTCGCCGCCGGTGAGGCCTTCTTCTTGGCTGTCGGCGTGGCCTTCTTCTTAGCCACCGGGGAGGGCTTCTTTATGGTCATCGACGCGTGGCCTTCACCCTCATAGCCCTAGTGAGGGCTTCTTCCTTCTTCGTAGCCTGCGCCACAGGCAACTTCCTTGCCGCGGGCATGGCCTCCTTCTTCGCCGCCGACACGGGCTCCTTCTTCACCGCCGACGCGGCCGCGTCCGTGGCAGCAGGCGAAACCGCGAAGGAAGGGGCCCATCTGCTGGTGAATGGGTCCTTCACACAATGCCTCCTTGACCGCTTCGTGATCTACGGCGCCGTCGGTGGTGGGGGCGGGTGTGTGGGCGTCGGCGGGGGCGGCGACGGTGAGGTGAAAGTGGATCTGGGAGAGGTGAATGGGGGTAGGTGAAGGTGAAACGGTGAATGCGGGTGGATGGGGCAGGGCCCACTGTCAGCCACTCGGCCGTGACGGTGAAGGAGCCAGGCCCACTGTTAGTCACTCGTGGAATCTGGGGTCCGGTGTTCGAGTCCCTGGCGGGACAAGTTTTTGAGGCTTTTTTCTAAAAATTTCGATTCCCGCCTCCACTGTCCGCCAAAAGTTTGGACTCAGAAATTTCCATACTACCCTCAGACCTAACACCTCCTTCTGCATAAGACCAAGGACAATATAGTCAATTCACATGACTATAGATATCGATGTGCGGTTTTTGTAGTGACCCCTTTTATGTCATCAACCTCTCTACTTGTTGTCCGGTGCTTCTCTCAATGAGATTCATCAACATCCTAGGCGAATTTACTGGTTCTAGAAGATCCTCCATGTGCTTACTCGTGACGGATCCTTCCGGAGGTGGTTCGGGAGTCTTTTCAGCCAACGACGAGCTCTACGTCGGCCCTATCGGTCTCTAAATCGGTTTGACCGGTTACACTGCATTGTTGCTGCATCGTAGGTTGATCAAGCAACCTCTTTGTGCGTCCAAGACCCGCTGGTATGTTGGCATGGATCAGATTTGTCATCCACAGTTTGAGTAATTAAAATACCTATAAACTAGCCAAAGACCAAACTTCCGGGTTAAAATATTGAAACCGAAATCAAGAACGGAACAAACCGATTCATCAATTCGGGTCTACTCGGTTTGGTTTTCGGTTTTTATTAGTTGAAAAACTTCACGGCTCTATAAACATGCCATCAATTATCACAAGCTTATTGATCGGCACAATGCTAGTAGTTATTGTGGGCTTGAGGCATCACATTTCCCACCTTGCACAACTGATCAAAACGTACGTTACTAGTCCAAAACATTTTTAATTCTTTATATTACAGCTCGCACCACAAATCTACAATTGCGCTACTGCGGCGTTAACAAGCTCGCCTGCGATCGTACCGGCGCCGCCGGCGTAACCGGTCGCCGCGGCGAGAGATCAAACCTGCACAGCGGGCACGTGACGTGCGTCTGCAGCCAGGCGTCGATGCAGCCGACGTGGTAGACGTGCCGGCACTCGGGCAGGCTCCGCACCATCTCGCCGCCGCGAAGGTCCTCCAGGCACACGGCGCACGTCACCACTCCGTCTCCTCCGTCCGCGGCGGGGCCAGGACCGCCGCCGGCGAGGCGGCGCTGGTACGGGGACTTTGGCAGCGCGCTGATGTCTATTGGGGCAAGCCCGCAGGCGACTCCTCTGGCTCTGCTGCCTGGCGTGGCACGCGTGGTGGGAGACGTCGCCGTGCCGGCAGCAGCACTACCCGCGACCACGACGCTCACGAACCAGGTGACGCCGGCGACGAGCGCCGCGGCCAGGGCAGCGAAGGCGCACGCCTCCCAGATGATGACGGACGCCGCGAGCACGCCGGACGCGACCAGCAGCGAGCAGGACTCGCCCGCCACGCTTGCCAAGACCCCGTAGCTGCCGTCGCCGATGACGTCGTCATCGATGGACTCGCCGGAGACGGAGAGCACCGAGGGCCTCGTGTACAGCCTCGGCATGATCGGCAGAAATGTTGTTGCTTTGTGCTATGCTATGCTACTTTCTTGGCACTTAGCTTGCGGCCAAGGCGTTTAGCGCGCGGCATTAAGTAGCCCGGCATCGCTGCATCAGGAGGCAGCGTCGAACCACCGAAGATTAGTACCAGGGAGTATTTAATCGAAAAATTATGGAGCGCACCAGGTCCAGATGACGGTGGAAACGGCAGTAACCGTGTGTTCCTTGACGTGTTTTTATCACCGCGTGGAGTCTGAAGTCTGAACACCGGTGACATCACGTTCAAGTGCTTCTAGAACATGTTACGTTAATGGCAGCGACAGGCCGGCGGATACTGAAAGTTGTATATACGCAACAACGAATAAAAACCTGTTCTGTTAATTGGATCTGTCGCGGTCGCGCCCAAGTAAACAATTTGCTTACCGCCGAATGCGTAGTTGAAAAAATATAGATTGACAAGGACGTTATTCTTTTAGTAATAGGCAGCGTCACAAGTTGACAGTGCGGTCTGTATTATATGAGTTGATCTTGCAAAATAGCGTGAACGATCGAGATGGCCTATCTCGGGCTCTCGGCTGCATGGGGAGGGAATAGCTCCCTGTGTGGCTTACAACTCTTAGGCTTCCTTTGGATCAACCCTGCCCTTTCCCCGGGCGTGGATCACCGTGGATTAGCGTGTGCATGCAAGCTCGGCCATGGTTCTGTTTAAAACAAAAGCAATCACCACACAACCATCCGTGCTATGAGACTGCAACCCCGGGCGTCACTCCTCGACGTACGACATCCAGACGGCGCTCCCCGACATCACGCAACAGCAAAGAACTAGAACAAGAGCAACCGGGGGTTACGGAAGGGAAATAGCAGGGATTGGTCAGTAAAATAATCTCTAACCCGGGCGTCGCCCCCTGCCTTCCAAAAGAGCCCTTAAGTTAGGTTTACAACAAACTTATGATAAGATCTATTATCTAGCAAACGAACCGGCTAACAACATGCGCCTATATGTCTTCGTTTACAAGTCATGGAGACGTGTTCATTTTCATCTCAACTAACCTGAGTCTATCTCTTAATAGATCTAATCCCCTTTGTACATAAGTTGCACACTAATTAAATTTTGTGGAGTTCAGTAGCGATGAGACTCGTCACATCGGAAGCCTAGAGTCACCGGGCCGGCTTTGTGTCTGCTAGTGGATGAACCTTTGACAAGCGGGTGTGTTTGCTTTGAGAAATAAGATGATCTATCATCTCCTTACTCACCTTTTATATTTAGTTTGTGGAATGGAATAAGTTGATCCATCACCATCCTATTCTTTACAAGCTAATAATTTGTATTGCATGAGGAATGGGTTGATTTCATCAAAATTCATGGAATTAATTCATGATGCATCACCTCATGAAGCATGGAGTGACTCCATAAACTAAACAGACCACAAGTAAACACACACATCCTCTTCTGTTGTTACAATGAAGTGCTCTACTAAGTTTCGAGAGAAGCCCAAACGTGAGTTACAATGAAGTTTCTCCAACACTGTTTGAGAGTGGGATCGATTAGGTGATTGAAATTTGATTTTTTTATTTGTAGATAATGGTAGATTAAACAACCGGCTTCTTCCTTCCAGCACTACCGGAGCCGCCTTCTTTGCCGACGGCCATACGCCGTCGGCAAAGCTCCTTTTACCGTCAGCAAAGCCTTTGTCGATGGGCTACCACGTCGGCCGTCGGCGTAGAGCCATCGGCAAAGAAAGGGTCGGCAAAGGTCCCTTTGCCAACGGCCCAGTGCCAGGCCGTCGACAAACCTTTGCCAACGGCCGTGACAGCCGTCGGGAAAGGAGCCACGTCAGCCGTTGCGGCGGCACGATGACGACGGCCTCTGCCGACGGCTGACGTGTCCGACCGTCAGCAAAGTAGGTGACGTGGCGTATTTTTATTTTTTATAAAAAAAGTTTAAAAAAGTCTTTGCCGACGGCCGACCGTCGGCAAATGTTTGGTCACTTTGCCGATGGCCGACCGTCGGCAAATTTATGGTCCTTTTGCCGATGGCCAGGCCTAGTCGTCGGCAAAGCTGGAAAATTTTTACCTCATTTCATCACATATATATCATATAACCCGCATTTCATCACATATAAACCACATTTGAGCATCAAAATCAGTTTTAACATGAATCCATACATGAAGGTCCTCAAATCCATCGATACAACTCCACAATACACATAACATGGCCATAAGAATTCATACAAGTCCAACATACGCTAAACATGTCCAACGTGCAACAACCTCATCGATTAAGGTCCAAAAGTGAGAAGTAAAGGCATCTAGCTCTGTGCGTCGTCCCCAGGGGTCCCAAAGCCCCCAGCTTGCTCAAACGGAGGCCAACCCGACTGCGGGGACATAACGTAGTGCCACTGCTGCTGCGTAGGTCTGAAAAAGCTTACCTGCCCGGAGTGCCCCTGCTGCGTTGGCGCCTGCGGCCACGAGGAGTACCCCTACCCTAACGCTGGAGGAGGCCACAGGTACTGCTGCGTGGGGTAGTAGGGCGGGTAGCCCTGCGGTGGAGAAGGACCTAGTGGAGGGCTGCCACCTGGAGTCGGGTTCGAACCCGCCGACGGTGCCTGCACAAAGACCAAGTGATGTAATTAGTACCTGCAGGATGCCTGCACAAGCTAAAGCAACAGGCAATATACTCACCGGAACATGTACAGGAGCAGGCACTGGAACTGGAACTGGAAGTGGTGGTGGAGCGAAGATCGAGGGAGGAGACTCCTGCGTTCCCGAGATCTAGGACCGAAAGTAGCAGGTCAGGTCCGATAGAGCACGCTGGTAGTGCTACGAAAGTGCCGCCAACTGCTGCTGATGGGCCTCCTCCTGCTGCTGACGCAACATCTCCTGGGTGACGAGTCGATGGCGCAGTTGGCAATAGCGTACCGGCTGTGCTGCTTCCCTCCTCCTGTCCTCATCACGAGGTCAGTATCCAGGTCGGCTCTGGTGGGGTCGAACGTCGGCCCATGGCGCTCGAGACCTGCGGCGGTGTACTTGACGAGCTTGTTGTAGACGTTCAGGTTGGTGTAGGCTTCGGGCCCGTCCTCCGAGCTGTAGACGGTGGACGCCGCTGATGCTTTTTCCTTGTGAGCAAGGGTGTACCCCGTGAACTCGTTGATTTCCTGCCCATCATGCGTCTCCCTCTGCGAGGAAAACACAAACATGGTTACAAGTAATGACAATTGAGAGCTATAATAAATTGATCAACAGAAGCATACCCATGTGTCCATGTACCCGTGGAGGCACTGGTTCCCTTGGTGGTGTGATACCGGAGGATTTTGCAGGCGAAGTTGCCGACGCTCTTTGCGCTTCTCGTACACCGTGTCCGTACGCCACCCACGCACAATTTGGCGCCAACAGTCCTCGTACTTATCGCACCAGCTTGGACACCACTGCATGACATTCAAGTATTTGATATTCCATAAGATGAATTAAATGTGTCATGTATGGAATCATAATGGATGTTTCCTACTTGATTACCTGCATGTACTGCTCCTCGGTGAGGTCGGTCTCCTTGTCTAGTACCATCTCCCTGACTCGCTCCTTCTTTACCACCTTGAGCTCCACGTTGGCATAGTAGCTGATGACGGCCTGGAGACGCGCCTCGTGGTACATGTCCTTGAGATGGTTGTGGCAGACCGCCTCCTGCTGCCGCGTCGCCCGCTGCTCATCCTGCCCCTCCTCCAACTTGAAGTACAACTACACACAGACATCAAACATCATTTCATTGTTTGAAGAAAGTCCAACGAATGCGTAGTATTGAGATATGCGGTGCGATGCAAAGACTCACCCAGAACTCCCTCTTGATCTTGTGAGCAAGGACTTCGCCATGCTCGTCCTTGACCTTGTAGAAGTGGTCCCATTTTTCGGGCACGATCCGCTTACCCTCGATGGTGACCAAGCCAGGGTAGTGCTTTCTAATCAGGAGGCCCTGGATGCCATTGACATGGCGTGAACTCTTCCTGTCAGTCACCTTTTCCCAGCCCCTGCATGAGTCATTAACAACAATTGTTAGTCTGCAGTTCGAATTTCAACATGTCATATGAACAACAAGTGAAATCAACAATGGTTACTTACATCTTGCCCACGGGTCGAATAAACGCGCAACGGCTGAGAAGCGGTGGGTCAGGGAGCGACAAGGCCCCGCGCACGTAGGGCTTGCTCGAAGCTGAGGAAGTCGAGGCATCTAGTGTATGCTCGTCGTCCCTATCATCTCCGCAGAGGTCGTCGTCGTCACCGTCACCATCACCGTCATCGTCACCGTCACCATCACCGGTCGTTGTCGTCGTCCCCTACTAGGCGTCCTGGAACAGCCTCCTCGACGACGTGTGATGACGGGTACTCCTCTCCACGTCAAGCTCCTCACCGATGACCGCCTCGTCCTCGGCGGCGGCGGCCACGGGCTCCGCGTTGGTGACCATGTACCGTGAGTGGATCCCTGTTCGCTGTGGCCGCCTTCCGCCCGGCATCATGTCGAGTGCCTGCAATGACAAAGATATGCACTGATCCGCATACCAACGACCACGTATCCCTTTCGGACGAGAGACGCCTAACTCGGTTACGCGATCTACTTACAACAACTATAAGGCAGAGAGGTGATTTATACCTAGGGTGGCGGTGCAGAGGTGCTCCGGGTCCCCTCCGACACGTCCTGCTCTGCAAAACAACAAAAACATCGCTATTAGTAAAAAATTTCGGCAGAACCTCCCCGGAGGTTTCCAAAACCTGCAAGAAAAAGCCGGCACGATGGCCGACGTCCACATTTGGGGCACGAAAGCCCACATAACCATAATTCTGGCACGAAGGCCGTCAACGACACATCGACACGAAGGCCGACAACCCAGGGGCTTTACCTTCTCCTCCGGTAATTCACGAGGACGACGGCGTGGATGAACGGAACGGAAGGTCGTCGGGGCGGCGCGGGTGGGCGGCGAGCGCGGAAGATTACCTCGGACGAACGGAACGACGTGGACGAGCGGCGCGGGCGAGCAGCGGGGCGCGGAGGAGCGGCGGGGCGGCGCGGGCGGGGGGCGGCGGAGCGGTGTGGACGGAGCGGGCGGGGGGCGGCGGAGCAGCGCGAGCGGAGCGGGCAGGGGGCGGCGCGGGCGGGGGGCGGCGGAGCGGTGCGGCGGAGCAGCGCGGGCGGGGTGCAGCGCCGGAGCTGCGGGGCGCGGCGCGGTCGGGGGGGCGTAACTTGCTCCAAACATTTTCTAAGTTTTATCATAGCCTCCACATGCGATAACATGACACCTCGTTAAGTTTCGTGATTTTTGGACTTCGTTTGGATTTTATATAATAAAAAACACTTTTCACTCACGTAACTCGTCATGTTACAACGCCAAGATGGTCATAATTTGATGCGAGGCCCTGGATACGGTCTCTACATACTCCGAACATCATGAATATACTTTTTAGAATCAACAGATTCCATTATTTCATGTACCTGCAGTTCAAACTTGGAGTTGCCGAAAAAAATCAAAGAAACAAAAATAAATAACAAAATATAGCAAAAAACTCAAAATTTGCCCAACTTTTGAAGTTGGGTTGTATTTGGTGTAGGAAGGCACCAGGAAAAAATTGGAAAGAAAAAACCAAAAAAATTCTTTGCCGAGGGCTTAGGAATGGCCCTCGGCAAAGCTCCTTTGCCGACGGCCTGGCCAGGCAGCCGTCGGCAAAGGCGGTGGCCGTGGCAGGCTGTGCAGCCGCCACGTGGCTGCGCTTTGCCGACGGCTTGGCGTTTGCCGACAGCCTAACGGTACAACTCTCGGCAAAGTGGCCTTTGCCGACGGTTGTATATGCCGACGGCCCGGCGGTCGGCAAATGTTTCTTTTGCCGACGGCTAGGTTTTGCCGACGGCCCGGCTGTCGGTATAGATTGTCTTTGCCGACGGCTTTTCTTTGCCGACGGCTCGGCCTTGGGCATAGACTTCTTTGCCGACGGCGTGACCTGGCCGTCGACAAAGAGGTGTCTTGCCGACGGCTTGTTCCTTGGCCGTCGGTAAATGTTTAAGCCGTCGGCAAAGTTGACGTTTCCGGTAGTGCAGAAGGTATCAGGCCATTAGTTCAATACAGAAGAACAAATACAGGCATACAGCTGACCGAAATATCCAAGGCAGCACAACAAATTCAGTTTTTAACCGAAGACTAAACATTAAGTCTAAGAGCATAGGCCATTTGAAGAAAGCATAGCATTGCAGAGCCGCGAGTCTCTAGCTTTGGGGAAAGTGATTGAAAATTGATAAGAGGAGACGTACGAAGCTCATCCATGAGGCATGTAGTAGCATGAAACACAAAACTGAAGTGGCTACTAATCAGAATGGGTTGTGATAAGTATTGCTGGTTCACTGGCTGGGTGAACTCTCTCAGCTACCTTCACGCAGGAGCAGGAGGACAAACAATAATAGATGGATAGATTTGAGTGACGTGGTTTTATCTAAACAACAGATTTGAATGACGTGGTAGCATGACCGTTGAGTTCTAAAACAATTTATTTCTTAGTGAATATGAACCATATAGACACAGTAATAATAGATTAGTATTTTAAGTATTGTTCGGCACAGCTCAGGTTCACTAATGAAACTGTTTTTTTTTTTTGTTGTTTTAGATCACGGAGCAGCTTTATCGGCGAAGTTGAGCTGTATTCGTGACTCAGTTTGACAAAACAACTTTCCATGACGACAAAAGGAATAAATTATGACGATAGCCCCTTAGCTTTTCTTTCCTACTCTATTGTTTCATCGTCATCTTCTTCCCACGGTATTTCCTCCCGACACACAAGCCCACAAGTCCCGGCAACCGGCCATGCCTCTCACGAAGAACCTCTTAGCCACCCACGCCCATGGCAGCGCCACCTGGTCCCGCATGCTCGACGGCGGCTCGTCCCAGCTGCGCACCCTTGATGCCGCCTCCTATCCACCTACGCCCCGTGTGTGGCCCCTCTTTGCCGCACTATTGTATCCTGCACGCCTGATGGCCGCAAGCTGGAGGTCCCTCTAGCCGCGGCGGACATCTCACCCTAACAGGAATGGTGCCTGCGCGACCAGGTGACGATGGCCGCAGTCTCAGCGACGCCCATGCTCCAGCAGCCGGATTCACCCGTGGGAAAATCTAGCATCTCTACACATGTAACGGGCCTAAGTGTGAGGTGAAGTTGTGAAAAGCTACTGTTTTTTAACTTCGTCCCACCCTATTCTGATGTGAGAGCACGATTCAAAGAGATTCATGTGTGAAGCTATTTTTAAATGACCCATTTGGTAAAAACAAATAGCTAACAATAGCTAACGAAGATGTTGGTAAAACTATGTCAAACGGATGGGCAATGAGTCTGCCTCAAAAAAGTTGTCTTCACTGTATAGTATAGTGTATTATTGTGCACGCTTGCTTCAATTGATCTACCAAAGGGAAACAATGATGACATCGGGAATATGTGATGATCATGTTTGGACATTGAAATACTCATCGCCAGACGCCAAACAGAGCGAGATGATAGAAAAAACGGTATGATTGAGTTGACTTGAGGATGATTTTGTCCACACTGTATGATTTGTCAATCTCAAGAACCAATCAGACAGTGGCGACCGATTTCTGGCTACCAGGTCCACTTGAGCAAAATGGAAAGGTATTTGTTAAGCATACGTATAGGTACAGGGATCATAAATAGACAAATGCAGTCATTACAAAACTACTAGTTCAAGTGCATAACTCAGTCATCGTTATAGTTGTCCAATGCTATCGTGTCCTGATAAACTATAATTGCAACCTTCTCCAAATAAAAAGAAGTTATATTCTACTCAAAAATATTAGTATATTGGTCGTGATTGAGGGCATACGTAGCTAGCAACTCTAAACAATATTATGAGACAGTTGAGTTGTCACCTTATAAATATACAGTATAGGCTAACAAAAGAAAACATTTGAACTATATAATTTTTTTATTGTATCTGTTTTATAATACATTATTACACCGGAGGCTGCTGGTCTTTTGCAGGGACCTCGTCAATAGGCAAAACCGTGGCCCTACAGAGAGGACACGTGGAGTGAGACTGCAGCCACACGTCGACGCAGCAGACATGGAACAGGTGCATGCACGCCGGCAGGCGCCTGACCACCTCACCTTCCTGCACAAGGCTCAGGCACACCGCGCACTGCGCCCACCCGCGCCCGCTGCCGCTGCCGCTGCCCTCGCCACGGCCGGCGGAGCCGCCTCCGACCGACAGGCCCCTATGGAACACGAACGACGGCAGCGTGGACACCGCGGAGGGGCTCAGCCCACCGTCGCCGCCGTCAGTGGTGCCGCCGTGCAGGAAGAACGGCCGGGCCGCCACGTACACGACGGTTCCCCCCGCGCCACCGCGTCGGCGGCGGCGGCACCACAGGCACTCGCAGCCGACGATGATGAGGACGGAGACGGCAGTGGCGCAGAAGCCGATGCCGAGGAGCACCAGCGCGTCGTGCGTGCTGTAGCCACCCTTGTCCGTCGAGTAGGGCAGCGAGTTGGTGTTCGACGACATCGACATGGCTCAAAAGCCTCTAGGCAGCCAGTTCTGTCTGAGAGCTGAAGGTAGTTATGCTCGCCTATGAATGGAGGTGACCATTTGCTTGAAGCTCGCTATATATGAAGTTGTGCAAGTTGAGTGTAAATTTTTAATTTTAACGTTGACATTCAGAGATGAGAGTATATGGGAACAATAGGAGATTAGTTACAGAGTACAAGTAAATTTTATTTGTTGGTTGAGAACATACCTTGCGCTGCAGCTTGTTTGCCCATGGTATTGGAAATTTGGAATTGGTCTCAGAGTTTGTAATCCACTGAATTGTGCAGTTTGAAATGGATTGGATCTAAAATTAGTTTTTTTTTGGTTCAGTCAAAGAATTGATGATCGCGATAAACCAACACCCTGGCTAGCTGATGCTGATTTATTGCGAGAGAAAAACATTGCTAAATTGCTTGTTGTAAGCGGTTCCCGAGGGCACCCCTCCCTTACAAGAGGATTCGCGGCTAGGCCACTAAATCTCATCATAGCAACGTCTAATTGATCCGAGCTTATAGAATCATAAGAAAACCTACCCACAAGTGCACAACGGGAAGGTCAAATTCACTTTCCATTGCATGTATCTGGCCCTGTTCTTGCGCCCTTGCTCTAGTTTGTGCGTCATCTAACTGGAGTCTCCAAACTGATGCAGACATATGACATATGTGCAGTGCCTGCCAAATCTCACAAGATCTAAGTTCGACAACGACTGTATTGTTTAAAGGTCTGGCTCAATCTTCTTCGTGTTAGATAGCCATCTCCCATCCAGTTCACTAATAAACTGTCAACCAAATTATAAGTCATTTTAACTGTCTTTGGTACATCCATTCTCGTATCTATTATCCATACTTAAGATCTAGATGTATACCAAAACGAATGTACCAAAAATGTTAAAGAAACATGTAATTTGAAAACTGAGGTAATATATAATATGTATGTTACATGCATCTTGCTAAGCTTTGACAAAAGCAGCGATAGATACTAAATGTTGTGAAAATGTTCCTCCACACCACACTTTAGGTTACGCGGGGAGAGAAGGAAATGTTGTGAAAATAGAAATATCTTTATAAATCATGACTATATCAGATACTAGTATGTAAACATCTAATGTATACTACTTGAAATGGAATAGCATTAGCAGCATGACGAGCAACACCATGACAGAACCAGAGATATATATGTTCAAGTAATAGATTAGATCATGGCGTGCATACCTCGATCCAGTTTGTAGATAGGAATAATGTCGTGGCTGGTGGTGGTACAAAGTCGTTGATGAGATGTGGAGAAAGAGCTCGATGCACTTGGCGACGAACACGACGGTATGCAATACAGCCTAACTTGTGTGGAGGACGACCCATTGTAGAGACTACTAGCAGGAACCCCGTGCAGTTGCGCGGGCCAGCAAGCTTAAGAAAACGTAGCATGGGAAGGCAACTATATCGTAAGGTAAATTTGCAAATAATGCAAAGCACACAGTAGTCCATCTTTTTTGAACTACTGCGGTGCACGGTCCATCTTTCTGAAGTGTCGCACATGCAGTTGGAGGGGCAAACAATGCGCGGGCAGTTGGAGGGCAAAGGATATTGCATTGAACAATCTGTTAGAGTTCCTGAATAGAGAGAATCATAGAACGAAAAATGAGTGTATGTGTCATATTGGTCTGAAGCAAACACGTAAGTGAAATCATGCTCATGCCATAAATACAATAAGCACATATGGATTTGCATTCAGACTGCAGCTGATAGGTAGCTGCACACGGAGTATGAAAACACACAAGTGTACTCAGGAACCTGTAACAGATTGTTTGCTCACGTCAATGTTTTGGTATTCCATATTGAGAATACTCAATGTTAGGAACTCAGGACCAATAACAGAGCACGCATTCATAGGAAAATGAGAAACAAATGGAACCTGCTACCACCTTTTTTTTTCTTGGTTTTGGCATTGCATCGTACAGCTGAAATGCACAGCATAGGAAGGGGTAGGCATTGTCTGAAATGCAGAGGAGGTGATAGGCGAAGGGCACTGAGAAGGGCTCACCGGCCACGAGAAGAGAAACAACGCAAAGCAAGCACGACCGTGCCGCCGGTGGAGTGGAAGAGGAAGGGCAGTCGCGGTGTCCTGGGCGATCCGCGACGGCGTTGACCCAAGGGCTTCCCCTCCAGTGGCGCCTGAGCTGCCTGAGTACATCGGCCTTTCAGCTGGACGCGGTTTGGGCATCTCGGGCCGTGGATGGGCAAGAGCGGCTTCCCAAGGGACGTGTGAGGCAGCCGCAGCGGCCCAAGGGATTAGCTATTTCAAACCAGCTAAAGCCAGCTAAAATTTAGTTGAGTATATTAGCTAGAGTATATAAACAATCCAGCTATAGTTTAGCTAGCTAAATATTAGTTGGGTGCATCCAAGTACAAATTATTTGAAATTATAATATCCATCATTTGCTTTATCTCTAGTCTGTCCTCTAATTTCTATGATAACATTATATTTTTGGCAGCTGACACCTTGAGGTAAAAGCAGAGCACAAGTTCTATACCGAGCAATAAAATAGCATGACTATATGCGTGAGCAAGACAGAACCATCCATTTCAAACAATATTTCACTTGCCTACCGTCAAATCAGGATATGCACGACAAAGCAAAAAACATCATGATTATAATAATTTATCCTTATGATAGGCATGGGTTATTAAAATATACATCCAGAGTTGACCAATGTCACCACCCATTTCAATATTTCATCATCCTATTGTCTAGGTAGACTCCAATCTAATCCAATTCCTTATCTGATGCCCTTGCCAGAGTCCCCTGACATAGACATGTTTAATATTTCAACTACCAATCTTGCCTCCATGATTGCAGAGATTATAGAAAACACAGTGTATCATAAAAATATGAGTGTTCCCGCATCAGAAGTAGATGGCAGGAAAAAAAAAGGTTTCGATTCCAGCCACAAAAATATTAACTACGCCTAAGCCCTACTCCCTAGCATAGCATGTACAATTCTTTGGAAGGATGTCCAATATCATGGCAGGAAACAAGTTGCACTAGTGGCCGGCGGTTGAACAAGCAGCCGGCCACCGGCGTGTCATCTTGGGCCACCAGCGATGAGCTCAAACCTTTTCGGCGGGAGCCTCGACGACGTCACGCCGGCAAAGCGGGCAGGTAGCGTGAGAGCGCAGCCACAGGTCGATGCAGTCGACGTGGAACAGGTGCCCGCACGCCGGCAGCAACCGCACCGTCTCCCCGTCCCGCACCAAGGCGAGGCAGATCGCGCACTGCGCCCACCCGGCGCCAGCGGCGGCAGCGGCGCCGGTGCCCCTCTGGTAGGCCAGCTTGGGGATCGCCGACAGAGCGGACGGCGCCAGCCCGCACCGGCATCTTCCGTTGGCCTCGGTGGAGGCTCCGACGCCGTTCGCGGTCACGGCGGCGGCCGCGTACCCGTTGGCGAAGGCGCGACGGAAGCAGAAGGCCACCGTGAGGACGATGAGGGCGGAGGCGGAGGCGAGACAGACGAGCACCACCGTGTCGCACAAACGGTTGCTGCCGCCGGCGGCAGCTTCGATCGCGTCCGCCGCGGCGCCGGCGGGACCGTAGGACGACATGGCCGCCGCCCGCCGGGCAGCTGGGTGCTTCGTGGTCTGGTTGGTTGCCATGGTTGGTGAGGCGCCGGCGCCGCAGTCTGGGCCGTAAAACCGCCCTAGTAGCCTGGGTTTAGTAGACACAGGCTTTAACTTTTGAGGGTTGGTTGATGTGGCCTTTTTTTTCTGCAACACGGATAGTTAACCGTTTCCTGTTTTTTTTCAACCAGCGGGAAGGAGATAAAAAAAAAATTAAGTTCACTTAGACCTTCAACTATCGTAAAAGTTCAGATTTCAATCTTCAACTTCAAAATCAGATAACATTGGCCCTCGAACTTAAAAAAAGTTCACTTTTCAACTTTAGGCGGTTTTGTTGGCTGTTTTCGCGTCTAAACAGTAAATTTTGATATTTTTTAATAGTACTGATATTTGTTTATTTTATAACTAATTATTGGTGTAAGCTAAATTTATGAAAATTTTTGTGTAGCCTCTTCATGATGTATTTTACCTAAAAAAATATAAAACCTAGAAAATAAATAGTTTTTGCATGTTTTAAAATTATATATTTTAATTAATAAATGCAACTTCTATGATTTTTGTAGGTCAAAATAAATACCAAAAAATTATGAAAATTAATTTTTAGCTATTTTATGATAATATCAACCTGTACAAAAATTTTAGAATGAAATTGAAATATTTAAATAAATTTCACGAGTTTTGTTATTCTTAGTTATTTTGTAAGAATATTTAATTTTTAATAAAATAAAACTATCTCAAACGACAAAACGGAGTACACCATTGCAAAGATATCGTTGAGATGATCAAAATCGATATATTATTTTCTATATTTGAAGCTCCGAATAAAAAGATATCAATTTCGTAAATTAAAAAGAAAGTGCTGACGTCATCACTGACGTCAGCATCATAAACAATGCCATGCATAGCCTACAAGAGGCTGATACGTGGCAGAACAGTGTCATACACGGTCTAAAAAACCGTCAAGGTTGAAAAGTGAACTTTTTTGAAAGTTCGAGGGCCAATGTTATCCAGTTTTAAAGTTTAAGGTGAGGTTCTAAAGTGGACTTAACCTAAAAAAACTTAAGTATAAGGGTACACAAGAGATGTTGAAGCCTAAACGGTAGTAATTGCATTAAACAAAGGAACACGAAACTAGAGAAAAACAAAAGATAAAAAGAAAAGATGGAGTAAAGTCTAATTCACTCCTAAATTAATAGCTAAATTTGAAAGACTCCCTCGAAACTTTATTACTAGACAATATACACATATGAACTTTTAAAACAAGAAAAAATACACCATTTGGACATTTTGAAGTGGTTTCTTGGGTGATTTTGCTGACGTAACATTACAGTCCACATGTCATTTGATCTCTCTTCTTATATAAAAAACAAGTTTTTTACGAAGTCATGTATATACATACTTTATAACAAAGTTATAGAGCATGAGATAATCTATAACTTTATAGTTCGTAACTTTTGTATTTTATATATTTAAGAGGCTCAAATATCTTTTAAATTTACCAACCTTATTTGAATTTTTTATTCTGTTTCAAGTGATTTCGGATGTTAACATAGTCTATATCAAAGTTGTATTTTCCAATAAGATATATAATTTGTAGTTCGTAAGTTTTGTATATGAAATCATTTATAGGTCCAAATAATCATTTTAAGTTCTCTAATTTTGAATTTAATTTGTTTTCAATTTTTTCAACAACCTTAGATGTTTATGTGGTCTACATAGATGTAGCTCTCAATATCATCTACCCCTCCATCACAAAATAAGTGTCGTTCTCGCTTCTCGAGAAATAATTACTGGGAATTATATATTAGAATATATTAATATTTATGCTAACTAATTAATATTATTAGAAATATCTTTTTGTCTATTTTTTAATAAATTTATTTAAATATATAAATATTACACATATTTTTTATAAATCAAGTCAAACTTGTGGCATAAACCCAAAACGACACTTATTTGGGATGGATGGGAGTATAAGTTTGTAGGAAAATATGTGGTGTAAACCACATGCTAGGTGGAAACATGGAAACCAATTCAAAAAAGACATATTTTGGTCATTCAAAAAACTCTAAAATATATAAAATTGAGACATCCATAGTGCATACATCTGCTGTCATCACGCCTAGGGTCTCTCTCCTTCTTCCTCTCAAGTGACTCTTAGGTACTAGAGACAAGAAGGGGAGGGAACCTATCTTTTTCCCATAGTTTTCAATGTATTAGGGTTTGAGTCTAATCTAACTACATTTCTAGCAAAAGTAGATGATTTTCGATCTGGATCGTGTTTCCTACAATGACTTCGATCATTGCCACACCGATAAGAGTGCCAATGTCATCAATATACTGCCAATTTGTGGCCTTTGTCTACAAGGGGAGGGGTGCTTCTAGGATACCCTACGAGGACAGCGACTCCACATAATCGATCAATCTCATAGTCGATGGTTGCAGAGAGAAATTCAAGGTCTCTAGGTGATGATTCTTTCAGCTATTTAGATGTGTTTTGGAATGGTTCCGGAATACTAATATGTGACATGTCCAATTAATTTGGGGTTTGTCGTTGGATGCGACACAAGGCCGACACTTTGGCTCCGACATTCCAAGGAAGCCATCCATTAGGGAAGAAAACGATGGAAGAATCTGGATAGAATAATATGTATTTTATTTTAGATTTTTTTTCTTCATATGTAATTTGGACATGAACTATGGTAAAATTTAATATAATTCCCCTTTCCCAAGTATCAATAAGGGTAATGCAATATAACATTGGAAAGGAGCCTTTCTTGGAATCACATATTGAGCCATTTGAATACCTTAGCTTAATTCAATTACTCTTTTCTACCTATCTCTATAGATTTTGATATGCCTGAAATGCAAACTAACTCTTCAAGATCTTAAAGAAACTATTTTGCAGTGCAAGCTAATAACTCTCCAAGATCTTAAAGAAACTATTTCACAAAGAAGACTTGACCACATCTATAAAATTCCATCGAACTAGGTAGGTTTATCTCTTTAAAAATGGCCTAGCTGAAACCCGCTGAAACGTTAGCCGGTTTCTCAAACCCACTGAAGATAAAATGCAACCGTTGGTTGGTAGCCGCCTTTCCACATCCTACAGTCTTGATCACTGTCCAAACCTGATCTATATCTGTGCTGTGTCGATCGCCACGTAGGCTCCTACGTCCTTATATTAGTTCTGTCTCCATCCTATAAAATAGCTCTCCGCGATGTGACATCCATCGTGCAGCGAACGTAAACCTAGAATTGATAGATCCATTTTTTTTATATATCTTCGGAAATTATACTCCGTCCGTGCAGAGTTGCTTTGTATTGACTCCATGTTTGCTGTCGATATTTACTGTCGTTCGTCTGGCTTAAACTTAACACCACTACTGAATTGCAAACAAAGATAACTTTCTGGACTCTGACATTCGTTTTCACGCCAGAGTTTATAATAGTACAAAGTGTAGGAAAATTCTTGTCAAAAAAAAAGTTTAGGAAAACTACTCTAGCAAAAACGCGCTATTAATTAACATCTCATAGAAAAGAGAAAAGGAAAAATAAACAACAGCACCAACATCTACAAAATTTGCTCACTAGCTAACGAGGCGTATATACGAACAGATAGATAAATCCAGGCTGCATATGGTCGACAAGATAAAGTCGTCCGAAATTCAAAAAAAAAGTTACAACCACAAACAGGGATAACGCAGCAGGGCACGTTTCACGTTTCAAGATATTCTTAACTAACTGAATCGTTTGCCAATTGCCATCTTTGTGTTTGCCTTCTCCCATCTTATTGGCCCTAAAATACATATTCCGATGATGCTCATGGGAAAGACCTCCAGTTATTATTATTTAGTACGTAGCTGAATGCACAACTTGGGCACGGCTTCTAGCTGCTCAAAATGCCATCTGGGAAGAACACTTATACCTCAGATAAATGAAAATGACCAGATGTTGTCATGTTGAACTAGTCTTTGTACAGTGATAATTTCCTCGGATCATTTGTATATCTTGAGATCGATGTTGAAGGCTACGCTAGATATTTCCTCATGCAGATTTTTTTTTTTTTTTTTGCATTGATCAGAACTGCAGAGTTATTATTATTATACTCCTATTTCACATCAGTCAGTAGTTTTCAGATTCACTCTTTTTTACTGCTGGAGACTTTTACTTGCAGACAGCAGTGGCTTGTTGAGAGACCATGAGCAGCAGCAGGTCATGGGTCGCTAGCTGCTCCTTATGGATAGGATAAGCATCATGTTATTGTCCACTTGCGCTGGAAGCCCTGGCCCAGTTCTGCCTAATTCCCATGTCCCCATCATCACCCAAATAATTCTGCTCCATCTCTTGGGTTTCTTGCAATCTTTGGCAAATCTTAACAATTCCACAAGTCACTTCAACATGACGAAGAATCCGGAGGCGCCGCCGCAGGTATGTGTTGGCACGTACACAGAATACGGAAACCTTCTGATGACTACAACAGTTCACTGTTTATGATTACAAAATGGAGGTTCTGAGGGCCATAATAACCCCATGAGTGGCTGATTTGATCGAAAAATAAGGCATGTTTGGAATAGACAGGTTGTTTCAGTAAATTCTTTGGCTCAAATTGAAGTCTGTACTGAATCGTAGTCCTACTCCACTGTCAAACAGGCGCATGTCATACTATACTCCCTCTCTCAGTCTATCCCAAAAACAATACAAATTCTCGTTTTTTCAAGAAGAAAAACAATTTTAAGTTTCATATCTATAAAACATTTTACTAACATTTACAATATCAAATAAGTATTGTTAGAAGTGACTGTGGAATATATTTTCATTAAAAAAACTATTTAAAATCATAAATATTGTTATTATTTTTTTATGAATATAGTCAACTTAAGAACATTTGACTTGCCATAAGTAACATTACTTTAGGAGAGATGGACTATATACAATTATTTGGGCTTTATATGGCTGAACTTGTGTACTTAATTATTTTCTTAGCTTACACACACACTAACATATAGTAAATTAATATAGGAAACACTCATCCATGGTGATGAAATTAGAACCGGCACATATAAAGGCACGAGGGAGCGTCCAAACATACTGTAAATTATCCACAATAAATTCAGTTGTTGTATGGTTGTGGCACTCTAATTGTTTGCTGGCCCATGTGGATGCATAGAAAAACTAGGCATGTAGAGTTTTTTCCCCATGCTCAATGTACAGAGAACTAAAAAATAGCCATAACATTAGAAGAAGTCGAAAACCAAATGAACAAAAGAAAAATGAAAATGTTCATAACGGAAAATATAGGTACCCTAGCTACAACAAACTGGTCTAGGATATCATGTCACTAGAGTCAAGCACTAAGCAACGAGGTTAAAAGACGTGTTAATTCTCTATTGAAAGAGTAATTCACGTGCCGATAAAGAACTTACTTTTGGTGACTTTATAAAGTTGTTGCAACACCCAATGAATACACGTAGATTCACCCCTGCCAGAAAGAAGGTTTAAACATGAATGTAGTTAACAGTAATCCCACTAATAAGTTACTATGCCTAGGTAAATGAATGTAGCTGTCAATGATGAGGTCAATCTTTAGCTCCAAATCCATGCACCCTTTTTCCAGATTCAAATCCGTGTGCGCAGCGCTCAGTGCCCACCAGTCTTGGTGCTCACTGCCACTCCGATCGCCAACTGCACCATTCGTGGCAACAAAAGCCCGCCCTCTCTCATCAGCAGCCTGTCTCTGTCTCCATCCATGAGCAGTGAGCAGCACATGATGAAGCTCACCAAACCACAGTTAACAAATCACTTAATCCTCGCTCTAATCGCCGAAATGATCAGGATCCGCAGCTATACAAACCTCCTGACCATTCCAGACCACCAATCCGAACCCCACCATCACTTCCCCAAATCTCCTAACAATTCCCTCGTCCTCGCCAAGTCGCATCAACCCGGCGACAAGCAGAGCTTACTGGAAACCCAAGAAACGCGCGCCACGACGCCCTGCTTTTGCTGCTCTGCCTTGGCATCCCATCCCTCATCATCTGGTAGCTGACAGCCAACTAATGAGCGCCATGTCCAGCACGGCGGACGCGTCGCCGGGGACTCCGTCGCCGTCGCCGCCACCGGGCCACCGCGCGTGCTGCAGCTCCGCCGCGACGCTGGAGCTGGTGGGCGCGTTCACGGCGGTGTGTCTGGTGCTGTACGGGGTGATCCTGTACATGAACTACCTCTACGTGCGCTGGAGCGGCCGCGACGGCGTGCACCGGACGGACTCCGGCGCGGGGCTGCCCGCGCGGAAGAAGCCCACCAGCGGGATCGACAAGGCGGCGCTGGCGGCCATGCCCGTGCTCAGGTTCAAGGCGGACGCGCACGGCAACGGCGGCGTCGGCGGGGACTCGCCGATGGAGTGCGCGGTGTGCCTGAGCGCCATGCAGGACGGGGACGCGGTGCGCGCGCTGCCCGGGTGCCGCCACGCGTTCCACGTCGCCTGCGTCGACGCCTGGCTCTGCGCGCGCGCCACCTGCCCCGTCTGCCGCGCGCGCCCCGCACTCCCGCCGCCGAAGCAGGCGCCCAAGGCCGGCGCCAAGGTCGCGGCCGGGTCCTCCGGCCGGCAGCCAGACCTGGACCTGGAGAGCCAAGTGTAACCCCCCAACCGCGCGCGCCACGGCCAACTGCAAAGGTAGGTACTTGTAGCTCGTAGCTGCTGCTTCTGCTCCAAAGCTGCAGCCATCTTCTTGTTGTGGCTGAGTGAATGATTAGATAGACACCCTCCTGTAAGTACATAATTTTGGTGTTAATCTCTGTCGATTGGGACAGACAAGGACAATGTGTGTAGTTCTGTACCGTGTCATGTAATTCCGCCTGTGCATTCTTTGACAGTGAATAACTTCCCTGCAATCACTCTGCATGGTACTGCCAATTCGGGTTTTACAGCAGCTTTTTGGAAGGTCCTGCAGTATTTTGCATTGCATTGGAACTTGTTTCTCAGCTCAGTTTCTGTGTCAAGCTCTCTTCTTGTGAAAAAGAACAGCATGTGAAGCTTTGTTATGACTTTATGTATTTCTTTCTCTCTGTGCTCCAGAAATCATCCTGGTAAAATGGTTGTTCACTTATTCCCCAAACCTTTTCTGAACTATCTACACAATTGGCCCCAGAGATGTGGTTTCATGAATCTTACTGAAATCATATTTACTCTTCAATCAAACCCTCGGAAACATGAACTGACTCGGCACTGTTAACTGCACAATCATTTGGCGTAATTAACCAAGCAGTTAAATTAGCTATGCTGCTTCCTCTGCATAATCAGGTGGCGATGGATAGCTGATCCAATGCCGGGCTGAAGGGGACATTGCAATACTATTGGCGAGGTGATATTTTTTTCAGACCTCGTTCGCTTCTTGTGATTGTGGCCACAATCGATAGATGAGATTGATGGCATCAGCAGCAGCAGCGGCGGCGGCGGCGGCGACATCAAATGCTTGTTTTTAGTACCTAGTGTACAGCATAGGATACTCTTGAACCATTATCGACAAAACAGCCTTTGTAGGTACGCACCAAGGACATTTCATCGTTGAGTAATGGAACCGGGACTGTCCTATTCCTCGGTTAGCCTACGCCAAACACTATTTTTTTACTGAAATTATTCTGTGTGGCAAATTCGTCCAGATTGTTTCGACATTCCTTGATTCCTACTACCCAATTTGATAGTTTTCTAGGCCAGTCTCAATAAAAAAATTTATTGCGTTATTTTTATGACTATCATGTCATATAAAATAAAATAAAACTTGGATAAAATTTGCGTTATTTTTATGACTATAATGTCATATAAAATAAAATAAAACTTGGATAAAAGAACAACTCTCAATGCAAAGTCTCATTCTATGGTTCATAAACATTAAACTCTAAGACCCATAGAGAGATGGTAATCTTACCAAAAGAATTTCAACCCTATCAAACTCACTTCTTCTCTCTTTATCCAAACACTGTTATGTCATCTAAAAATTCATATGTTGTTGTTAATCTTAAGATCATGTCACCCAACCTCTTGCATCTATATCTATAATATACTATTCTAAACTCATGTAGAAAAAAAAAACATGCATATTTCAGAGTACTATGTTGATATCTTATTTTTGCAATACAGTGATCTTCATTTTTAGATTATGGAAATAATTTCAAGACTCTACCATCCAAGTTTATATATAGAATAAAAAGTCCTATGTGTCTCTTGGAAGTTCTTTTTTATTGTTCAACCAATCTAGGTTTCAAAGAAACTAGCAGTAACCCCGTGCAGTTGCATGGGCTAGCAAGTTCCGAAGGAATTACAAAGTCAAGTATAGTAGCAATGAAGATGTTATTGTAAATTATTAGAAATTTCTAAGATTTTATTGTGTACAAAATCATGGAAGTTTCATTTATTAATGTAAAGAGGTTGTTCTAAATAATTCCAAATTTCTTTGTTTTCCAACCTCAACTTTTTTGTAAGTAGAGTACATCGTGGAGAGGCAACACAAAAATTTTGATGATTTTAGGAGCGTGGATTAAATTTGTAAAAAATAAACAAAATCAGCATTGTATAGGTTATAATAAAAGGCGCAAAAAAAAGAGAAGGACATTTGGGCCGAATCTGACCCATTTTGGCCCGCGTACAGCACGTGCGCAGTGGTAGTCCGGCCCATGAAATGGACTGGGGGCCGTTCGTTTTCGGAAAAGCTCGAGGGTTTTTCTGCAAGAAAAACTGAGAGAGGGAATGGACAGCGGGTTGTATTTCTACAGAGTTGGAGGTTGTTTGTGCAAAATAACTGTGGTTGGCCCGATCTAGGCCGTCCGTGCGGCCGATCGGACGGTCGAAGACGACGGGCGACGTGGCTCACTAAGGAGCTGTTTTGGCATACACGCATAATGTTAATAATAATAATAATAATAATAATAATAATAATAATAATAATAATAATAATAATAATAGTTAGACTAGTAGTGTTCGTGCTAACACTACAGTAGTAGGGATGTACATGAAAGCAACCTTAAAGTTATTTTTTTTATAAATTTAAGTTCAACACAATTGTTTGTAATAGGCAATAGTAGTGTGCCTGTGCTAACACTACGATAATTACAAAACAAGATAGAATTTGTAAAAAAGAAATCAGATTCATACAGATCCACGTTTCACATACAAACAGGAGAAACATTTTTAATCCAGAAAACACTCATGTATATCACTAACAACTTCATGTCATGAAATTACAAGTCTAGGTCAATTATAATACATAACAAGGCAATAATAAGTCATATATCTCCCCTCAACCATCTAATTTCTGATTTGCTTAAGTAGGTCAAGGGGCTCTCCAAGGGTAATCTCTTTACATTACATTTATTTTGCACTGCACATCAAAATGTCCACTCGTTTTAGAGAAGCAAAGGTGGCGCACATCATTTTCTCTGTAAATGAAACAGGTAAACTTTTCAGAAACACATCCAAATATGTGTATTTCTGTGAAAAGCGTCGGAAGACATTTGTTATGCAACAAGACAGAGATACGATATCATTTTTTTCTGTAAATGAAATAGGTAAAGTTTTCAGTAACACTGCCAAATATGTGTCTTTTCTGTGAAGAGCATCGGAAGACATTATTTCTTATGCAACAATACAGGGAGATAAAATAAATCATCTTTGGTGAATTCCTCGATGGTACAAGGGACCAACTTTTGTAGGTCATCGGTCGTCCACAGACCTTTTCACGCCTTTCACAGATTTCAGAGCATCCTCACCGTCACTTTCACCAGATTTCCCATTATTGCTTGCCCAATCTTCACCACCTTCGTCTTCCATTTCAGATTCTGAGCCTTGATCAGTTGATACTCTGACTAAGCACGCTCATCCTCCTCCTCACTTTCTGAGTAATCCTACCACTCAGGTGAAATGTGAGGTTTGCAAAGTCGCATCATGCCTTTATACTTTGTGAAAATGCAGTATCTTACAGTTGGTGCAAGAACGCAACGCTGCTATCAAGAACCAACAGCGGCACGTGCTACTCATGCGCAAGAGATCTTCCAAATCTCTCCCTGTAAAGCTCAGTTCCTGCCTTAAACAAATTTCACAACCCAAGCATTTGGAGCAATATCCTAACTGCTTTATACCTGGAGTAACTTTGGAGCAATATATCCACATTCCTGAATTCCAAACGTGATACTCTGATGTGACACCCTTGTGCCGCAGGTGGGAAGCCACACACTCGCTCA
The DNA here is from genome assembly GCA_023333625.1 of Bothriochloa decipiens. Classification (NCBI taxonomy): domain Eukaryota; kingdom Viridiplantae; phylum Streptophyta; class Magnoliopsida; order Poales; family Poaceae; genus Bothriochloa; species Bothriochloa decipiens. The sequence goes on from CM041645.1 coordinate 18,732,900, forward strand.
GCAGCTGCCTCGTATTCGCACTTGTGCGTTCAAAAGGGAACAAACGCAAGTCGTCAGCCCACTAACGTTAGCTTGGTACAAACAAAAAATCGAACAGATGGTGGGCGTCTCACTTGACATGGTAGGGAAAATTCTGCCACGACCCACGAGAGCGGCTCCATCTCCCACGGCACAGGAACTCGCCGCGGAGCCTCGTTCGCCTGGTTAGGAACGTCGACTCCCGCCGCTTGCAGCCGGTGAGAAACCTCTCGCCGCGCAGCAACTCCTTGGTCCTCCCCGAGCAGCGCCGCTCATGCTCCTGCTCGAAGCACCTGCCGTTGCTCTCCGTCGCCGCCGAGAGGACGCAGCGGCACGCTGCCCTTGGAGCCGTAAAAACGGCACAGCAGGCGGGCAGGGCCGGGCGGCCGCGGCGCGCTGAATCTCGTGGCCTGGAGCCGTAGCTGGAAGCGGTGCTCGGCCACGACCTTTGGTGGAGCGGCGCCTTGCGAAAGAACCATTTCTCGGTGGGAAATGGAAGACGTGGAAGCCAGGGCGTGGGAAGATGATACTACAAAGAACTCTGGCCTTTGGATTGAGTTGAAGCTTTGAGAGAAAATTATGAGCCAGTGATCTTTTTTTAAAACTGAATGAGCCAGCCAGTGATCCTAATGAAGTAGGAATAGTCTGAGAAACCACTAATGGGCCAGTTGGACCAAGATGATGGGCCATGACAGATATGGTACTGTTGCTCGGCTACTGTAGATCATGAGTAGCAGCAGCCAGACTTTAGCACCGTACTAGAAAGGTGCGCGGCAAACCATTGGCTATTTTTTTTGTTGTAGTTGGGTACATGGACATGAATAATGGTATCTAGCTAAATTTTTTTATGCAATGTTTTAGTTTTTTTGTTCGTGTTATTTATAAGTTATTATTTGTGGATGATTGTACATGTTAACCGCGTAGTTTTTGTTTTTCTATCTTTTTTTTAGTCCTATAAAAATCGATCGTGAACTCTTTCCTAAATTAATTTGTTACTTGAGCATGGAATAATAATTTTTTGGAACATTTTAATTTTTTAAAATAATATTTTAATGTGTAGGAATTATGGAAGTTTTATTTGTTAATTAAAAGAGGTTATTCTAAATAATTTTGAAATTTCTTTGTTCTCCAAGTTTTATATTTTTTATACATAAAATGTATCATGGAGTGGCTTGTAAAAAATTTTCATGATTTTAGGAGCTTTGATTATTTTTGTATGAAATAAACAAAAATAATATATTATAGGATTTAATAAAAGACACAAAAAAAGGAAAATACTATTTGGGCCGAATCTAGCCCAGTTCGGTCCGCGTCCTATGAACGCGCTGGCAGGCCGGCCCATATAATCGCCCGGGTTTTTATCTTATTTCCTGAAAACTTGAGGGTCTTTTTGCAAGTTTTTCTAAGAGAGCAGGCTGAACGACGGGTTCTATTTCCATAAAATTCGAGGGCCTTTTTGCAAAATAGCTGCGACCACCCGATCTGGGCCCTACGCGCGCCCGATTGGACGGCCACGAACAGCCCGCGACGTGGCCACGTTTGTTGGCCACCTTTTGGTGCAGCTATCGTAAAGAAAGATTGGAAGTTGAGGGTCGGAAGTTGAGGGTTGAACGAACCAACTTAAATAGCCTGGCCAAGAACGCGTAATAACCTTTGGTTAACCGTTTTGAACGAAGCGAGGACGAAAGTTTAAGCGGATTTTTATGCGGATAGGGCCCACTCCTCGGTAGTGTGGGCTAGCGCCGTGGGGCGGGGCCTAGGCTGTTAGAAATAGCACGTACAAAATCTTTTGATCCAAAATTTAAGTTGTGCCAAGCTATGTTTTAACCGTTCCCTAATAGCGGAGATGAAAATGAGATACAAATGGCTACTTAAGTAAGGTAGCTCTCTTGCATTGCCAAGTGTAAAATTCAATCGATTTGTTTTTTATAGATATAAGTGGAGCTCTGTCAAATATAAAACCTAAATTTCTTTTTCTTCTTACGATCATGTCTAGACGCGTTTTTCATTAAGGTGAAACAGAGACATTTGAAGGAACGGTAGTCGTCCATGGTTACCATAACCTTCACATGACAATCTCACTAGTTGTCATTACATGATAAATTTTCTTGCGACATATGCGATGATGAGCTGAGCGTCCATTCAAACTCATAGCAATGCCATCAGCGACCTCAAGTGCTTGTACAAAGATAAGCACCGACTCTCGATCTCATCATGAATGGTCATCGCCAACTGAGCTGCAGAGCTTGTGTTCCTGTCAAATGTTCTTGCGTTTCGCTCACTCCAAAGCATCCACCTAATGAGTAAACAAAATGAGTCAAACCCTCGTTGGACTGGCTTTGGCACACGCTTCTTGTGAAATGGTTCTCCTTTTTTTAAAAAAAAATATCATCCAAAGAAGCTCTAACATTTATGATATCAAATAAGTATAATATAATTAAATTAATTATATAATAATGCATTTTCATAGGATTAGCTATTTGGAATCATAATGGTTGATACTTTTACTATTCTACATATGTAGTCAAACTGAAAATAGCCTTCTATTAGATCTAGAGGGCCCACACATGAACGAATTCGTTTGGGATCATATATGAATTTCTCATAAATCATTTGAATTTCATATTACAAATACAAAGTTTGGAAAAATCCCATTTTCTAAAAGGTAGAGAATTGCAATTTTTTCCTATGGCGGGAGTATTTGCTCGGCCTGCGGCTTCAGAATTTGTCTTGTCACTGACGTGACGGGCGACGGGCATCAATCAGCATCGGTGGCGCCAATCAGCCCAGTCACGTGCAGCCGGGCGGGCGCGCCCAAATTTGGCGCAAAGTCTCTCCCAGAGCGGGCAGAAAAATTTCGAACCTTACCCCCGCGCCCCCGGCCGCCCGCCCCCGCGCGCCCGGGGCCCCGGCGTCCGGCCGCGAGGCAAGGCAGCAGCTGGCGCCGCACAAAAAACACAACTTTGACGTCGGTCGAGTCCAAATCTTGAATCAGCTCACTGCAGGCAGCCACACACCGGCGCCGCATCACATTTCACATCCAAGATTTAATTCCCAAAAACTTCGATCCACCCATGGTTTCCCTCCATCCCTCGCAAAGCTCTTCTCCCCACCAAGCTCAAAATTTCAGAGCCATGGCGGCATGCCCCGCTGACCCGCTCCACCACCAACCCTTACAAGTACTGGCAGCGCGCACCACCTCCTGCTCAGCCATCCCGTCCCTCTCCATCTCGACGGCAGATCCCCCTCCTCGCTTCCACCTTCCCGTAAGCTCCGCCCGCATCTCAATCAGAGCCATCCATCACAGATGGCCGTTCTCAATCTCGGCTGCGGCAGCGACGACAAGGAAAACACGCCGCCGCCGTCAGCTGCGCGTGGCATCGCCGTCAAGCGCCAGACGATGAAGAGAACGGGCGGCGGGGGCAGCAGCAAGCAGGTGCCGCGGCGGCGGCCGCCCCTCCGCGACATCACCCGGCTCTTCGTCAACGCCCCGTGCCCGCCGCCTCCGTCGACGGCCGTCCTGCTGGCGCTCTCTGACGCGGCGGCGCTGCCGGAGGCCGTGCCCGTGCGCCCGGGCACTGGTGGCGCTTCGGACGGGGTCACCGTGAAGCAGGGAAGCCACTCGCTCAGGATGGGGTTCAGATAGCGCGCCGCCGTGCCGGGAGATGGCAAAAAGGCTCACCATTCTTTGATTATTTCTTTTTTTTTCTCATATATATCCTGCTGGATGCGCAGCGGATCCAATTTCTTGTTGGTTGATTTGAGGCATGGATTGGTGTCATACATAAATATAGGGAAATAGGATTAGAGTAGGCGAGGTGAATTCATGAAGCTTAAACGGATTCAATTGAGCTTGGTTGTTGGTTCATTGGTTATTGACTGCTCTGTGCTTCATTTCTGTCACTGGGGTGAAGGGGAGTGTTTCCGTTGGAGCCTCCCCCACCCGACCCTCCCCCCTCGGCGATGGCGGCTCCGCTTGCTCGCCGTGGGGTCGCAGCGCGTCACTAGCCCCCTTGACACCTGCCTCGGCCGCTGGGATGGACCGTGAGAGGCTCGTGGTGCCGCCCCCTGTGCTTGTCCATGCGGGCTTGGACGCCGCCCCAGTAAAGGGCGCCATGGGTGCCCTTGCTTCCCCCGGCGTCGCCGGGTCTACGGGTGGGGGGCTAGAGGACGTCGTTCTTGTCGAGGACATGTCCGACGACGACGAGGAGGAGATGGAAGAGGGCAAGTTTGCGGCTCCTACGTCGACAACTGCCGCCGGTTGCGCTGTGCGGGGGGCACAGCCACCGCCGTCGGCGCCGAGGCCGCTGCTGCAGCCGGAGAGTTCGCTCTCCCCCACGCTCCCCCCTTTCATCCCAGGGGCGCCTCCGTCAGACGCTCCAAGGCTCAACGCTGGGAGGACGCGGACCTAGGCACAGGCGGCTTTGATGATGTGCCCGCCCCTGCGAACGCACGCCTGTCGTATCTGGATGCGGCTCTCCGGGCTATTCGGGCTTCGCCAACGCCTGCGGCCGAGGCGGTGGGTACTCAGCGGGGGCCTCTGTGTGGCAAGCGCCGTCAACGGCGGCGTCGGCTGCGACGGTCCAGTCCCGCGCCAACGAGGCAGACGACGCGGGTGCCCGCGCATCGTCGCCTTGGTCTGCAGCAGGCGACGAGGGCCCCGATGCGCCAAAGACTTGGCAGTAGCTGGCAGCGGGGCTTACCGGGGCTCGACAGCCTCGTTGTGACCCCACCGTCGACGCCGATGGTTTCGGGACGGTCATGAAGCGTCGTCGTCGTTCACCGGGACCAAGGGAACCCAGGAGCCGTGGCCTTGTGCACCCGAGCTTGTGGGCCGTTGCTTCAACTGCCTCACACGTGACCATTGTCGCCGCGCAGTGTCGCTCACCGTCGAGCTGCTTCCGGTGCGGGGGTGCCGGTCACCGGGCACGGGCATGCAGGCATGTTCCGCCGCTGCGTATGCCACCACCCCCGGTGGAGAGGCAACCGATCCATGGCAACCCGTCCGAGAGAAGGCCGATGCCTATGCCTCAGGGTGATATCGATGAACGTCCCAAGGTGGAGGCATTCGTCGTCCAGAGAAGCGCCAACCTCGCCACGCCTGGTGAGCACTTCCCTCTGGTTCTAGTTGCGCTCGCTTTCACTCTGGGTGTGGCGTGGCACGGAGGCGCTTCTTGCAGTTCTGTGCAGGGAGGTGAAGTGGCTCAAGCTGGCCTCCAGGAGCCTGAGTCTATCGTGGAGGTTCGGGACTCCGACCCCATGTCGGTGGAGGTGGAAGTGAGCCAGGTACTATCGGAAATGGTTCCGACGGTGGACCTATCTCCCTTCGGGTGTGATCCTAGCTCGACGTCTCTGGCATCCCCGGCAAGGGACGTCTTGGAGGTGTCGGACCGGGCGGCCGAACAGGACTAGTGGTCCGGTTTGGTGGAGGCGGAGCTCGCTGTTCAGCTGCCGCCGTGCATCTCACCGGCGCGGCCGCCCACGTCTTCTCCGGCGGTGGGATTGGGTGTAGCCGCCACACCGACCACGTCGTCTATTGACGTTGATGGTGTCCGTTCCATCCAGGAGGAACTAGAAGCTGCAGTTTGTCTCCCCTACAGACGTCGGTCCTTCGCACCAGGCCGCGGCTGCGTCAGGCAAGGACTCCTATCTTGATATCTTCACTGAGGAGGAGTCATCGAATCACGGCTAGGCCATGTGCAGCGAACACGACACGACAGGCGCAAAACATCCTCCTCAAGAAACTCGGGGAGGCAGTGCAAGAGAGTGCACCCGATGCCGAGGTGGAAAGCAAGTTCAAGGCGGCTTTTGGGGGGAACCTGACGGAGAGGAAGAAGCAGGTAACGCAGATCGTGTTGAATGGAGAGTTCAACTTGTCGGCCATGGATTTGGACCTGATTGGGTTGGAGGACGAGTTGGCGCATACCTAGAGCGCGGTTTTGGCTCGGTCCGGTAGCTCAATCTGTAGCAATGTAATCCATCGATGGTTTTCAGAGGGGTTGATGTGATTTTTAGGATTTGATAACTTAGGTTACCATCTCTGTCTTTATTGTATTTGTTTAAAACTCCTGTCTGCTTAATGAAATGCGTACGTTGGTGTGTTCTAGAAACTCCAGTCAGTGTGAAACTGAACCCCTCTCTGATATAAATTCTGAACAGATACCTGTTCGGGTCTTCAGGATACTCGATTTTAGTTCTAGATGTTTTTCAGCGGCAGCCAGTAGTGTCTACTGTTTATTCTCATTGACGGGTGAAATTGTTTTTTTTTTTTGTAAAGTCGGATAGGATGCAAAATCATGCCACCTGACCACTTAACACAGAGAATTCTAGCTATAAGCAGCTAATTTAACAGGGATGCCTCCTGATGTTCAACTGCAAATGCAACGCCGGGAAACAAACATGAGATTGGACAACTGTTCTGGACTCCTTCACTGGCTAGGAGTTGAGACAACATGCTATTTTTAGTCATCATGCGGTGGCTAGAAGTTTAGACATCATGCTATTTTTAGACATGATGCAGTGGCTAAGAGTGCCAGGTTGCTGGATTATTTTTAGTCATCGTGCTATTTTAGGACATCATGCAGTGGCTAGGAGTGTTAGCAGTGCTCGTGCTCATCATGGAGTGCTGGGAGTAGACAGCATGCAGATTAAGGTGAGAGTGATCGTGCTCATGTTCTATAAGAGCAATAAGTGGATGTAAAAGGAATTCATCGAAGAAGAGAATAGAATCCTGCTAAGGGGGTGGGGTTGTTCCTGTTAGACGATGGCTGCGTGCTGTTCCGCCGTCGCTGCCGACGATTCGCCGTGCCATTGCCTCGCTACCCTCGTTCCGATTCCCAATCATAGTTGCTTCTTCATTCTCCTCTGCGATCCCTAGATGCCGATGTTAGATAAGCCTTGGCCCTACGTTTAGCTTTGCATATTTTCTCTCTTTGTTGCATGTGCACGAGCTCCGGTATGTGGGAGCTGAAACATCCTCAATTTTTCACGAAGGAAAAATACACAGAATGGCGAATAATTCAATAGTTTGAAGCTCAAACCATCATATCATCCAGCGTTAGTTGATACAGTAATACATACTTCGAACAAAAGAATACATTTAGAAGGGATTACATAAATAGTTCATCGCCACACTAGCGGATCATCAGAGTAGCTGCAGCGTCTGGAACAGCTGTGGAAGGCGGAAGTACATAAATCTCCAAAAGAAGCCTGAGCGTAGAAACGAGACGTCTACTCCTCCTCATCGTCATAGTCGTAGTCGGGCTCACCTGCCAAATAATTTTCAGTACGATTTGTACTGGCCACATCTCCTACCCTATGCTTTGTTTTTGCTATGTATTATTTGGTGGGATGCAAAGGATGTAATCAATTCGACCTAATATGTGGTTGTAGTTTCCTATGCAACAGGGACCAATATTATATAATATAATTCATCAAGTTTTAACCCATCTCATCCACACATCCAAACCCATTCCATCTCCATCACACATCTCACCCTCTAGCACTCAGTCGACAGGTCCAACTCCCTCTCGGAGCCTGTCTCAACGGCTCACAGCCGGAAGGGTAACACCAGGGGAGAAATAGAAGGACTCCTCTCACTACTCCCGAGAAGCGTGGGTCTTAGAAAAAAGCCATACCAGTGGCTCACGGACTATATATATAGATTCATAAACTCTGCAGAGCGTGTACTCCCGTAACCATAAGATCACTATCATCGGCGGTGCCCCGCCTAAGCTGATTCCGGCTGCTTTCTAACCGGTGCGATGCCACCCTACCACTCAGTACTGGGACATCCCGGATAGGTACCACCGGCACACTGAGACTGTGAGACATAGTACCGGGCCTCCGAGGTCACTATGTTGTCTAAGGAGGGTGTGGGTCTCCCTGCCCGTACCTCCCGACACTATCTGCTAACCTAGTGGCACCGTCCTAGCTAGTCAGACATCCGTCCCCCGTCCATACAAGAGCGAGTGGTGAGCACGTAAGTCCCAAGGTTCCGGTCCTCAAGAGATATCAGGTCCTAGGGGGATCAGACAGGATTATCTTTCCTTATGGACTACAATAGTTCGTGCTATAACAGCACCTCCTACCCGGGGCTTCGCTCCACGAAGGTTCTCACCCCCGGGATCTCCTTATACCTCACAATGTGCCCGCCACAAGCACCTCATACGGGAATGCCCAGAACACATTCCCTGGCAAGACTCGCCCACATGGCTCGTCGTAGAATCCTGTCCGATCGACTCAACCCTCACCACACACCCAAGACGCACGCAGCACTCTCCCCGAGTAAAGTGGCACCACGTGCCTTAACCATATGATCATACTCTCCACCACGTATCATCATCACACAGATATAAGCGTAGTAGAAGTAAAGCATCATAAGTAAAATAAGCAAGCGTCTAGCCTATCAGCAGGTGTGCAGGAGTAAGGTTGCGACAAGGTAAAGGCTCATCAAGCTGCGCTACCATGCAACCTATCATCTGGTGATATTCATAATTTAAAGCACTAGCAACTAGATATTATGCCATGCGTAATAGGATCTACGAGGTTGGGTGGGGTGTGGCACCTGCGAAGTCATCACCGAGCTCCTCCTCGTACTCGTAGTTGTCCTCCTCAAGATGCTCCTCCTCTGAAACGAGACATAATAGCCGCGTTAGCGGCTCCTATAGAGTCAACACAAAGAAGCAGTAAAATTCAATAACTCCAAATGCACTCATACACAAGCCTATGACATAGAGCTCATTTTTATGAAAATTTGGACACTTGGTTCATATTTTTCGGAGTTCGTATGAAGAAGTTATGAATTTCTGAAGTTTATTCTATTTTCTGAAAAAGAAAAAGGGCAGATTAACCTGGTGCTGACACGTGGCGGCTCCTGATTGGGCCACGTGGTGTGCGGGAACAGTGCAGCCGGGGTTGTGCTGATGTCATGTTGACGTCAGCACTGACGCGGGTCTGGGGCTGGATGACGTCATGCTGACCTCAGCACTGACGGGGGACCCAGTCAGTGGCTGACAGGTAGGGCCCACGGGTCTGGTCACTGACAGGTGGGGCCACGTCAACGGTCAACGTTGACCGGTCAATGGTCAACATTGACCGGTCAACGGTCAACGCCGACCGGTCAACGGTCAACGCCGACCGGGCCTCGACCGGGCCTCGACGGGCCTGGGTAGGGCTGGACTGGGCCAGGTTGGGCCGGCCCGGCCCGGACACGTGTCATCTCATAAGCTTGGCCACGTGGCGGGTTGGACTTCCATCGGGCCGAGTCCACGATGCTCTGGCTCACGGACCCGGTTCACGGTGCGCCGGAGACTGGGTGGCCAGATGGCGCTGCGCGGTCGGCTGGCTGGGTCCACGTGGTGGACCTGGTCCACATGGGCACGGGAAACCCTTCCCCTTTCCTTCGTCTCCCGCGCGCGCGGCCGGTGCGGTTGAGCTCGCCGGCGGCGTGCGGGCGGGCAGCGGCTGCGAGCGGGGTCGGCCAGGCTGTGGCATGGCTAAGCGAGCACGAAGGCTAGACTGGCGCAGCGGCGGGGTTCATGCGGTTCCACGGGGCTTGGCCTTGCCGGCGCACGAGCTTCGGCGGTGGCCGGCGGCGAGGCCATGGCTGCCGGGCGTAGCAGAGTCTAAGGGGCTACTTCGACTTGTGTAAGGAACTCGCGAGGTCAAGGCGAAGCTAACAGACCATATTAATTTGGCCTTGGCGCTTCTGGCAGGGTGGACGACAACGGCGACCCGGCGGCGACGACAGCGGTTCGCCGGTCAAATTCGCCGACGGCGCGTCATCCTCTCCTCCTTCTTCTCCCGTCTCGAGCAGCTCGGAGCTCGAATTGCTCAAATACGCGGCGACAGGGCCTGGCGGGCGCGCGTGACGACGGGCGTCACGACGGCGCTCCGGCGGCCGGGGTCCGGGCGAACCAGAGCCGGCAAAGGTGCTAGGCTCCCCTGTGGTTCTTGCCGGCCCACGAAAAGTTGCCAAAACGGCGCCTTAGACTAGCGCGGACTCACCAGTCAAGTTGATGTGGAGAGAGAGAGGACAGGTGTGCGGGAACGCGACGGCACTCTGGGCGGCGGCCATGACAGGGCAGGGACGATGGCAGGAGAGCTCACCTGCGTGGCAACTGCCGAGGCGAGGCGGCGAGGGCTTGGTGGCGCCTTGACGAAGGTGAGGCACAGCGGCTCCGTCCGCGGGTCGAGTCGAGGTGGCCGGGGCTCCCCTGCGGGTGCGAGTGGCGGCGGTGCTCCGGCTCGCTCCGCTGCTCCCCCTCTCGCCCCCCTTACTTCTTTCTCTAGCTGGGCAGGCGTGAGGTAGCGCGGTGGGGTGTTCTCCTTGCGGCGGCTGGCACGGGAAACCCTAGAGGCCGGGACGGCCCCCTCTTATAGCCATGGCGACGGCGGCGGACGGCGCGGATGGAAGATGCCCATCGGGCGGCCGGGCGCGCGAGCGGCTAGGTTTAGGGTTTGGCTGAGGCGCGGTGCAAGCGGGCGGGCGAGATGGACGGCTCGACGTGCGACCGAACGCGGGCGAACGGCGCGGAGCGGCCTTTGCTTTTTCTGGAAATCGGACACGACGCGCGGGCTCCTTGAAGTGGGAAAAGGAAACTTATGACAAGGCGGGCCCGCATGTCAGCGAGAGAAAAAGGAGAGGCGCGGGCGCGAACGGCGGCAGCAGCGGCTTGCTGGGCCGCCTTGTTGGGCCGACGGTCGGCGAGCGGGCGAGCGACGCGCGGGCGAGCGGGCAGGCCTTGCTGGGCCGCAACGCAGGCCGGGCGAGCGGCGCGCGGCGGAATGCGGCAGCGCGCGGGAGCAGGCCGAGCTGGGCCGCGAGCGCGGGCAGGCAGGCCGGCGTGCATGTGCGTGCGCGTGAGCAGCGGGCCGGGCAGCATGCGAGGAGGCCGGACAGGCCGGGCTGTTGCTGGGCTGGTTGGGCTGGTTTCTCTTTTTCCTTTTTCTTTTTATTTTCAAAACCTTTTCTATTTCTATTTCTTGCAAAGCAACTCATTTAGCCGCAACCCTAGGTTAGTGAGGTTAGTGACCATGATGTATACACCATGGTGGGTCAACTAGGGTCTCTAGGTCATGATGGATCCATTTTCGGAGTTAGCGAGCATATACATATACATGCGATAAAAGGTTATTCGATTTTATTAACATCACATAAAATCGAATAAGAGGCGAATCAAACTCTGGTTATTTAAATGCAATGCTCGGGCTATCGTCAGGTGTTATTTGTGCATCTGCCTGATGATTTCTTACATAACTCTCGCCATATATTGATATATTTTTAGAAAAAAATTTAAAAGCCTGTATTTTTCGGTGACAGGATTTGTAAGGTTGTTACCGCAGCCGTGCGCGTATAGGACTCTCGTGGCGTGAGACTCGCTCCACCACGACATGCAGTTAGGGCCAGCAGACGTGATGCGTGGGGATGGACGCGCATTAGTTTCGCGACGTGCGCATTAGTTGCGAGCGTTGCTCTCTGTACTGCATAATAAAAGGAGAAGCTAACAACAGAAAAGGCTGCGCTTTCAGGCAGCACCAAAACTTGTGTGTCCAAAGAGTTCTCGCGTTGTGTTCTTGCTCGTTCGCACTCGCCGCCGCTCGTGTTTCTCGCCGCCGGCGTACACCGCCGCTCGGTTTCTAACAGCCGACGCCATATCAATTTAGTATCATAGCAAGTCACGGGTGCATCGACAGCCATGTCTGGCACTCCCTTCGATCCTGTGGCCCTGGAGGCGCGACTGGATGTGAAATTCGATCGCATGTTTGCCCAACTTACCACCATCACCATCCACCTCAACTCCCACGACTAGCGGATGGTGCACATCGAGTCCGGCAAGCACAACATCGGCAAAGACACCGGCGAGGCCAAGGACCGGTGGCAATGACGACGCCTATCGCGACGACGTGGTTGACATCATGCGAGACCTCAAGTGCGACCGCTGCTGGGCTTCATTTCGCAATCACGCGCTTCGCAATCAGGAACGCTTCGATTGTGACCTCGACCCGCGCGATTCCGACCCGTTGTGTGTTTGATCGTGACATCTCCAGCCACGGCGGGCGTGGCTACGACGACCGCGGTGGGCGCCTACGACGACCGCGGCGGGCGTGGTTTCGATCGAGGCGGGCGCGGATTCGACCACAATAGTCGTGACTACGATGACTACGCTGATCGCCGCTTTGATCAGGGAGGCCGCGACTACGAACGCACTGGCTATGACCATGACCGTGGCTTAGACGGCGGAGGTGGTCGCCTCATGGATCGACATAGCGAGCCCCACAGGCCACCAAAAATTCCCTATCCGTCCTTCAACGATAAGGCTGATCCACTGACCTGGCTGAACAAATGTGAATTTTTTTCCACGGTCATCGTGTTCTAGAGGATGGGAAGGTTTGGATGGCTTCCTTGTACCTCAACGGCACCGTAGCTGAATGGTACTATAAGATGGAACGTGACTTCGGCATGCTTCGGTGGCTACGTTTCGTCGACTTCGTCAACCTCCGCTTCAGATCGCCGATCCGCACCAACTCGACTGCGGAGATCAATGCCTAGGTCCCCACAGGCATTACTCGCGGGGCTTCTCTGCCCTGCTTGCGCTCTGCGACAACCTCGCCCCATGGACGGTGATATCGATCCATACGCTGGTGGTTTGGATCAGCTGTTGGCCCACGGCGTCGAGATGTAGAACCCCACCAATCTTCGGAATGCCATGAGCCTCGCGCGAGCAACGGCATGTGGAGGCCTATGCCGTCAACAGCTCGACGGCGCCTACGGCTTTGGGTCATGGCGCCAACGCTTCAGTCCACACCGGTGCCTCTGTCGCCACCATGCAGGACGACAAGCCGGAGGGCCTGTGGCCTCGCTTTCACCGCCTTACACTGGCGGAGATGCATGACAAACGACTGAGCGGGCAATGCTACTTTTGCCCGAAGCCATGAGACAACACAATGGTTTGGTTTCATATCCATGTCACTTTCTTGTGGACGTTTTTAGTAGTTTATTTTTTAATTGTTTTGCCACACAAAAAGAGGTGTGTGCATTGATAGGACAATGTGATCAACTTCTGGACGCTTGGTCCTTGGCCAGGTTAGTCTGCTCGCTTGTACAAAGTTGCTAAAAAATGGAAAACGGCAAGGACAATAGAATTGGAAATACTCGTTTTTTTTAAAGATCCGAAACATTCCGGCTTTGATTAATAATAAGAAGGAAGCAAATCAACAGTTTTACTCTCATCCCGTGGACCCGCGCTCGATTCCCAGACCTGCCAATTTTTGTCAGTAAACTAAAGATCCATAATATTTTCCAAATAAACAGAAACAAGACAGCAGGAATATATAAGAATCAAATCATATATATACTGCTGACTACACGGAACCGTACCTCCTAAGCGCCTCTCTTGGGGGGCGACTCGGGAGGCCCACAACACCACCGCCGAACCACCACCTCCTCCTGGCCCTCCTCCGGCCGCCGTCGCCGACCTCTGGCGCACGGCGGCGGCTGCCCGGGGCGGCTCCCAAAATCCGAAGCAGGCCGCTCCACATCTTCCTCCCTCTCGCACCTTTTTCAATCTACACTGCCTCCTTCTCCGACAGCTCGACGGCGGCGGCGGTTGCCGGTCGGATCCTGGCCCTTGTGGGCTGAGTCCGACGTGGTGGCGCGCGTCCTTCCTTCGGCGATGGGTGCGCTTGGCCTCCCTCTCCGATGGGTAACCCTAGCGGCAGCGCCTGGCCTCCTCGATGGGTACCCTAGCGGAGGGCGGACAGTCCCGAGGTCGCGGCTCCGGTGGCTAGAACGGCGGCGGACGACCGGATCCACGCCCTTGGGGGCCGGATCTGGCAGGTGGAGGGCTCGGGTCCTCGTCTGGTGGCGCAGCTCATGCGGCCGGCCGGGAGCCTGCGCGCCCTTTCACAAGGCAGCAGATTGGGTGAAAACCTTGCCCGGCATCTTACGCCGGGCCGGCGACAATGGCACTAAATGTGCCACTCACCTTGTTGAAGGCGTCATCAAAGCTGTTGCGCCCGTGGGCGTTCAGCAACTGGGTGAAAACCTTGCCTGGTGTTTCCAGGCCGGCGGCGGTAGTGCAGTTGGCTCATCGTAGAAGTTGTTGTTCGTTAGGGCAGGGAGTCCCTACCGCGTGTCACTCTGCTGCGATCAAGTCGGAGGTGGTGTTCGATGGCGTAACAGCTTGGTTTTGGTGGGCAGGATATCTGCACCAAGTGCTTTGTGTTGTTGCCTTGGAAGAAGCATCTAATCTTCAATGGTGGTCAAGTGTCTAGCATTTTCAGTACCTGTTTAAGGTCTGACAAACGTGTTTTAGGGGCTTTGTCTTAACGTTGGTGATCGTTTTCCAGAGGAGTTGACATCAAGGAGCAAAACTGTTTGTCGCGTAGGACTACTTGAGCCCCGTGTTAGGGATGTAATTTCTGTCAGTTTTCTTCTTATTATTTTTTCTGTTATTTTAATTTGGTCTGATTCTACCCATGGGTAGATGAAGCCGAATAGTTTCTATCCTTTATTAAAAAAAGAAAATCAACAGTTTTACATGTGGAAGGAGCGCTCCCTAAGGCAGTCCAAGCTGCATAGGGCCAAAGTGAATGGTCTATTACTCGCTACCATTTGTATAACTGATGGCGGCATAGGTGCCAATCTACGAGCAAGCGCCCAATGGTTAATCTCGTTGAAAACCTCTATTGCCTGCTTCCACTGCTCTCTGAAAACAACAACATTTCGTTTCATCTATTCCATAAACACCAAAGCGTTAGGGCATGTACAACGGTGAGACAGCTGCTGTCTGTAAGTTTTTGAAATTTACAACACAGACATCTAAATAGACAACTCGTACAACCCACAGACAGCTGCTGTCTATTTGGCTGTCTACAAAATATTTAATGCTTTGTATGTAACCATGATCAATCGTGAGTATCAATTCTATATGTCACTTTGTTGCTAATTGATATAGAACAAATCCTTTCTATATGTAGATGTGCAGACAGTGAACAATTTCACATAAGACACTGCATGCAGGTTCTTTCAGATTCACAAGAAATACATGCATATGGTTGTTTCAGAATCTAACAAGGAGACATGTTCACACTTGAAACAAACAAACGATGGACAGGTGGTGCATTCCAACCAATTGCAACTTCATAAAGAACAATTTCACACAAGATAGACAGCAGGTTCAAAATGTCATTGTTCACCATATAACAGTAGGTTAAGGGTGTGATTGGTTTCCCGCACCGGATGGTGCAACCGGCCATCCCTGCTTGTTGATGTCACTTTGCACTTGTTTGGTTCCCTGGCTTGCACCGTTTTCCCGCACCGCGTCGTTCATTTCCCCCCTCCGTCCCGGCTCCCTCTGTATCCTCAGGTCGAGCTTCCCTCGCCGTCCTGGCCCACGCGGCACAGCGCGGGAACCCTAATCTCGTGCGGGAAAGGATGGCGGGAGACAGCTCCATCCCTCGCATAAAAGGCGCACGGCCTGGTGGAGTTAGGGTTACCGCCCCCATTTCTCCACTCCCCCTCTGGATGGAGACCTCCGATGAGCTCTCGGTTCCCTTCTCTTCGCCGGTTTCTTGCCGGTCTCTTCCTCTGTTGGCAGACCGTTGCTGGTTCTCCAGTGTCTCTGCTGGTATACCTCACCTTACCCCTCTAGCTGTACCCCGATTTCTTTACATGTTGCCTGGTGCGATGTTCTCTAGGGTTCATGTTGTTTTACCCCTAGATCTGTGTTGTTATGATGGAAATGAGGTCATGGTATGCGTAGATCTATGCGTGTTGGCCAATTTGGATTGAGCTTTGTTGAGTATTCCTGATGTACCAGGTGTTTGTGACTGTTGATATTCATAAACTGAGCTCATTGCCATCTGTCGATGATTGATCTTCCCTGTTATGATGCAAATTAGGTTGTGCTATGCAAATATGTTGGCGTTGCCCGATTAGGTTTCTGATATGTTCATACATGATGACATTTTTTAAGCTGAGCTCAATGCCATCTATCGATGATTGATTTCTTTTGTTCATACAACTAAGCTCTGTGCAATCGTTTCCATGCTTGCTGTTTTGCCTTTACTTCATGCAAGAATCAATGTACATTAGGCACTGGAGGGCCACCTATATTAGTGGCAACTGCGTCCTGTTGTTGTGTTTTTTGCCTTGGCTGTCATGTTCTTTGGTATACACCTATTCTGTCAAGTAGCATTGTCAACTCATATGGTACTTGCATTGAGCAATGATGTCTTTTTTTAAATAAAACATGAGACAGATGGCATTTTGCAATGATGTTGTCATCTAGATTTGTTATTCCTGTCATGTTGGTTCAGTTCATGACATAATTTGGGCACTTGTAATGCTAGGAATACCAGGGATGGGTGACCACATCCAGGTCATTGATGATGGTGAGCTCCTATGGGTGAGGTTGATCAAGAAGCACCTGCACCCCAAGCCCAGAATGGCCCTATGCACTGGACCCCTGTGCTGTCCAGCTTCATGCTTAGGAGGTTCCATGACCTAGCCATCCAGGGAATCAAAACTAACAAGGGCTTCAAGGAGGTCCATGTGAGGCAGGTTGCTGCTATGCTTTCTGAGTTTGCTGGTGTGGCTGTGTCTGTCCAGCAGATTTACAACCACCTAAGGAAGTGGAGGCAGAGGTGGGTGAAGGTTGTGAGGCTGAGGGACGTCAGTGGTGCTCTCTGGAATGATGAGCTTCACATGATTATCCTAGATGAAGATCACCTCAATGGGCATACTAAGGTTGGCCACTGGGTAGTACCAATGCAGTGTCGTGTTATCCTTTCCTTTCAGTTTTAACAGTCCTACTCCTTTTCTTTTTACTTGGACTTTCTAGGACCATCCTACTGATGCTAAGTTCCTCAACACTCCCATTGAGAACTATGTTCAGATGGAGGCCATCTTTGGTGGCAGCTAGGCTACTGGAAGGTTTGCTATGGGTTCCAATGAACCCTTGGGCTCATCCATGGGACAAATTGACTCTGACATAAATGGTGAGGGTTCTGACCAGGGCAAGTCTGTGAAGGTTGAGGATACATGGATGGAAAGCTCCAGGGGAAGTGATGAGGAGAAGAAAGCTGGGAAGAAGAGTAAGTTGTCCAAGGAGGAGGTGGACCTCATGGCTGGCATGGTCAAGGTTGTGGCCTCTGTTGGTGAAGCTCTTAAGACTCTAGTGCACACTAAGGTGCATCAGGACCTGTATGGGTGTGTCATGGGGTGCCCTGAGTACTCAGCTGAGGCTCTCATGTTTACTCTAGTGTACCTGCTCAAGAACAAGGCAGAGGGCCTTTGCTTTGTGCAGATGTCTGAGGAGCATAGGATCTTGTGGCTCAGGACCTACCTTAGTACCACCTACTTTTAGCAGTAGGTGGCAACATTGAAGGCCTCTCCTCTTTTGCATATAGTCATGCTGACATACCTATGCTGCTTTTGGTAAGTTGAGTGGCACTAACCACTGATGGTGCTTGGGTGGGACTGATGGTGCTAGGCAAAACTGATGGTGCTTGGCAAAAACTTGTGTAGCCTCTGTTGACTACTATTTTTGTATAGCATAGGACATGCTGATGGATGTGAGGCTGTTGTGATGTTGGCAGATCCACAGTGGAGTTGGATCTCCTGGGAACTGCTAGGGACTTAGTCTCCTGGGAACTGCTTTGGACTTGATTTGTTTCATGGTGATGTGGACTTGGTTTGTTAAATGTGCTCATGGATTTGGTTGATGATGCAGGTTCTATTTGCCCATGTGTTGTCCTCATGATGGAGGTGTTGGTTGGATTGTAGCTTGGCCTATGATGCAACAACTTCAAAAACTGAGGCGGCTTTCTGTTTTTCTTGTTTCTAATCTTTGTTCTTCAACTCAAGGTGGTCATCAAAGCATGGCTTACGTCCATCCCCACGCAACCGAATGGTGTAAGGCATTCTGGATGGCTGAGAATGGACGTAGCCATGTTTCCATGGCTACTTTGAACTTGAAAGTTGTTTATTTGTGCCACCAATGATGTTGTTTATTTGTTCCACCCAAGTCTTTATTCATATTACATAGCTGAGGCCTACTGCTTTGATGTCTTGATGTTATTGCCTTCTTTAGAGTTTTCCTATGCCTATGATGAACAGAATGGCAGTATCTGAAAAGGAATTGATCAACATTGTCTTATGAGCAACTGAGCATTCTGGACATATTTACTATTGTTTGCTGGTGATTATTTTTGCATGTAGTTCATCGGGTCGTCGAGAAACTTACATGCCTCGTGAACTCATGTTTGACTGGGACTTGTGGAAGGCTGAGGCTGTTAAACTGGTCAGCAACTTTTGTTCCTGACGACAATATAGATGCTTGAGGCTGTAAGGCTCTCGATGACTTCATGGGCTCCATGGTATTTTCTTCTAATGTCAGGTGAGGTTCTGAGTGTCCTTATGCTCCAAGCCAAATGATAACTGAGGGGAAGCCATATGTCTGAGGCAAATTGTTGCTATGTCATTTCTGTTTTGATTTTGGATTACTTGCTTTTCTTAAAGCTGAGGCCTATTACAATACTTGTTTGACCTTTGGAAATAAAATTGAGCCTACCAGTTTCATTCCCATACCAGTGTATGGAGGTGGGACTGATGGGTTTTGTTTCATTTGCAAAGGTCCGGTTTTGTGGCCAATGATAAGTTGTAAGTTTTGTAACTTGTTCACTTTTTTCAGATATATACTTGTGTTTGAATGTTGATTTGAACTAAGGCTCAGCTGTATTCAAATGTGGCGCCAAAGTGTGCTTCAGCAATGATGTGTGGTGGTAAGCACACCAAACTCATACATGGGTGCTCACACCGCCATGCACCTAGGCACACCAAACACAACATCCTATATAAGTTTGTGCAAACAAATCGTCCATTCGGATAGCCAAACACACTCAAACTCAACTTGTATCATCTCATCTGTGTCACCTAAACAAGAGCACTTGCATGGTTTCTACCTGTCTGAAACCGGCCTGGACGCCCCCTCCATCCCAGCCCAAAATGATTCGGGCAACCAATCGCACCCTAAGTACTAGATATGATAGGTTCCAAAAGAACTAGCATATGTCCTTGCCGTCCAGAGACATGTTTACATAATGTGTACATACCTGACTACATCACTTCAGGAAATAAAGTCTTCCTAAGACACTTCATAGCAGCAACACGTTCAGATTTTTCTTCATTAGACATTGAACTGGTATCTTGAGAGATAAGAGAGTTGTAAGCTTGCATCATCTGTGATTCCTTCTCAAGCCTTTTTGCCTCTTTGTTCTCCTGAGCAGTAAGATGGGCCATTCTAGTAGTTTCAAGCTTCTCAGTGGATAACTTTTGTTGTAGTTCCAGTACCTTCATGCGGTTTGCATTTATATCTTCCTGAATTTTACTAAATTTGACGAGCTTCTCCACATCAATGGCCGATTCCTTTGAATTTCCATCATCATCCAGGTTAGATCCTTTAGACTTCCTTTTTGCAGCAAGAGCATCCCTTTTATCCCTTTTAGTTGCCTTTTGTCCAGGAGGTCACTCTAGCAGTTCTTCAATGTCATCATTTTCAACCTCTTCTTCTTCAATGCAATATGACATCTTTTTACGCGCATTCTTGAGGTCTTCATTGTATGTTTTCCACTTTGCCACGTCTCTGCATATTTTCCAAACATTCTTTAACACAAAGGGACCTAGCTTTGCCTTTTTGTTGTCCTCCAAATAGAACTTATCTGCTGCATCAATCCACATCTGATCAGAGTAGCCACTAGTGAATACTCTGCGAGCCTTCAGATATGCACATTCATATAGATCAGTCCACCGATTAATCTTGTGCCATCAATCCTTGGCTTGCTTTGCATTTCTTTTCCTCTGTGACGGGATGGTCATGTTGTATGACTTAACAACATCACCCCAATAGTGCTCGCTGTTCCTATCGGCTCCAACGGATGAGTCTGTTGAATTTTTCAACCAAGTACTCATCAATTTCTCATCTTCATCTGGTGTCCACATGATCCGCCTCTCAGTCCTGACATTCTCAGTATCGCTATCAACATCAATAGCCTGCTGATCAGATAAAACTTCCACTTCTGGAGACAAACTTCCACCGTCGTTAGGCCGCAGTGGATCCATTGAGGCAAAACTGCTGCCAACATCTACAGGCCTTGGTGCGTTGAAAGGTGCATAATGACATGGACCACGAACAAAATGTGAATTCTGTGATAGATGGGGCTGACTGTTGATTAAACTCGTAAATCCACCAGGGGGATACGAGTTGTTATCCCTGCAAGATTGATGACAGCAAGCAATTCATAATTTGGAAACTAAGCATACTATGAACTGAACAGGTAGCAAAACCATCAGAATTTAGAACTAAATTTCTAACTGAATGCGTATGGAATATAAATTATAAACTAAATTACTTACTGAATATGAATCTATATAACTCAATGGTCACAATAAATATCTTATGATTTGGAAAAAAAAAAACTTGATTCATCACAAGCAAACAGCAACGCATCTAAACTTTAGAATCAACAAATATATTAAAGAGAAGGACACGTTGTGGCGAATTACCATGCTGTACCCCAACTTGAATCATGCCCAAATTGAGGTGAAATTGGACTGCCGCATCTACCCTGTGAAGGGCCAACGGCACCAAATCCTCCCATGGAGGAAGCCAACGCACCATGTGAATAGCCGGGGCCTACCGGGTAGCCTCGTCTGCCATGGACTGGTGAAGAGTCGATGTCATCTGCGAGGGATTGGGGATGAATCGAAGCTGCTGC
The DNA here is from genome assembly GCA_023333625.1 of Bothriochloa decipiens. NCBI lineage: Eukaryota > Viridiplantae > Streptophyta > Magnoliopsida > Poales > Poaceae > Bothriochloa > Bothriochloa decipiens. The sequence continues at coordinate 18,753,699 of CM041645.1, forward strand.
CGCCACGCCGTTGATGTGACAGGAGGGGTTCGGTGCTGGGGCTGAGCTGCTTCCGCGTCCGATGGAAGTTGTCGCCGCGACATTGTTGAGGGCAGTGCGGGTGGGTGCGGGGGCGGAGCGGCTTCCGCGACGAAGTCCCATCGACGCCGCCGCCACCGCCGCTGCCGCGGTCGCCTTGCCCTTCGAAGCCGATGCGGCCTTCCTCTTCAAACCTGACGCCATCCCAGGAGACATCGCGGGAGAGCAAAGCGGTGGCTACCGGCGAAGCTATGAAGTGCGGCGGAGATTTCGAGGGTGTGCAAGTGCGGCGGAGAATGTCGTAGGCATGAAATGGTGGGAAGAAATAGCGAGTCTGGCGGGAGATTTGGCGCGCAATCTTCACCGAGCCCGCGCGCACAGCTGGATCCCGCGCGGCGTCGACTGGAGACGGCGGCGCCGTACAACGGGCGGCCAGCCGTCTTCATGGCCTTGGAGCACGAGCGCGCGCTGTCGTCTCACCAAACGACGGCGACATTATCTCTCCTCATTTACTATAGCGATCTGGGGGGTTTTCTGCAAAATTTACAGCACGGAGACGACGGCCAGCACGCCGTTGTACGTGCCCTTAGGATCGCTAATGTGGGGCCCTTTTTGTCACCGCTGGATAGGATCTGGGCGAACCAATCGGCAATGTCCTCTTGGATCTCCCACCTCGATGGTCTTAATTTTTCACACAAGCTCCAACCAGCCACCAGATTCCAGATAACCTAACTACCTGAGCGTAGGGACTTTCGAAAAAAAGATGTTGAGCTGTCTCCAAACTTCTTACACGCAGGCCACAGAAATAGCATAGTATAGGCCCAGCGAATTGTATAGTATAGGCCGACCTGGTAGAGAGTTGGCCCGAACTTTCAAAGTTCCATCTTATGCTGTCCTCTTCATCATCTTGCAAGTTCAGGTTGATCGCTTCAACACCATCTATTGCAGAGTCAGAAACAACTGATACACCTGCATCGGTCCTACAAAAGGGTGATGGCCAACCTACAGAACCGCTCTGGCACACATCCAGCACGCATCCATCTATCCCAGAACACACCTCACAAACAAATAGTTCTCCTAACTCAACTGGTTGCAAACAGGCCGGCGCTGGCACTGACACTACTAACATTTGTCACCCTAACACAACCATGAGCTGATGATGAAGCTGCCTCACTAGACCTTCAAGCCGATGGCATCAGACTCGTCCACCATTGATGCCAGGACCTTGGCCAGGTTCTTGTTGCCCAGCCGGGCTGCTGTCTGGAGCGCCTTGACAGCCTTCTCAGGTAGGTCCCCTGCATACATGTTGATGTGATCCGCAACCGCTGCATCTAGGGCATGTTGCTGCTGCTTGCTGACAAAATCGAGCTCACGCATCAGCTTGTGCGTGGCCCGTTCCGCCACTGGAATGTTGGAGGGTTTTGCAGCTTCGCGGAGGCTTGAGCGTGTGGCAACTAGGCTTCCCCTCTTCCCTAATGTAGGGGGCCTGGGCGCGTGCACCGCTGGGGACGATAGAGGCGGTGCTTGCAGGATCGGTGCGAACGGCCCACTGTAGAGGTCTGGGGGCTGTCCATCGCCTGCCTGCGCTCCATCGCCGCCGTCATAGACATCCTTTTCCAGCACTGGTGGCTGTGGACTGGGCTCGTCCACAACAGCAGTCATCACATTGTCGTTGTCATTAGCTGGGACGTCGGTGTCCATCCCCGTGAAAAGCTCAGAAATGCTGCCCACCTGGTCCTCAGAGGACTGGGGCAGCTCGGGGCCCGGGGGGCGCCCGGCCCGGGGGGGGGGGGTGTGGCGCATCGCCAGCATTGTCGGGGGAGTATGGCCAGCCGGTCGATGGCTCGTTGATGGTGAAGGCGGCTTCCAGCAGCATTGGGTCCTCGTGCACGCATGGTGGCCACTTTGGGGAGGATGTCTCCCCGCGGCACACTGGAGACCGCGAACGGCGTTCCCAATCCTCGGAGGCGTGAGGAAGGCTGTCGTGGTCCCTTGGCATCCTCGGCGGCGAGCGGTAGGGAGCACGGCCTCGCTCCATCACCTCCGTGTCCAACGCCCCCGCAACCCGGTGACAGGGATGCGGCGAACGGGACTGCACCCGCACAGAGCGGTCCGGTGGCTGCGCCTGTGGAGGCTGGCCGTCCAGGATCCCTACTGCCCAGTCGAAGGAGGTCCCAGAGTCCGAGAGTCCGAAGATCGTGGGACTGTTGGCTCCAATCCTCATAGCCCACCAGATGTATCAGGATGGCCTGTCACTGAACTTCCCCACCGGGGGCGTGGATGGGATACGGTTGGGGGATGGCAGGTGCATGAGCTCCATAGCCTGCCCAGCTTTCGCCGCCTGAGGACACTGTCAGGCTCTCCATCCACACCCAGCAGGTGAGGAACTGTGACGACTCCCTGTAAAGAAAAACAAAATTGGCGTGTCTAATAATTACTTTACCTCAACGATATGAAATTCTACTCTAATGCTCCACAACATACGTAATATATTAGAATTAACGAAGTAATCAAACTTATACAATCCAATATATAGAAACAAAAATTTTAAAAAAATTAAGTACAACAAAACTTACAAATACAAGTGCCTGTTAAAAATATTGGTTTTTTTAAAAAAATAAAAATACTAGGAAAACAAGATGATAACACCAAACAAATTAGAAAATGACAAAAAAGAATAACAAATATTTTCTAGGCACATGTGTGCCACCACCGGCGCCCGTGGAGGATGTGAATGCGGGTACAAGAGTGATGAGGTCGTGACATCTCAACCCATGAAGTTGCTAACATGTGTGAAACATCCTCAATTTTTTATAAAGAAAAAATACACAGAACGAATGATATAATGATAGCCTAGGAGGTCCAAGCATTAATTTATCCAATATCAGTTGATTACAAAGGCATTCATCGAATAAAAGAATACAATAGATGGGTTTATATAATTTATTACATCGCCACATGGCGGAATCATCAGAGTATCTAGCATCTAGAACAGCTGCGGAAGTAGATGGATATTGCAGAAGCATCGTCTTTCACCATCTTGAGCGTAGGCACGAGACCAACTAATCTTTTCGTCCTTCAGGGGCGTCGGCAAGCCATCTAGAAACCTGGATCCAAATTTTTAGTACGTTTTGTATTGGCCATATCTCTCACCCTATGTTTTGCTTTTGCTATGTAGTATTTGGTGGGATGCAAAGGATATAATCAAAGAGGCCTAATATATGGCTGTGGTTTCCTATGCAAGTAGTGACCAATATTATATAATATAGTTCATCAAGTTTTAACCCATCTCATCCACACATCTTTCCCATCCCATTACATCACACATATCTCACCCTCTCGCACTCAGTCGACAGGTCCAACTCCCTCTCGAAGCCTGTCTTAGCGGCTCATAGCCGAAAGGTAATACCAGGGGGAGAATAGAAGGACTCATCTCACTACTCCCGAGAAGCGTAGGTCGAGGAAAAGGCCATACCGAGGTCGCGGACTATATATAGATTCAAAACTCTGCAGAGCGTGTACTTCCGTAACCACAAGATCACCATCCTCGGCGGTACGCTCCGTCTAGGCTGATTTCGGCTGTTTTTTAACCGGTGCGATGCCACCCTACCACTCAGTACTGGAACATCCCGGATAGGTACCACCGACACACTGAGACTGTGAGACAGTACCGGGCCCCCGAGGTCACTATGTTGTCTAAGGAGGGTGTGGGTCCCAATGCCCGTACCTCCCGACACTATCTGCTAACAACCTAGTAGTAGTGGCACCATCCTAACTAGTCAAACATCCGTCCCCCGCCCATACAGGGGCGAGTGGTGAGCACGTAGGTCCTAAGGTTCCGGTTCTCAAGAGATATCAGGTCCTAGGGGGATCAGACAGGATTCTTCTCGTAGGGACTACAACAGTCTATGCTTCAATAGCACCTCCTACCCGGGGCCTCGCTCCACGAAGGCTCTCGAACCTAGGATCACCATATACCTCATAATGTGCCCGCCACAAGCACCTCATTCGGGGATGCCCAGATCACATCCCCCAGCAAGACTCACTCCAAAAGCTCGTCATAGAATCCTGTCCAATCGACTCAATCCTCATCACACACCCAAGACACACGCAGCACTCTCCCCGAGTAAAGTGGCACCGCGTGCCTTAGCCATATACCATACCATACTCTCCACTATGCATCACATCACAGATATAAGCGTAGTAGAATTAAAGCATCATAAGCAAAATAAGCATGTGTCTAGCCTATCAGCGGGTGTGCAGGGGTAAAGGTTGCGACAAGGTAAAGGCTCATCATGCAATTCTACCATGCAACCTATCACAGGTGATATTCATAAATAAAGCACTAGCAAACTAGTTATTATGTCATGCGTAATAGGATCTACGAGGTTGGGTGGGGTGTGGCACCTGAATAGCTGTCACTCATGTCCTCCCTCAAGTCCTTGGTGCGCTCCTAGTCCTCCTTCTTAGGTAACTCCTTCGCGGAATCTGAAATCGAGACATAATGATCGCGGAAGCGACCCCTATAGATTAACACAAAGAACCAAATAAAATCCAATAACTCCAAATGCCATCATACATAAGCCTATGACATAGGCTTATTTTTATAAAAATTTGGAAACTTGGTTCATATTTTTTGGAGTTCGTATGAATTAGTTATAAATTTCTGAAGTTTAAACTATTTTCTGAAAAAGAAAAAGGAATGGGCTTATCAGAGCTCGACACGTGGCAGCTTCCTATTGGTCCACATGGCGCTGCGGGTCCAGTCAGTGGTGGCACAGGGCTGACGTCACGCTGATGTCATGTTGACGTCAGCACTGACGTGTGGGGCCAGTCAAGCAGTGACTTACAGGTGGGTCCCGGGTCAGCGGTCAATCATTGACCATCAACGGTCAACGCCGACCGGCCCCGGACTGGGCCTCTGCAGGCCTGGGTAGGGCCAGGTTGGGCCGGCCTGACCCAGACACATGGCAGTCAGCTGGGCGTCCACGTGGCGCATCTAGGTCCAAGGGGCTTGGTCTACGGTCTTTATTCCATGGACTCGGTTCACAGTAGACCAGAGACACAGGGCTCACCTGGCCCTCTCTCATTGGTCCAAGCGGGCATCAGGTGGACTTGGTCTACACAGGGGTAATATCCCCTCCTTCTTCCCCTATCCTGCGCGTGGTCCCAACTGTGGCCCATGCCGGCTCCCTAAGTTGTCACAAACGTGTCCCAGAGCGGTGCGGAGGTAATGGTCAGGTTAAAGAAGCCTAAGGCTCAACATAGCGGCGGAACGTCTGTGGCAAGCTGGCCAGCGGCAATGGGCATGAGCGAGCTCACCTCCGTTGGTGATGGTGCCGCCGGCTCTCTGGTGCTTAGGGAAGATGCGCGTGGGGACGAGGAAGCAGAGCTGCTACGGTGGCGAGGTCGAACAACGGCTTTGGCTCCTCCCTCGGACACGAACGGCGGTGGCGTGCTCGGCCCCAACGCCGATGACGCTCTGCTCCTCGGCGGACGGCTCCTCCCCGCCTCCTCTTCTCCTTACTTCTCCTTACCTCCACGGTTAGCAAGGTGGTGCGCACGACGGCCAAGGCGGCTGCGGCCACAGGGGAAACCTAACGGGACGGCGCCCTCCTCCTTTTATACTACAGCGACGGCGAACACGGCGGCCACGGACAGCGCCGATGGAAGATGCCCATCGGGCGGCCGAGGTGAGCACGCGATTAGGGTTAGGGTTCGCGCGGCTGGGGCGGAGGGACGAACGGCATCCAGGGGACTTGCGGCGCGACGAACGGCGTGGAGCGGCCATGGCTTTTTCTAGAATTTGGATATGGCGCGCGAGCTCCCAGAAGTGGAAAAAGGAAGCTTATGACAAAGCGGGCCCATATGGCGGCAACTGCGGTGCGTGCGCGGCGCGCGGGTGCTTGCTGGGCCGAGCAGGCCAATTGGGTCGCGATGCGGCGAGCGGGCAGGCAGCAGCGCAGCAGGCCGCCTAGCTGGGCTGGCCGCGCGAGCGTGCGGGCGCACAGGGCTGCTGCTGGGCCGCGGCGCTGGCGAGGCCTTCCTGGGCCGTGGTGGCGAGTTGGGCCAGGTGCGCGGAAAAGGAGCAACAACGGCTTGGGCTGGGCTGGCTGCTTGGGCTGCATTGGCTTTTTCCTTTTGACCCTTTCTTCTTTCTCCTTTTCTATTTTCTCCAAAGCCACTAAACCAACTTAAGCCAAGATCCTATGTTAGGGGTGTTAATGACCATGGTGTATACACCATGGTAGGTCCACTAGGGTCACATGGTGGTGTTGAATCCATTTCCAAGGTTAGTAGCCACACACACACATATATATATATATATATATATGTGATAAAAGTTATTCGATTTTATTAGGCATCACATAAAATCGAATAAGAAGCAAAACATTAAAAGTTATTCGATTTTATTAGGCATCATATAAAATCGAATAAGAAGCAAAACATTCTCTGGTAAATTAAATACAGATGTTCAACTATAAGTAGGTGCTACTTGTGCATCAACTGGGTAGTTTCCTAAGTGACACTCACCAATCGCTGGATACTTTTAGAAAATTTTTTATTGGTTATGATTTTTGGTGTTTGAGATTTTTAGGGTTGTTACAACATGAATCTCCATTGCCCCTCCATCACGATCCGTTGTTGGTTTGGTTAGCGCCATGGATGACGGTTGGTTATTCAAAAATTCCAAAAAAATTGTGCGGATGTATGTCGTTGAGGCCTAACTCAAATTATTTAATTGTATTTGAATAAGCATCATTTTCTAGTTTTTATTTTTATTGCTCTATTTTGAATAATTGTTTTCCACAATTCTTATGTTCATATGTATTTCAAACAATATATGGATACATGTTTATGAATAGAGTCAATTCATATTCAGGTGTATCAAAAAGTTTTATAGCATGTGTGTGTCACATGTCCCACATAAGACCTAGAATTGTATTTTTTTTAATGTAGTAGTGAGTACGTATTTGCTCGCCGAAGAGACAGGTAAGTGTGGTTTTAGAATTTGTCTTGTTACCGACGAGCGACGGGCATCAGTCAGCATCGGCGCCAATCAGTCAGTCACGTGCAACCGCGCGCGCCCAAATTTGGCGCGAATCCTCGGAAGTCTCTCCCAGTCCCAGAGCGGGCAGAAAAATTTCGAACCTTCCCCGGCGTCCGCGAGGCAAGGCAGCAGCACGCGCCCCCAAGCGCTATTCAGAGCACGCGCGCCCAAACTTGTTCTGGCGCACGCCTGCCTCTTAGAGCAGCCATATTTCCTCCCATCCTCCTTCTTCCCTTTTTCTGTTCTTTTTTATCGTTTCTCTGTCTGGTCCATTATAAGGCGGAATTTTTAAAATATTTCAAACAGTGTGCAAGTTCCTTTTCCCCTTCTCCACATGCGACCACGGCCGTTCCTTTCCCCTTCTCCTGCTCAACGCTCCGGTGGATCCTCCGTCGGCGCAGCCGGCGTCGAATTCAAGGGCGGCACCCCCTATTTTGCCCGTGGATGTGAAGGCTTCATCAGCCTCGTCACCACACATGCGGTCCTCAGCGACGTGGAGGTGAAGGTACGTCTACAGGGCGTACGTGGCTTCGATTTGGGGATGATTCGTCCTTGTGATCCCGTTTCGAGTCGAGGATGGATTCAATTTGAGATGGATTTGATTTCAGGCGGAGGCGGAGCGGCTGCGGGAGGAGCAAGGGCCACGACAAATCGCCATACCCGTGGAGATCTGGCGGCGGTAGGTCGTGGCACCGGGGACCTACTGCTGCGTTTCGTGGACGTCGTCACCGGAGGTGGCCTCCAACGGATTGAGCACCTACCGGTATGCGTCTCTGTTGTTCTCCCCGCGCTGGGGCTCCTCCTCTTCCCTACGCTCTGCGCGGTCGCCAAGAATTTTTGGGACCGACATCCGACGGATTTTTAGGTTATGCACATGCAAGTTCATGACCCCAGGATTTTAGACACCTGCAAGTGCATGGCGATGCAGTTGCCACTTCATTGTGGTTTTCATCTCTGGTTCTGCATGCTAGTAAGAGTTTTGTGGTGTGTTCGTGGCGTGATGACATTCTTCTAAAAATAGCAAACTATCTCATGCCTTCTCTCATGCAAACCAACGTTGCTAAGATCCTACTAATCTGTGTGCTGTGCTTTAAATTCTTGTGGATCTATACTATTCTTTAGTGCCCATTAGTTCAGATCCATAGTATTTTTTAGTGTTCATGGTGGTTTATAATTTTTTTGATATTCTAGTTTTAGTTTTAGATAAAAGCCTTGACCGCTGCCCATTATTTGAGCATGGCTTGGCTCTGTAATACACTGTCATGTACTATTTCTTTTTCCAAAGTGAGTTGTGGCATGCAGGCTGTAGTCCTAAATCCTTGGAGGGGTTTCCACACTTCTTTTGCTACTGCTACTACTTGAGTTGGATCAGTATGAACTATGAACTTTGGCATGGTGAATGAATGAATGTAACTAGTTGTTGTCTTAAACAAATGATGAATGTACCCCACCAACTGATGTGTTAGAGTTCAACATATGGTAGCAGCAAAAGGTAGATCACAGGTCGAGTAGGCACGGTGAGCTTAGGCATTGCATTGTCTTTTTTTTGCAATGTTCTTGCTTGTAGCAGTAAGCGTTCTCTGATCGAAGTTGTAGCTGATTTTAGTGCATCTGTTTTAAATTTAATGTCCAGAGGAATCGATCTGTAGAATATTGTGCAAGCAACCTGATCAATAGATCATACCATATTTGTGGTTGTTAGAAAATGCATGTTTCTGTTATGTCCTAGAAAAGAGATTGCAAAGTTCTTGTTATCTTGTCCGTGATATCATATACAAATTTTTTAGGGAATATACTAGCAAAATTTGCATAAGCTTGATAATTGTTATGGTCTTATAGGTCTGGAGCTTTTCTGACTACCATATATGTGTGTCATGTTTGATCAAAATACTATTTAGTGTTTTAGTTTTGTCCAATTCGTCTAAATGGCTGATGTTATTAGTTACAATAATCTTATTAGTTCGATGTCGTTAAAATCTACATTTTATAAATTTACAAGGTTACCATTACGAGCATACCATATGTTCCCCTACTTTTGATGCATAGTTACCTGGCTAGCCAGGATTTGTATGTGTGATCTGTCAGTTGTTCTAAAGTTACTTTTGAGTTGAAGCTGAGTGCCTGTAATTTGATTAGTATTAAGCTGCTATTAGTTGATCTCTGTGCTAGCTAATCTGCATATTTGGTTCTAAATGGTGACGGTAGTCTGCATGCACACCACTTCTCTTTTTTCTATGCTTTTCATCATCATATGGTACTGTGTCAGCAAACAAAAGCCCTTAATGATAGTGTTTAGGATTATGGCGTAAATTATAATATTAATGGTTATGCTGAAGGTGAATTTTCTGTAGTGCCTTGGTTTGCTAGCACAGCCTAGTGTCCTCTATCTACCTTAATTTTTTTTTTTGTGAAACCTATCTACTTTAATTTTAGTTGTATATATAATGTTTTGCACCTATTTAGTATATTCTTATTAATGAATTGAAGTGATAAATTACTTAAAACTATCAATATAATAATATTGATGGGTTCATTTACTGCTTGGTTCATTTCTTTCCATCGATATAGATTCATTTCTTTCCATTGATGTTATGTTTTTCTTATTTTTGATGGGTTCATTTGCTGCTATTTTTGGTGAGGTTCTTTTGGTTTAGAAAAATGTTGTGTCTGTAAGTCATATTGTTTTGGTTGATTTCTTTTTGGGCTGTAATCTATTTGCTGCAAATTTTTGTTGCAACACGAGCACCTCAAGCTGCAATCGACGAAACAGTATTAGAAAGTACCAGGCAAGAGGCGAGTGGCCAAAGGACGGGATATTGGAAGAGATTGTGATCTAGCTTTGGTTGTTAACACGATTTAGAGGCTAGGTAACTAGGGGCTAAATCTCCAGTTGTTTTGGCCCTAGAGTTGGTTAGTTCTGTACTCGACAAAACTATTTTGATATTTCTCCAATAGTTTTCACTACAAACAAGCTACATGAAACTTTTTTATAATCTACGGTTACATTTTTTGCTGGCTGGTAAAGTTGCCCATGAATTGCACCCACATTTTGATTTCTGTAATGTTTGTTCAATATTATAACTTATCTAATATTAGGCAAATAGAGCTAAATAAAATAATACTTAGAGCATGTTATTCATTTATGATATGAAACATTATCAGATTTGTAACTAATTTAGCTTAGTTTACTAGGGTCACTGTAGCTACTAACAGATGCGAAGGAGCTCCAAATTTTTGGCCCATTGGATACTAACAGATACGAAGGGCTCAAGAGTTTAAGGTTAGTAGATACTTTTTAATGGTAGCATCTATACTTTTGCACCAACTGTCTTTTGTTACAACATTTTTCTTGTTTTACTGTTGTTTTCAGTTCATATATATATATATATATATATATATGATTGACTAATTTGCTATGATACTGTTTGCATTGTAACTTCCAGAAACAGCCAGGACAAGTAGCTTGATGCTTTTGATATCTACCATGATAATAGAAATTTGCAATGTACGGATCATATTTATTTCTGATGTCCAGATATATAGCGATGGTCCTACTGCAAAGGTGTCTCGTGTATAATGTGGCCGGTGCCAACTAGGCCAACGCCAATCGATACCGATGCACCTAAGTTTCATAGCAACCCAGCAAGTTCTACTCAGTTGTGCTGCCTCTTGTTGTGAAATTGAAGACTCAATTGTTTACTGTGTTTTCTCCAATTGAATAGAATTTAGAATTCTGCCATTAGATCTCATACACAGTTTTTATCAGTACAAATTGATTATCCGTTGTGATGCTTCTGTCAGTAAAAATTAGTTGTCTAAGTAGCGGGTGTTTAGGGTTGGATGATTTAGATATTTTTTTCACCAATTTATTAATGTGCTCCTATATTAACCACATATTTTGTTTCATGTTCTGGTGTACTTGCAGGTGTTTGAGTTGGAGTACTCATGAGCATACTTAATATAATTGTAACAACTCACACATGTTTTCTTCAGCGCGGGAAGTAATGCAATATAATTGAATTTTTTACTTTTACGCAAAGACAATAATTGGCCTGGATTTTTGATATATATGAATGTATGTTGGTGTGCTAGAAGACATTTGATATATTAATATATGCCCTATGTAGATGCTGGAGATTCCAAAATTAAAGAGTCAAGACATGTTGCACCAGGTCACAACTCCCTAAGAAAGGAGGCAAATGAAGGGTGGTCATCAGGTGTGTTGATGAGGCCATGCACTCAATTAGCAATTGAGGGAGCCAACCCTACACATGTGAAATTAAAACTGCATGTGTGCAAGATGTCTCTCTTTTGGCTGGTAAGTAATATTAGCTCTTACCATTTTTATGTTGCTCCTTTTCACACTATAAGTGTAAAATTTTGAGTGTAGTGGTGCCAAATTTATAACTATCAGATCAAAGTTTTGAACCTAGCACTACAAAGTTTATAATATTATATCTAATAGTATAAAGTTTGTAATGTCTGAATTTAACAGTGTAAAGTTTATAACATGATAGTTTAAAGATTATAATTTCTAACTGCAAAGTTTTGAGCGATCAGTAGAAATTTTATATTATGATAGATCAAAGTATTGAATCTCGTAGTACAAAGTTTGTAAAGTGATATTTCAAAGTTTTATAAATTTGAGTGAAAAGTTTGAAATATGCATTATAAAGTTTATGTTGCTATATTCCAAAGTTTTGAACCTAGCAGCATAAAGTTTTTAATCTCATAGTTGAAAGTTTTATAAATTCTTAGTATAAAATTTTAAACCAAGCAGTGCAGAGATTATAATGTGATATTTCGAAGTTTGAGCTTAGCAGTAGAAAGTTTGTAGTATCATAGTTCAAATTTTTCTGAATTTTAAGTGTAAGTTTCCATACTAGCAGTATAAAGTTTATAATTTGATAGTTTAATGTTTTTAACCTACAATTACAAAGTGTGTAATGTGATCTTTACAAAGTATGTAAAGTGATAGTTTCCATACTAGCAGTATAGTGTGTAATGTAATTAGAACGTTTTTACAAAATTTGAGTATGAAGTTTTGAATCTTGCATTACAAAGTCTATATTATCATAGCTTAAAGATTATAAATTCTAAGTGTAAAGTTCTAAAGCTATCAGTATAAACATGTTAATATTGCCATAGTTGAAAGTTTTATTAATTCTGAGTGTAAACTTTTTCACCTAGCAGTATAAAATTTTTAATGTAATAATTCAAAGCTTTCAAACTTAGAAGTATAAAGTTTCTAACGTGATAGTTCAAAACTTCTTACAAATTCGAAGTTAAAGTTTTTAACATAGGAGTATAAAGTGTATAATATGATATTTTAAAGTTTTAAATTTTGTGTAAAATATTTTGTAAACCTAGCAATGTAATGTTTTAAATGTGACAGTTTAAAGTTTTAAAGCTAGAGCTACAAAGTTTGTGATATGATAGTTCAAAGTTTATAAATTTTAGAATTAATTTTACAATTCTGTAGTATTCATAATTTTTTAAATATACAAATATAAAATTTAACATAGCTTCTTGTATTTTTTTAATATGTCTATCTTTCATGTTTTTTAGGGCATTAATGATAACTATTTTAGCATCGAAGAACAGAAGCCAAATATGCTTTGTATTAGCTATTTGCAAATACATATATATAAGGACAAATAAGATGTACTTTTTTTTTAGTTTTGTTTGTTGACAACTATTTTTTTAATATCGGCTGAATTATTAATCTCATATAAGGTAGTATGGAACATAATAAGAGATATATGACATTTAAAAATATACTTTCACATCCATATGGATGTAAAACTATCCCCCTGTCCTTTTATTCACCCACAACCCCGCTGTCCCGAAAGAGAAAATTTTTTGGCCCATTGAATGCTAGACAGGAGAATCTAGAAAAATTTTAGGCCTATTAAAAGCTAGACATGAGAATTTGGGCTCATTAGAAACTAGATAGGAGAATCCATCGGACATTTAGACAGATCCATTGGATGCTAGGCAAACCCATCGAACAGTTAACAGGAGAACATGAAATGCACCTACATGTACTGTTTGCCGGTACAAGTCGGAGCGCACGTGCGCTGGTACCGTTCGTGGCGCGCGTGCGCCAAGCAGCTGCGCCCGCAGGCGCCGCACCAAAAACAGAAAACTTTGACGTCGAGTCCAAATGTGGAAAGCTCACTGGACACAACCCTCCCCGAATCACATCCAAGATTCCCAAAAGCTTCGATCGACCCCGTTTTCCCTCCATCCCTCGCAAACCTCCTCTCTCCAAGCTCAAAATTTCAGAGCCATGGCGGCATGGCCCGCTGAACCGGCTGAACCGCTCTACCACCAACCCTTACAAATACTACCAGCGAAGCGAGCACCTACAGAGAAGCTCCGTCCGCATCATCTCAGAGCCATCTATACCAATCCCAGATGGCCGTTCTCAGTCTCGACAAGGAGAACGCGACGCCGCCGTCTGCCGCGCGCGGCATCGGCATCGCCGTCAAGCGCCAGACGATGAAGAGACCGGGCGCGCGGCATCGACATCACCCGGCTCTTCGTCACCGCCCCGTGCCCGCTGCCGCCGTCGACGGCTGTCCTGCTGGCGCTCTCTGACGCCGCGGCGCCGCCGGAGGCCGTGCCCGTGCGCCCGGGAGCTGGTGGCGCTTCCGACGGGGTCACCGTGAAGCAGGGAAGCCATTCGCTCAGGATGGGGTTCAGATAGCGCGCCGCCGGGGCCCAGAGATGGCGCACCATTCTTTGATTGATTTTTTCCCCTCATCATAATAGATCCTGCTGGATGCACAGCGGATCCAATTCCTTGTTGGTTGATTTGAGGCAGGGATTGTTGTCCTACATAAATAGGGAAACAGGATAGGATTAGAGCAGGCGAGGTGGATTCATGAACCTCTGCAACGGATTCTATTGAGCTTGGTTGATTGGTTCTTGACTGCTCTGTGCTTCATTTCTGTCACTGCCCGACTGCTTTCGATCCAGTCAGTGTGAAACTGGACCCCCGCTCTGAATCTAAAGTCTGAAAAGCTACCTGTTCGGGTCTTGAGGATACTCGATTTCTGGATCCTCTTTCAGCGGCAGCCAGTAGTGTCTAAGTACTATCTATTCTCATTGTCGGGTGAAATTGTTTTTGTAAAGTCGGATCGGATGCAAAATCACGCACCATTGAACAGAGAGAATTCTAGGGCGCGTTTGGTTGCCTGGTCAAGCTGGAACCAGGCTCGCCAGATGCAGGCTTCACACGTTTGGTTTCTTGGTCGACCCCTTCAGCCAGGCTCCGCGGATGCAACAGACTCCCCTGGGGGAACGAGAGAATCGACCGTTTCCGTGGAGCCAGGCTCTGGCGGTGCAGCTTGAGCGCGTGCCGTGCGTATGGGCCAGCATGCAGAGACACAGGAAAACAGTTTTTCACGCTTGATGTGCATCAACCAAACAACAGCTGAAGCGGGACTGCATGCATGCATACGAGAACCAAACAAGCAGCTCCGGCATTTGCGGAGCCTGGCCAGACTGGGCCTGGTTGCGGCATGCGAGCCAGGCTGTGGCCAACAGCGAACCAAACACGCCCCTAGCTATTTAACAGCGATGTATCCTGATCTTCAACTGCAAATGCAGCACCGAGAAACAAACATGGGATTAGGCGACCAAACAGAAATCGATTTTTGTCAACGAAAAAAGGAGAGCAGAACTTCTAGCAAGATGTTTTCTATATTATTTTGATTCAGCTAGCGAGCTGGTCTCCTGGTCACATCTAAATTACTAGCAAACAATTCTTCTTGCCTTCATTTGAATTTAAGTCTTTTCACATGTACTAGAGCATTTCCAAGAGTTCCTCCCAATCTAGGATTTTTGACGAGAATAGAAAAATTCCGTATGCAAAAGTTTTCATTCCCACCTTCCAATCTTTTGGCACTTGGAAAAAGAATCACCAAATGTGTGGATATATGCGTGCTTCATTCACGCTCTTATCGTTATGCCAATGTAAGAGGAACGGCTTACGAAAGAGTACTTGCAAATGTACCAGATAAAAAATATATATAAAGTGATTAGGATAATTTAGAAATATATAATATGATCCATAATATAAAATTTTCTTTTATATTTTAGGAGTGAATTATTGGAAACCGCCGGAGATGGTCTTGTTTATTTGTTTTAATATTTTTTTCTGAGTTGGAAAACTTCATGGTTTTGGAACATTTTTTTTTGAAACTAGGGAGAAATAAGGAGATTTGAGTTTATTATTAAGTCGACTTAGTGAAATAATCTATCGCAATCAAGATAAAGCGATGTCTCTTTGATGACTGGGAATGAATTTGGCCAATAAAACCAATGAACAGTCATGGTTTGATAAATTGGATGCATCAACACAATAGGAACCAGCTGAACATTACCACACCATTAGCACTTATCGCAACACTTGTAGTAACAAAAACAATCAACAATCATGTTGGACCAATAGAAACAAGCTTGATGCAAACCTCAGAGCCAAGACCGATTAATGCATACCGTAAATGCTTCGTGAGCCTCTTCCATAGCACTTTAGCTTGATCATCACCCAAGTACTTCAGTAACAAGTCTTCGACAGTTCTCTAATACAACTCACCATCGTGCAAAAAAAACTTGAATACACTCTGCTAGACATTTTGTCAACTTTGGCACTTGGATCACGTAAATAATTAATGATGGGAGTGCTCCATTCACCTAAATTGGTCCCAATCTCATAAATAATATACGCACAATTTGCCTCGTTCTCATACCTTTGCATCGACTTCACATTAGTAAATTCCTCCCTCTAATGCCAAAGCCCGATGCTTATTGATCCACATGTTGACTTGGGATATGCAAATTTTGGAATTTGGCAAAGTATGCAATGTGGGATATGCAAGTACTTGTCAAGATAGACACTGAACGATCCTTCCAAGCAGTAACTTTCTACACAACTAGTAAAGAATCACCGAGGCCTACAACATGCCTTGTCTCCATTGATTGCAATATTTCCATCCCGAATAAAAGAGCCTCGTATTCGGCTTGATTGCTAGTGCAATAATAATCCAATCGGCTTGACATCTAAAAAATGGCTCCATTAGGAGAAACGATAACAATGCCAACACCTTGGCCATCTTTACATGCCAATCCATCTAGATAAAGCTTCCTTGGAGTGAGTATTGTAATAGATGCCACTTTCCACATCAATTCCATGCTTAGCAATAAAATCAACTAGAATTTGGCCTTTCGAAGTTTTCAGTGGTTTAAAATCCAAATCGTATCACGCGTATGCTCATTTACCGATCCTTACACTAAGGATCGACTGATACAACATGTGCTTGATGACATTGGCCTGACAAACAACCAAGCATACAGTAGAGCAAACCCACATTTCGGTCAATTAGTTAGGTGCAAAAAATAGAAAATGACAAAAATATTTATAAATCTCAAAATGCCATTTAAAGTGTCACTCCTCCTTGTAATGGCATTTAATAATACATTAAAACCCAATTACAGAGCATGCTTTGGTTTAGGAACGGGTCTTCAAATTTCTAATAATCTGGCCGGTGTCCGCGGTCACGGGACACCCATTGGATTCCAAGTTTCCAACGGCGAGGATTACACGTCACGTGCGCCTTCCGTACTACGGCACTTCCGCCTCCGAGCCGTGCCGTCGGCCTAAACCGACGCGCGCCTGGCGCCGCCGCCACCCCACCACCGACCGCACGGCCGCGCCAGCGCAAAAATATGAAACTTTCCTAGGGTTCTTCGCGAAACCCTCGCCGCCCGCTCCCGAATCCACCCAATCCGGCCCCTCTGGGGTCCGGAACCAGGGTTTATGCATGGCATCGAACCCGCCCCGCAATGCCGACGGCGAGCAGCCGGAGGCGGCGGCAGCGGGCCCCGCGCCGGCGGCCGCCGCCGCCTCCGCCTCCGCCCCACCCAGGTCGAGGTGGCCTTCGGAGATCAAGGTCTACTCCCGCAAGCACCCTCGCAAGAATCCTAAACCCCCTCCTCCGGAGCCCGCCCCCAATCCGAATCCCCTCTCGGAAACCCTATCCTCGATTCGCCGGTCCGTTCGCTGCCCGGAGGCTGGGGCCGCTGAGCGGCCCGATCCGGCGGCTCAGGGTTCCGCTCAGCCTTCGTTCTCGGATCCGGCGACGCCGAGTTCCGCTCCCCCTCCGCTCCTCCCCACCCTGCCCGCGCCGATCTCCTCTTCTCCTGTTCCTGCTCCGCCTCCCGCACCGGCGTTGCCTGGGGAACACGCTCCCGCCTCGGGTGACATTTCCTCTTCTCCTGTTCCTGCTCCTGCTCCGCCTCCCGCACCGGTGTTGCCAGTGGAACACACTCCCCCCTCGGGTGGCATTTCCCCGGGGCTTAACCGGGACGGGGCCGCTGTTCCCAATGGCCATGGCATTGGCTGGGCGGTTGTCGCTGCTCAGAAGGCGCAGAAGCGCAGGGCCAGGAGTGAGCTGTGGCGGCAGCTTGCGTCAGAGCTTGACCAGGTGCGTGTGCTCTCCAAGCGGTTGAAGGCGGCTGCTGACGCCTTGGCGCAAGAGGATTCAATGGCCTTGCCCCATGCTATGGTGCTGCTGCCATCACAGGTGGTGGTGGATGCTGGGTCCGTGCGATCACAGTTTTCGCCAACAGATCCGGTGACGCCCTTACCGGCCCGGGATATGTTTGCCCCTGCCCGCTCGCTTCTGCAGCGGGCACCACTAATTGTGTCGGTGCTTCACACAGAAGCCTATGAGAAGGACAGACGAACACCTAAGGCAAATCAGTTGTACCAAAACTCTGAATTCTTGCTTGCCAAGGATAAGTTCCCACCTGCAGATCCTCATGGACGCAAGAAATCAAAGCACCACAAGAAGAAGCACCGGACCTTTGAATCTCGTGGTGCAGACTTTGATGCTGAGCGGAGGCTATACTCTCATGCATTCAAGAAATCTTCGTCTCTCTTGAGTCGGCTAATGAAGCACAAGTTTGCATGGGTGTTTAACAAGCCTGTTGATCCAGTTGCACTTGGTTTGCATGACTATTTTGCAATCATCCAGCACCCGATGGATCTTGGAACGATAAGAGGACGACTCAGCCATGGACAGTATAGGAACCCAAAGGAGTTTGCTCAGGATGTGCGGCTCACTTTTCAGAATGCCATGACATATAACCCCAAGGGGCAGGATGTTCATTTCATGGCTGAACAGTTGTTAGGAATCTTTGAGGCACAGTGGCCGGAGATTGAAGCCGAGGTTAATTATCTTGCATCATGTCCTCCATTGCCAAAGAAGTTTCCACCACCCCCTATTGACTTGCGTTTCCTTGAGAGGTCAAATTCTGTAAAACACCATGTGCCGTTGGACTCCAATTCACTCCCCGTAAGCCATACTCGCAATTACACTGCCCACACACCATCAATGAAGAAACCAAGGGCAAAGGATCCAGATAAGAGAAACATGACAATGGATGAGAAGCGTAAACTTAGTGATAACCTCCAAAACTTGCCACCAGAGAAGCTTGACGCAGTTGTGCAGCTCATTAAGAACAAGAATTTGTCAGTTATGCAGCATGATGATGAGATTGAGGTTGAAATTGATAGCATGGATGTTGAGACACTTTGGGAACTTGATAGGTTTGTGGCCAACTACAAGAAGAACCTGAGCAAGCAAAAGCGAAGGGCAGAGTGTGCATTGCTTGCGAGACAAGATGCAGAGTTGCGTGCACGGGATTCTGTGCAACAAATACCAGTATGAGCATTTAAGCATTATTAAGTATATGCAGTAGTATATTTGTATGCAAAGCTATAATTGGTTCTGAATGTTACAATCTCATTTCGTTGCAGTCTCAAGAGCCTAATGTTTGTAAGAAATCGCCAAAGCAAAGTAAGATAGGTTTGCTATACTTTTTATAATATAATCATTTTAAAACCACATTGTAAGGAAGATGCTAATTTTTTTGTGTGTACCAAAAAATTGACAGTGGGCGAGCAATTGACATCTTCTGCACCAGATCAAGCCAATAATAATGGACAAAATGCAATTAGTTCAAGCAGTTCAAGCAGCTCTAGCAGTGATTCAGGGTCATCTTCTAGTGGTAATATTTTGTCCTTTCATATTTGCTTTTGCCCTTTGTTTATTATTAACTTCTTTATAGTACTTTAAATTAGTATGGACCATTGAGAAAATTTCCTATCGTATCCAAACCATTTAACATTCTTTTTTTTTTCTGGCAGACTCAGACAGTGATAGTTCTTCTACAGATGGATCAGGTGCGGCCAATCCATCTTGAAATATAGGTAAATTCATCAGAATACTGTGTTCCATTTTTGCTTCTGTACCCAGCCAATTGTGTTGTTGATTATTTTGTGAATAACTGTGGTTTATTGCATGGGCATTAATTTGCATTTCACTATTTACTTTCAGTAGAGTTCTTTTGTTCAATTTTTTTTGATTTTTAATCAAATGATATTGTTTTCATGTGGTTTATTGAATGGCTACTTTTGGCCCTCAACTTAGGCAAACTGAGATCTGTTTAATCATTATTCTGGAAATGTCAAAACTCAAAGCTTGTGCAACTAAGCATCCTTAACCTGAAGTCCTAAACCACATATATTCGTTCTCTTTCTCTTTTGTTTTAGTTGGTGGCTTATGTTGGGTTTCAGCTCTAGCCTACCCCAATTTGTGGTTGTTGTTATGGAAAGTGCAATCATTCACATCTTTGCTCTCTTACATCGGGAAAATCCGTTTTTTTTGTACCAAAAATTAGACTTAACATTATTTTATACCAGCATGCATGCTGGAACTATTTACAGTATAGCACAATGCTTTGTAAAAGAAGTTATAGCTGGCATGTGCTCACTTACCCTTTCATAGTTAAACTGACCAATCATAAGGCCATAGCATCTGATACGAATACACTGGAGATCATATTGCCAGTTATGAGGTCAACCTGATGGTTATTTTCAAAATCAGTGCAGAAAAGAAATCCTGATATGAACCTTGATTTCATGGCCTGTGTTTATGCTTCCATATTTTCTGGTTACTTTTGTTCCCAGCACAGGAATTGGAAATTTCTAAATAAAAATTGTAGATAATATGGTAGTAAAGTAGTTCTCACTTGTTTGCTCGAAACGTTTCATAAAATGCAGTTTGTATTTTAATAAAGCCATGGTTGACTACCTTCATGGTTGCTGGATGAAATAGGACAAGGTTTTAGATTTCCTGTGTTCTTAAGTCTTCCCCTTGTTCAGTCACATGGCCTCTTTGTTAGTGTTGTCTTGATGGCATGAGGAGGAAGCAAACCAACTAATTGATCAAGGTTGAGTGGCATATACTTGGCCAGGCCTCAGTTGTAAATTGGTGCCAATGATCCACAAGACCATATGCCACCAGATGTCTTAGAGCCTTGTCAGCTTCCTCTAGCACATTGTGGCACTGGAATCCTACACCAGCTGTCTTTATCCATCACCTAGGCATTTAATTATGGCTTCCATCCTGAATTTCTACCTTGCAGCTTGAATATGACCCACGTCTAACCATGAAACAAATGAAATGTTATGGCGCTGGATTTCAGATGTTTTAGATCTTTTTAGGAAAAGATTAATTTCCATTGATTATGATCTTTTGGTAAAGGAAAACAATAAGAAATGTTTTTTTTTAACTCGGATATGCTAGTCTTGCTTCCTTTGTCACAAAAAAGGTCTTAGCAGATTGGTGGTCCCTTGGGTATTTACCTGTAACAGAGACATGAGATAGGGATTCTTTATAAACGAGAGGAAAACAGGGTAAACACGAGATGCAGCTTAACTGTTTATGATTTCCTCAATCTAAAAGACATTTAGTGGATATTTATGTGTTTTCATTATCAAGCCATTACTTTCAACAAATGTTTGTGACAAAAAATTCCAATTTTGCTTTGAATCAAGACACTTGGTTTATTTGTTTTAACCAGATGTCCCTGGGAAAAACAAGGCATAATTAGCTGTCATTACATACTGATTTATTGTGTGCCCTTTATATGGGATTTGATCCTTTTGTCCTTTCTTTTAGTAGATAGAGAGGTCCTTCCTATTTGCGTGAGAGTAGTATCATATTGCTAGTTGTTAGTGTTATATAACTTAACATAAGTGTTGTAGAGCAACTGATTAGGTGACCAGTTAATTTGTTCTGCAAATTGCTTCTCCTTTTTTTTGCACCACCTGTTCTTTCGAAAGGAAGAAACAACGTATTTGATATTTATATAAAAATCAACTATTCAATCTGGTACCTGAACTGTCATATAAGCTTGCTAGGTCTCATCTTCAATTATATCTTGGCACTTGTTATAATACTTTGTGCAATTGTCCTGAGAATGAATAATTAATTTTGTCATATCGAGGAGCCTCTTTCTTCCTTTCTCTACAGACAATTTATTTATTGAGGGGTTTATCCTCTTGTGGCCTGCGTGGACCACCCGTGTTGTCCATTTTAGGTAGGTTGAATTTTTTAGTTAGGAACCCATGTGTCCATTTTAGGTTAGTTGAATTTTTAGTCAGGAAATAAGTGGCCTCTAAATAGAAGTTATTTGTCACATCTCACGCTAAGTACATCTAAAAAAATGCTGATTACTCACCACAGTTTATCCATGCACAAAAGGTTATCCAAGTAGTTTGTCAGATTCCTTTGTATTGCTTGTTTTATATCCATGCCCCAGGCCTATGCTTCATTCATTGAGATCTGTGCATTAAAATGATTAATGGAGGCATGGAGCTTATCAGCACAGGGATTTTGAGCTAGTAGCTTGGATTTTTTTTACACAAATCTTCAAATGCTATTGTTATGCAAAGGTTCCTGTTTTGGAATTTCAATCGATTGAGCATAGATTTGTGGCATATCATTGCCTTTTCAGGATTCTGTTTTCTCTTGGACTCAATAGTGTTACTTAGACTTCCCTACAAAATATTCTAAAGGGTGTACCCAGTGCCATAGGCTCCTGCACTGCGGGGTCTGGGGAAGGGAAAATAGCCAACAGCCTTTCCCGCACAAATGTGCAGAGGCTGGGGCTTGAACCTTAGACCTCTTGGTCACAGGCGGTAAAGCTCTACCGCTTGCACCAAGACCGCCCCTACAAAATATTCTATTGAACAAATAGTTTACATGGAGCTTCCACATACCTTCTTTTCTATTTCCAGTTTTACTCCCT
Organism: Bothriochloa decipiens; assembly: GCA_023333625.1. Taxonomy (NCBI): domain Eukaryota; kingdom Viridiplantae; phylum Streptophyta; class Magnoliopsida; order Poales; family Poaceae; genus Bothriochloa; species Bothriochloa decipiens. The sequence continues at coordinate 18,775,936 of CM041645.1, forward strand.
GACTCCTTCCTTCCGGATCTGGCAGCACAACACCCGGACTTGCTGCTCACGGTCGGTGCCTACATGTGGAGTACAAGTGCGCAGCACCCATACAGAGTGTTAAGGGCCTGGCACCCGTGCATCTGTGGCAGTGACTGGTGGGCGGCAACTGCTCCTGCGCTTTGCTCTGCTGGTGCCTCCTGCTCTGTGAGTCGGTGTGGCGGCGGCTAGGGTTAGGCGGACTAGGAGTCGGAGTCTTCCAGAGTTCCAGTGAAGGAGCGTGAGCTTATATATGAGGCAGGGCTGGTGGTCTGGCCGTCTGGGGGCACTGGGCCGATTCTAGTGGGCAATTGCCTATTCGGTCATATCGATTACCTGAACAAAGAGACCGAGTACCTGATATAATGTCCAGGTTTTGTTCCAGAAGAAAATGCCCGGTTTTCAGCACAGGACAACCGAAGGAACCAATTTCGGTTTGTTTGGGTTCAGTCTTCAATCTCGTTTTTTTTTTTTGCCCAGGACTATCTAGGAGTATAATACTCCATCCGTCTGATTTTACTGGGTGTGCTTCTTCCTTGGTTGTTGTGCAAATATAGTGTGTAGGTGTAAATTCTTTGTACCAAAACACTGCTATTTACTTCCTGCTAACAACATTGATTTAATACTACTAGAAAGCAATTTGTTGCTACCGGGCAGTGCGTACATGCAAGCAACTAGTGCATACCCCCTGTTTGCCTGACGGTAGTTAGGAATGACTAAGGGCAATTTAGTCAATTCAGCTACCTTGTTGACCTTTTTTGCCCAGAGAGAATACACCATCTAATTCTAATTCTGAACAAAGGGACTAGAAGCCATTAGTTATGATTTGTGTTTCAGGACTATTTGATAATCTAATCCTGCTTGCTCTATTGAACTGTTTCTGTTATTTCATGAGTTGATTCCAACTATAACCACAAATGCTTTATGCTGGTTTTGCAGGTTCAGAGTTTGTCAAGTTGACTGTAACTCAAGAATTGTATGCAGGATGACAATTCCTAGTTAGACTGTACATGTTTATCTTCTTGCTTAGGAAAGATCCTAGGTAGCTGCTAATGCTAGGTTGTCAATGGAAGACAGGGAAAAAAGGTAATGCTTTTGATCTTAGTGTTTACTGATTGCTTGTGTGCTGGTGTGAGGCAGGCCTTCCTCCATCCATCCTTCCAAGCATATTTTGACCTTTACTGGCTAGAATTTGACAAAAGACTGGTTTGGCATATTAATGGAGCTAGAAAGACCAACTTCAAGAAATTCACATGTTTTTATTTTTTATTTTTTTGGATCATGCCCTATCAAGCGAGGCCTAAATGTAGTTGATGACATTTTGGTGTTCAAGTTTGCTATATGTTGTTGGTGTCAAATAGAGTCAACTTTAGATAACTAGACTAGAAAGAATGGAGCGGCTTTGCTGCGCCAGCCCTTTCAATCTGTTGTGGCCTAGGTGGCTGGCTTAGAATGAGGCAAGTTTTTATTTCTGCGTACACTGGTGTTCAGCGTTTTTGCCATGGCACTGATTTACTGGTTCTTTTAGCTCCCGGCAAAGAAACTCCTGCACTTGGTAGGAACCCCAAATACATTAGTGAGGTGGTTGAGTTTAGAATTATGAAATGATGAAGCATCAATTCAGTTTCAAATTTTCAATGAATGTTTTGATTTTGGATTGATACATGTTTCACATTTGAGCCTTGAAAGGCTAGAAGTTGGGTAATGCATCACATCATTCTGCATCATGTGCCTTCCACAGAAGTTCGTTCTTCACTGTATTCTACTTCGTTAATCATTCTTGTAACGTTCATGAGGACTGAAGGTTAATGCATACAAGAAAACCTTAAAAAGTCTCACATATGCTGGAGCAAATAGCATGGATGACGCTACTTTTGTTCAAGCACACTGCCCCCTGAATAAAAAAAAAGAAAATCTACTTCCATCAGATCCTACTCGAGATTTACCCGCATGTTCCCGTCGACCTTCCTGTGGTAAGATGGAGCCGCTACGATGTCGTCATCGTCTTTAATTTTGTTGAACGCTATTGTTTATGTTTCTGCTAGACTTTGATAACGGTTTATAATTACTCGTACTCATTTTACTCTATTTTGTATGAACATTGACTCTCACTAAGATAGTGCCAAGCATTGTACTAGCATTAACGTTTATATCGCAATGAAAACATAAGCATAATAAAAGTATCATTTCTTCCCAGATATGAACCAACCGGTGTTCCTGCACCAAAAAATAAAAAAGCGGACCGTCACCCTCTGTTATTGCTGCCCTTGGAAGTTCTCGTGTGTAGTGGACAAAGATTGCTGAAAAGCGGTTGCTGTTCGTGCAATGCTACTGAAAGTTTTGTCTCTTACCAACCTGTGATTACCATGACGTTAAATCAATGAAGAACACGAGATATTGCATAGTGGTGAGTCCAAAAGACTCTGAAGAGCTAATAATTTTTTTTTGACAACTTGAAGAGCTAATAATTAACCATCCTCAGAAACATACATTCCAGTTGGTTGCAGAGAATAAAAATATACAAACTGGGGTAAATTGTATCAAAGAATTGCAGAGAACAAAAATAGAAAAAAAAACATATAACTGCGATTACAACACAGTAGCATAATTGTACCTGATTGACTACCTTTTCATTTCTTTTTTCACATTATAGTTGGTTGCAATGGAATATTAAATGAACTATGTCCATTTAAGGGGGTCTAGGCGATAAACCAAAATCAAATTGATAAAAAGCTCCTGAGCAACTGAATACAATCATTTGGTGTTGTTTGAATGATAAAGTAACCCTAGTTAGTTTTTTTGACAATAAACATAATATATTATATTAGCAGCAGGACGCCGCAATCAGTCTAACAGACTGAAATTGTACGTCAGGCAGTGCTTGAACGAGAGTGCACTGAGAAGCATGGGCAGGATATGAACATGCTGGATGCATAACAGTAGCATCATGAGCAGGAACTAACAAAGCCTGTTTAGCCAAAACATCAGCTGTAGAATTCTTGGACCTATTAATTTTGAAAAGTTTTCCATGACGTCTTTGAGCAGCATTCTTGAACATTTGCATGTAAGGCTTGATCTTCCAATCCGGAGGATGAGTGTGGTCAAGTGCATTAAGAAAGTGCACAAGAGTCTGATTGTCGGAGAGGAATACAATGTTGTTGAAGTCGAGGCGATCATTGATGATTCCTACAAGAGCAAGTGCAACAGCCTCCGCCATGAGGACTGAATTGACTCCAGAGACTTGAGCATTGATGTATATAGTCCTGGTGGGCTGAAGCTGTGGATTGAGAAAGAAGATCCCTATCCCTGCTTTTCTAGGCAGTTGGAAGATATGATCAGGAGTTAATGAAGCATCAGAGTAGCAGCGAACTTCTTGAATCAGCACTGGCATGTGGACGAGGAATGTGTTCGCCGGTTGCACTTGTCCTGCAAAGGAAGGCTGCATACCTTTTTTTTATAATACGTATCTGCATTTTTAGATAAGGAGAATACAAGTGTACAAATACAGACACGTATGTATAGGATATGGATACAGCTGCACCTGCCAACTTACACAAAGGACCCTAAGAAAAGAAAAAAATACAAAGATGACCCTGGATCCTTCGCGAAATCTCCACGGTCGTCCTCGTCGTCGTCGGCCGCCGTCATCGAAGAAGAAGACGAACTCCACCGTGAACTGGAGGAGTCCCATCACACAAAGGCTTTGAAGTGGAGTCGAAGTTGACACCCGTGAAGAACGGGATAAAGCCGTCGGCGAATCCCCATCGACCGGAGCCGGGCTCCAACACCTCCAGCTCCCAGATCCGAGCTCGCCATCGACGGCCAGCACCGCCAATGGAAGAAGGAGCCAGATCCGGCCAGCCTCGAACCACAGCAACCCGCGCATCCATACAAAAGGTCAGCATCAAACTCACCAGCCGAAGGAGACGATGCGCCAACCCTTGACTCCAACACAGCTCTCCCGAACCCCGCCATCGGCGTTGGAGCAGAGCGCCGGCAGCACGAAGGAGGGTTGGAGAAGCATTATTCTTCAGCGGCGTCAGCGCCTTCGCCTCACTGACGTCACCGAAACACGAGCCCCAGAGGAACAAGAACCCCCCGGCAAACCCTAGCTCCGCCGCCGGACATCGACGACGAGCAGACACTAGCTCCGCCGCCGAACATCGACATCGGGCAAACCCTAGACCTAGGACTTGATCCTACGCTATACACATCCACGCGGTGACCTGCCGACCTGCCTCCCTCTACGACGCCATGGCGGCCGCCAGAGAGGAGGAGAGCCGGCGAAATCGCCGCCGGAATCGCGATTCGCCCTCTTCTCGCCTTTGGCAACTGTAGCAAAGGGGAAAGAGGCGAAGAGAAGGCTGCATACCTTGGGTGATAGCAACCTGCTCCACTGTGTTGTTGACTTGGTAGTTGTTCGTCAAAGAGGGCTGCTGCAATGAGATGTTTATACCTACTTGCCGTGGTATCTCTTGTGTGCTCAGAAAGGGCTTCCTCATAGGTAACCGCTTGTGGCCCAATCCTTCGATGAGCACGTGGACCTGCAGTAAGAAAATGTGTACCTTGTTGAGCGGTTAAATTGGAGTCGTTATTAGGAGTGTGGAGAGTAGATGGCGTGGCTGCTTGTTGTGGTTGCAATTGGTCTTGGTTGTGACCCATTGTTGTCTCTGTATCCATTGCTAGAGGGATGTCGTTGTTCCATCGAAGCATTGCAGCTGTCATGTTGTGTACCTGCAGAGGTGTCCAACTCTTCCTTTGGAAGCGATTGTCATTTCTTGCTTTCCAAATGAACCACAAAGAGATTAGCATTTTAGATAACAAGTCATCAGTTATAGCATTTGGAATAATAGTTTGAAGGATCAATTGGACTCCATCATTATATTGAGGGAGTTGTTCAGTTCTTAAGGAAGGGTTAAAGGAGAACCAAACAACCCTAGGGAGATTAGAGTGGAAGAAAATGTGGGCATCATCTTCAATTTGTCCACAGGCTGCATAGTAAGGATCAATGTGGGTAGAGTACCTGGATGCTCTTTCAACTGTTGTGCCAGTGGTCTCGTAATCATTCTCCAAATGAAAGTTTTGATGATGGGAGGTAGTGTCTTCATTTTCCAAACCCTTTGTAGAATTTGATTTACTTGAGGCATAATGCTTCTTGATCCTACAAGGCAGCTCAATCTGTTATTGGTTTGCCAAGTGCCTGTAGATGCTTTTAGTGGTGCGTATGCCAGTTTTGGAGGGGGGTCATCTAAGAATATCTTATCTATTCTCTGGTACCGTGTAAGTTATCCTCTTGGTATATCTAGAGTGGAATGAGTACACATCCCAAAGATGAGTGTAAATTACAAGAATACCCCTCTAAATATCATTCTCCTCCATGTATTACTCTCCATGCCTAGTGTGGCACATTATCTTGAGAGTTCAAGATAGTTCTCTGCTGCAGCTTGTGAAGTGGAATGAGTGGAGAAGTCCTCCACTTGTACAGCAATTTTTTTATTTGATGATTGCGGCAAAGTACGGGTCCCATGTTATCCTGGTCAAAGTGTGCACTTTTTTGTGGAAAAAATTTAAAGCGTAGGATTGCAGTTTTTGGTGGGATAGAGGGAGTACGACAAATACTGAGTCAACTAATACATACTGAAAAATGGAAATGATTAACTTGCCTATTCGCCATATGCCCATATGCATTCACATTCTTTTGCTCAGTGAACAACAAAATCGGACGCCAGGGATAGCATGCTCCCTCCAAGCATTTCACATTAAGGTAGAGGAGTCCTCGCCTAGTCCAAGAAATCCCCTGAATCTGGACCGGTACCACAAACCTGTGTTTTGGTAGTGCGGGGCAGACGAGGAATTTTTTTCTTTTACCTCTCCGGCACTGCAAATTCGCCCTCGTGGGGGATTAAACCAAGCTGCAAGGGTGCCACCCGAAGTGCTTTACCAGCCAGTCTAGCATCCGTCGGCCTTAGTGAACAAGTAGGTATCCCAAGTTGATTATCACATAAAGCAGATGATGGGTAAACACAGGGTAGTGATTTATCTACGCACTGGAATGTTTAGTGATCATCCAGAATACCATAATATGAATAAGACGAGTCAAACCCTTGCTGCAAAGCAATATCTGAAGAATAAACATCATCTGAAGAAAATATCAAAGATAACATAACCAATATACATGGAAATAAACCTCGTTTTTGACAAAAAAGAAAAAAATAGAGTTATCACCTGTTTAAACAAATTAAGATATTAGCCAATAAGCTAGAAGTTCTGAATACTTGAATAATATGTCGACATCCTCGAAATTGTCAATGCCAAGGTCAATCGACGTAGTTTACTAGATCACTATCTCCATAAGTGAGGCTATCCTGTGGAGCACTGTGTTTATTGAGAATGGATGAACCATTGCTCAATTCAAACTGACAGGAGTTCCAGTTATCTGTTGGATATCTGGTTTCAGTGTCGTTCTCTAACGGTGAGGAACTGTTGAGCCATTTTTGCAGTCTCCTATGCAATCACCAGCACCGTATATTCTGGGATACTATCCTGTCCTCACATTGGATGTTCTCTATATCAAATTTATGTGCATCTGGGTTATTTGTTCCAGAAATGGCACCTTGGATTTCTGACTGGCAACTGCATGCTTCAACTTCTTACTGCTGGTAACAACAGGATCCCCAGCTTCAATTTCATGTTTGTTTTATTACAGGGCAAGGTCATCAGTGAATTTACCTTCAAACTGAAAATACACCAAAACAAGCTTATGAGTTTTGGAGAAAAGTATGGTTGGCTCTTTATGCAATTATGCAGCCAATGAGTTAAGTCAATTAAATAAATTGTATAGAGACTCGCTTCTATATAAAGGGGCAGATGAACGGGCCAGCTTGGAAAGAGGGGTGACTTGGATCCCTGCAGGCTCCTGATCACACTAAACATGGCATACACTCATTGTAAAGAATTGTTTATACCAAGATGGGAAAAATGGATTCAATTGTCGATTTTCAGATTGTACTTGCAGAAAGTTTCCTTTCTCAACGGAAGCAAATTTATCACTACTGATCCGAAGTATCTTGTAGATCAAGTGTTTTTAAATATTCAACATTTTTGGTACTATACCATTCTGTAAACCATCATGGCTGGATCTTCATGTTCTTCTCTCCAGTTTACATTTAATCTTACTTTGGATAGTGCTTTGTTGATTGTTCACGGCTCCTATTTTTGAACTGAAGATATATCTGTTTTCACTGGAACGTGAATCAGCACAATGCATAGTGATGGGGACAGTACAAAAATCAGCAACCAAATATTGAAAAAAAAAGAAAAAAATGCATATATACCATCTGCCCATTTCATGAAACACATCGTGGGCATTGAAGGGACCGTGATGCCTAGGGAGGCAGAGGGCACGTGGTCCAATGGTAGCACTATCAGTGGGACACTACTTACCAAGATTTAAATTTTGGTGTTCACCCATTTTCTTAGGATTTTTCTGAGATTTACTGGCGCTACGCAATAAGTGATAGGCGATGTCTCCGTCGACATTGAAGCGATGTCCCCGTCGACATTGAGGCACCTGTGGTGATGTCATGAGCTTCAAGATTACCGACTCAGTCCTTCGAAGGGGCTCATAGGGGTAAGGTTTGCGTATGTGTATTCATAGGGTGAGTGTGCGTGCGTGTGTGTGGACGTCTACGTTGTATTATGTATTCTCAAAAAAGTCATCTTGACAAAACCTATGCAATAAAGTAATCTATCTAGATGTGTAACAAAGTTTTGCTTGGTGTGTTGCTATCTCTATCATAAGAGTCATACAATCTAGATTTCAAACCTATCACTAGCCCATCAAATTAAGCTAGAAAAGTAAAGCACACAAATCTAATCGTGTAGTATAACTGCGAAAGCTAAAGGGTGGTAAGAGATATAAAATCTTATCTACGACTCTGGTATTTTTACCGAGGTATCGAGAACCTCCTCGCTTTCTCTTAGTCTTTGATGGAGCCTCTCATAAGGGCCACGCTCCTGGTTGGAAACTTTGTGGATAGCCTCGGGCCTTCCACACGTACACATGGATTACTGAGATGGTCCCTCCTAGATCACTTTCCCCCATCACTCCTAGATGCCAAAAATGTGGTAGGTGTCGTATGACACCTAAATTTACAGCCAGTACACCAAATGGTAGTTAGAGGTGATGAGAATAATGCATATCCTAGTCGGCCTATTTTTTCAGACAACGGTGGAATTCAACCCCACTAGCACTGCCACATGGATGGTTTAACTAGGTGCAAAAAGTTTCCTTAGGCGGTTTAATTCCATTCCAGGGTTCGCTATCAATCCAACCGACCTTGGACATATGAAAACGTTGCTTCTTCCTTGTATGGCAGAGAAAGGGTCGACCGTAGGATTTGAATTTGTAGTAGTGGTGGTTGATTTCATGCAGAGAGGATCCAAAGGAGAAAAACGCTAACCGGACATGTCTGATCATTGTTGACCGGGCTCCATCCAGCGTCCGATTATCCTCTCCCATGCATCTCAACCACACCAAGGTCTATTGACCGGATGCGTCCGATCCCAACATAGACCGCATCCGATAACGTTTAAGTGACCCATTCTCTTCTTTTTCTCTTCACCCTTGTTTTGAACTTGCTAACCACCAGGTGTATAATCTATGTACGAGTATGTTAGCATTTTTTCAAAGCATTTTACAAGGGTTAGAAGTTAGGACACTAGATTCTAATGCTTATGTATGATCATTTCACCTTATGGCACTTCTAACCATAATTCTCTAGAATTTCCCCTCTTACACTAGTAGATATTTAAACTTCTATGACCATTATGCTAATGAAAAATCCAAAATGGTCATAGAAGAGTCACTTCTATGACATTTTTTTCCATTTGGTCATAGAACTCCGTGATGATTTTCACTGATGGAAAAAACCCATAATTGAAAGCGTCATGGAAAATGCGTCAGATTAGTCATAAAATTGCTTGTGCTACTTTTTTTTATCACTACTTCATGACGATTTCTATACAACCGTGATGAATTGAAATTTGTACTTGAAGTGATTACGCTTCTATGATGAATATTTTTGAATTCTAAGTAGTTGCACTTCATCATAGATCTCTGCACCGTCTATTCTCCATCCGTAATTTGCTTGTGGGAGCCACCATCACTCATACCTAGGACCTTCTCCATTCACCTCTAGCCTGTGGGACCTAGCATCACTCATCCGTGCCGAACGGGGGACCCTTCTCCATCTGACATGTACGTGTGGGATCTGCCTACACCGTGTCAACCTTCTCCATGCAACGTGTGGGACCTGCATGTTAGTTACATGGGACCCTCTTGTCACCCTTATCCATACGACATGTGGGACCTGTGTGTCAGTTACATGGGACCCAACATCACTCATATGTGCCAAACGGGAGACCCTTCTCCATCCAACCTGTTTATGTGGGACCTACCTATAGTTATTCATATGTGCCAACCTTCTCCATCTGACCTGTTGGCAATGTGTGTCAGTTGTGTGGGACATGCCATCACTCATCCGTGCTGAATGGGTTTAATTTCCAAAAATAGTCTATGTTCATGGGGATTCAAACCCATGACCTAGCACAAAGAACTATAGGTTTTTCCATTGGGCTAGACGTCTTACTGTGTTGACATCTCTTTGGAGTCTCTATATATCATATAGTTTTTATGCTGATGGCCAATAGCTTCACCTATATTATAATATATATTGGAAATCCCCTAAAAGTGGAAACAAATATGCCCATTGGACTTGCGATGGTGGATATGCAGGCGGGGTGGTAGATCCTCGGTGTGCTGTGGTGGTTTAGGCATCCATTTGGAGGTAGACGGCTCGGCTTTCTCGGTGGAGCATGGCGGCAGTGGCATCCGAGTCATTGTGTCGCAGCAAGGCGACAAATATGATCCGTAGGTCAACTTTCTTCCCCTTTTACTATTCATTTCATCATTTTGGGTTTTCCTTAACATGGGTCACCTATGGTACTTGGGGATGATTTTGCTTGGATTGAACACTGTTGATGCATACCGTCATATCCCTTAATTTAAATAGATGCGTGAGGGGAGAGTGCTCAAGTAATCCCTGTAGCCCATGGTTGTTAGATATGTTTGGAGGCAACACATAAATGCTTTTTGTCCACCATTCACATGACTAAAGCCACTAATCTTGAAGTTGCACTTGTTGCTACTGATGCCAATGATGGTCACCACCACTTGCACTTGGTCATTGACATTCTACTTGTAAAACTGAGTCAGCATGTTTGGGTTGTGCATATTTGAGATGAATCCCTACTATGTTGTGTTCCATGGCCATAAGCAAGGGGTTTTTGACAATTGGCTTGACTGCCAGGAGTAAGTTCATAGGTTTCTTGGTGCTTCTTATAAAAAGTACAACTCCTATGAAGTTGCAAATTCTTCCTTTAACTCAAGAGTAATCAACTCAAATCTAATCTTGGTTGTTGATGATGACATGTGCCTTCAAAACCCAATAGCTGGTCAACCCTCTTTCTCCTTCAAAACTATTGTAATTGTTGTTTTCTTTATACCTATGAAAGAATCTAAGCTCATGTATTGATTGTTAGTGTGATGGTTAGACCTAATTTAGTTGAATTTGCAATGGTATTTTAAGTGTTATGGTTAGACTTGGTTTAGCCAAAATTGTAATGGCTATAGCTCCATTAATTGCTACTCTAGTTTGAGTTATATATAATTCTATGTGTTGATACTGTAAAATTGGATGAGCTTGTACCATGGACATTGTTAATGGTTGTTAAAGTTGCATTTTAATATGAGTTGCGGGTTTCACCAATGGATCTTTGTTGGATTATTTTTCTTTTCAATGATGAACACAATGGACTAGCTCATAGAGGATCTATTTTTTGAGATCATCCATCACCTCCCTCTCAATGCTTGATCCACTGCAAAATTGGTCTTTAAAACATAGTACCGCCTCATCTCGACATCCAACAACCAAGACAAACTGCCCTCGCCTAGACCGTGGTTGGCTTCTTCTACTACACTAAGAACTTCAATCGATGAATCATTGAAATCATCAGCTTCACCTATTTATGGAAAGAACTTCAACCGATGAATCATTGAAATCACCAGCTTCACCTGTTTAAGGCCCTCCTAGGAATTCTTGCCATTTGACATTGAAAAGTATCTATCTCAGGTTGATGCAACGGCCTCCTTGTATATTGGTGTCATGTGGTTGATGGAGACTGCTATGTTGTCTACAATCTAGTGACCAAGAAGTATAAGATACTGACGGTTAGCAACATGGATGTTGGCCATACTATTGGTGAGGCTCACTTGTGTTTCAATCCTATAGCCTCGTCACACTTCCATGTGATTGAATATGTGGATGATGAAGACTGTGTGTGCATAGGTGTGGAGATCTACTCATCTAAAATTCCAGCATGGAACTGTAAGGAATTTGGATATGATGAGAATCCTAATGTGATAATGTTCAGAGCACCAAGTGTATTTCTTAGTAGTTATTTGCACATTATTGGGAACTCTAAGGGAAGACCAAAGATATTTGTTGTTGATATACAGGGAAACACATGGAGGCAAATTGATACGTTGCCTAGTGGTCATCAACACTCCATGGCGCACCATTTTCCTGCATGCAAAGCATATGTCAAATGATCTCCATCCTCCAAGGGATGCATGAGGCAGAGCACACGGATTGCTGATGTGGCACCCTCTCCACCTCCACTATAAATAGATGCTCACACCCCTCTCCAGAGCTTAACCACCTCTTTAGCATCTTGGCATTCTTTAATTAATAGAATATCCTTCATGCCCATCCATTCGGGCTCCTGAAAACAAATCTCATTGTGAATTTTTCAACTTCACAATATCATTCATTAAACTCTAACTGACATAAAAGGTTTATCAATAGTTTTTTAAAGATTAACCTCAAATTCGCTCTATCCCAAACCTCCATATTTTTTCCTTGCAGGTCATTTATGACATACAGGGCAGTACATAATAGCCAAGTTAGTATTGTCAATCCACTAATCTTCCCAGAACCTAATCCTCTCACCATTTCCTACTTTCCTAGAGTACTTTAATACATAGCCAAGTTACTATTGTCAATCCTTAATCATGCTGCTTATTTTACAAGTCTAACTATCTCTTGGCTATGTATGTTGATTGACTAGTTTTATTTCAAATTTTAGGAGAGTTTAGTTTTTCACTGAGTTTGAAAAACTTGCCTGTTCCTTGGATACTATTGGTATTGGATAGAAAAAATCTTTGCTGGATGTGGTGTTAAGATTGTCGATAAGGCAGAGAAGGAAAGGAGAACTACAGAATAAAAGGCAGCTACTGAACTCAAAAGGGAGGCTAAGATGAAGGCTTTAGATGAAGAGAATATTCTTAGTCTTGAGGATGCAGTTATCTAGTAGGAGGAGAAAAAGGAAGAGTGAGAATAAAAAGAGATGAGGGTGACATTTCATTTAGCCATACCAAGATCTATGCCTAGGCAATACTTCCACAATTCTTCATAGAATTAAGGATATTTCTTCTGGTAGCAAAGATTCAGGCATCCCATCTTTAATGGCATGGAAAAGGGGCAATGTCACGAAATCCAGAAGAGAAGACCATAAAACTATGACCTATGGTGCAAGTCTTGATACCGGAACTATTGGCCTATATGGAAAACAACTGATAGGCAGATTCTGACAAGAGCTTATGATGGCAGTATCAAATTAAGTTATAGATGGTTTTGGTCCAAGGAAACAAACAATTTCCTATAACCTCATGGATACTCGCCTCATTAATACTATGCAAGAAATTTGTGAGGTAATTGTTGACTTCAGATATGGCAAGTTAACTCAGCTGGTTGACATTGACAAGAAATAAGTGAATTATTGACAATATATAACATGTGGCTTCTTCTAAGCTGTTAGAACCTTACATGAATTATTCATCAGAATTCATCTTTCCCGGAGATAGCACCAGGATCATTAAGTACATTGGAAGAAGAAAGGGGCAGTCAAGTCCCAATTAGATCTTCTTACGATCGGTTTTGCACTTCTGTACATTGTTGAGTTGTAGGGTGGATTCTGAACTTTTGTAGTTATGGACTCTATTTCAGCTGTAGGGTGCTATGGTTCTGAACATTTGCAGTTATGGACATTTGCTATGGTTGAAGGTTGTAAACTAAGTGGAAATAATTATATACCATCTATACAATACCTTAGATCAATTTAAGATATATGAGCTCCACATTTTTATATAGGATACGATTAATCGCAATATGGGCAATTTACTAAAATTTAAACCATCCCATGTGCGCGTGATACATCTGTTCCGACTCAAATACGCTACAAAAAAGTAATAAAAAACACGACCACATAAATTATATGTCTAACCATGTACATGTCAATTACTGAATATATGGGCTTGGCCAAAATAAGAAATTCTTAAATTCCTAGAGAATCTCAAAGGCTTATTCATGTGTGCAAAGTGGGAGTGAGAACCTTCCACCTCACTCGTCAAACTGGAGGTGGCTATACATAAACAAGAAAGTCCTCTTTAGTCCTTTGTATGAATCGGGTCCACCAAAATCTGACTGTCCCTTTTGCCGAGGCACAACCTATTTTTGCATTTTTAGTTTTTTATTACTTGACCTTTAAGTTTGCACCAAAGCTAAAACAAATCTAATCAAGCTAGGTTTTTTTTCTCTTCTCGCTGTTGCGCCATCACCATAGCTTCTCCAGCCAAGCACCTGTGTTTAGCAACGTTAGGGTGAGAAGGTGTCTGGAACTCTTGTCCTTGCGATTCTGCACTACGAGAGGACGAATATGGTTTTTTAGAACGCTTTTGCGCACCCAACCTCTCTATGATGGCTCATTTACCTAAAGCTATGTTGTGACGTCGTCTGCATCAGTAGATTCGTCGCATCATCAACAAGAACGTTCCTCGAATTTGTATCGTGGAGAATTTGTATATGATTTCGTATGTTAGTTAGTAAGTTATCTTAATATTGTTTCAGAATATGTAGCTCGATTCCTGTCATTTCCTTTCGTTGTTTCTTGTGTCGTCATGCATAACTCTTGTTGCTGTTGACTTGAAGCCGGGTTTTGTACCTTATCAAAATCATCTCCTTTTTTATCGCTGTATTCGTTAGCTCAAATAGCCAGGAAGGCAAGAGAGGAAACTGGGGACGAACCTAGGAATTATAAAATGATATATAATATACTATGATCCCTCTATTTTTTATAGTTTATCACAATTAATAGGTTTATTCAAAATAAGAAACTCGCTATGTGAAGTCAACTTCAAAAAATATGACCACCAAGTCGATAAATCGTCACCAAAACAAATTTGTCAGACCTAGAGGGTCCTGAAAGATCATAGGACACACCGGCCACCATTGGAGACTCCATGTACTTTATCCTAGTAACAACACGAAGCACCTGGTGCATGTGCAAGGGAACCACCATCACAATGCTGGCATTAAAGCCGACATCACAAGGGATCGTTAAGATGACATCTCCACTGAGAAATTGATGACATCCAAACACGCGTTCGTCGCCCAACCAAGAAACTGGTGTTGGGTTTTCACCCGGAGAGATCCTCATGAAGGACACAATGACTTTAGCGAAGAAAGTGGTACCCACATGCATCACCACTATCGAAACATGGCAGTGAGCCACTTCCAATGCCCAACAGAGTCATGTTGTTACGCCATGCACCAGTAACGAGGTCCATCGCTGGATCCGGCCCTGAAGGCAGCCAACTATCAGATCCGAAAACTGAACGCCATTGATGAGTTACCCACTGTGAACATCGAAATCACCACCAGCATAGGTGCCATGCCTGACCGCCTCTACGCGCACACCGGGCTCGGACATGTCACCGTCGACGGATCAGAGCATCGCGAATTCGGTGGTGGTGTGGTCGGATCTAGGGGTATTCCCCCGTATTCCCAGGTATACCCAACTATTTTTGTACACCATTTAATAGATATGTGTATATACATGTATATATGTGTATATAAGGCAATATTATGTGATATTTTCATAGAATTTAAGCCCAAAACAACAAAACCAATGGCCTTTAGGCCTGGTTTCGAACACCTTCCCTTCCTAGGTTAGCTCAATCACCAATCAACCCATTCAGCCCTTCCCCCTGACCTCGACATCCCACCCTTCGGCCTCCTCCGCTCCTCACGGTCATAAGACTCGTGAGTCATGAGAGACTGCTCGACATGGCGGCCGTCAAACCCTAGGCGCATGGCGGCCGGTAGTGAGGTGAGGAGTGGAGCTGCGGAGGAGGCAAAGCGGTGGCCAACGGCCCTCGTCGCGCGTGGTTAGCCCAAGCGCAAGGCAACAATAGAGTAGCAGTGCTGCAGTGGCTAAACGGCGGCTGGAGGGAGCGACTCCTGGCGGCAAGCAGAGCAGGAATACTCAAGTTTTGAATCCTAGCTCTGCCACTAGATGATGGAGATGGGAGATCCGGGCCCCTAGTGGTCAGAACCGCCTTGTCAGTTGTACATCTCGCCGGAGATAGGGGGTTGGTGGGTGGCTGGCCAGCAAGCGCAACCCACGCACGGAGAGGCTCGCGACTGTCTAAGGCGAAAGAGGCCTCGCTGCCACCATCCTAGGGAGCGCGCGCGGGCTTCCCGGTCGCTCTCTCTGGCTGCGGCGACGCAGAGGTGGAGGGGGAGGGGGAGGGGAGTTGTGGCGGCAGCTCTACGTTTTTTGGCCGCCCGAGCCGCCCTTGCGGAGGGCGATGCAAGCAGAGGGAGTCCTTGTGTTGTGAGAAAAAGAAATCTCGAGCTCCACATTTTATATAGGATACGGTTAATCACAATATGGGAAATTTACTAAAATTTAGAAATCGCATGTGCGCATGATACATCTGTTCCGACTCAAATACACTACAATAAAAAAACAACCACATACATTATACATCTAACCATGTACATGTTAATTACTAAATATGGGCTTGGCCAAACTAAAAATTCTTAAATTCCTAGAGAATCTCAAGGGCTTATACATGTGTGCAAAGTGGGAGTGAGAATCCTTTAGTCCCACCTCACTCGTCAAAGTGAAGAGGGCTATACTTAAACAAGAAAGTCATCTTCGGTCCTTTGTATATATGAAGGGGTCCACCGAAATCTAATTGCCTCCTTTGCCGGGGCACAACCTATTTTTGCATTTTTTTTTTACTTTTTTAGTACTTGGCCTTTAAGTTTGCACCAAAGCCAAAACAAATCTATTCCAAGCTAGATTTTTTTTTTCTCTTCTCGTTGTTGCACTGCCACCATAGCTTCTCCACCCAAGCACATGTGTGCACCGGTGTGTTAGGGTGACAAGATGTCTAGAACTCTCTTCCTTTCGATTCTGCGCTACTACGAGAGGACAAATATGTTTTTTTTTTAGAATGCTTTTGTGTGGCTGCTCCCAACCTCTCTACGATGGCTCATTTACCAAAAGCTAATTCGAGACGTCGTCCATCAACGGTTATGCCTTCTGGCTCATTGACATGTCCACCACCAGCAACGTCGTCTCCCTCTGCAGACAGAAGGTATACACACCACACCCCTGTGATCCATTCTACTAGTACACACTGCTGTGTCTTGATCATGATACCGTTTGTTATGCCTGTTGTCTCCATCTTGATCATGTTGTTTGTTATGTCTCTGTTTATGTTGTTCAATCTAACTAGTAGTTATAACTTGTCATGCATGATGGTATCTAAAATTTCCATGGGGGATTTATATGCTGGTTTTAATCAAAAAATTGCATACTTTGTCAGCACTGCCGGTTAGGAATGCATCTCTCATTCTCATGTAGTAGGGCGCACACCAAACTATACTCGGTACAGATAGACCGGAGCTACAGCTTTCGTACCGTAAGAGTCGTCTCACGCTACACACATCAACAAACTACATATATATAAAATATTACTCAGCATAACGACACATAAATTGGCGAGCTCGCTCGCTAGCTGCCTAGCTCGCGCTGGCTTTGGAGGCAGCCGCGCGCGCGCAGGAGCGCACCCCATTATTGATTAATCAGCGGTTAGCTACGCGCTAACCCAGGGGACGGCCGGCCGGATTAACAAACTAGCTTGGTCGGCATAATTTTAAGTGGGCTTACCTTTCAGAGTCGGACCAATGGGACAGCGATACGAGGACCAATCGGAAGCGAGTCTTTTGGTCGACGGCGTGGGCGTGGGTGGCCACACCGAGAAGGTCTCCAATGCAAGGGATATGATATACTGTAGCAGCTCCGTGGCCTTCTGAGCAGGCATGATTAATTAGTTAGCGGTCGCGCGACTCCCCAGAACACCAGCCTGTCTGAGAGCTAGCTAGCTAATCAACGTCCGCGCTAGCTGCCGCCTGTTGGCGTGCATCTACCGGGAAAAGGGGGAGACGGGAGAGCGAGAAAGTAGCTTGGAGCTATAGAGCCTAGCTAGTTTAGTTAGATAGATGGATAGATGGATGCCCTAGAATGAGGAATCAGCTGAGAATTTGGTGGTTGACATGAGAAGTGCCTGCTAGCTTGCCTCCCTCCTCGCTTGCTTTTGTCTGGTACAGGGTAGTAGAGCGGTGGTGGTGGTGGTGGTGGTGGCGTCCCTCTCCTCCCACCTATCATTCTTCTAATCCAGCAGGCAGCGGCAAAGCGTAGTGAGAGCGAGCGAGCCAGAAAAGAAGGGGGCACGACGCTGTCTTCCTTCCTTTCCATAGGATCCATGGCCTCTTTTCCTCACAGCTAGCAGCCCTCCTCTCACTTAGTCCCTCTCACACACCAACACCAACAGCACAGCCCAGCCATGCACTCATCAGCTCCGTCCTAGCTCCTCTCCTAGGCCTAGCTAGCTTTCCTATTCATGCCTTGCTTGATAATTCGCTAATTGTTCGACCTGCTTCTGTCTTCCTTGTTTACTGCTCCATTTGCTTTCGTTGCTACTGTTCCATAGGTTTCCTCCTGGCCGCCACTTGAGTGATTTGTTAGCAGCAGATAAGATTGAGGCCTCAGTCTCAGAAATAAAAAAGATCCCGCCGCAAGAAAAAGAAAGATCGCGGGTGCGAGGCATCAGAGCTAGCACTAGCAGTAGCAGGGAGGGAAAGAATAACCTAGCAGCAAGCTTGTGAGATACCGAGGATGGATCCGGTCGCGGCATCCATACACGGTCACCATCTTCCTCCACCATTCAACACCCGCGACTTCCATCACCATCTCCAGCTGCAGCAGCAGCATCACCAGCACCAGCTGCAGCTCAAGACCGAGGACGACCACGGCAGCGGCGGCGGCATGCCGGGGATGTTCGGCTCCCGCGGCGGCATCAAGGGCGGCGGCGACCACCACGAGAACAATGACGAGAACAGCGGGAACAACAGCAACGGGAGCGGCGGCGGCGGCGGAGGCGACGAGCTCGCGCTGGTTCCCCCATCTGGCGGTGGAGAGCCAGAGGGCGGAGGAGGAGAGGGCACCCCGCGCCGCCCGAGGGGCCGGCCGGCGGGGTCCAAGAACAAGCCCAAGCCGCCCATCATCATCACCAGGGACAGCGCCAACACGCTGCGGACGCACGTCATGGAGGTGGCGGGGGGCTGTGACATCTCCGAGAGCATCACGGCGTTCGCGCGCCGCAGGCAGCGCGGGGTCTGCGTCCTCAGCGGCGCCGGCACCGTCACCAACGTCACCCTGAGGCAGCCGGCGTCCCAGGGATCCGTCGTCGCCCTCCACGGGCGGTTCGAGATCCTCTCCCTCTCCGGCTCGTTTCTCCCGCCGCCCGCGCCGCCCGAGGCCACGGGGCTCACCGTCTACCTCGCCGGCGGACAGGGGCAGGTGGTGGGCGGCAGCGTCGTCGGCGCGCTCACGGCGGCTGGGCCCGTGGTGATAATGGCGGCGTCTTTCGCCAACGCCGTGTACGAGCGGTTGCCGCTGGAGGAGGACGACATGCTCGCTGCACAGGCGGCGCAGGCTGACAGTGCAGGACTTCTCGCCGGTGCGCAGCAAGCGGCGCAGCTCGCCGCCGCCGGCGCTGTGGATCCAAGCCTCTTCCAGGGACTACCACCGAACCTGCTCGGCAACGTGCAGCTGCCGCCAGAAGCAGCCTACGGGTGGAACCCGGGCGCCGCCGGTGGCCGTCCGGCGCCGTTCTAATAATTGATGATCAGCCCGCACGCAGACGCAGCTTAGATGGTTAAGTGATTTAGCTTTCTTCTTCGATCTTTACCTGAATTTGTATCGTGGAGAATTTCCGTGGGAATTGCATATGATTTCGCATGTTAGTTAGTAAGTTATCTTAATATCCTTTCAGAATATGTAGCTCGATCGATTTCGGCCATTTCCTTCGCTATTTCTTGTGTTGTCGTCATGCATGACTCTTGTTGCTGTTGACTTGAAGCCGGGTTTTGTACCTTATCAAAATCATCTCTTTATTTTATCCCTGTATGGTTCATTAGCTCAATTAGTCAGAAAGAAAAGCAAGAGAGGAAACTGAGGACGAACCCAGGAATGATAAAATGATATATGATATACTTCCTCTATTTTTTATAGTATATCACAATAGGTTTATTCTAAATCAAATATTACTATCTTTGATCACCCATTTCAAAAAATTCCTTATAGTTTCACGATACAAAATTATATATTATCAAAATCCTCTTTCTGTTCTAAATTATAAGATATTTTAGTTTTTTTAGATTTATGCATTTCTTCTTTGCAAAGGGAAGGGATTATATCGCTACACAAAATCCCCGAATTACACATGAAAAAAATCTGAATAAAAAATATATAATCTTCTATCCAGATTCTATCTTCTTCTTCCACAGTGGCTTTATTTCTCGCAATTGATGCTCTAGATGAACCCTGTTGAACATCGAACCTGAAGTACAGTATGTGTGCCGGATCCAATAAGAAACCCAAAAATATTGGATATGCCGCAAGATCCAACATTTCAAAATGAATCCAAAACACATCCAAACTAATGAAAGGATATCAACAGTTGCATATCGTTGATACAACATAGATTGCAGATTCATCACCTTCAATCATTGGTTTTCTCTCTATGACCAACGATGATTAGATCGATGTCTCAGAGTAATTTTCCTCGTTGAGATGGCCCAGGAGCACGCCTCCTCTCTTACAGATAAGAGACATGTACACAAATTGGTCTTCTATCGATGAAATCGACACCTGCAAAAGAGCGACGTTGTATCTAGAAATTACAAAATGTCTTGTATCTAGAACGGATGTAGTATTACTTATAGTAAACCTAAAATATGTCATGAAAACATGAACATGTATAATTTTTAAAAAGCAATGATTAAGGACAAAACAAATACGATATTGTAAACAAAAATGGAGGGACTAGCCAGTATCGGATAGGCTTGGCCGCTTGGGGAGCATTTGGAAAGATGTGTGTACTTTAACAGCCCTGGCCCCTGTGCAAACTTCTCTGACTTCCAAGCCTTGGAAGTGAAGGTTTGATCGGTACGAGAAGTGCCTGTCCTGACACCACCCCACAGGCGCGCACCACCTCATCATCGTTGCATGCTACAATTTCTGCCATCTCTCTTCCCAATTCCCACACACTCCCGCCTGGACACTGACTCTCGGATGGAATAACTGAAAGTCTCCACCACATACAAATTATTACCATCGTGTCCTGCTGCACAACTAGCAGTGGTAATAACTTCGGTTGCACGTAGTACCGCTGCTACCTTACAATTTCATTTTTTTTATTATGTTCCGCGCCACCACACATCGCCCGGCTGTAGCGGCGCCCATACCGCCTCCATCACCGTCCTCGACCGTGGTTCTTCTTCAACCCGGCCGGCTTTCTTTGCATTGGTCTCCTTCAATTCAGATCTGGCACGAGCGTTCATGTCTCCACCACGTCCTAGAGTTCTTCCACGGTGCATCATCGCTAGCTGCCCTCCACACCGCCACCACGCTAATCCCAGCCTCCTTCTCTGGCTGATGCCGCCGCCCGCTTGCACCGCCCACCTGCTTGATCTATCACGACCACCAACGTCGTCCGTCCTGTACTGCGCGCGGTCTCCCGGAAAACTCCTTCTAAGCCGGCATTATGGAAATCCCCTAACTCCCAAAGCGCCGAACCTAATGCCGGAGTGATATTCTTCTCTGGCAACAGCATGTCCATTTCATTTTGTCCAAGCTTTTCTGTGTGCATGACACACCTATATGTGCACGGGATTATGTTTGCTTGTTCTGTTTTGTTTTGATTTGTAGCTTGATGATTATATTGTTTCAGTGATACATGCATACTGCACTTCTAGTTATTCACAGTAGATTGAGTTAAATGGTTTATGGTAATCAGGGGCATGCCCAACAGGTAGCCCCATGCACACATGAGGGACGAGTCAAAAAAATTCAAGTTATATCAGGTTTATAAAAAAAACAACATCAACATTCATATATTCAAATATGCTTATTATGAAAATATATTTCATAATTTATCTAGTAAATATCTATTACAGATCATAAATATTACTAGTACTTTTTATATATTTTTGTCCGCCTTAAAATTGTTTGAAAAGCGAGATTTCTTTCTTTTAAGGAGGGAGTATTTTATGCAGTGCTCTTGCTCCTGTGGTCTCCCGGTTGGGGATCTAAGAACGTGACAACTGCGCACCACGTGTTGCAGGTAGAGGGTCAGTGGAAGTAGTACATTTTCGAGGCAGACTGCTAGTTTTCAATGCCTGCAGCACCAAACAAGGGAGGCACACGAGGTGTTAGATCTGGCACCTTGCTATCTCATGTTTCATTTTTTTTGGCCACAGCGCTGGTCAATTTGGATGGTATCTGCGTGTGATCTAGCATGTAGATATGGCGGGTCTTCAGTTTTTCATAAAGCGTTCGCCTATGTTAATGATTAATAGAGGCGGTGGTCATCTTATGATGCTCGCTTCTGTTAATGAGTGGCCTATATAAATACTGCACCCACTTCTACACTTCTTCCATGAGCTCATTGTGCATGGTGGACAACTCTAGATATTTAAGGAAAGTCCATTTTTCAAGGAGATGTTTTGATTTTTGTAACACATCCAGGGGTGCATAAGAAAAAAAAATATGCTTTTAAAAATATGGGTTAAATTTTATTTGAAGGTTGAGCGGTACTTTAAAAGAGAGGCCAAATGTTGACTTTTGACATGTTGCTCCACCTCTAACGAGATAAGGATTTGTGTGGTCTTACATTTGGGGAGTGACACATGATTATTGGACACTCTCAGTGGCTCATCTAGCTTATAAATGGATTTGGCATCTTCATGTCAGAAAAAAAAAGCATGAGGTGTTTATTGGTTCTTGTTAAAAGGACAGGTTTAGCACATGTGTTCTTAAAAAGAAAATGGCTCTATGTTCATTTGATTGTGTCGTATGCACCCACCAGCAAGAGGATTTCGTGACCATCTTTTCTTGCATTGTCAATTTTGCCAAAAAAATCTGGTCTCAACTAATTTTAACAACGGAGTTCAAAGTGTGACCCACAAGCCTCAGTTAACATAGGTCCCTTTTTCATGGAGTTCATTCTTCTTAGCTGGTGTATCTAGCGTGTGCGCAATGACAGAAATCTTTCGAGGTAAGCCCTTGAATTGCAAGTTTGGAAGCTATCTTTTGAGAAAGACTTTGCTCTGGTGCTAGACCGAGCCAAAAAGCAATATCAACCGACAGTCAATGGCTACAGGACATTGTGTAATCTCTTTGATTTTTTATTTTACTTTTATTTGTTTCTTCACTATTAAATCTTTCCTGTCTTTTTATTTATAACATACATAACCACTACAGGTTTCGGTAATGGAAATGGGGTGATCCCACGGTTCAAAAAAAATCAGTACAGGTAAACATTCCTATTTCCTCAAAAAAGGCTAAAATTTTGAACTTTCACAAATTTTATAACAAACTAAAATTTGTTTGCTTGCCTTCATACAAAACCGTTTTGACATATGTTTTTCCAAAGCTGCATCAAGATCCAACATATGAACTTTATTGTATCATATGTTTTCTAGAAGTTATTTGTGGCACCAAAAATACTTCCTTGATATATCCAGAATCCTTCTTCTTTTTTTCAAAATCCCCATTTCCATAAAGATGAGGAAGAATTGCTTATTTGGCCTTGAAAAAAATTCAGTTACTTATTTGGCCCAAATTTTTTTGAAATTATCTATTTGGCCTCAAAATAAAATTTTATTATTTATTTGGCCTTCCGTTAGTTTAGAGACCTTAACGGTGTTAAGTGGTGTGTAAAAGACCATTTTACCCCTGTGCTAAAAAAATTAAAAAACAACAGGGTCTTGCTTAATGTATATGTTAAGTAAATATGACAAGGGTGATGTGAATATTTGAGAATATATATCTTGGTAATATGACAGCGCAGGAATCATTAGTCCATAAAAAATATTAGTCCATAAATAATTCTAAAATCAGTAATCATTCAACGCAACCCATAATTTCCTTAATTAAAGGCATTGTCAGATGACATGTTACGCATGCAACACGTCAAAATAGCCCTCCACCGCATGCATGCAAACAACATTTATTGCAAAAAAAAGAGCAAGTGCCAACGTTTACGGTCATGGAAAGCTGCTAATAAGAATTATGACTAATAAGAAGAATTACTTTTAATTCTAATAAGAATTATTACTAATAAATATTATTAATAAGAAGTATTACTTTTCGATAGTAAAGCTATGCACGCATGCACCATGCAGGAGAAAACGGTCTTTTTAGCACAGGGGCAAAATAGTCTTTTTACATGTCACTTAACACCGTTAAGATCTCTAAACTAAAGAAAGGTCAAATAAGTAAAAAAATTTTATTTTAAGACTAAATAGATAATTTTAAAATAAAAATTAGATTAAATAAATAATCAAATTTTTTTTAAGACCAAATAAACAATTCTCCCTAGGGTGAAGTCCTTTTCCTCCTCATTCCCAAACCAGTGCCAGCCCATCTCCTCTTCCTTTTTCTGTTGGGCCCAACTCCTTTCTCCTTAGCTGTCAGCTGCTAGCAGCCCACTCGACCCGTTGATAGCCCAACGGTGGCAACAGCCCAACTGGGCACAGGTCGCCCACCGCGTCTGCTCCGTGTGCGTCTTGCCGGACAGTGTCGTCTTCCTCGCGTATGGTCCTGTGCTCTACAGAAGCACACCGCGGTTCCCGTCGCCATCTCAAGACTCGCGTGCGCTGCGTGGACGATTGCCGCCGCTGCTGCACATTGCACTGCCGCGAAAACGGGTGACGACAGGCTTAGACAGATGTGAGGCAAACGGCAGCAGCTTGAGCTCCTCTTCGATGGCGATGGCTTCTAGAAATTGAAGAGCATATAATAAGTAGAAAAATAAATTTCTGATTTACTATGATCTCCTCGTGGATGGTGTGCTGATATATAGTAGACCCACATAAATATAAGTATCATGAAGTAT
Organism: Bothriochloa decipiens; assembly: GCA_023333625.1. NCBI lineage: Eukaryota > Viridiplantae > Streptophyta > Magnoliopsida > Poales > Poaceae > Bothriochloa > Bothriochloa decipiens. The sequence continues at coordinate 18,800,390 of CM041645.1, forward strand.
CTATATCGATTTTCGATAGAGAAATACACTATAACAATCAAGACACTGAAGAACACCTTAATATTACATTTTTTTCTTTTCAATTTTAATTAATCAGGATTAGTCTTTCTCCTACAATGGACTTGAAATGAGATTATTCTTTTCCTTATCTTTTTCTAAAACTATGATTTATCATTCATTGTATTTTTTAGATGTTAATTGTTGTCTCTAGTGTTATCCAAAATGTGCCAATAGAGAGATTAGGGGCCCGCTTAGTTGGTATCCAATTCTTACCAAACCAAAATCATGGCATATCAAATTTATGGTCATCAATTGGTTCATTGCAAAAAAAATTATATCAATAATTTTTATGCCAAAGTTTTGACAAATCTCTAGAATGTTTTTAAAACTACGTATATTTATTTTGGGAAATCTTTATTTTGGCAACCAACCAAGTATCATACCAAATTCTTGCCAAAATTTTAACAACCATGATTTAGTATGTCCTAGTTTTGGCTTGTCCTAGTTTTGGTTGGAAAAATTTTAAGTCCTAACCAAGCAAGCCCTGGGTTTCACCACCAAGTCTATCGTGTCAAAAGGCTGCAAGAAATATTTGGCGCAACGAGATTCATAGCCCAAGCGAAGAATGACAAAAATTGGGCTTTGCCTCGTCTAAACTGGTCAGGCCAGTTTCTCTACGCTACTGCCCTGCCACGGTACTAGGCATGTGAAAAAATGCTAGGTCGGTTTGGAAACAACCAGGCATGTTCTATCTCTTATTCCAATATTATTTGTTTTTAAAATGGTTTAGAATCTATTTTTGATATGAGAAACTATAAATTATGTTCTGTACAAATTTCCTACTAGGATAAGAACATCCCTCTATATAAATGGGTGGATGATAGACGATTGATGAATCCAACTTCTTATCATTAAAAAAAACATCAACTACACTTTTGCCCTAACTCTCTCTTTCTACCTTGTTCGTCTTGTCTCTCACCGAGATTTGGCGGCCTATTCTAGGTTGTCTTGCCAACCTTAAAGGTAGGCTTGGGCTAACCTGGCTTATTTTCTACCCAGGCTAGATGATAACCAGCAAACCAAACACAACCCACGTTCTCCTCTCCAAAGGGTTTTACCGGGAGGTGTTTAAGAGTCTATCAAGCAAAGAACAAGGTTCAAATTAACCTAACCTGCTTGTTGGTCGGTTTGTTAATTCATTGTGTTCTTATTGCGATCACCGTCGTGTGTGACCTCGCGCGTGCTAGTCTTGCTAGTGTGTGACCTAATTTAATGTCAACACACTTTTTAGTGACTCTGCTATGGAAGAAGAAGAACAAGAGCAAATCTACTAATAGCATGTTGGATGGTGGCCGAGGAGAAGGGGGATCCCACCAATCCCTTCAACCAAGGCAACGTAAAGAATCTGACATTAATCAAAGAATTCAACGAGGATCTTGTTTGCAAATTCATATATTTTTCTGGTGCGTACAGTACATTACGGTGGTGTTACAGCTCCCATCGCCATTTCATCCCAATAGTTGATGCTCATTTACTTGTCTCGGTGCATCACTATAAAGTATCGTGACAGACACGTCTTCCTTGTCTTGGTACATAGTTCTTTTCTGTCATTTGATATTTGTGCCATTCATTAATGTGTATCTAATCTGGACCATATGTCTAGACTGAACCCTAAGGTCGGTCAATTTGTCTGAATATCAAACTGCCAACTATTCAAAAAAAAAAACCTCTGCCGCCTCCTCTCACATGTGGCACTATGAAAATTTGATGATACTCTAGCCAACACTTGTTTATCTATGTAGGGAGTGGTTAGCTGCACTTCTAAGCCATTTCGCGTGCCCTTGTTGGTGTGGGTAGAACAATGAAAGCCTATTTGCATCTTCATTAGCTAGTATAACATTGTTCTTTGAGCTTGCTATCATGCTTTGATTTTGCCCCCAACGTAGCTACGAGTTAGCCTTTGTTTTGACGGGCACAAAAGGGAGATTTGATTATTTACCTGGAGTAAAACTGATTTCTATTGGAGTAAGGGTCTACTAGAAGAGTTTTAACTCTTAAAATCTAGCTCCACCATCGAGTAGCTTTAATGTGAATTTATTCTCTCACCATGGAGTTGATAAACCTACTTGGCCCACAACACAACTCTATATCCACCAAGCGAGTAGATATAGCCTAAACCAATCAACTAGCCATTGTGCCCAAGGGCCGGATGTGGTGTGTTTTTTTTGGACTTGGTCATCATCATTTATTTGATGTTTTTCTGTTGTGCTACATTATAGAGCTCCGATTCTTCCAGTCTTCTCTTAATCACCTGAGCACCCTTTTTGTACTGCAACTCTAGCATAAGGTCAGTGGTACACCGGGGCACACTTCATTTGTGTCTTGAATATAGGCCTCACTAGATTTCTTTGGTTCTCTCTGAGAGTCTTCTTTTCTCACATCCATTTTGCTCGGCCTTCTTCTTTAATTTCTTGAGCTTCTTGCTTGTTCTATAGTCTATGGTTTTAATCTTCAATTGAGGTTGATTCCTCAATTTTTACCTTAGCTTAGCTCAAGTCCATCTTTGCATCCTATGAACTAATGCATCTTGCATACTTGTAAACGTCATTAGTCTAAACGGTTATGTTGTCAACCACGTTAAACTCAATAAACTATTGCTAGGGTCCATATTTTATACCCTAGACAAATTGGAAGAAGAAAATGGATACATGGAAGAAAGAGAAGATTAGAGAGAGAAAAAAAGAGAGACACTAGTAGGGTGGATTTTACTAAGGGTCCACAAACCAAAATGATGCATTGAGAGTTATAGTTTCTTATTTAGTTTTTTTACTGAGATGGAACGTTATACAAACTAGTACACGGTTTTAAGGTGGAGGCCGCCCTAATATTAGGGTGCGTTCGGTTTTCTCTAAGAATATCGTCTCACTTCGCTTGGCGAGAAGTAGAAGATAAGAACATGTTTATATAGATTCCTTAAGGGCTGGTTGGTTCCTCACTTAGCATCATGTAACCTTGTTAAGGGTGTATTTGGTTGGGTTGTGGCTTTTGGAGAAGCAGCTGTGGGCTGTGGCTTTCTGAAAAGTAGCTTTGCAAAAGCATTTGCGAGGGAGTTAAAAGCCTCTTTGGTTCATTGGTTGTGGCTTTTGAAACGCTGCTTTCACTAACAAGTGGATCCCACTCGTCAGCTTCTTCTATGTTCTTCAAGTGCTGCACGCGGAGGAGTTTGGGCTCGATGGGGAGGGGCTTGCCGCCGCCTCCACATGGCTCCAGTCTTCGCCACCGCCATGGGGCCTCATAGGGGAAGTAGCTCATGCACGCCGCCGCCATGGGCCTCGCCAGCGCTGCACCCACGCCCGCCCGGCAGGGAAGGAGGTCGCGTCGCACCCGCGCCCGCCGGAGGCAGGGGAAGGAGCTCGCGCCGCCGCCATGGGCCTCGCCGGTGCCGCACCCGCGCCCGCCGGAGGCAGGGAAGGAGGTCGCGCGGCCGCCATGGGCCTTGCCGGTGCCGCACCCGTGCCCGCCGGAGGCAGGGAAGGAGGTCGTGCCGCCGCCATGGGCCTCGCCGAGGCCGCACCTGCACCCGCGCCCGCTGGAGGTAGGGGAAGGAACTCGCGCCGCCGCAGACGGGGTTGCCGCGTGCGCTAGCGCCTACCGCCGAGGGCACTCCGGTCTAGACCCGGCCATGGAGGAGGAAGATCGTGCCGGGGTCAATGGAGCTCGCGAGGACGAGGCCGCGCCCACCTGGACATGGAGGAGGAGGAGGCGCGACGGCCGAAGATGAAGGGCCCGCCTGGGCTGGGGGCGCAGTGGCTGGCCGGCCGGGGAAGAGCACCGCCAAGCGCCATTGCAATTCCTTGTGATCCTCCGATGGGGAATAGTCGGGGACGGAGAAAAGAATAGATGAAGCGAACCGGTATCCATCATAACTAGTGGCAGGTGGGTAAATATTTAGCCCAAAAGCTATTGAAAGCAGGGGTAGAGATGCTTTTGAGTTTGTACTGCATTGAAAGCTGACTTTTGGCAAAAACAACTTTAATTTTTTAGGTTTTTAGTTGAGCTTTTGGTTTTTAGGGGCAAAAGCCATAGCCAAAAGCCCAACCAAACACACCCTAAGCATGGTTATACTTGATTCCTTATACTATATATTGTCTCGATTTCTTTGAGGGTGAGATTTTCTTTGCCAGGACAAGAGAGCTAAAGTGACTCCCCTAGCCTGGCAAGGTGAGGCTTAGCTAGCTTATGTAGGCCCTTTTCTGTTGTGCGAACGCATTTTTTTCTTATTATCCGAGAGTCAAATTGGCTCAATAGGAGAGGCAAGCTTAGCCTTGCCCGGCTAAGCAAGGCTAGATAAAGCTCTCCAAACCGCGCGTGCTGTTAGCTCCCTGACTATATTACTAACGGTCTCACTGAAAAATCAACAGGATCTAAGCATGAATGCAGCGGGCAGCGCACAGCAGCAGAACTGAAAATATTCCCCCTAAAAAAGCGAACTGAAGAAGCCACCGGCTGCCAGCCTTTCCTTTGACGTCCAGACCAGAGTCAGGCACCCAAGCCGATAACTAACGGCCAGGATTACACGAGCGCCGGCCTCACCTGCCCACTCGCCCCCATCTCTGCGACGCTCGTCGGCTCCGCTCCAGTAGTCCTTCCTTCCCCCACAAAAGCAGAGACGCGGCCGACGCCGCCACCAACCCCTTTCTCCCCCATCTGCGCTCCACCGCCATAGCCGCAGCAAAAATATCAAATCGGAGCCTCGAAGCACCACAGAAAAAAATTTCCCCAAGCCCTAGGTTTTCCACGCAAAAACCCTCCTGAAATTCCCCAATTCCGCGCCGTCCCCGCCTCCGGATTTAGGGTTTATGCATGGCTTCCGACCCTCCCGGCGACGGCGCCGCCGGGGAGGAGCCGACGCCGGGACCTGCCCCCGCCGTCGAGCCGCCCGCTGCTCCGGCCGTTCCGCCCACCTCGCGCTGGGCCGCCGAGATCAAGGTCTACGCCCGTAAGCACCCCCGCAAAAACCCTAAACCTCCTCCTCCAGAACCAGCTCCCGCCACCTCCCCCGCGCCCGCGCCCGCGCCCGCGCCCGCGCCCGCGCCAGCCCCAGCTCCCGCCCCCTCCCCCGCTCCCGCCCCAGCCCCTGCCCCCGTCCCCTCTCCAGCCTCCGCCCCCGCTCCTGACCCGGCTCCGAATCCCCTTTCCGAAACCTTATCTTCGATCCGCCGCCACATCCGCCGCGCTGAGGCCGCGGGCGCAGCGGCGCGGCCCGATCCGGCCTCAGCTCCCGCGGGGGCGCCGCCTGGGGAACGCGGTGCCGCCTCGGGGGACCCCTCGCCTGGGCCGAACCGGGTGGGCGGCCGTATCCCTAACGGCCACGGCGAGGACCGGGCCGCGGCCGAGAAGGCTGAGAAGGCACGGAAGCGCAGGGCGAGGAGCGAGCTGCGGCGCCAGCTGGCGGGGGAGCTGGACCAGGTCCGCGTGCTCTCCAAGCGGCTCAAGGAGGCTGCCGAGGCGCTGGCGCAGCGGGTGGCTGCCGAGCCTGCGCCTCTGCCCTTGATGGTGTTGCCGACGCAGCAGCAGCAGCAGGTGGTGGATGCTGGGTATGGGCAGCCGCAGTTCTCGGCTGGTGATATGGCGGTGCCCATGTCTGCTCAGATTGCGGCTGCCGTTACTCCTGGCCGCACGCTGCTGCAGCGCAGGCCGCTGACTGTGTCGGTTATTCATAATGAAGCCTTTGAGAAGGAGAAACGGACGCCGAAGGCCAACCAGCTGTACCAAAATTCGGAGTTCTTGCTTGCCAAGGATAGGATTCCTCCCTCAGATTCGCATGGGCGCAAGAAATCCAAGCACCACAAGAAGAAGCATAGGTCCATGGAATCTCGTGGCGCAGACTTTGATGCCGAGCGGCGGCTCTACTCTCATGCGTTCAAGAAGTCCTCATCGCTTCTGAGCCGCTTGATGAAGCACAAGTTTGGGTGGGTGTTCAACAAGCCTGTTGATCCAGTTGCACTTGGTTTGCACGATTATTTTACAATTATCAAACACCCAATGGATCTTGGCACGATAAGGAGCCGGCTCAGCCATGGGCAGTACAGGAACCCGAAGGAGTTTGCTGAGGATGTCCGGCTCACTTTCCACAATGCCATGACATATAATCCCAAGGGTCAGGATGTGCATTTCATGGCGGAGCAGTTGTCAGGAATCTTTGAGGCACAATGGCCTGAGATTGAGGCAGAGGTTAACTACCTCGCATCGTGTCCTCCATTGCCGAAGAAGTTTCCACCTCCACCAATTGACCTGCGCTTCCTAGAGAGGTCAGATTCGATGAGACACTACATGGCATTGGACACCAATTCAAGACTGATCAGTTATACTCCCACTTATACCCGGACTCCATCAATGAAGAAACCAAAGGCAAAGGATCCAAATAAGAGGGACATGACAATAGATGAGAAGCGTAAGCTTAGTGAGAACCTCCAGAATTTGCCGCCAGAGAAGCTTGATGCTGTTGTGCAAGTCATTAAGAACAAGAACCTTTCAGTTATGCAGCATGATGATGAGATTGAGGTTGAAATTGATAGCATGGATGCTGAGACACTTTGGGAGCTTGACAGGTTTGTGGCCAACTACAAGAAGAACCTGAGCAAGCAAAAGAGAAAGGCCGAGCGAGCGATGCTTGCCAGACAAGATGCAGAGTTGCGTGCGCAGCACCCTATACAAATACAACCACCGCAACCAGTATGAGAGCTCTGTCATTTTTGTCATTATGACTACTCTTGTTTTAAGCAAAAATATTTATAATCAATATATTCTTAAAACTATTGTTTCATGCTTTGCAGCCCCCAGCCCCCCAAGAACCTATTGGTGAAAAATCCCCAAAGCAAGCTGCGAAAGGTTAGCCCTATTTTGTACTTTATCTTAAAAATCACATTACAAGTATGGTAATAATACGATTTTTGTCATGAATAGATTCGCTGGCAGGCGAGCAACTGCCAACATCTGTGCCAGAGCAAAATGATGAGAATAGACAGAACGCAAGTAGTTCAAGCAATTCAAGCAGCTCCAGCAGTGACTCAGGATCATCTTCTAGTGGTAATACTTTTCTCAACTTCCTTTGTTCCTGTTTAGTTCATAACTACTTAGAGAACCTAGTAGCTTGATCATGTAACATTCTTTTGGCAGACTCAGACAGTGATAGCTCCTCTTCAGATGGATCTGGTGCTGGCAATTCATCTTGAGATATAGGTAAGTTTGAATATGAACATTTTGTGCTTTTATGGTTGAACATATATATAGCTCCAGGCAAATACCAGTATTCTATTTTCAAAGAATATTGAAAGCGGCAAGCATTACTCATTGTTATGTGTGAACTCCTGGTTGCGGTATTTATGGTTAACCACCATTTTATAGCTCTTTGTTACCATTACTTGTACATTTGTCTACCTGATTATCCGATTATATAAGATATGAGAGGTCTGACTTGTTTACCACCAAAGGCAAACCGGATGATTATAGTATGAAATTTTGCATTTAGAAATTATAGAAGCATAAGATTACCCCCCACCCTGACATACACAGCCATTGGAACCCTAAAAAATCTTGATTTTGTGTCCCATAATTTTCTTGATAGGTGCTTGTATGCATGACTCTGGGAGGTGTATAAATAAGGATAATAACTTTAGGAGGTTTATAAATAAGAATAATAACTTTCTTTTACCCAAATTGAGTTTAGTCCATTTATTAGGTTGCCACCTGATTTACGGAAATTTTCTATAAAAATAATTTCTTTATTAGGCTTTTTGATAGTTTCCTCAATTGGCAAAGGGACCTCTATGTTAGAAGCAAGGTTCGAAAAGACGCTAGGCACCACTTCGTAGCGCCTAGATGCATTAATGCAATTAAGCATTTGTGCCTTTTATTTGTTTTAGTTGTAACTTTTTTTTTCTGGCATCACGTATGACTCAGATTGGATTCCCAACTCGATCTCAGAAGACATTGTAACACATTCAGGAAATTCTGATTCCAATTCTCTTCCGCATGCTTTTTGCTGCCCGCCAGCCCGTGTGGTCACAGATAGCCCACCAAGTCAGCCATGTCACCCCTTTTTCGCTTTTCTGCACTGCTTAAGCACTGCCTCACGCCTACATGCACCACCTGGACATGTCCAGAGTTTTATTGGATGCACAAGCACTAAACGAGTCGCTAGGGATCTGTTTCAGGTTTAATTAATCAGTTTTTTTTTAGAACCATGGTTAGAAGGTGATCCATATTTTCATGGCTAAGCAATGAGAATAGGATCTGTCTCAGACATCTCGTTTTTACGCCTACCCTTGTTTGTTGGCATGGCCTCAGAGCCTTGTAAACATCATGAAGGCAAATCTGACTGACTGATCAATTGTGGATGATATGTTTGGCTGTAAGACCTTTGCCCATAGATAGTGGGTTCCACTAGTTCAAGGCAATGGCAGAATGCTTGATCTGTTTATTTTCCATTTGGCAAGGTTTATGTCTTCTGTTAGTAATTTGTGGTAAGCACTTGGTGTGCTTGCCCTCTTGGCACTACTAACCTGGCTGTGCTATTTTTGTTGTGGTCATGGTGATAGATGCTTGACTTTTCTTTTGATACCAGTGGCATGGGCCCTGGGTGCCTCTATTCTGGTTGGCCCTGATGTTAACATTTCTGCTAGATACGTTCTTGTTTGGTAGGCAATGAAACGTTGTGTGGCTGGTGTTAAATGCTCTGTAATGCCTGCGATTTTTGTTCACGTTATAATTTTGTTGCATTAGTTATGAAATTTGGGTTCATCCTGTTATGGGAAAAAAATAATACAGCCATTATTTCCTCCTATCCTGTATCAGTGTATTCTAGGCTTGACCTTCGAGCTTTGTATTGACTGCGAGATGTATAGTCTCATCACGGACAGCTCATTGAGTTAGTATACCCCCCCCCTCCCCCCCCACCACAACCCCCCACCACCACCCAAAAACAAACCCCACCACTCATAACCTTGGTAGTACTACCAGCTAACTCTTACTATATCAGATGGAAGTATGAGAAATGCAAGTAATCAGCTACATCATTAATCATTCCCTCATTCTAGAGAACCATGCAGGGGCTCTATTTATTCCTGTATAAGCTGATATTTTGCTGAGCTGGCATTACTTTAGCGATCCTTTATATGCTGCTCTGGTAGTTGATCTATTTTCCCGATTGTATCATTGGTTGTTCCTGTAGTCTAGCTTGTTGGATGGGCAAATCCACTACTTTTAAAGAAGGGAGAGGCGACAATAATATGTATGTTATAAGATAGTTCCAATTATGTTGTGTAACAGAAGACTTGGTTTGTGTATCTTTTTAAATGAAATCTTTCAGAAGTGAAAACTAGGGTCTGTGGTTTACTTGTGAGGAAATTTCTGGGCACATGGATGGTCATTCCCATTCTTTGTTTGGGGTTTTGAGGCGTCTGTAGGATAGGTTCTTATTGTTTGCACGAAAGGAGGAACATAATTTTCTTTTTGAGGACCTTTCAGACCCTTTCTATTTTTTGTGAAAAATAAACTAAATCATGATCATGATGCCATGGCCTATTTAGTGAGGATGTTGTCCCACTAAGGTTCTGTCAGCTATTACAGTGACTTCCAGAAAAAAAATGTCCCCAAATTTTGGATTAGCTAGTGCATTTTTTGGTAGCCATGTCCTCAAATCCTAGTGCAGTTGGCATAAGTTCCTCTTAAGTAGTTAGAAATTAGATTCCAGAGCATAACACATCGCATCAATTGCATATTGCCCCTAATGTCACAGATTAAATGGGAGCTAGCCGATCCCTTCTAAGGCCAAATAAGATATTTGCAGACCTTCCAGCGATGTTGGGTATGTGAACGTTTTGTCATTTGTCAAGATTGCATAAGTAGCTATAACTTTGATGAACAAAACAAACTTTAGATGTTTTTGTAGTCGACTTCCTCATTTCTTACACAGTGCAGAGCATAATGTTATTATTATCATAAGCAATTCAAGGACCTCATAATCTTTTCTGGGATAGCTGAGTGAGCCTGAAGATGGTATGGCAATTGCTGTCTACCATAAACATGAGCAAGTGCTTGCACATCTTAACATCTCTTGTCAACATGTTGGCAGTTAGTCTTGGACTGTATTTTGTCTCCAAAAGGGCGTACCCATTGCCGTAGGCTCCCGCACTGCGGGGTCTGGGAAGGGAAAATAGCCAGCAGCCATCCCTGCACAAATATGCAGAGGCTGGGGCTTGAACCCTGGACCTCTTGGTCACAGGCGGTAAAGCTCTACCGCTTGCACCAGGGCCGCCCTTCGTATTTTGTCTCCAAAAGCAGACTAGAAATATAGTTCTTGTCAGAGCCAACTCAAATGGAACAAAGTTTTCTGTCGTATTCTCTTGTGTATCTTAATGAGTGGATTTTTAGACTGTTGCTAATGTTCTATAGAATATTTTTCCACCAGTATTTCTTGAGCTTGTTCTGCAATGTTTCTACTATTTTTCCTGAGGTCACAAGTCATTTCTATTGTGTAATGTGGTTTCCCTTGTTTTGATTTGCAGGTTCAGAAGTTTTGTCGATTAGACAAGAACTGTCTATTTGACGTGACAATGGCACCATAAGATTGTACATGCTTACCTTGTCTGGCTTAGGAAACCCCCTGTATTTTAAAGTAGCTTTGTATGTGGATTCACCTGCCGGAGGCAGTAACTAGTAGGTTTTCGTGGTGTACCCCGCCTAATAAGACTAGGCTTGTTGCTGACACACCATCTTGGTACACTGCACTGTTGCTAGGAGCCCCTCTGGTTGGCTCAGTAGCCTGTACATTAGCGGCAGCTTGAACATCGATTCTGTTTAGCTGTGTTGATTGCAGTATGTAGGAAGGTGATTGCTGTATGCATTGTTTCTTCCTTTTGTTAACTGGTGACTGATGAAAGCATTGACAAGCCATATAACCCCCCGTTGGTGTTTTAGTTTGCCCACCATCTTTCTGTGGAGTATCAGTAACTGTTGTGGCTTCATCACCATGTGCCAAAGTCTGTTCGATTGACAATGTTCTGAATTCAGGTCTTCAGTTAGCATAAGTTTGTTAATGCACCTGATGTTTATAGTATCACGACTATTGATGGTCCATTCTTGTACTGGAGCGAGGAATGTTAGCTTGGAAGATGGTTTGTGTTGTGCAAGAGAGACGACTCACGACTGTGTAGCAGTCCGGACCTTTGGTGGGTGTACCGGGTAGCAGGTAGCCTCCCCTCCCCTGGACCCTGGTGTTGTGAGGATGGTTTGTTGGAGACGTGGCTGTGTGAGTATAATACTGTATGTTGTTGCGCCTTTTGTCTTTTGAGCTGTTTGTTGCTTGGAGTCTTCCAAATTTCATGTTGGAACGATGGGATATGCGTAAAGGCTGGGTTGCTGAGTTTGCGACGGCCTCTAACATGCAGTCAATTGAACTGTACTGTACGATGGCTGCTCTGTCTGTTGGGTGTGCCTTCCTTTGGCAGTGTACGTGTGGTGGTTCCTTGGACTATGTTCATCTGAGCCCATTGGAGTATCAATCCTCTAGTCAGGTGTCTGGTCTAAAAGGAGCCCCGCAGTAAAGCTGGTAGGGCATTCGTATTGGCTACTCGAAGGTAAGCTGTAGTAAAGATTGTATGGGTATTTAAAGGTAAGTAGGGTCACCGTAACAGCCCAGCCGCATCTCCTGCTGGCTGACTCGATTCATCCCCCTTCCTTTTTATTATGCTACAAAGAAAAGAAACGATGATGGCCGAGCCTTTGTAGTGTCAGCAACCAACCCATACACGCATGCCACTCACATGCTTGTTGGATTATATGCGGGAAACAGGAGGCTTCGCGTCGCGTCACCTGTTGTGGCCCCCGCGCATTCCCTATGACACGAGTGAAAAATGTGCAGGCAAGTGCACAAGCGTCCAGAATCGTGGATAGGTCTCTCTGCTGTCTGCACATGTACTCCGATCTGAATTGTTCCGTCTTATCAGGAGCTATGTCGCGCATTCCCAAAGTACTGATTTTTTTTAACGCCCCAATCCTATAAGTTATAATATTTCAAATGATGCACAACTCACACCACCACTATACAACTCACACCAGATCTACAGCTATATATGAATACGTAAGCTAGATCTACACTTATACGAAAGGGTTGCACATGGCCGAGAGATATCCGAAGTTCACCGAGCTTCGCATGTAACGGACAAAAGGGTTGCACATGGCCGAGAGATATCCGAAGTTCACCGAGCTTCGCATGTAACGGACACGTTACCCTAACCACATTTGATGTATCCACGTGACAGGCAGAAGAAAAAGGGAGCACTGCGGGAGTCGGGACTCTTAACGCAGGCAGGCTCGAACGCGTCCTTGCCAACCGCTCTACAAGCGGTCCTCCCCAAAGTACCGATTTTAGTACTACATTCTCCAACACAAATGTCTCCCAACACAAATGAAACTCCTGCCCAGTTTTCACTCGTACTCATGAGCGACCAATTTACCGTTAAACATCACAGCAGAGCATGGCAAATTTCTACACATTCGATGACTAGCGAAGGTTCCAAAGCTCCCCTTGCATCCATCATCCATGTGCTGCATAGCTTATGTAAACCGGTCACCATGCATCATCAACCTGCAGACAGACAGAGCTTCCAAGAGAGAGAGATTGTCCTGGCTTCCTGCCGAGATCTCTCACAGCTCTCATAGCCTGCCTGCCCACACATCTCTCCACGCCGCCTGCTTCATGCCTCAATCATTTGGACCACGCCACGCCGCCGCTATCTTATAGTAGCATAATACTAGCATCATCATATTAGGTTTTGTGTACTCGCTTTATTTGATTCATAATTTATTTTACAACCACCGAAAAAAGTAAAACGAGCCGCACATGGCAGCGTCACCAGTAGGCAACAGGGAAGGTCGTCGAACCAAGAACTGGACGTGCATTTGGCAACGACCTGACAACGATGTGTTTGTGAGGGGAGGAAAACCAACTCCACTCACGTACACCGGGGGTTTTCTTTCTTTTTTTTTTTTTATGGTTGGACCGACGGCTTCCGTGTGGCTGCTGACGCCTCACCAAACCACTGCGTATTAGTATGTAGGAATGAACGAATCGGATGCTCAGATTACATGCATCAAATGATATGTATAATCTCTCACATCACATGGATGGGGACTTTTTTTTTTGTGTGTGTGTATTCTTATGTAGCTGGCTCGGTGGACTGATGGGCCATGCATGTTACGGGAGAGTGGATGGTAGCTGGGACAGAATCGCCTCACCTAAAAACTTCAACCAACAAAACATGCTCTTGACCCATCTAATGCGGTGCGTGTGTGTTTTTTATTATATTATAAATCTCTTTTATTTACGTGAACTGCACGTCGCTGTTTTTTTGGAAGCAGCTTTATTGTTATCTTCGTTTCATCAGAAAGAAACAATCTGTTCGGTCGGTCGTGTTTGGTAGCACGTTGTAATTGTATCTTTTTTTTTTTCGGTTGGTATACTAAACATGGTTACAAAGACGAAATCATTGTTGTTGTGACCACTGTTACTTTGCAGTCGAGACTAGCAAGTCAAATTTGTCTCCGACCATACTAGTTTAATTGGTTGATTTCAGTGTTGATTAGGCACCAAGTGCGCATTTTTACCAGAGCGTCTTACCTCTAAGACGAGCGTGCTGGGACCAATACAATGAACTCGACAACGGGTCGCTTTATCGATCAATCTGGTATCGCTCCCCAATGACACTAGCTAATGTTGTTCAGTTTGTGCCAAATTGTGTGCATGTTATAGTTATTTTTCGTTACAATTAATTATCTATTTGCCTAACATTAGCTCACTGTTCACATATATAGAGCTGAAGCAACACGGAGCTCCTCTAATTTGAGTTTATAAAGGAACCAATAATACATAGACCTTGACAGAGCCTAGCTTAGGATTCAAACACTGGTGTAGTACGATTTATGTGCTTGCTTGGTGAGTCAGGCTAGCCAAAGATCCGGCCAAACACGTTGAAAAAAGTCTACAAGAGTTACTATAACATACATATATAGAGGTAGACTAGAAAAAGGAGACCAGCTACTACTAAATGGTGGACACATGATCCACTAGATCATTTGATCATTGATGAGTCGAGCCTATTTTTCTGGCCTTGTTCGGATCCATCAAACTAACAATTAACTATTAGCTCATCTAACTATTAGTTAGCTAGAAAAAACCAGTTAATAGCTAATTATTAGCTAGGTGGTAGGTAAGATACAATAGCCGAAGACCTAAATAGATCTTGAGGTAAAATTTAATAGCTAACAATTAGTTGTAGAGTCAAACAGGTTTTGAATAACATTTTGCCATTTTTGTTGTGCTACGTCAAGGTCTATCTTCTCGTATATTTTAAGCCATGTTCGAATCCACCCAACTAACAATTAGTTATTAGTTAGTGGTAGGTAAAACATTAGCTAAAGATCTAAATAGATCTTGATCTAAACTTTAACAGCTAACTATTAGTTGTAGGGTTGACAGGTTTTTAATAATGTGATTTTATTATTTTTCTATCGTGCTGTTTTTTTCCTCATTTCTATTTCTCTATGAATCTAGTGCATGATCTACTAGCCATTTGGTGTATCTTGATGAGTTGGTCCACGTCGCATCTTAGTTTCTAGTACTATTTATTACAGAGTATATCTTATGCTCTATTTTGATCTACCAACTAACTCTTGGTTATATTAGCTAGAAGAAACCATCTATTAGTTAACTCTTAGTTGGGTGTTAGCTAAGACATTAACTGAACCTTAACCGAGGATCCAAAGTTCCAAACCGATCCAGCTAAATATGTTTTTGCCATTTCTATTATGCTATATTTTTTTACGATTCTATCTCTGTGTGAATACGATGCATTGCCACTTCACCTAGCGGTGGTTTTGGTTTCCTTGTCTGGTTAGGCGACCGGAGGAGAGTACAAGTCCAACGCATTAGGCCGGGAAATGGACTGCGCGCCGGAAAACGCCACAAGTCAAACCGTGTCCGCCCACATTTTTTTTCCCTATACGGAACCCCCACCCAATCCGCTCACTCTCACTCCAGCTGTTCACTGGACCGACGACCATGCTTCTTCACCCATCCAGAGCCTCCGCCCGTCAGTCACCTTCCTCCAAGCTTCGTCCTCGCCTCCTCCTTCCCCCATTCCTTCCCATTTTCTCACACCTCCGCAATAACTCCCTCCTCACCCCCACGCCTAACTAAATTAATCCGCCAAACACCGAGTGAGCCACGCCACCACACGCCGTCCGTCACGACTGCCCGCAGCGACCGAGCGAGGAAGGAAGGCGAGCGCCCAAGAAAACGCCGCGGCAGCCACCACCACCACCACCACCAACCCTTTCCCTTGCCCTTTGCCTCTCAGTCGCCCGCCCGCCCGTCTCTCCTACAAGAACCCCCGCCCCGACCGCCGATAGCTACCTAACTCCCACCCCGCTCTCTCGACTCCACCTTCTCTATTCTCCCCCTCTCCTTCGCCGGAGATCCATCCAAGAACCTACCTAGGGGGCAGGCGGCGATGGGAGGAAGGAGGGGCGCGATGCTCGCGGTGTTGCTGGTGGTTCTTGCGGCGGCGGCCGGCGGCGCTGGCGCCGTGGAGGAATCGGCCAAGGGGAAGTACTACGCGCTCTTCAACTTTGGGGACTCGCTCGCCGACGCCGGGAACCTCATCCAGAACGGCACCCCGGAGATCCTGGCCACGGCGCGCCTGCCCTACGGCCAGACCTACTTCGGCAAGCCCACCGGTCGATGCTCCGACGGCCGCCTCGTCATCGACCACCTCGGTACGTACGACGGGTTGCTTCGGCTTCGTTGT
Source organism: Bothriochloa decipiens (assembly GCA_023333625.1). Taxonomy (NCBI): domain Eukaryota; kingdom Viridiplantae; phylum Streptophyta; class Magnoliopsida; order Poales; family Poaceae; genus Bothriochloa; species Bothriochloa decipiens. The sequence continues at coordinate 18,816,259 of CM041645.1, forward strand.
TTGCTTGCTTGCTTGCTCCCAGATTTGGGCGTGCGTGCCTGACGGGGTTTCCTGTGCTTTGTCTGCAGCGGAAGAGTTCGGCCTGCCGCTGCTGCCACCGTCCAAGGCCAAGAACGCCAGCTTCGCGCACGGCGCCAACTTCGCCATCACCGGCGCCACCGCGCTCGACACGCCCTACTTCGAGGCCAAGGGGCTCGGTGCCGTCATCTGGAACTCGGGGGCGCTCATGACCCAAATCCAGTGGTTCCGTGATCTCAAGCCTTTCTTCTGCAACACCACGGAGGGTGAGATGAGATTCCCACACCTTCTTCTCTAGCCTAATTAGATGAACCAACCAGTAGTGATGCATTAGATTAGAAAATTGGGAGATCATTAACTATAAAACTTACTACAGTTGCCTTCATTTCCTTTTGCAGCATGCAAGAAATTCTTTGCCAAGGCGCTGTTTGTGGTCGGTGAGTTTGGCGGCAACGACTACAATGCGCCCCTCTTTGCGGGCATGGGCATCCCAGCGGCCTACAAGTTCATGCCCGATGTCATCCAGGGCATCTCTGACGGTATTGAGGTAGGGGTTTCCCCCCTTCCCTTTGTTGTGAATTGTAGAAGGTCAGTTGTTATGGGACGTGTTTCCAACTGCAAATGTTTTGTGCAGGCACTGATCACTGAGGGGGCTGTGGACATGATTGTGCCTGGCGTCATGCCCACCGGCTGCTTCCCAGTGTACTTGAACATGCTTGATGTGAAAGAAGGGGGATACGGCGCCCGCAGTGGGTGTGTCCGCGAGTACAACACATTCTCCTGGGTGCACAATGCACATCTCAATGCCATGCTTGAGAAGCTCCGGGCTAAGCACCCCAATGTGAGGATCAGATATGGTGATTACTACACTCCAGTTGTCCAGTTCATGCTTCATCCTGAGAAGTTTGGTGAGTTGTTACATTCTTGGTCTCTTTTATGTGATAAGTTTTGCTTAGATGCTGAGTCAACAACTACTCGGAGTCAAAATTGTTGTTGAAAGACACAACATATTATACTCTTAGATGGTTTAGATCTCGGTGGAGATACTTCTCTACTAGTGCATTGCAGAATATTTAAATCATGTTTTGAATGGCGAGTACAAAATTTGTGATTTCAAGATCAGTTGGGCTAGCTTAATGGTCAGAGTATCTTCAAAGCAAAGGTGCTTACCCTTGCTCATTTGGAACCTGCTAGTCTGTAAAGGGTCTTTTAGCTATCACTGCTATTGGTTCAGCTCATTTGAGTGCTGCCCATTAATAGTTGTCTACTTGAGAGGTGGCCTTTGAGCCTTTCCATTGAAAATGCGATTCCATTAGAATGGATCACTTGGAGCTAAAAGTAGAATAATTTGATTCCCTTCACTCTAATGATGTATTAGGACTTAAAAAAATAGTGGTTCTGGTAACAGGTTAAAATTCGAGGTCAGGGCTATAATAAACCTTTTCCCATGATAGTTTTACCACTGATCCTTCTATGGCATTGTATTTGAGCTGAACTAGCTACTAGAATGACTTGCGTACCTGATTTAATAATATATGAACAGTAGACACATTTTTTGGGAAACAATCTCCCTTAACATGTTGTTAAGATGGACCTTTCATGACGTCAAAAGTGTATATGCACTGTTGCAAATAAACAAAATAATCAGCGCTTTGCTACCCAACCTTCTTACTTTTGCTGCTCCACTTTCTAAGCATTGCTGAATCAAAAAATCAACAAGTCCTTGTTGCGGCAAGTACTAACATCTAGGAATTGCTCAGTTAGCTGAACCATCGTTTTGGGCAATCACTTTTGTTTGTACCTACTACTTTCTTTCCTTGCTGACCATAATATTTTTAATATAAAAAATAAAATAACAGGAAAATGCGTATAACAACCATCTTCATCTAGAACGATGCCGTGTCTTTGTCACCTCTAGATCACATGTACCTGATTTCTAGAATTTCCATCGCCTCGTTGCCCTGTACTAGCAAGTAATCTGTACTTTATTTGGCTTGAATTTGCTTCAGTCATTAGGCCTTTGATTTTAATGCACGTCTATGCAGGGACCTAACTACCTGTGTTTTGTCATTCAGGTTTTCTCAAACAACTTCCAAGAGCATGTTGTGGGGCTCCATCGACTCCTGAGAGAGCAGCTTACAACTTCAATGTCACGGCCAAATGTGGTGAGCCTGGTGCAACTGCCTGTCCTGATCCAACAAACCACTGGAGCTGGGATGGCATTCACCTGACGGAGGCTGCTTACCGCCATATCGCCAAAGGCTGGTTATATGGGCCTTTTTCAGACCAACCAATCATCCAATCCTCATGATCACACCACTCCTGTTGTAGTCTATCAATCCAAGTAGCGCACTGAAAGAAAATGGAGCGGGGAAAGTAGTTCTTCCGTACAGTTCCAATGTTTGCATACATGTACATCTCCTTTTGATTGTATTCATTTTGCCATTGGGGGTACAAAGGTGGGATAGGAGGCTGCACAAAGGCCTGATTTCTTGATTTGTCAGAGGGTATAAATATGAAAAATGTAACGCACAGATAATCATGTATATTGTGTCCCGGAAATGTGATACAGACTGTCTGCTTGAGCAGCTTCTGATTCTCTGATTAAAAATGTGCCAGTTTTGCGATTCTTATACTGCGGCTTTTGTCTGAACATGGTGTGGATCGTTGTTCAGAGATGGATGAGCTGTGTGTGAAGTCATATGAACACACACATGTAAGTTCAGTTTGTAGCTGTAAATAATTAGAATACTGCCAGCAACTATCTTTTAGTGATTAGTGAACATGGCTTTGCTCTGGCTAGGAGAAAGAATCTGCAATATAAAACTGGTGGTGATCTGAACGGAAGGATTTGAGAACAATGCATGCAGGTGGGAGTTGAGAGTTGAAACCAATGAACTGGAGCTGATCTATTGTTGTACGAGTAGTTGGAGTTGTTTTGTTCCACTGCCATGTGGGTTAGCAGCCCACGAGCTCTATTTTCGCTTTTCAAGTGAGCCTAGACCCTATAGCTACTGGTTTTCTAGTGTGAGTTGTAAAGAGAGTTCTTGGGTACTTATCAACCAACGAAATCCGTTCAAACTACGGTGGCAATGCGAACAAGAGCATATTTAGACAGACATTAGCATATTTGGACATTAGTGTTTGTACTTCTCAATCAAAACAAGAGATTCGTTTTCAACCATACTCTGTCTGCAGTAGTAGAGTAGTAGTAACCCAGGTTCCAGAAGCCAGAAGGCATAGTCAACGTTCCACATTTTTTTTGGGTGCTTCACAACTTTTAGCATCGCCTTCGTAAAAAGTTTTAATATAAGCAATACTGTGTAAATCATACTTTTAATATGGTTGGGCTCCTTCAACTGTTCATCAGTGATCTGTTCAACATGTTATAAAAAGAAGAGTAAATTACACCCATCATACAACAACTATCTACGTGGGTGTATGTTAATCCAATATCTTATAATTTGCTCAAATTAATATAATAACTATTTAGGTGGGTACATGTTGATCCAACATCTTCTAATCTATTTAATTTCAAGCGAGAACTTGGCTTATTAGTGCATATACGGCCCAAGTATTATAACAATATGTCTTTTTATACTCTAACACGCCACTCAACTTGAATCGTTTGCTATATATGATATCATTTATAAATATGGCTGAATATAAAAGGTCCCATTGAATTTATAAATATTGAAAATATCAAACCAATCATTTCTTTCTATACTATATATAATATTATTTTTATTTCATCAGCTTTCATCCCTATACCCTTGATCATTCATGGTTTGCTAAACTTGATACATTGGTTGTTCACCGCATAAGAATTAGGGCCTAATAGGTTCTTTTTAAAAACGAGAATCGATAAAATTTGGTTTTTTGTTTTTTGGTTTAGTTATAACCAAAAGAATGAAATTCTTGTGTCAGTTTACCAACCCAAGAAAAAAGAAATAAAAAATAAAAAAAGAAAAGACCACCATCGTTGAAAGGATGTAATTAGCAAATAAAAACAATATAGTAGACATAAAAAAGAAGACAATGCAACCGTTGCACCTAGAATGATTCAGAAAAAGTCTAAAGAGAGGGTGAAAAGATCTATTAAAAACTTAAAACTTAACTAAGTGAATTAACAATTGCGATTGTTTCGCAGACTCCCACAAAAATTTTAAAAGGATAGGTAGTGAGCACTTGGTTTCCTTTAATCTTACTAAACTAAAATTAAAAATAGAATTTGGAGTAACCTTTTATATTAGGTCAAATTTATAAATAGTATCATAATATAGGAAACGAGGAGTATTGGAGGAGTATTCGATGAGATGAGTGTGTTAGAGTGTATCTTTCAGGGATAGTGACTAAGAGTGTACAAAGACACATCGTTATAATGCTTGGACCGTATATACACCAATGAGTCAAGTTCTCGTATCAAATTAAACAAATTAGAAGATGTTGGACTAATATGCATCCACCTAGATAGTTTATGCATTAAATTGGATAAGATACAAAATGTTAGATTAATATGCACCCACATAGATAGTCCCACATAGATAGTTGTTGTATGATGAGTGCAATTTACTCTAAAAAAGAATCGATCCGTCCAACAGAGTATAACGTGCAGTATTATCCGGTTGCAGTTTGCAAGAGGTATCACCGGCAACAGTGGTTTTTCTTGAGACCACATTGTTGTGCGTTTTTTATTAAACAGAAATAAAATTTTGTTATAATACTGTAGGCTCGGTAACACCCTGGTTACCAACGTCTACCCCAACCAACAGACACGTAAACTCTCAGGCCATCTCATTATCCAGGCCCTCCAGATTGAGGTCACTGGCAACAGTGGTCGGGCTCTGCACAATGGGGTTTGGACCGTCAAGGCGTAGAATATTGTCACATGGCACGGACGTCTTCTCTCAAAGTTCAAAATGCACGCTACGTCAATCTTATGCTCGCTAGAACGCCGACACTAGTGTCTAGAGATCCGCGTGCAGGTTATTACTGCAACCAGGATGATCCAAAAAAAAATAACAATGAATAATAAAATAGAAAATTCGCTGCAACCAGATGCAAATAGTTTGACTTCGATCGAGGCACCCGCGTGCTACGTACAGGGCGTACAGTCCATGAGTCAAATACAGAGCCCAATTTCTTTCGTTTGGGGATGGGGTGGGGATAGAAGATCAGGATCTGAGAAAGGATTGTGTCTGTACGGCATTTATTTCAGACAAACTCGGAGTTTGATTAAAAATTAATATTGTCCATACGTTTAGTAATAACTTACTCAAACCCCAGCCTCTGCACATTTGTGCAGGAATGACTGTTGGCTATTTTTTTTTCCCAGACCTCGCAGTACGGGAGCCTACGACACTAGATACGTCCGTTCGTTTAGTAATAACTTACGAGATCTAATCCATAGAGGAATTATCATGTACTTGATAGATGGTACGAGAGTATGTGGATGTAAGGTAGTGGTAACTTAACCTATATGATTGGATAACCCGTAAAATAGTGATATAAGATATTGAGATAAAAATAGTCATCCACTATGGAGAGACTTTTTAAAAAGGTCTATGTCTGATGCACTTTTCTTCTATGCTTTATGGGAGATTGATTTATATCTTGATGTGATACAGGTGCTTGCTTAAGTAAAGGTGCACTATATAATATTTTACGAGAAACACACCTATACGATGAGTTTGGTTACTAGCTATAATCTATGAGTTTGAGTAGTCTAGATACTTGTCAAAGTCCTTGGAGTTTGAATTACATGCTTCAACTAGAGGGGATGTTCTTGACAGCCTAATATATCATTAAAGGATTGAGGTAAAACTTACTTTTTTTCACACAAAATTATTAATTTAAGGCTCAATCCATTGCTCAGTTGTGAATACGTGTGTAGCCTCGATTTTAGACAAATGCTCAACTTAACAATCTTCATCGAAACATAGTATAACAACAACAGCGAAACCAAAAGCATTTCTTATGTGTCTTGGAATTTGGTGGGGATTGTTGGTCTTAATTGTGTTTATGAGCCTATTGAATCTAATTATCAAATAAATTCTCAAAGCCCATGTTTAATGTTAGGACTGATATGCTTGAAATCCCACATGAGAATTTGAGAGGAGTGACATGCATGTGCACGCTAAGTCGTGATGAATAGCTATATCAGATAGGTCGTTGACCAATGGGAGCGATGATGCCGGTGCTGAAAGTGCCTTCAGCATTTCTCCTATCTCTGGATACATTCTATTGACTTTTGTTGCTTGTTTTTTTTTTCACATGATCAGTTTGCTCAGCATGTTTAGAATAACGAGTAATACATGAACATAATTATTTCCATAAATATCTTTATATATTTCTAGATTAAAATATACCACCTGAATTTCTAACTATTGCTTTCTTTGTTTTCCAATTAAAGTGGTATTTGTAGGATTAGTCTTTCCAGCATATTACATATCCCCCATCTTTTATAAAAGCCTATACATGTCATCTTTTATAATTAGTATTGGAGCCTTTTATTTTCTTACAGACTACCAATACTTTTAAAATGGATGAGGGGGTGGATCTTCTACATTTGAAGAAGAGGAGGTGAATCTCTTGCATTTGAGTGATAGAAGGTGAATTTTGAGTACTTGAAGCGGTTAGGGATACAACAAGCAATCAGTTGGAGCAACCAGAACCATTTATATTGGATTCATTACCTAATAATAATTAGTTGGTATAACTATTATCTAATTTGGTCCAGTAGACTATACTAGATAACTACTATCCACCGGGACCCAAACAGATCCCGATATGCTGGAGACGGTGGGTATCAAGGCCACATTAAACCATGGGCTCCAAAGAATGAACGCCACACATGTCTTTAGCACTGTCTTCGTCAATGGACATCTGATTCCGGCCACACTCGAGGAGCCGGTGGAATACCTCGCTCGGGGCGGTGTTGACGCCAGTTCCTCGCCGGTGCAGATCACCCCGAGCTTGAACACGGTCGGTTGTCGTCCTGATTGGCCGGGTCCTGAATTTCACCGTCGACCAAGTCCATGCACGGGCTACTGTTCTTGAACCGCTTCGTCGTCACCCTCTTCGCTAGACAGCTCCCGGACTCCGTGCCACCATCCCGTGGCCCCCTTCCTGTCGTCAGTTTCAGCAGCACCACCCTAAAGCTATAGACATCCACCTTATCACTCATCTTTACTCCGCTAACATAGTATGCAGCCGAAATTACGCAATGATAAAGTTTTTCAGAGAAATGACCCCACTACATCGTTTTTGGTTGGCTAACTTCAAAAATCAATGTCTTCTTCAATCTCTTAGATTCAAGGATGACCTTAGGTCATCCTTTTGTTTTTGGCTTGATGCTTTCAGTTAATCTGGTTGTAAGTATAACCCTGTGTTTTTCTTTTTAATTTAATACAAAGTTTACTATGGGAATCTCCCCTACAGTTTTTACCTAAAAAAAAAATACTATGCAGCCAAATGCTCTCAGGTAATGCACATTTTCGCAAAGGCCACACATGGAAAACCAAATAATCTCACGTTTCCGTAACTTTTTATTTTTGTAGAATCACAAAGTTACATTCATAACTTTTGTGCATAACATTTCAATAGTGCTTCAATTCGGGTGTATGTCCGAACGTTGCGAGCAACACTGCGCCTGGCCGCTTTTGCCCACCCTGCTCAGTCCCCTTGCAACTGCGACAGTTTCTCACTCCTGTTGCTCGCCCCACCCGTGTGGATTCGACCCGCATGTCGAGGCCATCCCTCACCGCATCCCCATCCTACGTGTGCGTTACCTGTGTTCTCCCCATCTCTTGCTCTCTATCTCGTGTGCACTGACAGCAAAGTGATTTCCAATCCGACCCCTTCTCCAACCTCGTTGGGACGCCTCACCTCAGCGGCCCTTGCAGATCGCCGCTGGGTGCATGTGCCTGGGCACCTCGAGTCGTCCTTTGGCCGAGCCAAGGGCACCCACGAGCATGACCGGATGCTAGTGATGCTCGCGCATCGCAGCTTGGTGCTAGCTCCCACCCCGACTGCAGGTACGTTGTAGTTGTTTTATATGAATGTTGCAAAAGTAGATCGATGATGTCGTATATATTGCATATGTTACAAGTGTTTTAGAGGCATGTTGTAAGCATTTGTTAAAAAATGTTTTATATATTCGAGACGTATGTTGCAAGCATTTTGATTTAGATGTTGCATATGTTTCATATATACGTTTCAGCGGTACGCTCTAAATATTTGATTTGTTTCAGCTTGCAAGTGTATTCATGTTGCAAGCTATAAGTATTTTGTCTAAATGTTGTATATGTTTCGCTTAAATGTTTTTTTTGCGATATGTTTCACATAAATATTTGGCAGAGCGCCGCTGTGGGAAAATGAAAAAGTGAACCCTACTTTGGAACCACTACGGCGAGGCGCGTTCTCTCCGTGTCTAACGATCGCTGTTTTGGATTTGGATACAGAAGTAGACTTGGCCGATGACCCCGCTTGAGACAGGAGGAGTCAGGAGTGGCTAGCGAGAAGCCTCATTTATCCAGCCGGAGCTGACACGGCAAGGCAAAGCAACCGTTCAGTAGCCACATACCCAGCCCAGCTCCACGGTGTAAGTCTCGAATACAACGACACTTTTTTCGCGACCGGGACTTCACCCGTTTTTTATTAAGAGAAATTAAACAAAATTACAAACTAACTATGTCATAGAGGCAAGATGACGATATCACATAGCTAGGCCCTATCTACTGGATACAAATGTTTATTATTACATGATTTCACCGCTTTGCGACATAAAATATGAAAAAAGAAACTTGCAGCTCTCATACGGCGGCGCCCGCACGGCGCGCACTCTGCCGCTTGCCATGTAATAGGATCTGCATGGCCATCTCAGCTTCACCCGCCAACGCGACTTTGAGCGCCGCCTCATAGAATTCCTCAAATATTGCCTCATCTGGGCGCTCTGTCTCGACCTCGTACCCAAGCTTTCTCATGAGGACCTTCCTTGCCTGCGTCTCAGGTCCTTGGTCTTGGCGGCAAGGCGGGCGTTTCACTTGGGCAGCCACTCGAGCGTGTCATCGTTGGGTACCGCCCTGGTCGTCTGCAGGATCGGCGTGGAGAGCAGCGGCTGCGGCAACGGCTTCTTGAATGTGTTGATGAAGGCGTCGATCGAGGCGGTAGTGAAAGGCTCTTCCCTGCTGCTTGCCACGGCACCATCAGGGCCTGCCCATCAGCGGTTGCACCAATGTGGTCTACGACGTCCTCCATGGTAGCACACGGGGTTATGACAGAACCATGCACCATGCTTGGCCCTTCAACGGCGGCACCCATGGGATCCACGACGTCCTCCATGGCAGCGCATGGGTTTAGGACAGATGCATACACCGAGCTTGTCCCACTCTCCATGCCCTCCGCTCCCGCCCCGCCATCCGTGATCTTAGCTGGTGACGTCGCACACCCTGAGGTAGCAACGCCCGCGGCCCCAGAGCCCAACGGATCAACCTCAGAGCCTGGTGGGTCATCCTCTATCACATTGTAGCAGGGCTCCTGGACCATGTCGCACGGGTCCACGAACAGGCCCAATCCACTAGTCGGCGGTCTCAGGAACTCCGAGCGGCCCACTATAAGTGCAAACTCCTCATCTAGGGACCTTCGTACCATACCACGATGGCTGGAGGGCGTCAGGTGAGCCCTAGGGTCGCAATCGATGGAGAGGGCCGGAAGCTGGCCCACGACGCCTGCCATCCCCATGCCTGCTGTACCCACAGCTTTCGGCGTGCGACAGAGCGCTGCCTCAGCACACATGGGGTCGTCGGACGTAATCTGGACAGGAGAAAGTAAACGGTCGGCGTCTGGACCGAGGTCAACCGCGCAGTCCATACACCCATCTCCACGCGTCAGCTCCATCGTGGGAAATCTGCTGCCAAGCGCCGTGCCCAAATTCGCGCATGTCAGCGACGCGAAAGGGCACCGCACCTGGCCCACCGTGATCGTGTGAGTGGCCCCACACCGCTGGGGAGGCGCATCGAAGATCTGTTGCAACCTCTGGTCGCGAGCGCCGCCAAACTTCGATGTTCGCGGCCGCGCACCGCGACCGCCCCTCGCCAGCATGGGCGACGCAGGCTGCTGCAGCACCCGGCTCGGAGGCAGAGGAATGGCGGCGGGCTCAGCAGCGACCACAACGACTGGTGGGCACGGCTCAGCCAAGGCAGGCGACTTAGGCAACGGCGGATCCGGGGAGGCCAACGCCGCTCGAACCTTGGAGGTGGATCTCTGCTGACAACGATTCATGGGTGAAACACGGCGGCGACGCGCCGCATCCCCACGCCCCGGCGTACGATAAGGCGACCAGTTGCCATTCTGAAGGTCAGCATGAAGGGCCCCAGGACAGTGGCGTGCCTGGTGCCCCTCCTGCAGGCAGGTGAAGCATCTGGACGGAAATGAGCAGTTGATTCTCACGTGGTCATTGCTCAAGCAATTGAAGCACCTCCCGATAAGAATCTGCGGGACCGGACGAGGCCTGCGGGTGGTGACCGCGCGACGCCAGCGACGCCTGCTCTCGATCTTGCGGAATCCCTCCGCGTCCGGCGCTGTGCTCATGCACACCGGATGGGCGACGATGTACTTGAGCCTCTCCGGCACGGCCCTCGGCGGACGACGGACCTCCCGGCACACCGCGGTCATGAGGCCCGAAGGCTCATCCCTGCGACGGCGCACCCAACGTTGGCGACGATGGCGGGCAGGGGCCTTGCTCTTCCCTGGCGGCGGCTCTGACGACACGCGCTCTGGGTGGGCAACGACAGACGGTAGCTGGCGCGGTCCCGAAGCACCACGCGTGTGCCTGCGGCCACGACGACGGCGACGACGAGCAGCCTCGATGTGGGCCGACAAGTGGGGTGCGTCGGACCCAGCTGCAGGAGCCGCGGCCCTGCCCGAAGCCGCATGCCCGGCGGCGGCATCAGGTACTACCAGCGGCTGCTTCCGGCAGCACGACTCGCGGCCATGACGGCGGCGACGACGACGCGAAGCACGGGGGCGACGAACAGCCTCGCTGCGGCCCGACGAGTGGGGTGCGCCAGCCGCGACCCTGCACGGAGTTGCATGCCCAGCGGCAGCATTAGGCGCAACCGGCGGGTGGGCAACCTCCATGGCTGCCTCACATAGCACCGCTGCAGACCGCGGAGACGTGGCACGGTGAGCCTCACGGGCAGCAGCCAGGTACGACGGGCGCGTGGCAGGCGAAGCGAGCTCGTCGAGTCATCTTCCCATCGTCGGGATTTACTCCTGCCGCTGGATCGAACGGCGGGGAAGAAGGGTAGGGCCTGCGGAGATAGTGATGACGGCGATGGCCTGTATGAGCAAGCAGCCACCTCGTCGTCATCCTCGTCATCCAGCACGTCTTCAATGGTGACGACCTCCGCGTCCTCCCGCCATCCAGCCGCGTCAGGCGCCAGAGGGGTGGACGCTGCCGGCGACAGCAGAGCGCCCGCGGACGTTGGCGGCGAGGGGGTAGCACCGGGCAGTGGGGAACCCGCGTCGAAGGCAGGGCCCCCCCGGTGGCGGAGGAGATGTCTCCGGCGGCGGCAGCTCGCAGGTGGGCTGGAGAGGGGCAGGACGGAGGGGAGAGGCCAAATCTTGCCCACAGGGGAGCAGATCAGGCTCAGGGGAGTCCAGATCCGAGCTTCGATGGGAGAGCTGGTGGCTGGGCTGGTAGATCGGCTGGGGGAAAGCAGTGGCGGCGCCGTCGCTAACGGGAGGGAGGAGCAGGTCGGGGGCTGCAATGCACGTCGATCCCAGCAGCAGCTAGCTGTAGCTGCAGCAGAGATTGACCGTTCTTTCGTCTGGTTCCCAAATACAACGACACTCCTACACGCTTCTCCAGTTCATTCACCATCACCAGTAGCCATGCCAAACCTCCTCGTCGTCCTCCTTATCCCCTTCTTCCTTAATTCCATTTCCGATTTGGCACACGCCGATGACGCCGAGCTCCAAGCTCTCTTGGCCATCAAGAAAGATTGGGCCAACCCTGCTGCCCTCAGATCATGGAAGCACCTCAATCTGTCAAGCAATGGTTTCAGCGGCAGCGTGCCGTTGGCGATCGGCGCATTCCTGAAGCTCAGGTCGTTGGTCCTCGACACTAATAGCTTCGATGGGAGCTATGTCGTCATCGGCAACCTCACGCAGCTCGAGACCCTAACTCTGGCAAGTAACCCCTTCGAGCCAGGCCCTATCCCCTGTGATTTTGGCGACTTGATGAATCTAAAGATGCTATGGATGTCAGGGATGAACCTGATTGGTCCCATCCCTGACACACTGTCATCGCTCACTGAGCTGACGATGTTGGCTTTGTCAGACAATAAGCTTCACGGCAAAATTCCAGGGTGGATTTGGAAGCTTCAGAAGCATGAGATCTTGTACCTCTATGACAACAGCTTCACTAGTGCAATTGGGCCAAATATCACCACCATGAAGATTCAACAGATTGACCTTTCTGAGAACTGGCTCACCGGACCGATACCAAAGAGCATCGGCAACTTGAGGAACTTGTCGTTGCTCTACTTGTACTTCAACAACCTCACCGGGCTGATTCCGTCGAGCGTCGGGCATCTCCCGAAGCCCGCGGACATCTGGCTGTTCAGCAACAGGCTCTCCGGCCCCCTCCCGCCAGAGCTTGGGGAGCACTCGCCGCTGGGCAACCTCGAAGTGAGCAACAACTAACTCAGCAGCGAGCTCCTGGACACGCTCTGCTTCAACAAGAAGCTCTACAACATCGTGGTCTTCAACAACAGCTTTTCAGGCGTGTTCCTGGCTATGTTTGCGGAGTGCCACACAGTGAAGAGCATAATTGCGTACAACAACCGCTTCATGGGAGTGATCCAAGGGTAGTATGGTCGGCGTCCCCCAACCTGAACACCTTTATGATACAGAACAATTTCTTCAGTCGAGCTCTTCCAACTGATATGCCTACTAACATCAGGCGGATTGACATCGGAAACAACAACTTCTCTGGCGCAATACCAGCGTCTGCTACTGGCTTGAAATCATTCATCGCAGATAACAATCAGTTCTCTGGTGAGCTCCCAGAGGACATGACCAAGCTTGCCATCCTTACTGTGCTGTCTCTTGCTAGGAATCAGATTAGAGGATCCATACCAGTGTCCATCAGAGCCCTTGATAGGCTTAATTACCTCAATCTTAGCGGCAATCAGATATCAGGAGAGATCCCGCCAGCCGCCACTGGATTGCTCCTGGCACTCACCATCCTTGACCTCTCAAACAACAAGCTCGAAGGCCAGATACCAGAGGCTTCAGCAATCTCCACCTCTCGTACCTAAATCTCTCGTCCAATCAGCTCGTCGGAGAGGTGCTAGTCGCACTACAAGCGCCCACGTACAACGCTGCCTTCTTTTGCAACCTGGCTTGTGCGCGAGACAGGATACCGACATGTCCCTCCCGACGTGGCCTCAAGAAGGAGGTCACAGTTCTGCCAGAATAATCACTAACCTGACTGCAGCAATTTCTGGCATTTCTTTCATCAGCTTCTTTTGTGTCATGGGATGGTTTGCGCTCCGGCGGCGCAAGCATGTGACATCTGTTAGATATAATCTGCTGCTCTCCCACGTTTCACTCCACCAGTCGAGGGGCGAGAAAAGGTCAGCAGTGCTGTCCATCATTTCCATTGTAGCAGTATGGCATTAGGCCATCACCGATGCTGTAGCAGTAAGGTACCAGTAGAGGTTCCCTCACCTACGTCTTCAGGTGATGTAGGCATAGTACTAGGAATAGTTGTACACTATAGCCAGGCCTCCCGTGTTTCTAGTAGAGGGTTGAGGATTGTATAAATGTGTATGATATGCAATAGAAAAGGCAGTTCTTTGGCCACGAATCTCTGCGGACTTAGTTTTGGCCAACGCTGAAACAACAGAGCAGAGTGTGTGTGTTCAGAGAGCTTAGCTCGTCTTCTTCCTTGGTTCAGGGGAGGAGCTCGAGGGTAGGGTCGAGCAGGAGCTGCTCGCCCGAAATCTGGTCGGCGGCCAACGCTGCTGGTCATTGCCACTGGTCGGCACCTTCCTCATGTGGTCGGCAGTGGTCGATGCTAGGTTCTAGCGCCAACACATGGTATCAAAGCCGTACATCATTGCTAGGCCCAACGGCTGGCGATGGCGGATGCGGTTCTGCAGGATGCGGGCGCTGAGGGGCAACTCCAGCCAGTGGCGCAGCCACAGCAGGTGGAGGTGCGCGTGATCAAGGAGTATGGCGAGACCAACTCCGCACCAACTACGGCCAGTGGGCTATGCAGATGAAGTGGAAGCTGCGCGCCCGGAGGTGGTGAGCGGCCGTCGAGACTGGGAACGCCGGCGAGGAGGCGGAGGTGGGCGTCATGGAGGCACTCATGGCTTCCATGCCTGGCGAGTTCCATGAGGCGCTCGGCCAGAAGGACACAGCGAAGGAGTCCTGGGAGATGCTGGCCTCGTTCCATGTCGGCTCGGATCGAACCAAGCACGCGTAGGTGCGGCAGCTCCGTCATGAGTTCAAAGACATTCGGTTCAAGTCCAGGGAGACGGTGGAGGACTTCACGCTGCATCTCCAGTCGTTGGCCAGCCAGGTGGCCACCTACGGCAAGCCGCTGGAGGACGAGGATCTCGTCAGGAAGCTACTCTGTGTGGTGCCTCCGAAGTACTCGCAGCTCGCCATGTCCATCAAGACAATGTTGGATATTTCCACCTTGTCCCTCGAGGATGTGGCGGGGCGGCTGTGGGTTGTGGAGAGTCATGGTGCAGGGTCGCAGGAGCGGGAGGACAACAGCAAGCTGCTGCTGACCAAGGAGGAGTAGACTGCGCGCATGAAGCAGTAGCAGTCCAGGGAAGGCTCCTCCAACCGCGGTGGTAACCGTGGGGACAAGCGGCGTGGCAAGGCGTCGCAGGGCAAGAAGCGCAACATCGACCCGAACGCGTGTCGGTGTTGCGGGAAGATGGGGCACTGGGTGCGGGAGTGCCCGGAGAAGAAGCGAGAGAAGGAGGCCCACCTGGCTCAGGATGACAATGACGACGAGCACACGCTGTTGATGGGGGTGTGCTATGTGCTGGAGGGCGATGAAGCAGAGAAGGCAGGGGCGGAGCAGGAGACTGCGCCGTAGGCTATCCATCTCGACGCGCAGCGCGCGCAGGCCCATCTTGGCGCAGTCGACGTGCTGGAGCAGGTGGGGGTGTCCCGGGAAGTCATCTCCGATGAGGCGGGGGACGAGCCCATGGCTAGAGAGGCGGAGGAGCTACCAAGCCCAATCGCAGAAGGCTCGCCTGCTCACTCCTCTGTTTTCGGTGGCGACGAGGCCGGCGGAGCACCGGTGACTGGGGAAGCCAAGGTGGTGGAGTTTGCGGCGGAAGCAGAGGAGCCTGTGGCGGCTGAGGTGGAGGAGCAACTCACCCTCGATCGTACTCCGTCTCGTGGAACATCTCCTCGACAGGAGATCGCGACCGAGGGACGGGGGGCTCCCGCCTCCGGGGGGCGGCGACCACGAGAGGCGAGTCCGCAATCGAGTTTCGCGAGTCCGCGCTTGTGGGTCGCGCGAGTTCGTCCGCTGGCTGGAGCAGCCTCGAGGATCATGGCGCTGTGTCTGAAGGCCGGGGCGGTCTCAACGGTCGTAGGGCCAAGACTGGTGCCCGTGGAGTCGACACTGGGAGTCGTGGCGTTTCGCCTGAATGCAGCGGGCGTTCCATCCCTGGGACGACAGGATGCGACATCGTGGCTGGAGGCCTGATCGAGGGTCGCAACCCCTCAACCGTGTTCACGCGTTGGGAAGCGTCAAGTGAGGAAACAGGGGCCTCGACCCCTGTCGTGAAGGCATTGACCTCAGGACGAGCGTTCCTGAGCGCGCGACCGCGAGGCTCGACCGAGGAAGGAGTCTCGATCGCAGACCTGAGGGCCTTGATCGCGGGAGGGGGCCCGACCGTGTGTCAGAGCCCCTCGATCGAGAAGCTGGTAGCCGTGATTGCACCAGGAGGAGTGACCATAGGCACGACCTCGACCGCGGAAGGAGGAGCCATGTTCGTGCGCGGGTTGGGGCCCTCGATCGGAAGGAGCTCCGACCGCGGGAGGGGGCTCGACCATAGGGCCGGGCGACTTGTTCGCGAGGGGGGGGCTCGACCCCGACCCCGAGCACGAGTACGGGGCGGACAGGCTCAATCACGCTGGTGACATCGATCGGGGAAGGCTTCGACTACGTATGGGATGGCCTCGAGCCTGCGACAGTCGGGCTCAATGACAGGGCAGGCAGCCTCAGGCCCGGTACTGGTGGCCCGACCGCAATCGAGGGGGGCCTCGAGCGTCGCGAGTCGGACAGCCCCAACCGTGGGTCGTCAGGACCCCAGGGCCTTGAGTGTGGACGGAAGAGTCTCGACCGCGGAGCCTCGAGTGCAGACCGCGCGGAAGGCCTCAAGCCCGATCGCAGCGTCCTCGACCACGAGTCGGTTAGACTCGACATCACGCTGGGGAGGCTCGACCGCGGGGCCGCAGGGCTCGATCGTGCCAGGGCCCTCGATTCCAAAACAGGCAGGGCCGGGACTGTGGGAGGTCGAGCGTGAGGGGGCCCTCGACCACCGAAAGGAGGGTCGAGCATGGAACTTCTCCGCGGTGAACGACTCCGCCTCGAGGAACTACGGTGGCAACCATCGAGTATGCAACACCACCATCGGACATCACGGACTTCATGGACGCATACCACGATGGCAAGGAGGTCTGGTTCCACCGCTTGGATGACAATATGAAAGATACAATGGCACCCCTCGACGACGACCCTACTCTGCTTCTTATGAGTGCAGAGGAGCCGACCACGTTCGCCGTTGCGGAGCGCGATGTAGCATGGCGGAAGGCGATGCTGGAGGAGCACACCTTGTACACCCGACGACGGGGGAAGGAACCGGACATTGTCGGGGTGTATACGGGGGCGCGGACGGTGGACATCGCCGCGTTCAAACGCGAGATGGCGGCTGGTTTTGGAGATGAGCAATCTCAGCGCGCTCTCCTGCTACCTCGGCATTGAGGTGGAGTAGGGGAGGGACTTCATCATGCTAGGGCAGCAGAGGCTGCTGGAGCGGGCTGGCATGGCGGATTATAAGTCCATGCCAATGACGATGATGGAGGAGTGGTTCAAGCTGTCGGTCGGATAGAGGGTCACGGAGGATCCGTGGCAGGGTCACTGGACGACGGAGAAGAGGCTGACGACATTCAGTGAGGCGCTGCGGAAGTCCAGTGAAGGTGAGCAAGGGCTCATGAGGTTTGGCAACGCGGACAAGGCAGGCGACGTGGATGAGCGGTGGAGTACCTTGGGTGTACTTGGCGGCGCCATTCGCCTGACAGTCGCTAAAGCAGAAGACGGTGGCGCTGTCGACCTTCGAGGCGGAGTACATCACGGCAGCCACCGCGGCATGCCAAGTCACTCGGGCGTCTCAGGAGCTGAGTCAGAGGATTGGCATGGTTGAGGTTAAGGGTTAGCAGCAGGATTAGGGGAAGATTGTTAGATATAATCTGCTGCTCCCCCACATTTTCACTCCACCAGTCGAGGGGTGGGAAAATGTCAGCGGTGCTGTCCATCATTTTTGCTGTAGTAGTATGGCATTAGGCCATCACCAATGCTATAGCAGTAAGGTAGCAGTAGAGGTTCCCTCACCCACATCTTCAGGTGATGTAGGCATAGTACTAGGAATAGTTGTACATTGTAGCCACTCCCGTGTTTCTAGTAGAGGGCGGAGGATTGTATAAATGTGTATGATATTCAATGGAAAAGGCAGTTCTTTGGCCACCAATCTCTGGGGACTTAGTTTGGGCTAATGCTAAAACAACAGAGCAGAGTGTGTGTGTTCAGAGAGCTCAGCTCGTCTTCTTCCTTGGTTCAGGGGAGGAGCTCGAGGGTAGGGTCGAGCAGGAGCTGCTCGCCCGAAATCTGATCGACGGCCAACGCTGCTGGTCAGTGCCACTGATCGGCACCTTCCTTAGGTGGTCGGCAGTGATCAGTGCTAGGTTCTAGTGCCAAAAACATCATCGTGAAAGATGATACCATTCGGGCTCTGAGTTTTACCGAGCAGGACATAATCGGAAACATTAGCGAGGAGAATGTCATCGGCAGAGGTGGGTCAGGAAAGGTGTACCGCATCAATCTTGGCAGCCACAACCACAAGGCAGGAGGACATGGTGGCGGCGACGGCGCGGCTGGTCACTCGACTTCGTCCACGGTGGCTGTGAAGAAGATCGGGAAGGACGGCAAGCCCGACACGAACAACGACAAGGAGTTTGAAGCAGAGGCGAGGTCACTGGGCGGTCTCCTCCACGGCAACATCATCAGGCTCCTCTGCTGCATGTCTGGCGACGACGCGAAGCTGCTCGTGTACGAGTACATGGAGAACGATAGCCTGGACCGGTGGCTACACCGCCGCGGAAATCATGCAACCACGTTGGGGCCACTGGACTGGCCAACGAGGCTGAGCATCGCCATAGACGTCACGAGGGGTCTCACCTACATGCACCACTGCTTCACGAGCCCCATCATCCACCGGGACATCAAGTGCAGCAACATCTTGCTCGACCGTGGGTTCCGAGCCAAGATCGCTGACTTTGGGCTTGCTCGGATCCTTACCAAGTCCCGCGAGTCGGAGCCGGTGTCGGCTGTCTATGGAACATTTGGTTATATTGCCCCAGGTGAGGTGATTACAACTCTGTTGCATTGCATTGCATCCTCTATGCAAAAATTTGATGCACTGACTTGAGATGTAACTTGGTTGCAGAGTATGTTAACAGGGCTAAGGTGAACGAGAAGGTGGACGTCTACAGCTTCGGAGTTGTGCTACTTGAGCTCACCATAGGAAGGGGGCCACAGGACGGCGGCACAGAGTCCGGCAGCTGCCTAGCGAAATGGGCGTCCAAGCGGTTCAATAACGGCGGTGGCCCGTGCGTGGACTTGGTAGACGGAGAAATTCAGGACCCTGCCCACCTGGACGAAATGGTAGCCGTGTTTGAGCTCGGGGTGACCTGCATCGGCGAGGATCCGGCGTTAAGGCCGCCCACGAGCGAGGTCCTCCACCGGCTCGTCTAGTGTGGCCGGAACCAGATGTCCATTGATGACGACACTGCCAAAGATGTGTGTGGCGTTGATTCTATGGAGTCTATCGTTTAAAGTGGCCTTGCACTCTGCTATCCAATCCAACTATAGCTGCTGCTGTATATGTACCATACATTTCTCAGCTGCGCTTTGACCTCTTCGTTTCAACTAGAATCAGGTGGTAACTCACGAGATACAAGGATTTATATCGTTTTAGGCCGGTGCGTAATAACCTAGCGGGTGATGTTGTGCCTGCCATTGTATTCATATGCGCAAAATGATTAATTGGATCATTTAGAAATGAAAAAGTGATTAAAGAAAATATAAAAGTCCAATCGTAAAATGAAAGGGTTTGGATGGAATCATAAAGTGTGGTAGAAAGAACTATATATATAGTTTTTTCTGCCACACATTCTTTTTATTATATTATCTTAAATTTATACATAGAATCAATTAGTAGATTGAAATAGTATTCTAACTCTAACTTCTTTTTTTCACTAAAGAAAAACACAAACAATTTTCTAAGAATAAGATCGAAAATAATATAAATGAAAAATGTGTGTTATGTTGTGAATAGCTTCGTGTAAGAAAGTGTAATTTTGCTCCTAGCTATGTCGTAGATTGGAATGAGGTCTTCGTGAACGTGCTGAGGGACCCTCCCCTTTATATGGTGAGGGATTACGATTACATCGTGGGTCATCGGCGTTACAAAGATTGAATTTCTAGTTTGTTACAACAGATCAGTCCTATTAGATGGCGGCAGATATCCTTGATACGTCGTGATCGATCTCCAAGCTGGCGGTCGCGTGCCAAGTCTTTTGTGGGCTTCATCCTCCGACGTCATCCACTCAACGTGCCAGACACATGGTCAGTGAGGATACCCTAGGCCCATATATCCGAAGTAGCCCTGTTAGGATTTAATGACAAGCTTGTGAAGCTACATAATCCTTTGGGTATCGTAGATCCCTGTAACCTTCGGGTGCTGCAAGCTCCAGTTAGCATTTCTCGGGTGCTGACACGCTTTGATTATAATTATAAAAAAAAGGTGTTCGATACACTCGTCGGCGTTGATGCCCTCCCGAGTTTCGAGAGTTACTCAGGTGAGAATCGTCCACCCGTTTGAATGCAAGTGGCTATTTGCGCGTCATCGAATCCTGTTCAAGATAAGGATCCACTTCCCACCCCTTAACTAATGGGAATGTCTTGATGACTATTTTCTGACTTAAATGCCAACCACCATCTCTCCCACTACCATCTCTCCCACCACTAGTTTCACCCTTCCCCCAAATCCCTTGGCATTTGACAGAGAGAGAGAGTGACTACATCTACATAAGGGCCACCAGTATTAGCAAAAATTGGTCTAGCGAAATCGAAATCATCCATTCCGACCTCTATGTACATAGCGATAAAAACAAAAGGAGCCCAGTGACTTTGCATTGCCGAGAATACATGCTGCAGCTGCAAAATGCAGACCTATGTTTTGTAAATTAACTTTGTTTCACAGACAACATCGTGTGTCATCAACCAAGCTTTCACCAACATCCTGGCGAGGAGCTTTGTTGTCGGCTACATTGACTATGAGTTAACGTCAAAATGATCTAAAAGTGTCCATGGGATCCTTTCGCCTCTCCTCGCCTCATCAACGAGGGTCTCATTTTGCAACTCCTCACCCCTTCGCATCCAAAGGGTTTCGACACCAAGTTTGGCACCATCGACAACCCTTTCATCAACATTTCGGTGACAAGTTTCACCATTAACATTAACTTCCTTGACAATAAATTCGCCAATAATTTTGACGTCAACAACACAACCTTCAATACCCTTTTGGCAATTGGGCCTCGCCAACAACTTTGGCATCATAAACAACATGTTCTCCAATGTTGCAGGTACGAGTTTGGCCATCAATTTGGCATCATCAACTTTGTCTTCCCCAACTTTTCAACCACGGGTTCCATTGGTAACTTTGGCATCGTCAAATATACCCTCGCCAAGGTTTCAACAACGCGATTAAACAATGACTTCAGCGTCACCAACACTTCGGGACTGAGGAGCTAGCATAGGCATCTTTGACTTTGTCCTCTCTAATATTTTTGAATGAAGTGGTTACTATCACCATCTTTGAAAGAACTAGAAGGATTCTCTGCGCGTTGCCTTGGGTATGAAGGAAGAATATAAATGGATTAGAATAATATTAACTAATAAGAATTGACCGATGTATATGCAGTGTTGGTAATGCAGGAACATGTGTATAGATTTATTAGCATAATCCTAGATATTGTATCCATACTGGATGATATGTCTCGCTGATATGGATATCATAATTCTTATGTTATCGAGCTAATCGCAAATAATAGTGGATTTCTGAGATGGATACCTAGTGGACTGTTGAGGTGGACGCTTGTCAGGAGAAATAAATAGTGGGGTCGATTATGGACTGTTGATATGGACGCTTTGCATGTCAAGAGAATTAGATAATGGTATTTATCTTTTATAAGAGTTACAGATTATAGATTTCTCACAAGCATGGGTCAAGAAGGATTGGCATGAAGCACATTGGACATGCGACATGCCTGAAAATAGAAGCTTTTCTTGGTGTCCATGAGTGAAGGTTTGAGGATATGATGTCATGATCATCTCCAACTAGTTCAAATATATTAACCACTTCAGCTATGTTGTGAAGAGCAAGCCACCAAGGACCCTACCATGACATGTAAAGATGACCTCCTGTCATAGCTCCCCTATAAAAGGGAAAGAGGGGGAGGTGGAGAGGGACCTCTTTCTACTTACCCATTTTGGGCTCTCTTCCTTTCTCTCCTTGGCTCTTTAATTTTGTTTCCTTAACCAATAACAGGCCCGTACCTATGAATTGGGAGACCTGAACGAAACATGTGATGTGGCTCTAAAATTTATATAAAAATAACATAATGAAAGAATAGTTTTGTAAATTTATTTATTTTATTTTGTTATAAAGATTCAAATATATGCTATTTTTATGGTACTTAGAACATATCAAATCTTGATGCTAAAACAATAAAAAATACGTGACACAAACCTCATCTGAAATTCCATGATTATAATGCAGAATTTTAGACTAATTTGCTTTTCAAGATACAATCCTAAACAACTGGGGATGAAAGTCGTGTGCCTGTGTGCGTACTGCGTACCGAGCTGTCGATGTCTAGGCTTAGCGTCTTGGGCGATGGTTGCGTGTTCGCTGCACTGCTGAACTGCCGATGTCTATAGCAGTAGCCCGATGAGACGACAATCTAGTTTGCGGCAAAGGAAAATGATCAATATGTACATGTATGGGGAAGCCAAGCAGGCTGGTAGGCTTGGAATGGCAGATGGCCGTGGGCCTTTATACCTTGGGCAACTCCAATTAACAAGTTATTGATTGCAGGCCTGACCGTTAATTAATCGCTACGTACTACTTAGTGTAAATTTGGAGGCCCTCTAATTTTGGAGGCACTGATCAGTCGCACGCTTTGCACATGCTGATCGACGGGACTGCCAATAATTACCATGCATCATCATTACTACTACATATCTAGAATATGATAGGGCCTGCGGGTATCAAATGGTTCATTCACAAGTTCACAAGAACATAGGATGCATCACAAAATGAGTGCATCATTATATACAAACCAATATTTATAGCTAGTTACCTCCTCAAGCACATAACTAACAAGAGCAAAAGGTTAGGTGTTAGCCCATTAGTTGTTTATGTTGGGGGTAAGTGATGAATGTTCATAATTAACACATTAGGTGGATAAGAAACCCTAGCTGATCCGGCGTGCTCTGGGTTAGCTGCTCCGACGCGCGTGCACACTGCTCCGGCATGCACCATGCCACGGTGGGGAGCATCGTAGGCGGGCGATGAGATGGATGATAGGGAATCTAATCCTTTTCCGTCTGCTAGTTTCATTCAGGTCAAGTGACAGCCAGCTGCAAGCTCGGGTTGCACAGGTATTGTTCTCTCCCACTACCTGCAACTGATGGCATTTGAGTTGTTTGTACAAGGCTAATTAGAGGTAATTTTTGTTGCATTAAGTAGATGGACAGAAGGTGGATTCGTGCTACTCGGTTCAACAATGACTTCAACAACGGTGTTGATCAGTTTATGTGTTTTATTCGAGATAGATTCAATGCAGATGATGTTATACCCTGCCTGTGTTGCAATTGTCTGAATCGGTCTTCATTGAGTCAGAGAGACGTGCATAACCACGTCTATCTCCATGGATGGTCAGCTACATATACTCGGTGGGTACACCATGGAGAACCATTTGATGTTGAGATTGTGGAATATGTAAATGATGTAGATGAGCCTGAACATCTAGGTGATGTTTTAGATGTGAGTCAACCTGATGATGAAGATGATCTGGGTACGACAGAGATGCTTGCAGACTTGTACACAACTGTAGAAAAAGATGGAGGAGAGCCTATGTTTGTGAAACTTATTGAAGATGAAAAGCATGCTCTTTGTCTAGGTTCTGCTCAGTCAAGGTTCTCTTTTCTAGTCAGGATGCTCCATATCAAATCATTCTATAGGATCAGCAACACAGGATTCAGTGCAATATTGAAGTTGTTGTCAGAGTCATTCCCTAATACAGGTCTTCCAGATTCATATGACAAAGCAAAGAGGTATCTCAAAGAATTGGGCCTTGGATATGAGGTGATAGATGTTTGTGATAATAATTGTGTGTTGTTTCGTGGAGAACTTGATAAACATGACATCTGCCCAAAATACAAAGAATCTAGGTGGGTGGATGGAGATGCTACCAAACGGCTTCCAAAGAAGGTGTTGAGGTATTTTCCTCTTATACCCAGGCTAAAGCGGATGTTTGCAAACAAAGCAACATCTGAGGAGACCCGATGGCACAAGGAAAACCGGGTGGCTGTGCAAAATGAAATGAGCCATCCAGCCGATGGTGATGCCTAGAAAGATTTTGATAAGGAGTTTCTGAGATTCGCTGATGATGCAAGAAACCTAAGGCTTGGTTTAGCTACAGACGGGTTCAATCCATTTGGAAACATGAGCAGTAGTTATAGCATGTGGCCTATACTTGTAAAGATATACAACCTACCTCCATGGTCATGCACCGATGCATCCAACTGCATCATGGCATTGCTCATCCCAGGACCAAAGTCTCCAGGCAAGGACTTTGATGTATTTTTACAACCTCTTATTGAGGATTTGATAAAACTTTGGGAGGGTGTCAAAACTTATGATTCATTCACTGGTTCAAAGTTTGACCTTTGTGTTGTAGTTCTATGGTGCATCCATGATTATCCAGCTTTGGGTGTATTGTCAGGGAGAATTACTAAAGGTTACTATGCATTATCCATTGCAATACAGATCCATTGTCAAGGAGTCTTAGGAGGAAGATATGTTACATTGAACACTATTGCTTCCTTCTAATAAATCACAAGTGGCGAAGAAGCTTGGTCTTTGATGGCAAACGTGAAAAACATGGTGCGCCAAGAAACTTGAGTGTGGAGGAGATATTGCAGTGCCTAGAGAAGGTAAAAGATGTGTGTCCTGGTAAGCCCGTCGCCAATGCTGAAGGTACGAAGAAAAGGAAGCGTTGAAAGAAGGATGTTGAGCCAAAGTTGTTTTCCCGCAAGTCCGCTTTGTGGGAGCTACCTTATTGGAGATTCTTGAAGTTGCCACATAATCTTGATGTGATGCATATAGAGAAGAATATATGTGATTCCCTTCTAGGCATAATACTCTGCCTTGAGGGCAAGAATAAGGATACAGTTAATGCAAGACTTGATCGACAGGATATGGGCATACGTCCTGACTTGCATTTAGAAAAAGATGATGACTATTCAGTTTCCATGCCAGCAACATGGTATTCCTTGGATAAACAAGAGACTGCAGCATTTTGTTAATTTCTAAAAGGGATTCGGTTTCCATATGGATATGCTTCCAACCTAGGAAGATGCATTAGTGCAGATGGTTCCAAGGTGCAAGGCATGAAAACCCATGATTTCCATATGCTTCAAAGAATTTTAGCACCTGGTCTCCTAGGACAAGTGCACAAGGACATATATGAAGCAGTTGCAGAGTTGGGTAAATTTTTTAAAGAGCTTTGCAGTAGGAAACTAAAGGTTAATGTAGTCATACGGCTGAAAGCAGAAATTCCAGAGATCCTATGCAGGCTAGAGAAAATATTTCCTCCTACATTTTTTGATGTGATGGTTCACTTGGCTGTCCATCTACTAGATGAAGCACTCTTAAGAGGTCCTATGAAATATGGATGGATGTACCCGATTAAACGTCATATAGGCACTTTTAAGGGGTATGTGAGGAATAGGTCCAAACCTGAAGGATCCATCACTGAGGCTTACATAGCTAATGAGGCCTTGACCTTTTGTTCAAGGTACATGGAAGATGTTGTCACTAGATTCAATTGGGATGATGACAAAGGGAAGGGAGCGACAAAGGGTGACCTCCCTATTTTCAATCATGGTGTTAAACTCTTGGAATAGGAAGACACATCTAGATGCAAATGAATTTGACAAGATTTGTTGGTATGTGCTAAACAACTATGATGAGGTAGAGCCATATTTGGGGTGAGTACTTTTCTGTATCTTTGCTAAACAATTCTATTGAATTTGAGCATAGGCTACTTTGTTAAACTTGCTTGACCAATATATTATGCACTGTGGCTGTAGCAAGTTCAGAGAAGAGTTGCAGAGAGATCAAGGAGCCCTTGATGTTGACAAAAGGTTGGAAAAGGAATTTCCTGCTTGGTTTAGGAGTAAGGTAAGCTGTTTCAGAACTCACTTGTCATCCTTTTTAGGTTATTTTCATATATTTTAGATTTTCACTATTTTGCTATTTCAGATGAGGCAAGAGTGGAAGGATAATAGTGAAGAGGTTAGTGAAGGGCTATATGCATTATCATGTCGTCCTAACCTAAGAATCATGATATGGTCATCATGCATTGTCGATGGTGTTCGGTACAACACTGTCGAACGTGAGAGACAAAAGAAGACACAAAATAGTGGTGTGCTGGTTGATGGATCACATAATGGGGAGTTCACTGAATTCTATGGTCAGCTCACAGAGATAATTGAGTTGAACTACAACTCAAATTTGGAATTCCATAGAAAGGTTGTACTGTTTCGGTGTGATTGGTTTAGTCAAGAAGGCAAAGCTAGAGCCATTAGAGATGATGGTCATTTTAGAGCCATCAATGTTGAGAGGCTTTGGTACCAGTCAGATCCATTCATATTAGCAACCCAGTCAAAAAAGGTCTTCTATATGGAGGATAGAATGTTTGGCATAAATTGGCGTGTTGCACAAAAGTGGGGACTGAGGGGCTATTTTGATGTCAATGAAACTGAATTGACCATAGCACAACAAGATGATACAGTTTCTGATAATGAAGGTGGTGTGGAAGATGATGATGATTTAGATGAGCCTGCACTAATTTACCGCCATGTACATGGAGAAACTGCAACTGTTGCCGGTAATTTACAAGCTCTTATCAATAGAAGGGAAGAGGACATGGGTGAAGACATTAGTGATGAAGATGATGAAGATGATACTATGTTAGAGTATTGTAGTGACAATGATAGAGATCCCATGCAGTGTAATGATATTGATTAGGTTAGTTGTCATTGAATGTAATGGGATTTGTGGAGCTAAACTGTCTTTTGAATGATATGGAGATGTAATATACATTATGTGATCCAATTCACCATATATTATATCAAATCTATCTTGTTGCCATCTCAAGTCTATGTTGTTACCTTATGCATACATACATTTCAGCACTAAATTTCAAAGCATATCATACATTCCATCTCAAGTAAATGACACATTAAAGCAAGGGAGCTCATTTCATTTCAACCAAACCAGGGACCTCATTTCATTTCAATGTTCTGGTCACATAGAGCCACACACACAGAAATACAATTAGGTGACATAGAGCCACATACACACATACATACATTTATCTAACTAAACTAATCAACTACTCCAACCAGATTCTCTAGTTCACTTCCACATACTAGTGACAAACACACCAATCAGAACACCTAGGAAGCCTACGAAGGCATGAGCTAGAAATGAGGAATCAATAACAATCTGCATGTTCTTGTCGACTTCAGACTTCACTGCAAGGATCAGCTCAACAGGTTGCTTCTGCAATTTCTAAAACTCAGCTACAAGACTATTTAGGGTTTGATTCAACAATTGCAGCTCCTCCCTGCAATCAGTACAACAAGCAACTGCTACTACCTTCCCTGTCTGCAGACTCTGTTCTTTTACTTCCAAAGCCATCAGCTCCACCTTAGAGCGGATGTAGGGGCAGGCAGTACCATCATCCTGCAATCAAAACAAATGACGTACCTTAGACAAGCATTGCCACAAACTGAGCACAAAAATGTGAAACATTGAGCACAACCTTAATGTTATACGGGCACTTGAGGTACCACTCGCTCTTTGTCGCCGGCTGCTTCCTCTATAACCTAACCAAAGGAACTTCGCAGTATGGGCACTCCCTTCGGTTGCTGGGCATCGAGCTTGAGCACATGGATTGCTTCATTGTTGGCGCGCTCGTCTTGTGGTGGCACTCGGCCAGTGGCTGCTAGGGTTCTTGGGTGAACAAGAGAGGCATAAGAGAATGGAGTCACGACGCAGCGGGTGGTGACCGGTGGCGCAGCGGGTGGTGATCGGTGGCACGACGGGTGGTGGCCAATGGTGTGGTGCATGCAGAGGGCAAGATCTAGCTGACGGCGCAGCGTGTTGAGCGGCGGAGCGGCAGGTGCGTTGGCGCGGCAGTAGGGTCGGGGCCTGATTTGGGGCCATGGGGGGGTTGGGGGATTTCGGGTGGGGGTGGGGGGATTGTGGGGTGGTGACCGTTGGTAGAGAGGCTGACATGTTGGGTCGACCAGGTCAGGCCTCCAGATGGTTGAGCTCGGTTCACCGTGGTCATGAGGCTGACAAGTGGGCCCTAGCTGGATTATTTTGTGTAAACAACTATTTTCAACCTGAAGATGATCTCAAATTAAAAATCATCAACAAGAGATTTGTGTAACTCATTGAAATCTACATTCTTTGTTTTGAATACCTGGTTTTCATAACTCATTTAGATCTACAAATCTTATATAGGACATTTTGTCATTTGAGAAAGTGATAATAACGTGAGGTACATATTGGAAAAATTCCATTAAAACAAATATGGTAGGGTTTATATCTTTCCTCTTATCATTTATTCATCTGAATTCGTTTCGTAGATTTAAAATTTATTTTAAAATTCTGACGATGTCAGTTCAAATTCATAATGAATTGTAATTAGGTTTCTCACTATGGCCCACATGTCATTCTCTCCACAAGAACCATATATAAAGCTATGAACAACTGACACTCAAACAAGCAGTTGAAGCAGCCATAAGTTGAAGCAAGTTCAGAATTTTAACTTTTTTTAACTTTTTGCACATAGCATATTACATCAGAGGATTTTTATATAAATCCTTTTTGAATTAGAGTTGCAACTAAATAGCGAAAGTAGATATATTTTTAACATGTACTTACACCTATGATTTATTGCCAGTTCAGGGTCGACATCCAACAACAGCAAGTAGACGAGATATAAGAGATAACCTTGCCCAAGGTCTAATCTTCTCGTAGTGGGATACAAGTCCATCTTGTCACCACAACAAAAGTCTTTTGACCTGCAACAAGTGGGAATAAAACCCTGAGTACGAGAATGTACTCAGCTAGACTTACCCGTCATAAACCAAAAATAAAGTGACTCCAAGGAGTATGCAAGGCTTTATAAGTAGGCGAGCTGACTCATTTCTTTGCATAAAAACTTGAGCTTATTATGGACAATTAATATGACCTTCTAGCTTTGCATTTTAAAGTCATTAACCTGGTCATGCTACATTAGCACCTAGACTAAACAAGTATGGTGTAATTATCAAGCAAGATTAATAACCATCTCTGGTTGAGCATCTTTCAGCCTCAACATCATAACCATCTCATCTCTTTGTTCAAGTTGTTACTATGATGCCGGTGCTCAAGTCAAGTACTCACTATCCAGGAGTGATGGCGATTCGAATCGATTCCTAACCAGCTGGTGAAATATTCCCCACACAAACCCAGACATGCCTGCGCGAAGGCACCTTAGGTCACCGTTTGCACTGTTCGGGTAAAAGATAGTGGAGGGATCAATATGAACCATTGTACCCAGGGGCCGCCTGGCTACATACTAGTCAGACGCCACTAACATCAGCTTTACTCTCCATGCCCCTGTACTCACCCACGCCATCTCCAATATAATGCATTCAGCAGGTCAAAACCCGGCCCAAACAGGCTACTAGGATTTGTGATTTCCATAATGCCAACTAAGTGTGGGGCTGCGTTCAACATGACAAGAGGGCCGAGACATCGGACGGGGCCTTAATTCGACATAGACGGGATAAAAAACACAGAACCACCAATTCTGTCCACAGCACCAATCCTGCCCAGTCTCGATTTATTACTTCCCATGGTTATTCCACATCATCAACATAGGTCACCATTATGAGTCACCACCTATAACTCGCGGATGACAGGAAATTACCCGACTTCTACCAATCTTATTTAAGCAGGGCTAAGCATATAAGTGATCCTAAACTTAGCAGGGGTATGATAATTCAGGTGGACAAGGGTAATCATAATGCATCAACGGTATCAATCAACGCCTATAAACATAATGCATCATAAACAATAAAGGATGCAAGTCAAGTTATTTGAAAAACTATAGGGAGGAATGCTCTGGGGATTGCCTTCCTCTGACGAGCAAGATTGAAGCTCCAGGCACTCAATCACTCCACTTCTGGATCCTTGTTTCACGTCACGTTCTGTTCTCCTAGCGATCCTGTATGATGCATATGCATGTATGAACACGAGGAATGCGCATGGTATGATAATGGAGTACGATGATGATGAATGCTTGCATATTCTTTCTACATGGTAGTCAACATCATCCAAGAGTATGTACCATAAGCACATGTCATCTACTGCATTCTCTACTGCAACAATGCAAGTCTATCGGTGACACCTTCTTTCTACTTATCGCCAGCAAACAAGCCAGTAAAGCAACTAACTATCTTACTATCACTAGCAAACAAGCTAGTAAAGCCAAAGATCTATACTAAGCATAACCATCTCAACACATTCATCATGCCCTAATCACTACCTACTACAGCCCTATTCATCCCATTCTAACATGGTCACATTTTGACTTTCATAAAACAACCACATGCTTACCCTATTCTGCTAGAGTCTAGACATGCACTAACCATCCAACAGATTATACACCTCGCAAATGTCTAGAAAAGCATCATTTAAGGCATGACATAATAAGACAAGGCATAAATAAAGCAGTTATAGTCATAGGGTATAACTGCAACACCTATTTGTGATTAACAGAAAATCTACAAAAATTACAGAAGACAACACATGACAAAACTAGCTTACCCTCCAAATTTCACCTCAATTGGACGAGCCTATTATTTTACACAAAAAAGACAATACAGCACATATAAGGGGACCTAAAAATACTTTGTACTCTGAAGTATACCAAATCTTAGGTTTCATCACATCAAGAGCTACCTTATGTTGTACTATGAAGTATACCAAATCTTAGGTTTCATCACATCAAGAGCTACCTTATGGCATATACGTAGACTACAAAAATTATCAACCCCAAATTAGGTCTATATAATTCATTTATGAATTATTCCAAGAATAGCCCTAAAATCACACTTGAACTACAACTTTATATTTTTACACAGCAAGCATGCACCAAATATTTGTCATAGATAGAGTAGGCCAACACAAGACTAACCCAACAAGAATCACATTTTCCTGAGCAGCTTAGAATTAGTTATGCATTTCCAAAGATTACAAGAATTTAATATAAATAAATCAACTTAAATAAAATTATACAGAAAAGTATCCCAAACATGACATATTATATTTTTACCCAGTAGTAGACATCACAAGAAAACTAACAAAATTGGTTTCACTCCATTTAGATCATTATTTAAAGTGATATGAATTTCTAAAGCGTTTTCTAGATTTCTGAAAATGTATTTTCTTATTAAATAAAAAATCAGTAAAGGACAGACACTTTGTAGAAAAGTCCCTAAACTTTCCTCAATTTGGTCAGGACTAGATCTGTAAAACTATGAGTCTGTCCATCATGCACGGGCACCCCTGACCTTGTCCAATTTTTAGGACGAGGTCCTTGGCAAGAGAAAAGTAGGGAGGCTCGGGAACTCACCGTCCCCGGTCAACGATGGCTTGCCGGCGGTGGAGAAGGAGCGGCGGAGCGGACGGGCGCTGACGCGCACCCACTGGTGCCCTCCGTGCGGGCGAAGGCGGTCCGAGGCGGCCCGGCCACGGGAGCTCACTGCTCCGCGGTGGGTCAAAACGTCGGGGCGGTGGGTCGGGGAACCGTCGGCCGGTCCGGCTAGGGTTCCAAGTTCTGTGGACCTAAGAGAATTTGGTGCATGAAAACGAAGGAGAAGAAGAGGGCCGGACCGAGCTATCATCGGCGAGCTGAGGAGCGCGGCCATGGCGGAAAGAATATGGCCCGATTGGGCCCTCACCTTTGGCGATAGCGGCAGCGCGCGGGCTTAGGAGGTGGCACGAGTGGTGGCAAGGCTACGCACACGTGCAGGGAAAAAAATGACACGGCGGTGGCAGAGCTTCGCGCTGCGTGGCAATGGCGAGCCGCTTGCGGCTGCGCACTACACAAGGAGAGGCTGGGAGGGAGAGGACGGAGTGGGAGAGCAAGCGAGGGCAGGAGGAGTGAGTAAGGAGGAGGAGGGGCGTCCTATTTGAGGCAGGGGAGGCGTGCGGTAGGGCACCTGGTCGGTGCTCTATTCCACTAGTGGGTGTGGGCACGCGCAATGATGGCGGGCGGGGCGGCAGGCGACAGCGTGATGCTTGAGTGCGGCTCGCGTCGTGTAGTAACTGGTCGGGCTCGACGTGGCGGGGAGGGCTGAGGCAGCAGCGGAGCAGCGGTGTCGATGATGCCCTGGCACTCGGCAGTAGAGAAAACAGAGGGGAAAAGGAAAAGAGAGAGGAAGGTGATGATGACGTGTGGGGCCCGGTGGGTCCCACCACTTTGTCTTGAACTGAAAAATGTCTTGGCCTGTAGCTCCAAATCCGTGCACAATTTGGAAAACTTAGAATACGAAAAATGTTCCACTCGCCGAGTAGAACATTTCATATATAGGAAGTTTGTTCTAAATATTTTTCTCTATAAATCATATTAAAGGTCCAACTTAAGATACGCACCATAGCTACACTTTCTAGTTCAGGTCGAGCAATCACGGTTAGGGTAAATAAAATTCTAATTTTTCAATGCTCAATTTTGAAACCATATGACCGAGCAAATATTGACCCTAATACACTTCTAAACATATTTAGATACTGACCACAATCATTTGCACACATTCATTACAACCCTGCATCTAGGTGAAACCATTTGAACTGAATGCAAACAATCATCAGGCAAAGCATGCCATGAATGTGATTTGATGCAAATGATATGATTATACTCATGAAGTGCAGCGCAAAGAGGTAGTTAACACCAGGGGTGTTACAGGGTCAACAACCATTTCTGAACAAGGTATTGCATATGGACAAGTGGAATTGTTATTAGTGTGTGAAAACAACTATAACTGTACAAGGAATAAATGGCAGTTCACCAAGTAGGAAGCAGAGCAATCAAAGAAATTCACAAATGCATGGATGATCGCAGGGAGCAAGAACATGCAAGATACCATGCATAAAGATGCAGCAAATTGCACACAAATTGAATCCTACTGTCAAAATCAGCTACCTATATTTACTTGTGTTTGCACGAAATTTTGGACTGGCGAACACAAAGATGGAGCTGCTCAAAGAAGTACTGCCAAGATCGGCTAAATGCTGATAACGACTGAATTGTGGGGAATTAGTTAAATTGAGATGGGTCAGCTAACCAGGATTGGCTATCTGAAGAAGCATGCGGGCCACATTGACTCTGATTTGGTTTGATGGAAAACGACGCATTGACGGCATAGGACTCTATAGAACGGAATAGTAGGACCCAAATTATCGAGTCTTAGATCGTTTTCAAATCTTTTCCTTATTTGTAAGTTGAATTAGGTTAGGACTTGGTCAAAGCCCAGGGTATAAATATCTAAGCCCCAGCACCTTGTAAACTCTCTCGACAATTAATACAGTCTTTCAGCTCCAGCCACCAAACCTTTAGTTTTAGGATCTTGGTGAGTTTCTTCATCAAGCTAGGCTGCATCGGGTCGTCCGACCTCTGATTTGCTATAAGTACCATCATGGCTTGTATTTGTGTTAGATAGGGCTGGTTCGACCTCCTATTTTACATTGATATGGCCAAAGGGCTTGTGTTTATGCTTGATTTGGCTGGTTCGACCTCTTATCTATGCATCAACACTTGCTGATAGTTTATGTTATCAATTGATAGGGCCGGTTTGACCTCCTATTGTATGCATTGACATAAGCTAGTTATCAGCTCTATTAGGTTTGGCAACCTAGTAGATTCATTAAGTTACCAATGGCCAGTTATCGGCTCTATTAGGCTTGGCAACCTAGTAGATTCATCAAGTTACCGATGTTGTTAGTTTATATTGTTTAATTTACTGCAACAACATCTTAGCCCGACCAAGATTGGTAGATTTGGCTTATATCTTCTTAGATTCGATTGTCATCAATGCCTATCACATTTATTCTTTTGCTTTGATGATCGGTCTTGTGCTTGCTTTAGCTAGATTTTATCAATCTTGTTCGTGACATGTAGTGCGTTCTAGGGTATGGATAGTTTTACGGTAACCTGTTTTGCTTTGAAGCTATTTACACACCTAGTTCGTTCTCATGTCAGTATCAGCAAATTAGCCGATTCCCCAGAATTTCACCCATAACATTGTGTGTGTGTCTGATTGAAGCTAGTTGGTTTGTTGAGCTTGCTTAGTAGATCTATTAGTTTTAATTTAGATTATCACAACGCATGTTGGATCTTTTGTACTTTGTATCGATTAAGCTAGTCGGCTAATGGCCTTGTGCTCTTTCTCTCGTGTATCAAAGCGGCTGATTTAGTTAAATCTTTACCGTTTATAGCACGCATCATGAATGGTCTATGCCTTCTTTTATCTTAGTCATTTATACCATGCCATGATCGATTGCTTTATTCATACATGTTTATTCAATTGCTTATTTACAAATGCATGTTGGATGTTGACTTTTTAGTCAATGCCCTGATTAGATCGGCTATTTAGCCACATATGAGGAACTGTCTGGAATCACACCGGCAGGTTCCGTAATTTGACTATTCTTTTTCCTCCTTGTCAATTTTAGGGCCAAATTGACCTGCACACCTCAGACTCGATCGACCGGATCAACTGCTAGAAAAAGCCGCAGGGATCGGAGAGACACTCATGCTCCGGTCTATCTGACTTGCGAGAGGACAGTTGGCATGAAGAGTCATATTTTTACGCCAACACTCTTTTTTGGCACACCTAGTGGGACACACAATCATCAACAATGGCTCCAATGAAACCATCTGATCTCAACGTCAACAACATCCTTGATGTCACGATGGAAGAACTCGATGCAGAGAAGAAGCAAATAATTGAATGAGCTACTGAACAACTAGTGCAAAAGTGCTTGTCTTACTTTAGGAGAGTGCATGGTGGCAAGGTAGTTTTGAAGCAATCAATGTCTAGAATCTTGATGGCAGGAGAGACTGTCGCAGGAGATGATGCAAACAAGGAGTTTTTGATAGAGCAGTTGAACAAGCTAATACATGAAGCTATTGCAAATCATCAAGTATACTTTTTAAACACATTTGGCAACATCATGAAAGATCTTTTCACTGGATTTCTTGTTGATCAAGTGGGACCTATTTACTTCAATCTTAACACAGCATCAGGTGCTGGTGATGGTGCACAGAATCCTTGTAAGATAAATATGGCATCGACTTCCAATGGAGGTGTAAATGGCAGTGCTGCTCCTCATGGGCAACAGCCGAAGGGTGGTCCTCCACCTAACTTTGGTACAACTACAACTGTACCACCTTTGGCTCAAAAAATAGCCTCCTCAGTTGATAGAATTAGAAGAAGTGTGAACTATCATGTGAATCAAGCTTTGGGAGGAGAAGCTGCTCAAGCCTAGGAAGGAGATGATGAACCACCAGCCGATTTTGCAAATGTGTCAAGTTATAATCATTAGGGAATGCCTGCTTGCCCAAGCATCAGGGGACCTGCTGATCCTAATGACCAACTAGTCAACAAGCTGCTGAGGTGATGGAGAAGCAGTTTGGCATGAAGAGGAGTGACTCCAGATCATACAGTATGCTATACCCTGAGTGGTACAACCGTCTGGATCTTCCATGCAATTATAGAATTCTAGAGTTCTCCAAGTTTACCGGGGAAGATAACACCAGCATGATGGAGCACATAAGCAAGTATCTGGCTCAATTAGGTGATGCTGCGGTTGAAGAGATTCACAGGATCAGATTCTTTGCTTTGTCACTGTCAGGACCAGCTTTTACTTGGTACTCATCCTTGCCAAGAAACTCTATTCATACTTAGGATGAGTTGGAGAGCAAGTTCCACGCCTACTTCTTCAATGGGACTGTTGAAAAGGATATTGATGATCTGACCAGTATCAAGATGAAGAGTAATGAGTCAGGCCTTGACTTCATCTAGAGATTCAGGCAAACGAAGAGCTTGTGCTTTTCATTGAACCTGTCTAACGGCCAGTTGCTAAAATTGGCTATCCAGGGGATGCTACCATACCTGAAGGAGAAGCTTGTTGGCATGCACTTTGATAACCTTGGAGCACTAGCATAAAGGGTGGCTACAATATCTGAATATGTACAAGCACCACGCCAGCAGAACCATTTCCAGAAGGCAGCCAATGTGGCTGATTATTACAAATCTTTGATTCAGTATGGTTCAGATGGAGAAACAAAAGTAGTTGATGCTATTGAGTGGAATCTTGGCAAGAAGTGTGTTATCGGCCATCCTAGGGGCAGACCCTAGGAGAGATTTAATTTTGACATGTCAAAGGCTGATAAAATCTTTGATTACTTACTGAGCAAGGGTCACATCAAGGTGTTACATGAGCCACTCAGTTCTGAAGAGGTGAAGGGGAAGAAGTATTGCAAGGCTTATAACTCTACTGCTCACTCCACCAATGAGTGCAATGTATTTAGGAAGCAAATCCAGAAAGCCATCGAGACTGGAAAGTTGACCTTTGATACCACCAGTAAGATGAAGGTTGATCAAGATCCCTTTAACACTGCAATGGCAGATATTGTGCTTCCAAAAGGCTAAACCAAGGTGCTAACTTCTGCTAGAGCGAAAGAGTCAGGAATAATAGATACAAGACTGTAGCTCATTGATGAGGAATATCGGGAAATCAAGAGAAGGCGTGAGAAGTAGAATAGCCGATTTGACCAGCCTGAGTCATCTACATTGGTTGAAATAAGGCCACGTGTGACATCTCGTATTCTTCTCAACAAGTGGCAGAGGCAGCAAGAGAAAGACCGTAGGAGACGGTTTGAGGAGCAAGAGCATTTGAGGATGCTTGAAGAAGAAAGGTATGAAAGAGAACAAGCTGAATCACATTGGAATTGTCCTTTCTTTAGGCATTGCTAGAATGAAGGCTTGAGGTTGCCAACCAGAAGAAATTGCCCCAAATGCAGTGATCAGTACGAGGAGTATCAGCAATTTCAAACCAACTGCTGGTTTGTTCATGAAGGACTTGGACAACCCATAGAGGATCGGCATATTAATAAATGCAGAATTGATGATCATTGTGATGCTTATGATGAAGACATAGAAGAAGTGCAGCATGTTTGGCAAGAAAACCAATGATGCCTTGGTGGTCTCTCTAGGAGTCAAAAGAGAAGAGTTCAATGCTTGAGGAAAACTGAGATCAAGCTAGAGAAGGCCAAGAAGGCCAAGAAAGCACAAGTTTGGAAGGCCAAGCGAATAGCCAATTCAGGCCAATTGGCTCTTATTGGTATGCAGTGTATCTTGCCTGCTGAGTACAGAGCGTCAAAAAATCAAGAGGCCGTATTTAACAAGCCAATGTGTTACCATCACTTAAAGGCTTTATATATTAAAGGACGTGTGAATGGCAAGCCTATGAATAGGATGCTAGTGGACGGAGGTGCCACAGTTAACCTCATGTCGATTCAACATTCAAGAGGTTAGGGAAAAGCTATAAAGATTTGATCAAGACAAACATACAGTTAAGAGACTTTGCAGACAAGATTTCTAACACCCGGAGGGCAATCAACATAAAATTAATAATTGGCAGTAAGACTATGATTACTACATTCTTTATTATTAATGGAGAAGGATTTTATAGTTTACTTCTCAGGAGGGACTGGATACATGCCAATTGTTGTGTTCCTTCAACCATGCATCAACACATGCTACAATGGGTGAACAATAAGGTTGAAATTGTCCTTGCTGATGATTCAGTTAGAATTTCTTCTATCAACCATGATCATTGGGACCTTGAAGATATTGAGTGCCTTTCTCGAAAAGAGATTCAAGGAGACTTCATCATTGTCAACGATGAAGATCAATGGCCGATCCAAGCAGTCAGCTCTAAAAAAATTGTTTAATGGATAATCTAATTGATGGTACTGAAAGGTAGCTGGGACATGGTTTTATGTCAGCTGATATTTTGGAAGAAGTAGATAT
The DNA here is from genome assembly GCA_023333625.1 of Bothriochloa decipiens. NCBI lineage: Eukaryota > Viridiplantae > Streptophyta > Magnoliopsida > Poales > Poaceae > Bothriochloa > Bothriochloa decipiens. Next base: position 18,854,111 of record CM041645.1, read on the forward strand.
TGGATATGGTGATAGACCAAGGCCGACGTATGTAAGGTCCAAGCCTGACCCTGAATACAAAAGTAGACTAGTTGATCTGTTAAAATAGTATAAAGACAATTTTGCTTGGGAGTACTATGAAATGCCTGGCTTGGATAAGTCAATTGTGGAACATCGTCTACCAATCAAAGATGGGTATCGAACTTTCAAGCAACCTCCAAGGAGATTCAAACCTAAAATATTTGATGATGTGAAAAAGGAGATTGAGAGATTGCTTGAAGCCAAATTCATCAGGCCATGTAGATATGCAGAATGGATCTCAAATATTGTCCCTGTCTATAAGAAGAATGGCAAAATGAGAGTGTGCATTGACTTCAGAAATTTAAATAAAGCCACTCCAATGGATGGGTATCTGATCCTGATAGCTAATATGCTTGTTGATGCAGCTGCTGGACACAAAGTGATTAGTTTCATGGAGGGTAATGCTGGTTATAATCAAATATTTATGGCAGACGAAGACATTTCCAAAACGGCATTTAGATGTCCAGGGGCAATCAGTTTATTTGAATGGGTAGTCATGACTTTTGGTTTGAAAAATGTAGGTGCAACTTATCAAAGGGATATGAATTACATATATCACAAGTTAATCGGCAAAATAGTTGAAATATACATTGATGATATGGTTATCAAGTCAGGAGGGTATGAGAAACATTTAGCTGACCTATAGGAAACTTTGGAATGTATAAGGAAAAATGGTTTGAAGATGAATCCACTTAAGTGTGCTTTTAGGGTTTCTGCTGGTCAGTTCTTGGGGTTCATGGTCCATGAAAGAGGAATTGAAGTTGGAAAGAAAAGTATGGACGCAATTAATAAAGCTATTCCTCCAACTGACAAAGTGAAACTTCAGTCGTTGCTTGGGCAAATTAATTTCATTAGAAGGTTTATTGCCAATTTGTCTAGCAAAGTTTTACCATTTTCTCCTCTATTAAAGTTGAAGAGTGATCAAGAATTCAGATGGGGTAAGGCGCAACAGAAGGCATTTGATGATATCAAGGTGTATATGAAGTCACCTCCAGTATTGAATCCTCCTCATTCAGGTAAGCCTTTTAAGTTGTACATGGTGGCCAAAAACATAGCAATTGGTTCGGCCTTAGTGCAAGAATTTGAAGGAAAAGAAAGAGTTGTTTATTATCTGAGCAAAAAGTTGCTGGATCCTAAAACAAGATGTACTTCGATAGAGAAGTTGAGCTTATGTTTATATTTTTCTTGTACCAAGCTAAGGAGATACCTGTTATCATCAGAATGTGTTGTGGTATCGAAGGTTGATGTTATTAAGCACATGTTGTCAATGCCTATTCTAAATGGTAGAATCGGCAAGTGGATGTTAGCCCTATCAGAGTTTGATTTAAGGTATGAATCGGCTAAAGCAGTCAAGGGACAGGTAATGGCCTATTTTATTACTCAGCACCATAAACTGGATGCCAAATTTGTAGAGGTAGCATCCTGGGTTTTGTTCTTTGATGGGTCGACTTGCAAACAAAGTGGTGGTATTGGCATCCTTATCATCTCTCCTCGGGGGGCAACATTTGAATTTGCTTACCCAATTGCGCCAACCACAACTAACAATCTGGCTAAATATGAGGCAATTCTGAAGGGACTTCAACTTCTGCAAGAGGTAAAGGCTGAGTCAATTGAGATATTTGGTGATTCTGAATTAGTAATCAATCAATTACTCGGGCCGGCCTGTATGAATGCAAAGATGAAATTTTGAAAGAATATTATGATCAATACAAAGAGATTCTCTAGAAGCTTATCATTGTGTCATTATAGTATATTCCTCGAGCACAAAATCAAGAGGCAAATAGATTGGCTCAAAGTGCTTTAGGTTATAAATTGATTCTAGAAGTATTAGTTAATGATGCAGTTGATGATTGGAGAGTGGAGATCATTGATTACTTGGAAAATCTATCACAGAAAGTCACCAAGAAGCTTAGGTACAAGGCAATCAAGTTTGTTCTGCTTGGGGATCAATTATATTATAGAACAATTGATGGTGTACTTATGAGGTGTATTAGCCAAGAAGAAGCCAAGATCGTGATGCATCAGGTTTATGAAGGGATTTGTGGTGCACATCAGTCTGTATAAGAGATGAAGTGGGTGATTAGAAGAGCTGAATATTTTTGGCCTACCATGTTAGAAGACTATTTTAAATATTACAAGGGTTGTCAAGAGTGCCAAAGCTTTTGCAATATTCAAAGAACACCAGCTCCTGCGATGAATTCCATCATGAAGCCATGGCCATTCAGAGGATGGGGGCATAGACTTGATTGGTCAAATTTATCCAGGGTCAAGCAAAGGGCACAAATTTATATTGGTGGGTACGGTTTACTTTACCAATTGGATTGAAGCTATTCCTCTAAAGTTGGTCACTTCTAAAAACATGGTTGATTTCGTCAAAGAGCATATCATTTATTGGTCTAGAATCCTAGAAACAATTACAACTGATCAAGGCACTATCTTTACATCAGGAGAGTTTGGGGAGTTTGCTAAAGAGATGGGTATTAAGTTAGTCAATTCTTCTCGATATTATGCTCAAGCCAATGGGCAAGCTGAGGTTTTCAACCAGATCCTTATTAAATTAATCAAAAAGAAGATTAAAGAACAGCCTAGAAGATGGTATTTGACTCTGAGTGAAACATTGTGGGCGTATCAGATGGCTCAACATGGATCAACTAAGTGTTGACCTTATGAATTGGTGTATGGTCATCATGCAGTAATGCCATGGGAAATTTAGTCTGGTTCAAGAAGGGTTGAATTACAGAAGGAATTAGCAGCCGGTGATTACAATAAACTTATGATTGATTACTTAGAGGATTTACATTATCATCGGCTAAAAGCGCTGGAAACAATTGAAGCCAATAAATTGAAAATTGCTAAGCATTACAATAAAAAGGTCAAACTGAAAGAGTTTGAAAAGGACGAACTTGTTTGGAAAGTCAGATTACCGATTGGAATGAAGGATAGTAAGTTTGGCACTTGTTCTTCAAATTGGGAAGGACCTTATTTCATTGATCAGGTTGTCCCAGGCAATGCTTATATTCCGAGGGATTTTAAGGAAGAAGTGTTCAAGATGGCTATAGATGGCAAATTCCTCAAAAAGTATTATCCCAGCGTTATAGCAGATGAAGATTTGGTTGTTGAAGATTGATTTGATTTGCTAAGTATGATAAAATAGCCGATGTGTTCATCGCCTTTAGCACAAAGTAACCAATGAAAGGCATTGGTAATAGCCGATGCGACATGCATCGCCTTTAGAGCAAAAAATAAAAGCAAGCATTCAAGAAAACAAGGAAATTTTAGCTGCACATTAAACCTCGATAGATCAGATTGAGTGGAATAATTCTGGACCAAGAGAGAACTGTATTCACATTTAAAGGTTTTCTTACAAAAGCCAGTATAGCAGATTGAATCCTACTACAATCTACTGTTCACACACTTTCCTTATCGGATAGTGTGGATTGGCTACATCACTAATAATCCGCCCGGCCGGCTCCATGACACCAAGGTTGGCCTCCATCTTGTCTTCAAGATCTTCTTTGATGATGTCAAGATTGCAGAGGTCGACGCCAGAATGAGCTCAGACGACGTTGAGGGCTAGAGCAGTGCCATACTCTATGGCTGCATAGGAGATCTCGGTGAAGCGCGGATAAAAGTTCTCTACCCGCTCAGCAATTCACCCACCAGCAGTATTCACAGCATTGGCAATTTCGGTGTCGGCGGCCTCAAGAACCCCAAGTCTTGTTGACAAATCTAATTTAGAAGCATTGGTTAGGCATCAAGAAGTGTTAGGAGTAAAAGAACAACAGAATCGGTACTTACCAATGACTTGGTTGGCGGCGACATCCAGCTCCTTGGTGATCCGTTCCATCTCATCCTTTTTCTCCTCCATCTCATACTTGAGATCCAAGACTTCTTTCCCGAGCTCGAGATTGATCTTCCTCAGCAACTCAAGATCCCTCCGCATTTCATCCAACTCGCATGAAAGATTGTGCGGACTCCCTGTAGATGACTGAGGAGTGTCATCGCTATTAGCCCTACAAAGATCGGCAAAGGTGATCAAAATTGAGATTATTTGAGATAAATGCTAGATTGAATTACCTTCTTGGGAAGACGCGATGAGAGGTCACCTCCTCCTCCTCCTCTGCTGCTAGGTGATTGCTGTGATTTGCCATTGACAAGAATTGAAGGATTGAAGAAAAGGATTTCCTTTGGGATGAGGGAAGCTGTCTCAAGGATGAGGTCGCTCGGGGCTTGCGTGTAGATTGGAATGAAGCAGGAGGTTTTAATTTATAGTCTAAGAGAAGGGCACGCGTCAATATATGAATCGGTGAAACTACCATTGATGACTAATACTGTGCAAAGGCAATCGAGTAGCCAGTCAAATCAATTCTGAGGGTGTTTTTGAGAAGATCAATCGTTTTGTCTTTTTCGGTCAATTGGAAAGCAAATCGGGAAGGTAAATCGGCTAAATATTAAGATGGACCACCTGTCAGTTTTGAGGAGCCTTGGATCAGTTAAAGGCAAGAAGAGAATTTTGGAATAAAATCAATTTCATCCCAAAATTGGGGGCATGTGTTTGCATCAAAATTTGTACTAGCGAACACAAAGATGGAGCTGCTCCAAGAAGTACTACTGGGATCGGCTAAATGTTGATAACAGCTGAATTTTAGGAAATCGGTTAAATTGAAATGGGTCGGCTAACCAGGCTAGTTATCAATGTCTAGTTATCGGCTCTATTAGGCTTGGCAACCTAGTCGTTTCATCGAGTTACCGATGTTGTTAGTTTATATTGTTTAATTTACTACAACAACATCTTAGCCCGACCAAGATTGGTAGATTTGGCTTATATCTTCTTAGATTCGATTGTCATCAATGCTTATCATATTTATTCTTTTGCTTTGATGATCGGTCTCGTGCTTGCTTTAGCTAGATTCCATCAATCTTGTTTGTGACATGTAGCACGTTCTAGGGTATGGATAGTTTTATGGTAGCCTATTTTGCTTCGAAGCTGTTTACACACCTAGTTCATTCTCATGTCAGTATCGGCAAATTAGACGATTACCTAGAATTTCACCCATAACATTATGTGTGTGTGTCTGATTGAAGCTAGTTGGTTTGTTGAGCTTGCTTAGTAGATTTATTAGTTTTAATTTAGATTATCACAATGCATGTTGGATCTTTTGTACTTTGTATCGATTGAACTAGTTGGCTAATGGCCTTGTGCTCTTTCTCTCGTGTATCAAAGTGACTGATTTAGTTAAATATTTACCGTTTATAGCATGCATCATGAATGGTCTATGCCTTATTTTATCTTAGTCATTTATACCATGCCATGATCGATTGCTTTATTCATACATGTTTATTCAATTGCTTATTTACAAATGCATGTTGGATGTTGACTTTCTAGTCAATGCCCTGATCAGATCGGCTATTTAGCCACATATGAGGAACTGTCTGGAATCACACCGGCAGGTTCCATAATTTGACTATTCTTTTTCCTCCTTGTCAATTTCAGGGTCAAATTAACTGGCACGCCTCAGACTCGATCGACCAAATCAACTGCTGGAAAAAGTCACAGGGATTGGAGAGACGCTCACGCTCTGGTCTATATGACTTGCGAGAGGACAGTTGGCGTGAAGAGTCACATTTTTACGCCAACAACTTGGACATCTGGCATCAACAAAACAACAGCAGAAGAATGACATTGTGAGGAAGATATACTTTTTAGCCAACATTCTCTATCAAAACCATGTAGAGTGCTTGTTCTATGAGTATTAACTAGTTTCAACAGAGACACAAGCAAAACTAACACCATCCTATTGTAAGGGCAGAATGGGCTCCCATTAGTAGAACCAAGAGAATTCAGCTACTTTTCTGCTCGGTACGTAACATGTCCAGATCATGTGAACAATGCTACCTAAACCCTAATCCAGTGAATAAATCAACTAATAATCTAGTGAAGCATCCTACATAAACCCTAATTCCCTATACCAGTGAAATCATCTAGGATCATGTACTAGAATCATCAATAAAAAATCCAGAGAAGCCTATACCTCCATGTCCGAGGAGGTGTTGTTGGAGCTGGACGGTGACTGGAGTCAGAGCTGGACGGCGGCTTGTTGTCAGAGCTAGATGACGACTTGTCGTTGGAGCTGGACCTAGGACCAGTGCAACCACATTGGGTACTTCACGCAGATACCTCCTACAAAGGTCGTGGTCTCCCTCGAAGCACTCGCGGCATAGCGTCTTCACGGAGCCACTCTCCGACGACGAAGAGTACACGGGCTCCATCTTGGTCTAGGGCCCAAGCTCCTTCCTTGCTAAGGGCGCACGCTTCTTCATCGCCATCGTGGGCTTCTTTTTCACCGCAGGCGAGGCCTTCTTCTTGGTCGCCGGTGAGGCCTTCTTCTTGGCCACCGGCGTGGCTTCTTCTTAGCCGCCGGGGAGGGCATCTTCATGGTCATCGACGTGGGCTTCTTCATGGCTGCCAGTGTGTCCTTCGCCCTCATAGCCCTAGCTAGGGCTTCTGCCTTCTTCGTAGCCTGCGTTGCAGGCACCTTCTTTGCTACGGGCGTAAGCTTTTTCTTTTCTACCAACACAGGCTCCTTCTTTGCTACCAACACGGGCTCCTTCTTCGCCATCGGCACAGCCGTGTCCGTGGCAGCAGGTGAAACCACGAAGGAAGGGGCCCATCTGCCAGTGAGTGGGTCCTTCACATAGTGCCTCCTTGACCACTTCATCATCTATGGTGCCATCGGTGGTGGGGGCGGGTGTGTGGGCGTCGGCGGGGGTGACGACGACAAGGTGAAAGTGGATCTAGGAGAGGTGAAAGGGGTGAATGGGGGTAGGTGAAGGGGGTGGGGTGAAGGCAAAATGGTGAATGCGGGTGGATGGGGTAGGGCCCACTGTCAGCCACTCGGCCGTGACGGTGAAGGAGCCAGGCCCACTGTTAGTCACTTGTGGAATCTAGGGTCCGGTGTTCAAGTTCCTCGCGGGACAAGTTTTTGTGATTTTTTTCTAAAAATTTCGATTCCAGCCTCCATCGCCCGCCAAAAGTTTGGACTCAGAAATTTCCATACTACCCTCAAACCTAACACCTCCTTCTGCATAAGACTGAGGACAATATAGTCAATTCATGTATGACTATAGATATCAAAATCCACACCAGTTGCGTCTCATCCTCGTCCACTCCACCGCCGCCTCGTCCACTCCGCCCCCATCCACTTCGCCTTCGGCCTCCCGGATCCACTCCACCGCCACCTCCTCCCACATCCTCTCCACGCCATCTCCTCCCGCATCCTCTCCGTCACCGCCGCATCCCCTCTGTCCCCATCCATTTCGCCTCCGGCCTCCTGGATCCACTCCACTGCCACCTCCTCCCGCATCCTCTCCATCACCATCTCCTCCCGCATCCTCTCACTGCCACCTCCTCCCGCATCCTCTCTGTCACCGCCGCATCCACTTCGTGCCCATCCACTTCGCCTCTGGCCTCCTGGATCCACTCCACCGCCACCTGAGGCACAAGGATGCCTAAATGATGCTCCATGGCTAAACTCCTCTCCCTGCCGAGACAAGGTTTTGTTGAAGTGCTTACTCTTTTAGTGTTTATGGTTTTGTTCTCTGTGAATACAATACATGTGCAACACTATGTTTTAGGTTTAGGGTGTAGTAGATTTGGGTGTAGGGTTAAGTGGAATTAAAATTTGTTTAGAATTAGGTACTGTGAAAAGATGCAGGACTTGCGAATTGCAGAGAACAATAGGGTGTTCGAGTCCATGGGGATCTGCACCATGGCCAATAATCTTCATGCTGCATGTAATGTGAGTTTTGACAAGGCCACTAATGACGAGAATCATTGTGAGGGGTCAGATTCTTCCTATCTTCCTGGAGTTGATGATGGGACTGAAGATGGAAGCGATTCAAATAGCTTAGAAAAGGTCTCCTCTCATACTTGATTGGGGTTGTAATTACAGGAGGATGTCCATTGTGTATTCTAAGATTTTTTTCTCATCCATGTTTCAATAACTGATTTATTCCCCTTGTATTCTAGGAAACTGACATTAGCAGCCATCGTGGTAGACTATTGAAGAAGGCCAAGATGCACCTGGTGGAACCAAAAGAGTGAGGGAAACTCCAGCGATTGGAGCTGCTGGTGTTGCAACAAGGTCTGGGAAAAAGTACATCACCACCCTCTCAGCTAGGGATGAAGCATTGTTGAATCCACAACCAGCTGATAACAATGAACTGTCCAATCCACAACCGGAGAACAGTGCCAAAGCCTCTATGGGACAAGACCAAGAAGAACATCCCCAAGATCCTCATCCAGACTTTTCTATTTTTGATGAAGAAAACAATGCAAATGAAGTTGAGGTCCATAAAGAGTTGGAGTTAGTTTCTGAAGGCAAGTAACATTTCCTGATAATGTTGGTAATCAGTAAAGAATCTTGTTACTAAACTAGGAAGAATAAATATATTTAAACTTGTTGCCATGCATACTCTTATTCATTTAAGCGAAACCCATATATATGAAGTACAAAAAACATGGTAATGTGTAAGCAGACTAGTGGCTACTGCAAGTTTACTAAAAGTTGGCTAATTTCTTCAACACGAATTAACTAAAAGACCAACACTAGTAAGTATCCGGTTTTGTAGCTTATCTTAGACAACATGGTAATGTGTATGCATGATCTGATTGAACCTAAGTTAAGCATTTCAATTGTAATAAGAAACCAACTAACCAATGCTACATTCAGAAGTCTTATTTTGGAACTTCATCAGTAAGTGTATCTTGTGTAGGTTGACAACATGCTCCAAGAAACCCAAGGCTGCCAACAAAGGGAAAACTGTTGGACAACATGACAAAAGCTATGGGAAGAAGGCTCCCAATTGAAATTGCTCCAGGGAATCGAAGGCTTGAGAAGCCTGTATAGGCTGCGAAGCTAGCATCAAAGGCTGGAATTGTCATTAGGACCAGTGTGCCTATCCTAACCCACTGGAAAGAATACAAGAAGGATGGAGACACCCTGCTGATGGAATTCATGGGGCAGTTATATCTAAGTAAATTTTGTCCTTCGATGCTAGTTTTTTACCTAGAATAATTCATTATATCAATTGCTAATAGCTAAATCTCATATCTGCTTGAATTTTACAGACCAGGTTGGAAGTTAATGATAAACATGTACCAAGAAAGCAAGCCTGCAACAATGTACTCCAATCTGGTGTACGCTAGAGTAGATATATGTTGAAGAAGAAGTACTTCACTGGTATACCAGCTGATCAAGTCATTACTGCTTCCTCCTGTTTTGACTATGAGTGATGACCAGTGGTAAGAACGGATGGCTAAGTGGTCTACCCCAAGAGCGAAGGTACGATATGTCACACAACTTTTCTATTCTATATATTTTATCTACAACTTAAAACTTTGCCTTTTTGGAAGTAGCTAGGAAGAACAAGCAGAATCGTTCCAGGGGTCAAACACCACCAATCCACGAGATCTCGCAACTTATAACACTCTGATTTTTCAACTTTAATTATTAAATGAATTTGATTATATTTCTGCATAGATGCTTTACATTCATAGGCTAATTATATATGTTTTATGAATTACTTTAAAATATGTAGCACGTAGAAACCATGCAATGTTGTATTCATGCTGTTGAATAGTTTTTGGTTGACTGGTTTGAGCTTGTTGTCTAAGCTTTGCTTTGTTTCCTAGTTGCTAACATGTCTAACTTGTCCCCTCTAATTCCCAGACTAACTAACCTAGTCTAACTAGCCTAGGCCAGTCCTTAGTGGACCCTGGCCACCTCCAGCCACTACTGGCCAAGCATGGCTAGCCCTAGCCAGCCATGGCCAGCTCTAGCCAGCTAGGGCCAAGGTGGCAGCAGCAACAGTCGGCCAGCAATGGCCAAGGCTTACCGCTAGCGGCCAGGCCAGCCAGCAGGCAGCCTAGCCGACCAGCAGGCCGCCCGCAAGGCAGCCTAGCCAAGGCAGGCCACAAGAGGCCTAGCCAGCAGCCCAGCGCAGCAGCCCGCCTTGGCCTTGCGCCCACAGCCGCATAGTGGACCGAGTGGCCCAGCTAGCCGCCCAGCAGGCTGTGGCCGCGCGCCCGCCCGCTCAGCCACCGACAGGCTGGGCCCGCGTGTCAGATTTCGCCATCGTCCGATTTCACTGAATCATGAAACCCTAGCCACCATAGCCGCCGAGCTCACTGCCGCTGTCGATTCCGCCTTCGCCGTCGTCCGCTGCCGAGGTGAGCCCATGCCCAAGCTTTGCCAGATCTCGAGGGTCAGGATGCTGGCCTCTACGGCCACCATCTTCCTCTTCGCACGCCGCTACGCGCTACCGTGGGACCGCTGCCATCGCCGTCGCGGTGTCGGACCACCCTGGCCTTGCCCCACCGTCGCCATGCCACCCACCGAGTGCGCGAACACACGTGCATCATGCACGTGCCCTCCGCATGCCCCGTCGTGCCCTGCAGCCCCGTCGGCGACCATGGCCGATGCCGGCGACCATAGCCGAGGTCGCCAGGGTCGACCTCGACCACCGCCAGTCCACCGTGGACCCATGGACTCGGTCACGGGGTCGGTCCATGGCCGGTCCATGGGACCCGGCCGCTCCCACGCCGCCGCGTGGCCATCAATGCGGTCAACGCCGCTGCCTCCGACACTTTTGCAGAAAAGCTCCTGCAGTTTTAGTTGATAGGTTTTAGGTTGCTAGTGCTCTATCTCACCTTTCACTGTTTAATGAAGATAAAACTTGCTTCTTATGGAGCGGCAACCTGGGACTTCCGTACATCTCCATACTAATGGGAACTGGCTTGGTCTATTAGTAGGAATATCATGGGCAAGTTGGATAGCTTACCGACGGGTGGCTATAGCAATGGTCACTGGGGTTTGTTTACAAGTTGTAGTATGGGAGGGGTTAGGGATCCGTGATGGGGGTGGCCTCACGGTGAAGTCGCCCATATGCTTGGACTCAAGGCTAGCGAGTTGTCACTGCCCATGACCCTGTGAAAAGCCTCATTGTGTTGCACAGCCCCGGCCTTGCCCCGTCGTCGCCGTGGCGCCCACCAAGTGCGCGAACGGACGTGCATCACGCACGTGCCCTCTGCACGCCCCTCCGTGCCCTGCAGCCCCGCCGTAGCATGGTCGCCGCTGGTCCACCGTGGACCCATGGACTCGGTCCACGGGTTCGGTCCACGACCGGTCCATGGGACCCGGCCGCTCCCGCGCGTGGTCAACGCCGTCGCCGGTGGCACTTTTGCAAAAAAGCCCCTATAGTTTTGCTTAATTATGGTCTAGTCCTTCATAGTTTAAAAGTATTTAGATTTGGGTCCTATTTTCTGCAGATTAGACCCTAGTCTTGTTTAGGCCATAACTTTCATGTTTTAACTCTGTTTTTAGCAAACTTATACTTTTTGGAATCATCTCGATGAGTAGAATAGTTTTATGTTATTGTTTATTATTGTTATCATGTTTTGGTGTGCTGTTCTAATTAAAGTACGTTTGCGTGCATGTATTTCTCATGTGTGATGATTGTGGCATATAGAGAACGAGATGTGGGTGAACGAGGATCAGCAGGACCCGGAGGACTACGTGCAGCAGGAAATCAACCAAGGCAAGTGTAGGCACCTTTGATCATATTGCTCCTACTCATGTTTAATTAATACATTGCATGTGTCTTAAATCAGCAAACCATAGGAATGACTAGCTACTCTATCCATATATCACCTATGGGGGGTTTTAGTTGATAGGTTTTAGGTTGCTAGTGCTCTATCTCACCTTTAACCGTTTAATGAAGATAAAACTTGCTTCTTAACCTATTGAGCCTTGGGCTCTTGGCTTCGGCCATTGGAGAAGTTGATGCACTTCTGCATCATTGGTTAGCGATGAATGAAGGGGGAAACGGATGATATTGGGACTCGCGTTGACGAGGGTGTTCTTATCTCCTCCCCTTGAGGTCCTTTCGTGGAGCGGCAACCTGGGACTTTCGTACATCTCCATACTAATGGGCACTGCCTTGGTCTATTAGTAGGACCATCATGGGCAGGTAGGACAGCTTACCGACGGGTGGCTATAGCAATGGTCGCTGGGGTTTGTTTACAAGTTGTAGTATGGGAGGGGCTAGGGATACGTGATGGGGGTGGCCTCACGGTGAAGTCGCCCATACACTTGGACTCAAGGCTAGCGAGTTGTCACTGCCTATGACCCTGTGAAAAGCCTCATTGTGACCTCTGCCGGCCTATCTCGGTAATGGGCTAAGAGGTTGGCCGCCTCGGGCAAAAGGAGTAATCACAACCTAGAGTGAAAGTGTACACCTCTACACAGAGTTAAAATCGGTATATCATCCATGCTCATGGTCACCAGCGGCTCAGATCCTCGCATGATTTAGCCAAGTGGTTTAAGCTGTAAAATCGTGGTGATGTTGTGAGGTTGCTACCTCGGGTTTTATCAGGATGGCTATCATGTGTTCCCTTGAGATGGCTAACTCATGTTTAATGATGCTTAATGTTATATGTTTATATCTATGGTGTTAAATGACACTTTAAATGCTACTTAAACCTTAATAAAGGGTTGGTGTTTCAACCAAGATGATTAGAGAATAGGTTGCAACTTGTTTAATCTTAATTGTTTACTTTAAAATGCTACCGCAGTCTACCTTTCAGCTTTACCTTGTACTAGCCTTGCATGTCATTACTTTCCGTCTGTACTTGCTAAGTTTCTACATGGAACTCACCCTTGCTCATTCACCAACAAAAGGATGCTCAAGTGATAACTCGGATGGTGATTTTCCTGAGAACTATCCGGGATACTAGGCGTCGTGATGCTGCCGTCGACTTTCCTGTGGTGAGATGGAGTTGCTATGTCTATGTCATCTTAGTTGCTTTTAGTTTTGGACAATGTGATTTATATTCCACTTTACTCTGATGACAGTTATGTAATAATGGTACGATATAATCATTATACTATGTTTTATTCGAACACTGTGCTTATTGGACCATGTAATTTGTCGTTCATGTGTGTAATTATTCTGGGTGCACATGAGCTTTTGCCTTGGTTCCATTCCTTTGAAATCAGGGTGTGACACAACTACATCTCGCACTTGTACACTTATGTAAGTGCTCAGAAACTAATATCATATTTCTGTTTGTGGACATAAAAGCTATTTTTTCTGAATTTCTTTCTCACACTAAATAATGATGGAGAACAACAAGGATCGAGATGTCAATGTAGTGGAGATGTTCTAGGAATGCCATACCAGCAAGTTGAAGGGTATGATAGATCAAGTCAAGGAGACAGTGGTAAGTATGTACACATCATTGCTGGATAGGTTGATGAGTACATGTCAATTCATATTCATAATTGGTTGTTTGATTGGATTAACACATTGGAAGAATGCTCATCTGTATGTTGTGTGGATGGTACTACCTGTGCTTGTTAAATTGGTTGCTGGATGGGACTTAGACATTGTTGCTGGATGTGATTATTTCATATAAAATATGTTCATACATGATTATACGTTTTGTGTGCTGGGATTTTCATATCTTTTGTGTGCTTGGATTAACACCTGTATATGAAGTTATATGTTTTGTGTGCTGGGATTTTCATATCTTTGCTCACAAATTAATGTAAATTTAGCTCAATTGCTTACACACACATATATATATTCTCTAATGATTTTCATATATTTGCTTCAAACATGGATTCTCTGATGATTTACATATATTTGCTTGTAACTGAAACTCTGTATAATTCACTTATCATTGTTGCATCTTTATACTACAGAGTCCAATGGAAACTATGTTGTCCAAACCTATTGAAGGTTTAGAGACTCCAAGATCTAGAACTGAAGTTGTATCCAAGGTCCTGTCACAAAACATTGTTGCTACTACATTCCTGAAGAATGCTGGTCATGAAACACCAGGGTCCAAATCAACTGCATCAGCTGCAAGAGAAGCACAACTTCGGGAACAACTACAGGCAGAGAAGACACGGGCTGATCTACTTGAACAAGAACTAGACACGCTGAAGAAGAAAGGTGAAGAAATAGAATAAACATTGTCCAAGACCCAAGAAGCGGTGATTAGGACCCAGCAAGAGATGAGGAGTTCAAGAAGAGATAGGAAGAGAACGATCTGATCCTTAAGCGCATCTTGAATCTCAACTCAGGTAATAGAGCTACTTAGCTCATTTGTTCCTGTGCTTGCTGGATTCCTCTTCCAGTGCCCTGGTTGTGGCTTGTGGACTTTGTTGGTTGTCATCGTCACTTGTGAACTTATTTACTTTTGCTTTAGAATTTGTTTGTGAACTTGTGGTTCCAATGAGGTGAACCAATGATGTGTTTTAACTTGTGGTTCCCATGTGTTTGGGAACTTTGATTGTATGAACAAGTTTGTAATGTATGAACCAGTTGGTGCTTAATGTTGGTTTGACCTTATTCTATGAACTGTGTTCTGAAATGTTTGCTAAGGCTGGGGATGAACGGCACAACAACTGACAAAATTGTGTTAGGATGCGCTATTTTTTAAAAAAAGTCATTAACATGTACCACATCATCATATTACAGCAACCATGTGCCAACAAACTAGATACACACGTGTCATCCAGCTAGAGACACACGTGTCAATCGGTAGTTGGCACACGTGTCAACCTTGTAGTAGCACACGTGTCGACATAATAGTGGTGCACGTGTCAGCATCGCAGCGCAGCACGTGTCCAAGTCAAAGAGAGACGTGTCTACCTCAGCGCATTACACGTGGCGACATCCCAGTGAAGGGTTATGAGGGTGCTACGCTAGCAAGAAAACAAAACTTTTCTACCTCATAAACCAGGATCTACTGCCAGATATAGGTCACGAGAATACTACTAGACACGTAGGTGCAGCAGAAGACTCAATGTAGTCGATGCGTCGCAGCAGTGTCGTGCATTTGCGTGGTCGTCCGTCAAGTATGTCCTTCATTTGTGGATCGTCCCAGCACATTCCCAACCAGTCCAACTAGTCGCCGACCAGTTGCTGACCACCATGATCGACGAGGTCCATCCTTGTGCCACAGATGCAGCACCTCCAAGGTATCACACACGTGTAGGAAGAAGCAATGCGCAATCGGACTGCTAGGTCCGCGAGGAGCAAAGGCGTGAGCGTGGGGTGGGCGACGGTAGCTGAATAGATCAAGTGGATCAACTTGCCTCGCCCCAACCCCTTGCTTATATAGGCGTTCCTATGCGACCCCGACTTGGAGGCCCATCAGGAAACCCTAAGCCTTGTCTAATCCGGGCCCGAACTAGGATTCCAGCCCTTAAGCGTGCGACCCTTCGGGTTCACGCACACATAGACATCGGCCGAGTACTCTTACTCGCCCAATAGTAGAAAATGGCCTCTAGCAAGGCATGACAACTCCTATGCATACGCAAAGATCATATCTGATGAACCACTATGACCACATACAAGTTATTCCCTTTGCCACTCGATATATGGTTCAACTCATAGGTTAACACTTAACCCAAGCACGGCCATGCATTTGTTGATCCAATCACTTGAGTGATCCAGTGATATTTCTCTTATACGGAGAGGGGCAAATTCCATCTTGACTGTCTATATCTCATAGCATGCTTCTCGACCAACCGAAGACCACCTTTGTAACTACCCAGTTACGGAGCAGCGTTTGGTAGTCCCTAAGTTGGTCGTTTCACATCTTGAGTACATACCACAGTCTCAGGTCTAAGGACATAACGTACATGACGTGAATAGAGACTTTCTCATGTTGGGTCAGTCCAGCCTACATGTCTGACATGTGCCCACATTATTAGTTCGACATCTCCATGTCCATGACTTGTGGAACATAGCCATCAACTAATACATGTGCTGGTCTAATATTCAAGTGTGTTCTCACAAGAACACCGACCAAGGACAACTTTAGAATAAACATTTAAGTAAAGAGTTCCACAAAATAATTTACATAATTGCCAATCAATACAAGTTGTCTATAATAAATATTCAATGAGCACTTAATTCATGTCATAGATACAACCGGAATATCATCGTCGCTATGATTAACTCTAGGGCATATTCCCAACAGTCTTCCACTTGCACTAGAATTAATCTCTAAGATGGCTAATCCCCATAGACTTCATGTTTGCCTCATGCTTAGGCTGTGGTAGAGCCTTTGTCAAAGGATCTGCTATATTCAAATCCGTATGTATTTTACACAATTTGATCTCTTCTTGTTTCAAAAACTGTCGAATGAGATGAAACTCTGGAGTACATGTTTGGTCTTCTGGTGATCCCTAGCTGCTTAGCCTGTGCAATCACCCCATTGTTATCACAATATAAATTTAATGGGCCCGACGCATTCAGAAACACACCAAGTTAAATGAGGAATCTCCTCAACAAACACCTTCCTTTGCAGCTCCACCAGCCGCAATGTACTCAGCTTCTGCTGTAGAGTCAGTCGCCATTTCCTGCTTAGAACTCTTCCAGCTTACTGCACCACCATTTATCGTGAACATAAAACCTGATTGAGATAGTGAATCATCCGCATCGGTTTGGAAACTAGCATCGGTGTAACCGTTTACAGCGAACTCCTCCTCACCTCCATAGATCAGGAACATATCCTTAGTCCTTCTCAAGTACTTAAGAATGTTCTTAACCAGTGTCCAGTGACTCTCACCAGGATTAGCTTAGTACCTGCTCGCAACACTTAGAGCATATGCGACATCTGGGTGAGTACATATCATGGCATATACGATGGAACCAACAGTCGAAGCGTATGGAACCTTACTCATGCACTTATGCTCACCATCAATGGAAGGACACTGCTTGTCACTGAAGTGCATACCATGTGACACAGGCAAGAACCCTTTCTTGGACTGTTCCATGTTGAACCGCTTCAACACCTTATCAATGTATGTATCCTGGCTTAATCCTATTAGCCATCTCGACCTATCCCTATAGATCTTAATTCCCAAGATGTATGCTGCCTCTCCTAAATCCTTCATAGAAAAACTATTATTTAGTCAAGTCTTTATAGATTGCAACATTGGAATGTCATTCCCGATCAGTAATATGTCATCTACATACAAGATCAGAAACACACCAGCGCTCCCACTTTCCTTCTTGTAAACACAAGGTTCTTCTTCATTCTGATGAAAGTCAAACCCTTTGATGACCTCATCAAAATGAATATTCCAACTCTGAGATGCTTGCTTTAACTCATAAATGGATTTCTTAAGCTTGCATATTTTTCCAGCATTGTTAGGATCAACAAAACCTTCGGGTTGTATCATATACACATTCTCTTCCAAATATCCATTCAGAAAGGCTGTTTTAATATCCATCTGCCATATCTCATAATCGAAATACGCAGCATTTGCTAGAATGATCCGAATAGATTTAAGCATCGTTACCGGTGAGAACGTCTCATCATAGTCAATTCCTTGAACTTGCCAAAAACACTTTGCGACAAGCCGAGATTTATAGACATGAACATTTATGTCCATATCCTTCTTCTTCTTAAAGATCCATTTGCACTCAATGGGTCTAACCCCATCAGGCGAGTCAACTAAGTTCCAAACCTGATTGTCTCCCATGGAATCTATCTCAGATCTCATGGCACTCTGCCATTTCTTGGAATCTGGGTAAATCATTGCTTCCGCATAATTCGTAGGTTCGTCATCGTCTAACAACAACAAATCACCATGCAATTCATGAAGTCTTGCTGATCTTCGTGGTTGGGGCGGAGTATCGACCACAGGTGGTTGGGATGGTGTACCGACCATAGGTATATCAACTTGTTCCACTACATTAGCATCACTCATCGAGTCATTCACTAATGACTCATCTTGAACCTCATCAAGATATACCTTCCGACCACTCCTATCTCCTTTGAGAAACTCTTTCTCTAGGAATACACCGTTCCAAGCAACAAACGCTTTGCCCTCTGATCGGTTATAGAAGTAATACCCTAAAGTTTCGTTTGGATATCCCATGAAGAAACACTTGTCCGACTTTAGTGCTAGCTTATCAGATATCAACCGTTTGACATAAGCTTCGCAACCCCAAATTTTTAGAAAAGACAAACTAGGACGCCGACCAGTCCACATCTCATATTGTGTCTTATCTAGGACTTAGATGGTACCCTATTTAGTGTGAAAGCGGCTGTTTCTAGAGTGTATCCCCAAAACGATAAAGGTAGGTCCGACCGGCTCATCATAGATCGAACCATGTCCAACAAAGTCCAATTACGATGCTCGGACACGCCGTTTCTCCGTGGCGTTCCGGGTGGCGTAAGCTGTGGAACAATTCCGCAACTCTTAATATGATTGCTAAACTCATGACTCAAATATTCACCTCCATGATCAGATCGCAAGGCCTTAATCTTCTTGCCACATTGATTCTCTACTTTACTCTAAAATTCTTTGAACTTTTCAAATGTTTTAGACTTATGCTTCATTAAGTAGACATACCCATATCTACTAAAGTCATCAGTAAAAGTTATGAAGTATTAGAATTCACCTCTGGTTGTCATGCTCAGTGTTCCACACACATCAGTATGTATGAGTTCCAACAAATCCACCGCCCTCTTAGGAAAACCTGTGAAAGGTGCCTTGGTCATCTTGCCGAGCAGGCAAGCTTCACATGTCTCGTAAGATTCAAAATCAAACAAAGTTAAAAGCTCATCAGCATGGAGCTTCTTCATGTGATTTTCACTTATATGACCCAAGTGACAATGCCACATATAGGTAGGACTTAACTCATTAAGCCGAGGCCTTTTACCACTAACATTACAGACAGGTGCATCGTTAAGATTTAATATAAATAACCCATTCACAATGGATGCAAAAGCCACAAACATGTCATTCTTGGAGATCACACAACCATTGTCTTTACTCGCAAAAGAATAACCATCCTTGATCAAACATGAAGGTGACACAATGTTTTGACTTAAGCTAGGAACAAAATAACAATTATTTAATTCCATGATAAATCCTGACGGTAGGTGAAGCTGCATCATCCTGACGTTCAATGCAGCAACTCTTGCATTGTTGCCCATGCGGAAGTCAACCTCTCCCTTCTCCACGCTTCTACTTCTTATGGTACATCGTATTGCACATATGAGCAACCGATCCGGTATCAAATACCTAAGAATATATATAAGAGTTAGTGAGAAAAATATCTGTAACGTGAACAACAAGAGTACAAGCAGCAGTAGTACCTTTACCGCTGCCATCCTTCTCTAAGGACGCCAAGTACTCCTTGCAGTTCCTTTTCCAGTGACCTTTCCCCTTACAGTAAAAGT
This sequence comes from Bothriochloa decipiens, assembly GCA_023333625.1. Classification (NCBI taxonomy): domain Eukaryota; kingdom Viridiplantae; phylum Streptophyta; class Magnoliopsida; order Poales; family Poaceae; genus Bothriochloa; species Bothriochloa decipiens. The sequence goes on from CM041645.1 coordinate 18,873,447, forward strand.
AATCTAAATTCGCAGATGGTCTAGCCTTGGAAGCAGATGAGTTTGGCTTAGAGATCTCATCTTTAGCCTTGCTCTTCTTATTCTTCCAAGTATTGTCCTTCCTCATGAAATGAGGTTTGTTCTGGACCGCCAACACTTGGCTACTATCAGCACCTTTCTTGATGTCAGCCTCTGCTATTTTTAGCATGCCACACAACTCATTCAAGCCCCTCTCCGCCCTATGCATGTGGTAGTTCAAGATGAAGTTTCCATAGCTAGACGAAAGCGATGCAAGAATGAAATCAGTAGCCAACTCTTGGCCAATTAGGAAGCCTAGCTTGTCCAACCTCTGAGCGTAACCAAGCATCTTGATTATGTGTGTTTCTATAGTTGCGCCTTCTGCTAGCTTGGTTTTAGCAAGCGCCTTAGAGACATTGAACCTTTTAGTCCTAGCTTGTGTTCGAAACATCTCCTCTAGCGCCATAATCATATCGTTCGCTGAGTGATTATTATCGAACTGCATCTGCAGATCAGGTTCCATACACGCAAGCATAAGGCAACCCACTTCAAGATCAGCATCACATGCTCTCCTATAAGTGGTTCTTTCAGCAACAGTTGCATTTTCATCAGGCTCATCTGGTAATGGGGTGTCTAGAATTTCTTCCTTTTTCTCAGCCCTGAGAACAATTCTCAGGTTGTGTATCCAATCCGCGTAATTTGTTCCATTCAACTTATTTTTCTCAAGAATTATACGCAAAGAAAATGGTTAATTGCGGGCGACCATTAATCTACAACAAAAATAATGCAAAATATTAAGACAATATATCCATGAAGAGTAAATCATATCAAATAGAATCTACTCCCACTAAAATCAATATCCCTCAATTGATACTTAGTGATTCAAGACCCACAACTAACATACCAACCAGTGAGCTTTAGCATCACCGATGGTCGGTATGGTAGATCGGTAAGCAACATGTACCTTGCTAATCATATCTCATATGACTCTTGTTGTTGGGCCGGCATCTCTATGTTGAGCACTCAACTTTCTCATGCTTCAAGATCCCTAACCGTTAGGGTGACCTTGTTCAAGTAACGAAACCTTCTTGCGGTAAGTATCTGATACGAACCTGCCTAGTCAAGGAAAATCAGTGGCACCCTAATTTCATACAAGACTTGTGACAGTGCAAGGTTTTGGGAAGCATGCAACTTAAACATTACTGAGGGATCAGTCTACTTCACTACCGCACGAACGTAGACAAAACATTATAGCATGTGAAAGTAGAACATAGAGATGACATAAACACAGATATGACTTGGTATAGCCCATTGTTCCTTTGAGATCTCCATCTCAATGTCAATCTGTTCATCATGGTGATCTCCATTTCCATGTTCCATGTATGTCATCCATCGGTGGTGCATCCGCCAAGACTAGCTATCACTACCGTGAAATAATTTACACAGTCGCTAATCATCACAGATTGGCACGTAGGCCATTACATTAAGGTTGACAATATGTATATGGCTCCTGCCTATATTGTCCTCATGACATGCAAGCCATGAATTAATTACATACATGCATCTCATACACATAAGGGCTATACCAGTCATGAATTTATGCAAAACAGAGTTAGCCGATATAGACGTCTAACGTTGCACGGTCTAAAACTCTATTTTCCAAGCAGTTTTTTGCAAATATAATTTCATCAAACCACGGCATTGTGGTGGAGAATTGAATGTAAAATTTCGTTCTCTATGATTTTTGTTTAGAGTTCGTCTCAATCCGAGTTACGGTTCAAAATTTACACCTGTTTTACTGAACATCACTTTTCTCGGCAAACTGGTGCGCAGCAATAGATCGCATCTCGCCGCACATCACATGTGCTTGGCACTTGACCTAGGGTTCAATTCGATCATTCTGATTGATCTCAAACTCACCATGATAGGTTTTACATGTATCACTTAACTCGGATGGTAGAATTCTGACCGGTATGAGTAGATCGTTACAATACCAACGTGGTAGATGATGAACCAAGATCAGAGACTCATCTACAACGGCGCATATCACCATATGCCCACAGCGGACCTATAACAAAGCAGCTACGGCTCTGATACCACTGAAGGGTTATGAGGGTGCTACGCTAGCCAGAAAATAAAACTTTTCTACTTCATAAACTAGGATCTACTATCAGATATAGGTCATGAGATTACCACTAGATGCGCAGGTGCAGCGGAAGACTCGATGTAGTCGAACGCGTCACGGTAGTGCCATGCAATTGTGTGGTCGTCCGTCAAGTACGTCCTTCATTCGTGGATCGTCCCAGCACAACCAGTCCAACTAGTCGCTGACCAGTTGCCGACCACCGTGATTGACGAGGTCTGTCCTTGTCCCACAGATGCAGCACCTCCAAGGTATCACACACGTGCGGGAAGAAGCAATGCGTAACCGGACTGCTAGGTCCGTGAGGAGCAAAGGCGTGACCATGGGGTGGGCGATGGCGGCTAAATAAATCAAGCGGATCAACTTGCCTCGCCCCTACCCCTTGCTTATATAGGCGTTCCTACGCGACCCCAACTTGGAGGCCCATCAGGAAACCCTAAGCCTTGTCTAATCCGGGTCCAGCCCGAACTTGGCTTTCAGCCCTTAAGCGTGCGACCCTACGGGTTCACGCACACATATACATGGGCCGAGTACTCTTACTCGCCCAATAGTAGACAACGGCCTCTAGCAAGGCATGACAACTCCTATGCATACGCAAAGATCATATCTGATGAACTACTATGACCACGTACAAGTTATTCCCATTGCCACTTGATATATGGTTCAACTCATAGGTTAACACTTAACCCAAGCACGGCCATGCATTTGTTGATCCGATCACTTGAGTGATCCAGTGATATCTCTCTCATACGAAGAGGGGCAAATTCCATCTTGACTGTCTATATCTCATAGCATGCTTCCCGACCAGCCGAAGACCATCTTTGTAACTACCCAGTTACGGAGCAGCGTTTGGCAGTCCCTAAGTTGGTCGTTTCACATCTTGAGTACATACCACAGTCTCAGGTCTAAGGACACAACGTACATGACGTGAATAGAGACTTTCTCGTGTTGGGTCAGTCCAGCCTACATGTCTGACATGTGCCCACATTATTAGTTCGACATCTCCATGTCCATGACTTGTGAAATATAGCCATCAACTAATACATGAGCTGGTCTAATATTTAAGTGTGTTCTCACAAGAACGCCGATCAGGGACAACTTTAGAATAAACAGTTAAGTAAAGAGTTCCATAAAACAATTCACATAATTGTCAATCAATACAAGTTGTCTATAATGAATATTCAATGAACACTTAATGCATGTCATGGATACAACCGGAATATCATCATCTCTATGATTACCTCTAGGGCATATTCCCAACACCCAGCTGCATATGTGTCAACTTATGAAGCAAACACGTGTAGTCTGAATGCCTGCGGAAACAGATCTGTGATGGTGCCAAAATCGTCATGGATGAAACTCTTTTAAAGACGAAAATTACCAAATTGTCAGTAAGTAACTCTAATGACGCTACAAAGGTGACAAAAAGAATTTCGTCATAAATTTGTCACTGAACTGTTTCGATGACGTTTTTGGGATTTACTGTGACAAAAGTAAGACGTCTTGGATGTGCGTTTTTTTGTAGTGAAAGTGGGAGAGTAGAGCCTAGTGGAGCGGTTGAAGCATATGCGAGATGGCGAAATGTAATTTTTAAACTGCACCAAAGCCCATGAGAGTAAAAGGCTGCCGACTAAAACGGACCGAGAGAGACACCGAGGAGCACGAGAACGACAGAGCCCACGAGAAACTCAATGTTTCTTGTGTTGCAGGCTTGCGGGTGCTTTAGGCACCATGCTGGTCTGGCGCTCGATCAGCCTGTCTAGACAAACAAACATGGCCCGCTGCACTCCATAGGCCTTTCCTTGGAGGCCGACCAGGCAAACAAACACGTAAGTTTTCTTTCGTTTGGGGATGGGGTGGGGATAAAAGGTCAGGTTCAGAGAAAAATTTGTGTACCATACGACATTTATTTCAGAATAAACTTAGAGTCTGATTAATAATTTAATATTGTTTATACATCTAATAACTTATAGCAAACTTTAACTTCGGTCAAAAAAATATGAATTAGCTATCACATAACATGAAAGACAGAACATCAAAGGAGGTGGATATGCCATAATGATAACCTAGCCTATGTGATTAGAGATCCCGTTAAAGTAGTGAAATAGGATAGAAACCAGTCATTGACTAAGGAGAGACCCTTAACAAGGTCTATGTCGGTTGCATTTCTCCTCTATACCATATGGCAGATTGATTTATATCTTGACAAGATCCAGGTGCTTGCTTAAGTAAAGATCCACTGCATAATATCTTAGAAACACACCTATACGATGAGTTTAGTTGCTAGCTATAGTATATGAGTTTGGGTAGTCTCTAGCTACTCATGAAAGTCTCTGGAGTTTGACTTACATGATTCAACTACAGACGATGTTTTTTTACAGCAGTAAAGGACTAAGGTAAAACTTACTCTTCCACACAGAATTATCAATTGAAGGCACAATCCATTGTTCACACGTGAATATGTGTAACATCTATTTTAGATAAATGCTCAACTTAGCGATCTTCATCAAAACATAGTATATCAAAAAGCAGTGAAACCATTTCTCATGTGCCTTGGAATTTGGTGGTGGTTGTTGGATTTAATTTTGTTTATAAGCCTATTTAATCTAATTATCAAAGAAATTCAGAAAGCTCAAGTTAATTGTTAGGACTTATATGCTTTAAATCCCAAATGAGAATTTGAGTGGAGTGGCATGCATGCGCACGCTAAGAGCGTCCGCAATGGCACCTGCGAAGTCGCCAACCTGACGTGGCACCAGAAATAATAGAATAACAAAAAATAAATGAATGCATGTGAAGTGGTCTGACATCGCAGAGACATCACAGAGACAGTAGAATCGTTGAAACCTGTGCGAGACGAGCGATGAGCCAAGCGCTAGTGATTCATTTTTCAACACCCTCTCTCCTCCACGTAAGACTCACAGCCTCAAATCGCTAGCACAAAATGGCTTGTTGGGGACGCGCCAAGTGGCGTTGAATAGCTATATCAGATAGCCCCCTATGTCGACCAGAGGAGCGATGATGCCGGTGCTGAAAGCGCCTTGCAAGTTGCAATGGTCCTACCTCTGGACACATTCCAGCGGCTTTTTGTTGCTGTGCTTTTTTTTCACAGGATCAGTTTGCTAAGCATGTTTAGAATAACGAGTAAACTATACATGCACATAATAGCCTTTCCAACATATTACAAGAGTGGAGAGTAATCAGTTGCAGCACTGACAACCATTTATATTGCATCTTTTTTATATTAGGAATGAGATAATTAATTAATATGCTGGAGACGGTGGGCATCTCAAAATTAAAGGCCCCGTTTAAACCATGGACTCGAAAGAATGAACGCCACACACGTCTTTACCAGAGTCGTCAGTGGCAATGGACGTCGGATTCCGGCCACACTGGAGGAGCCGGTGGAGGACCTCGCTCATGGGCGGCCTTGACGAAGGATCCTCGCCGGTGCAGATCACCCCGAGCTCGAACACGGACACCATGTCGTCCAGGTTGGCCAGGTCCAGAATTTCACCGTCCACCAAGTCCACGCACGCGACACCGTTCTTGAACCGCTTCGACGCCCACTTCGCTAGACAGCTGCCGGACTCCGTGCCGCCGTCCTGTGGCCCCCTTCCTGTCGTCAGCTCCAGCAGCACCACCCCGAAGCTGTAGACTTCCACCTTCTCTCTCACCTTCACTCTGCTAACATACTCTGCAGCCAAATAATCTCAGGTCAGGGCGTCAGGCACATCACAGGTACACACGTGTGCAACAGATGTTTGCGTAGAAGACGCAACACAAGAAATCTAGCTAATCACCTGGAGCAATATAGCCGAACGTCCCGCAGACAGCCGACACCGGCTCCGATTCGCCGGACTTGGCGAGGATCCGAGCAAGGCCAAAGTCGCTCGGTACCCACGGTCGAGCAAGATGTTGCTGCACTTGATGTCGCGGTGAATGACCGGCCGGCTCGTGAAGCCGTGGTGCATGTAGCTGAGGCCTCTCGCGACGTCGACGGCGATGCTCAACCTCGTCGGCCAGTCCAGCGGCCCCGACGACGCGGCCGCGCTCTTCCCACCGCCATGGCGGTGCAGCCACCGGTCCAGGCTCCCGTTCTCCATGTATTCGTACACGAGCAGCTTCGTGTCGTCACTGCCGGAGATACAGCACAGCAGCCTGACGATGTTGCCGTGGAGGAGACCGCCCAGTGACCTCGCCTCCGCCTCAAACTCCTTGTCGTCGTTCGCGCCGGGCTTCCCATCGTCGTTGCCAATCTTCTTCACAGCCACCGTCGACGACGTCGAGTGATCGGTCCCGCCATCATCACCGTCGTGTCCTCTTGCTTTGTGGCTGCTGCCGAGATGGATGCGGTACACCTTTCCTGACCCACCTCTGCCGATCATGTTCTCCTCGCTGATGTTGCTGATTATGTCTTGCACGCTAAAATTCAGGGCCCCGAATGGTATCATCTTCCACGAGGTCACATCCTGCGAGTTACTCTTGCGCCGGAGGACAAACCATCCCATGATAGCAACGAAGCTGACGGTAAAAATGCTGGAAGTTGCTGCGGTTAGGATAATGATCATCCTGGTAGACCCATGACCGCCTCCTTGGGATTGGGAGCACGTCGGGAGGAGTATGCCGGCATCGTGTCTGGCGCACAAGCCAGGGTTGCCAAGGAAGGCGGTGTCGAACACGGGACTCTGTAGTGAGGCTGGACCCTCTCCGACGAGCTGATTGGACGACAGATTCAGATAAGAGAGATGGAGATTGTTGAAGTCCTCTGGTATGTTGCCGTCGAGCTTGTTGTTTGAGAGGTCAAGGATGGTGAGTACCGGGAGCAACCCAATAGTGGCTGCTGGGATCGCTCCGCCGCTGAGATGGACACTGGTATGGATCCGCTAATCTGGTTCCCGGCAAGAGACAGCACAGTAAGGTTGGCAAGCTTGCTCATGTCCTCCGGAAGCCCATGGGAGAACCAATTGTTCTCCGCCATGAATGTTTTCAAGCCAGTGGCAGATGTTGGTAAGGCGCCAGAGAATCTATTGTTCCCGATCTCAATCCGTGTGATGTTAGATGACACCTCTGCTGGTAGCACTCCAGTGAAGCTATTATTCTGTATCATGACGGTGGTCAGGTCAGGGAACGCCGACCATACTGTCCCCGGGAACTCTCCGGTGAAGAGGTTGTTGTAGGCCATTATGTTGTTCACTGTGTAGCACTCCCCAAGGATCGCCGGGAACACACCGGAGAACTGTTGTTGAACACCACGATGTCGTAGAGCTTCTTATTGAAGCAAAGCGTGTCCGGGAGCTCGCCAGTGAGGAAGTTGTTGCTCACTTCTAGGTTGCCCAGTGGTGAGTGCTTCCCGAGCTTCGGCGGGAGTGGACCAGAGAGCCTGTTGGTGAATAGCCGGATGTCCGCGAGGCTCGGGAGCAGCCCGATGATCGACGGAATCGGCCCACTGATGTTGTTGAAGTACAAGTAGAGCAACCACAAGTTCTTCAAATTGCCGATGCTCTCCGGTATCGGTCCAGTGAGCCAGTTCGCGGAAAGGTCGATCTCTTGAATCTTCGTGGCGGTGATATTTGGCCCAATTGCACCAGAGAAGTTGTCATAAAGGTACATGATCTCAAGCTTCTGAAGCTTCCAAATCCACCCTGGAATTTCTCCGTGAAGCTTATTGTTGGACAAGGCCAACAGCGTCAGGTCAGTGAGCGACGACAGTTTGTCAGGGATGCCACCAGTCAGGTTCATCCCCTCCATCCACAGTAACTTCAACTTCCCAAAGACATCGGGGATAGGGCCTGGTGCGAAGGGGTTAATTGCCAGAGTTAGCGTCTCGAGCATGGTGAGGTTGCCGATGGCGGTACTCGGGTAGCTCCCATTGAAGCTATTAGTGTCGAGGACCAGCGACTTGAGCTTCGGGAACCTAGCGATTGCCAACGGCACGCTGCCGCTGAAACCGTTACTTGACAGGTTGAGGTGCTCCATCCCCGGAGACAGCTTGTCGATGTCAGTTGGGAGGACGCTGGAGAAGAGGTTGTTCGACAGGTCGAGGAACCGCATAGCCGAGCAGCCGTAGAGTGCAGTGGCTGGGAACTTGCCGGTGAGGTTGTTGTAGGAGAGGTCCATGTACGTCAGGTACTTGAGGCTGCAAATGGACTTTGGGATTGGACGGCTTATGTTGAAATTTTGGAAGATGAAAGCGGTCACATGGCCATTGTTGCATGCAACCCCAGCCCCACTTGCAGTGGTGAGTGGATGAAGCAGAGGCACTGGTGTTCTTCCATGACCTGAGGGTAGCGAGGTTGCCCCAATCTTTCTTGATGGTCAAGAGAGCTCGGAGCTCGGCGTCATTTGCCTGCGCCGAATCGGAGATGGAATTAAGCAAGAGGAGGATAAGGAGGACGACGAGAAGGCTAGACATGGCCACTGATGATGGTGAATGAACCGGAGAAGCGTGTAGCAGTGTGTCTTTGGACGTGAGACTTCAATCTTGATAGACGATTGTGATGTGCAGTGGACCGTGGACCTGGGCTGGGTATGTAGCTACTGAAGCTTTGCCTTGCCGTGTTAGCTCCGGCTGGACCTGGGCTGGGTCATCGGTCAAGTCTCCTGAAGACAAATCCAGATGGCGATCGTTTGCCCTGGAGTGCAGGGTCGCTGCTGGAGAAAAATTGAGAGGGTGCTTTTGCTTTGTGGGTGCGTAGATTTTTACCATAGGTGTGTGGATACGGTGAAAATCTAGATGCTATCTTTGTTTATTCAAATTTTTATGGGCGCAGGCGCACCCACAACTCCATATAGATTCACAGTAAGGTTCACTTTTCTTTTTCTTCTTTTCCACCGTGGTGCTGTGCCCCCACACCCCCGGCCAATAGTTTCAGCTAAATTTTCTTATTTATTTTATTTTTATATAATTATTATTTCCTTTTTTTCAAATTATAAGTCACTTGGTACATCGATTTTGCTACACATCTGAAATTATTATCAGAAACTTATCTGGTAAAAGTTATGAACAAAATTTGGTTATCAGGCAGAAAAGTAGTCATGATAGATTGTGTATAAAATTACGTAAAAATATAAAAAAGCTAGAATAAAAAATGTGGTGATAAGTTTTGATCTAGAAAGTGATACACAAAAGTTATGACTTTTAAAAAATTATGGCAATATGTTTTATTTCATAAAATGTTACATACAAAAGTTATGAATGTAATTTTGTAACTTTCCAAAAGTAAAAAAGTTACGGAAAACTCGTGGGTTGTCTCTATTTTATCTCGTGAATGTCTGTTGATTATTGCTTTCCTTAATTTTGTAAGTTTTTTTTTCTTCCATTGCAACACACCTTGCTAGTAACATTAAACTAGGAAAAATTCAAATTACTCCCTTCACCTTTGGACTTGTTCCACATAACCTTCTAAACCAACATATGGTTCAATTTACTCCCTTCAACCATTTTAGTTGTTCAATTTACACCTTAAAAAGATTTTTCTTTTTTGCTCTCTTTGTACAAGTTGTGTTCTATTTCAAATTATGTGAGGTGATAGAGGGCATCATATTTTGTGTTAGAAAAATACATATCAATTTTTTTTATCATTATATGTTTTGTATGATATTGTATATCCAGTATCATTTTTAATTTTCATAATCCATCAAAATAGTGGAAAAATTAAGATATGTTTTTTATAACATAACCTATAATGTCCTCTATCACCTCAGGAAATTTGTTTTTAAAACTCAACTTATGTGTGGAGAAATAAAAATAACAAATCCTGTTAAGAGCTAAACAAGATCAATTGGAATATTTGAACCAAATGTTAGTATAGAGGTTATCTGGAGTAGAACAGACTTTGAGGAAGTAATGTGTACTATTAATTTCTTTAAAACTTAAGTGGTTTCTTAAACCAACTCCAACGATATTCTCCAAAATAGAGTCTCTACTTTTTATTTACGTGTTTCCCCACTTTTGAGGGACTTGTTTGCTGAGTTGAATTCTAAAGAGGAGCTTCAAACCAGGGCCCCAGCTTCTCAATTCCCCCTATTTTCTCACATAATTTATAATTTCGGCAAAACAACACTAGTCAAAACAATGCCCTCGTTGGATCAAATATAAAAAGGAAAAACAGCACATCCAAGTTTCTGAAATTCAACTATAAACTGAGCACCCTGCTGCAATCCAGGAAAAAAAAAAAACTCAGCAATACTTGAGAACCATCTGCACAATCATGGAACTACTCTCAGGAGCAGCAATTAGCGTAGAACATAAAAAAAAAACCCCGCACATATATACAATAGTGTATCATCGACACAAGTAGCATACTGGATAAAAAGCATCGATCTACACCTAGTTATGAAGAACTGATGTTCATCACTGATAGGCCATTGCTCCAAAAATTCTACAAGGAAACAACAGCACGAGAAGGCATCAATCGACTGAACCAGAAAATTCCCCTCATGTGTCTGTACTAATTGCAGATCAGCAGAACACAGAACAGAAGAGATCAAACAAACTCCAATTGCAATATTGCATACTCTAATTGCGTCAGCAGAACACATGAAGAGATCAAACAAACTCTAATATATCGCATCAGCAGAACACAGATTCATGGAGATATAGCAGCATTCAAATCGGGTAACAGCCTCATTCGCATACTCTGTGGGGAGGGGAGAGCACGTACCGCTGTCCGCTTGTGGTGTAGCTCCTGACAGAGTGACAGGCGCGACGACGTGGATGGCAGGGCCGCTCGCGAGGGGGGCGCCGGTCTCGTTCTAGCGGAGTGGAGGGGAGGCCGGCGGCGCGTACTGGCAAACGGCGGAAAGGACTAGGGGAGTGGCTTGCGGCGGAGCCGGAAAGAGTGCGTGGGCGAGGGCTCTGCGAGCGCGCGATGGGAAAAACGGCGGCGCGAGCGGAGGGTCGACTGGGGAAGAAGTTGCGCGCGCTGGGAAGAAGTTGCGCGCGTGCCGGGAAGAGAGAAAAGGACTGAAACTGTCAGTCACAAAGAAAACGGACTGAAACTTTGTGGGATAGGCCCAGAGCCCGTAGAAATGTGTGGCCGAGGAGGAACTTTGTACGTATTCAACTTTCTCAAACCTACATTTCTCATCCTAAACCTTAAAACCGGGTAGAACATATTTCATATATTTCTCAACTTTTAAAACAGTTCAGTTCATCCAAACATTTAAAACTAGATAAAACACACTTCTTTTAACTTTTAAAACTATTCATATTACATATTTGATGATCGTGGTTTTAAAGACGATTTCTTTTTTTAATTTAGATAAATCTTTAAAACTATAGTATATAAAAAGATAGAATTAATTTTGATTAAACTCAACATAAATAGATCTACACAACAAATATATAATAAATATAATTTAGTATAAAGTTTTTGCTATACCTTTAAATCTATATTTTTAGAATACAGTTTGCATGATTCAGTTATATTGGAAGTTTACGATGTATTGTTGGAAGTTTACGATGAACTAAATATTGTATACTTGAATAGTATCAAAATTTTTATACTTATTTAATACTCTCTCTGTCCTGTAATATAGTATATTTTAGTTTATCCTAAATCAATTTAGTTTAAGTTTGACCAAATTTATAATAAAAAATATTATCATCTAACCCATCAAACAATTAAATTATAAAAATATATCTTATAATAAACATAAACTAAATATTATTACTTTTTTCTATAAATCCTGTCAAACTTAAACTAAATTAACTTAGGACAAACCAAAATACATTATATTACAGGACGGAGGGAGTAATATCTAACTTAGTTATATTTATTAGAATCTGTGCTTGTTAAATCTGAATAAATATATACTAAGTTATGGAAGGCTCAAATGTTCACTACAGAGGAAACTATACAGGTCGCTGAACAAAAGAGGTAATACACAAACTACATTAACACCCTATATCCACCTACGCACGGAGTTTAAACGATTGGAGTTCACACCCAGCAAAGGAGCACCCGTATAGTGGCAACGTTATTCTACTATACACAGTTCAACGTGTCGCAAAGGCAGTACAGCAGCGGCTCCACGTCATCATTCCATCAAGCGAGCTTGCGCTTCTCCTCCTCGGCTCCTCCAGCGACCTTCCCTTTCTCGCCTCCGACTGGGACGAGCTCCTCCTCGCCGGCCACGATCCCCTTGGTGTGTTGCGCAAGCCCAACCACCGTCGCGCCCACCGCCTCCAGGACGTCGCCCACTACCGTCGTGTCTTCGTCGTCGCCACCCTGCATCACAACTAAGCCGTCAGCTACGCTACGCACACGCTTGCCCACGAGAACAAACGCGACGTTGAACACCGCCATGCGCCGCGTGCACGTACCTTCGCCTTCGTCGTCGTCGCACCGCCACCGCCAGCGCGCCAAGTGGTGTCCTTCGCCTTGTCCTCCGCCTGCGCAGCGGTGTCCCTCGACCTCTGCGCCATGCCGCCGGCCGCGTCCTTCGTCGTGTCCTTGGCTTGTCCGGCGGTGTCACCCGTCTTCTGAAACATGGAAACGGCTGTGTCCTTCACCTTCTCCTTGGCCTGCACGGCCGTGTCCGCGGCCTTACGAGCCATGTCGCTGGCGGTGTCCGTGGCCCTGTAGTCCTTGTGCTCTCCGGTCATGTCGCGAGCCTTGTCCGCCGCCTGCGACGCCGAGTCCTTGGCCTTGTCCGCCGTCTGGGATGCCGAGTCCTGGGCCTTGCTCGCCGTATGGGACGCCGAGTCCTTGGCCTTGCTCGCCGTCTGGGACGCCAAGTCCTTGTTAGCAGCAATTCGGGGTAGGAGTGGAGAAATTGGGATCGAGAGGGAGAATTGGGGATCGGGTCGAGACGAACGGCAAGCAGAGAGGTTGGGGATGGAACTAGGCGATGATTGATTAGGAACGAGTTCAGAGTTGGGTTTACAAATTCCATACGGCATCCTTCCGCCGCTGCGGTACTTATACTACTTTAATCTATTACAAGGCCGGAGCCTGAATGGATCTACGACTGGGCTCATTTCATCTTGGCGTTCAGGCCCATTGCTCGTTGAAGATCATCTTGTTGGGCTTCTTCGCACGATCGCTCCTCCTGGGCCCTCCGGTGCTTTCTTCATTAAGTCCACTGGTTCCGGTGCTAACAATCCCCGTGGCTTGAGAACTTGCTTGTCCCCAAGCAACTGAATGAGGGAATGCCTGATACACAGCTTCACTAGACTCCCAGGTGGCCATAGAAGCGGGCCAACCAGACCACTGAACGAGAATTTGCTCACCTGAGTCGTCAGGAGCTTGGCGACGCTGGAGGATTGCAACAGGCGTGCGCGGCAACTCGATATCAGAAGGAAAGTCAGGTGATGGAGTACAGCCTGGAAGCAAAGCTTTCTTCAACTGGGACACATGAAACGTAGGGTGGACTGCTGATGAAGAAGGCAGATCAAGAGTATATGCAACTGACCCCACCTTGGCAATAATGGTAAAAGGACCATAATATTTGAAAGATAGCTTCTGGTTGGAACGGTGAGCCAGAGTTGTTTGTACGTAAGGTTGGAGTTTGACAAACACTTGATCACCCACCTGAAGTGATGCTCAGATCACAGAGGGTCGGTAGTATCATGGTATGCTCCTAGTTGATCAACTATGGCAGCAAACTTATCTATGTACTCCTGTACTGAACCAGTATGGTGGATCTGGAACAGCTGACGCAATAACAACTCGTGGTGATCCTGACCAAAGCGCGTCAGAACACCCTCAGTAAAACGATCCCAGCTGATGCTCTGCATACGACTCACTACTGCATTATACCAGCGTTTAGCGGCAGCTTTGAAGTGCATACGTGCAATGCGAACCCACTCTGACTGATTCACATGATACAGGGTAAAGTAATCTATGCAATTACTGAGCCACGGTTTAGGCTGATCACCATCAAACATAGGAAAATCTAGCTTAGGGATTTTAGCATGCGAAGGACCTCCAGATTCAAGGTGCCTATCGAAATCTGCAGCGGGGCGCTTGATGGCAAATTGAAGAGCAGACTCAACCGGAGGAGGATGGATAGTAGGAGACTCACCCAAATCCAACCTCCCGGGACTTGTTCACTTGCGGTTGCCCAAACACGGGCGGTGGTGCGGTCAACTCCGTAGATGGGCGCGGAATCGCGGTCGGGGATGGGGCGAAGACGCCGGACGTGTCGCCGGGGTGCGTGATGCTCGAGCGCTCCCAGCCCAGGTTGAGTTTCTTCACTTGCAGGCGGACGTCGTCGATGGTGCCTTCAAACTCGGTGCGCCACGTGTCCGAATCGCGAGCTGCCTTCTCCAAGAGGAGGAAGCGCGAGTCCTGCGCCTTCGTCAACTCCTGGATCTGGTGCGTGAACCGGGACTCCTGCTCCGCGAAACGCTTCTCCAACTTCTCATCCTGCGCGTCGAAGCGCTTGTTCATCTCCTCGAGGAGGAGCTTGGTGTCCGGATTCATGACGCCTACGCGGTGTTGACGACGAGTGAAGTGGTCGTGAGGTAACGGATCCGGGCGATCCAGGCTGTCCCTCGCCACAAATCGCTGCGCGGTGGTTCGGAATCACGGCGATCGGAGGAGGAACAGCGAACTGCTCAACTCCAATCAAGCCAACCGGTGCCGTTTGCGCGAACGATCGATGGAGTATGAGGTTCAGGCCGAGAATCGTTGTCTCCGATACCAATTGTTAGCAGCAATTCGGGGTAGGAGTGGAGAAATTGGGATCGAGAGGGAGAATTGGGGATCGGGTCGAGACGAACAGCAAGCAGAGAGGTTGGGGATGGAACTAGGCGATGATTGATTAGGAACGATTTCAGAGTTGGGTTTACAAATTCCATACGGCATCCTTCCGCCGCTGCGGTACTTATACTACTTTAATCTATTACAGAGGCGGAGCCTGAATGGATCGACGACTGGCTCATTTCATCTTGGCGTTCAGGCCCATTGCTCGTTGAAGATCATCTTGTTGAGCTTCTTCTCACGATCGCTCCTCCTGGGCCCTCCGGTGCTTTCTTCGTTAAGTCCACTGGTTCCGGTGCTAACAGTCCTTAGCCTGCGCTGTTGCGCCAGAGCCTGGCTCCTCCGCCAGGTCGGCGGCGCGTGCCGCGCGCTCCTTGCCTTGCTCCGCCTTCTCCCTGGCGTACTCCGCCACCTTGCGCGCGGTGTCGGCCGTCACCTCCGTCGCCTTCTGCGCCACCTGCGCGCCCGTGGAGACCGTCACGTCCTTGGCCTTCACCGCCGCCTGCTGCGTGTATCCGGCCGTCGTCTTCGCAGCAGCCGCCGCCCCCTCCTTCGCCTTCTCGGCCGCGGCCTTGGCGTACTCCGCAGCCGTCTGGCCCGTGCTCAGCGTCACCTCCCTTGCCTTTCACCGCCGCCTGCTTTGCGTACTCCGCGGCCGTCTCGCCGATGCTCAGCGTCACGTCCTTGCCTGCCGCCGCCGCCTGCTTCGCGTACTCCGCGGCCGTCCCGGCCGCACCGGCGGTGACGTCCTTCACCTTCGCGGCCGCCTGCTTGGTGTAGTCGACCGCCGTCCCCGTGGCCTCCTGGGTCTTCTCCGCCGCGGCCTGCGCGCCGCGCACGCCGGTGTCCTTGGCCTCGGCGCTCCTGGCCGAGGCGTAGTCCGCCGCGCGCGCCGCCGTGTCCTTCACGCTCTTCCCCGCGGCCGCGCCGGTCTGCCCGACCTTGTCGTCGTGCTTCGCCGCCGTGTCCTTCTTCGCGCCCTGTTGTCCCGCGGTAGCGCCGCCCTCGTCGTGCTTCTGCACCGCGGCGCGTGCGGCCTCCGCGGCGGAGCTCTTGTCCGCCTCGCTGCCGTGCTTCCCCATCTCGTCCTGCCTTGTCAGATGGCCGCGGACATGGCCACCCTCCGCCTGCTCGTTCTTGGTTTGCTGGTGTGGACGAGCCGTGGCGGCCGACGTCTTGCCTTCGTGCGCGGCTGCCGGGCTGGTCCCCAGGGCCTTGTTGCACCTCTCCCTGGCATCACCCGCGGCGTCCGCCAGCCACTGCTTCGCCTCAGAGCCGTGGGCACCGTGGCCATGGCTCTCGTGCCCCTGCTTCGCGGTCTCCTGGTACGAGACCACAGTGGCGCCGGGCGCCTGGGCCACTGTGACGGTCCCGTGCGCCCCGGCGCCGCCGCGCCTGCTGGTTGTGGTTGGCCTTGTTGAACCGGTCCTCGGCGGTGCGGATGGCGTCCGCCGACCGCTGCTGTGCCTCGGCGCGGTACTTGCCGATCTCCTCCAGGTTCATCGCCTGGCCTTGGCCGGCCTCCTCGTGGCCCTTGCCGCTGGCTTGCTCCTTCCTGGCTTGCTGCTGTGACGCCATTGTGCGGCGAGCAAGCTGGCCGGCGATGTGTGAGCTGATGAACGGAGGCTAAGATGAGTAGAGCGTAGCTACTGTGCTGATGAACTGAGGTGTGTGATGGCGTGGCTTATAATACTGGCGTTGGGCGGTCGGGGTTTGATCGTCTGAGGCTGCCGTGGCACCGGAGCGTGACGCGTGTCGGGAGGAGCTGCCACGTGCGACGGAGCGGATGGGATCGAGGAGCTCGTGGTGCGCCGATAGGAGAGCACCACGCAGCGTGTGCCGCGAAGGGACACGAACACGACGCGACGCATCAGAGTCCGTGCGAGCCCATCTCATCCGCACGCGTGGAGATATCGCGGGCTAACTACCGGGCCGGTCTAATCTCTTAGTCTGCTGGGCCGACGGGAAGGCGGCCCGAGACGGCCACCAAGCCTCTCGTCGCCGGCGGCCGCGCCCTCCCTACCCATGGCGCTTCCGCCTCCTCTCGTACGAACCCTACCCGGTAGCTTTTACGGGCTCGCTCTCTGCGGCATCCAATGGCACCGCCGTTTGAGGGGCGACAACGGCTGCCTGCCCACGGCGTGCTCCGCGGCGCTGGGGTCCCTTGTCGCTGTCCCTGAAGTCTAGCCTGGCTTGCCGATCTTGCCGCAGATGCGGTCCTCCGTGACTTCTCTGGTTGGGCGCCCATTTACGCCACACCTCAGCCGGTTGGTCGGACGCAGATCCCTTGCCACGTCCAGCGTAATCTGCAGCCCGTTGCTTGTGAGGGTTTCGATTTATTAACGTTATTACACAGTTTGATTGTTCAGGATTGGCAGAGTTGTGCTACCTGGATGGTTGATTGCCTCACTGAAAGGATTCATTGTGTTTACAGATTGTCGTATTTGGGATGACCAATGATGCTGACCTTTATCTCTGCTGCGCCTGCCAAGCTTGTGGTAACATTGTGTGCTGCTCAAATTTGACGTGTTGGGTTGCTTATTTGATAACATAGCTGCTGTATAGTATTTTTTGTTTGCACCTTGCTCATATACTACAACAGAACGGATAAAAGAAGACATCCATAACATATCTACTGGAACAATCATTTGCGGACAATTCCTTATATTTATGTGGAACTAGATTTAGATTTTCTCTTTTGGTTGACCACTATAACTAACAGGATGGTGCCAAACAAAGGGTGCTGAAAATTTAGGAGTTTGGCAATTTGTCTATGTAAATTCCCAGGTATATATTCAAAGTTGTTCAACTTCTGTAACAAAATTAGGAATGTTCTATCCATCATGTTTCACAAATCATTAGAAAATTAGGAATGTTCTGCAAAACAGAGGCTGGAAGCAATAACACAAATGTGGGGTCGTTGTTAGCGATGTGCTTTGCAGTGTACACACCCTTCCTTGACACCGTCCTTAACTAACCTCATCTCTCTTGAATCTACCCATTGTCACATTCCATTTTTCTATCGCATATTTGTGATGGTTTCATTCTTTGTTCTTGGTGCCGACATATTTAAGGTATGGCTAGTTTCATCTCATTGCGTGGATCGTTTTGTATTTAACTACAAGATTTTGGAGTCCCTGTTTAAGGGTTTGGCAAAATATATGGCGCAAACAACATACTAGGTGGAAACATGAAAATGGAAACCAATTCAAAAACGTTTTTGGTTGTTCAAAGCTGAAATTTGGCACTCCTGTAGTGCATACAATTATGTACTCACATGCAATGGTTGAGGTGCAAACTTGCCTTTTTAAAATTCATACAAAAATGACTGAAGACAAAATCCCTGAGATTTTGTCTTTTAGTGCACATGAGTACATATTTGTATGCATTATGGATATACCAAATTCCCAATTTTTTTTTGAATGACCAAACATGTTTTTTGAATTGGTTTCCATGTATATTTTGCCGGTTTAAGGAACATATCTCAATTGGTCAAACATTTGGTTACAATGCATTAGGTCCTGTGTCACAGTGCTTATAGCTCCTTGATGCTTTACCCGACACTTGTTATGGTTATTACTTTTTAATGCTAGTTCGATATCACATCCATAAGCTTTTTCACCATTGATTTCCAGGAAATCCTTCTACTTCTTCCAAGGTTTTAACACTAATTAGATATGACATGCCTTCTGTTGCATGCTACAACTAGGTGCCACTTTCTTTTTGGTGGACAGCAAACACCAAATTTGTCATCTCTCACTCTGTTACATGTATGTCATTCTCTCTAGCCAAGCTGTCCTATTCCTGTTCCATATTTTGTTCCTCTACCCCAACCGTAGTTGCTGAAAGAAAGGAGCAATACCAGTAAGACATGCCTATCTACCTCTTGCTCTTTCCTCCATCCTAGAAACATATAACACATAATAGGTTAAATACCGGAGAGAAGTGAACCGGAGAAATATGATTGTACTTTTCAAAAACCAAAAGGTTGTACCTTTTGAGTACACATCACTAATTCTCTTTTTAACGCTAATTAGATATCACATGCCTGCTGTTGCATACTACAACTAGGTGCCGCTATCTTTTGGGTGGCCAGTAAAAGCCAAATTTTGTCATCTCCCTCTTTCTGTTACATGTATGCCATTTCTCCCTAGCCAAGCTGTTCTATTCCTGTAACCCTGTTAAAAAGTCAAAAGGTTGGACCTTTTGAGTATACATCACAAATTCTCTTTTTATAAAAGAAGAACATAGGTCCCACCGGGATTCGAACCCAGGTTGCCAGATTCAAAGTCTGGAGTGATAACCACTACACCATGGAACCATTTTATGTGTGTTCTCTCTGGATAATATATTTATTGTAGCACATGTCCATAGCAGTGTTTTTTTTTTCTGTGCTTTGCTAACCATACCCAAAAATGTGTCAGGAGTGAGCTAGTTTCTATATTATATTAGCAAGTTGAGTGTTCAGGAATTAACATTTGAGTGTTCAGGATTTAAGGAGTTGTGCTAGCTCAATGTTGGTTTCCTCATTGATAGGATTCATTGTGTTTGCAGATTGTCGTATTTTGGAAGGTGACAATTTGTTTCTGCCTCGCCTGCCAAGCATGTGGTTTCATTGGTGGCTGCTCAAAATTTGACATGCTAGGTAATTTTGGATGCTTATTTGATAGCATAGCTGTTGTGCTCTAGGCATGTTCTGTGTACCTGATATGGTGGCTTATTTTGATGCCATCATGCCATCATATTTCGTGTCAGGCTTTGAAGGTATATTATTGTCTAGTTGATTCCTGCATCTTAATAGTACTTTTGTTTGCGCCTTGCTCATATACTAAAACAGAACAGATGAAATAAAACATCCATATCATATCTACTAGAAGAATCATTTGCAGACAATTCCTTATGTTTATGTGGAATAAGATTTTCTCTTTTGATTGACCACTATAACCAACGCGATGGTGCCAAACAAAGAGTGTTGAATAATGAATTTGGGAGTTTGACAGTGTCTATGTAAATACCCAGGAACATATTCAACGCTGCTTAACTTCCATAACAAAATTAGGAATGTTATATGCATCATGTTCTGCAAAACATAACAAAATTTGCAATTGTTCTGCAAAACAGAGGCCAGAATTACAACACATATGTTTGGCCGTTGGTGGTGATGTGCTGTACACAACCTTTCTTGACATCGTCCTTAACTAATCTCATCTCTCTTGAATCTACCTATTGCCACATTCCATTTTCTATTGCATATTTGTGATGGTTTCATTCTTTGGTCTTAGTGCCGATATATTTAGTGTATGGTTAGTTTCATCTAATTGCGTGAATCATTTTGTATTTGACTAGAAGATGTTGGAGGGCATGCTTAAGGGTTTGGCAAAATTTATGGTGCAAACAACATACTAGGTGGAAATGTGGAAACCAGTTCAAAAATGTATTTTCGTTGTTAGGAAAACTGAAATTTGGCACTTCTATAGTGCATAGAAATATGTACTCACATGCAAAAGTTGACATGCAAGGTTTCTTCTGAGAAGTTTTTTTTTCTCGAACACGCAGGAGGGCTGCGTATCAATATATTAAGAAGAAGAAAAAAGGGTGTAGCACCCAGTCCAAAATTACAATAGGGGTTTTATACCCCACTTCACAAAACGCACACACTAAATCACCTGTTACATAGTAGAACGACCCAAGACCAGGGAGTCATTAATCTAACTGGAGGGCTGCAGGGCGAGAAGCTGAGAAATTCCTCGAGCCCTAGCCAACTCCCACATAAACATATCATCCCTAATGGAGGAGAGAAGTCCATGCAGATTGGGCTGTTGTCCATCAAAAACGCAGCGATTCCTGTGATTCCAGAGAGACCAAGCCACTAAGATTATAACAGAATTGAGGCCCTGCTTTGCATGATCAGCCACTCTTGTCATCTCCTGATCCCACCAGTCTTCAAAGGAATGATCATCCGGCTGTGGGGTTAAGACTTGCAAGCCGAGTCGTTGCAGGACATAGAACCATATTTGGCGCGAGAAGACACAAGATACCCGCAGGTGGTTAATAGTCTCCTCCTCTTGGTCACACAAAAGACAGTGCTCAGGATGCGGTAGACCTTTCTTTGCAAGCCTATCAGCCGTCCAACACTTGTCGTGTGCAACCAGCCACATGAAAAAATGACACTTACCAGGTGCCCAACTTTTCCATATTCTCTCCCAAGGATTAAATTGGATGGCACTGATAAACATTGCTTCATATGCTGACTTAGCTGAATATTTTCCTGTAGATGCGAATTGCCAGATGTCTGAGTCTTCCACATCAGGCTGTAGCACCACATCAGCCAATAGCTCCACAGATTGAAATATTTGGTCAAAAAAGCCACAGTATGAGCTCCTCTGAGGTCAGCCACCCATCTCCCATCAGTAAGTGCCTCATAAACTGTCCTTTTCTTTGCCCGACTAGAAAGTAATCCGAAAAGATGTGGCACAAGTTTATCAAGACTCTGTCCATGCAGCCATCTGTCAGTCCAAAAGAGGGTGTTCCGTCCATTGCCGACTTCAGAGACTATGGCTATTGAGAAAAGGCTTTGACCGAATGATGCACCTGGATGGGAAAAAAGGCCCACGGCTTTTCTGGCTCAGGTTTATGTAACCAAAGCCATCTCATTCTGAGGGCCCATCCTAATTGTTGTAATTGTGATATACCAAGCCCTCCCAGCTCGGGTGGTCGAGTAACCTTGGGCCAAGCCTCCAAGCAATGTCCACCTTTCACATCTCTTCCACCTTGATGCTTATAGCTCCTTGATGCTTATAGCTCGGGTGGTCGAGGAACATATCGCAAATGGTGACATTTGGTTATAATGCATTAGGTCCTATGTCATAGCGCTTATAGCTCCTTGATGCTTTACCCGACATTTTTTATGGTTATTTTTTTAATGCTAGTTACATATTACATCCACAAGCTTTGTCACCATTGATTTCCAGGAAATCCTTCTACTTCTTTCAAGGTTTTAACACTAATTAGATATCACATGCCTCCTGTTGCATGCTACAACTAAGTTGTTAGAGTATAAGGATATTAGGCCCATGAGGCTAAGCCCATGAGGCCCATGTATGACACTATATAGCTACCCCTTCTAGGGTTAGCCTGCAATCTAACCATCCAAATAACATAGTATCAGCCTAGGTTCCTCCCTCCCCTTCCCCGCCGCCGCCGCCTTCCTGCTCGCCGGCACGCCGCCGCCGCCGCCGAAGCAGCCATGGACAGCCGACCCCCTCCCCTTCCTAGGCCTACTTACTTCACTACCTTCCCCCCCATCTCCAGCGGACCGAGCTGGGCGCAGGCCACCGCCGCCGCCGGTCAGTCCCGCCTTGGCGCGGGCGCGCCCAGAGTGGCGGCCCGGCGGCCCGGCCGCCCGATTTGCACCCCCCGACGCCGCCCGAGCCTTGATGGCGGGCGCCGGGGCCGGGACCGGGGCAGGCGCTGGGGCAAGGGATGCGGACCTGGCCGCCACCTCCGCCCTCGCCACTGACCCGGCGGGCGTCCCTCCCGCGGCCGTTGGCGCCTACCCGGGCGCGCGTGCTGGTGCCCTCGCCGCCACCTCCGCCCTCGCCGCCGCCCTCACCGCTGCCCGGGCTGAGTACGCGGCGGGGCAAGCTCGTCTTCGGGAGGCCGCCCTCGCTTGGGAGCGCGAGCGCGATGCGGCCGCTGCCCTGGCTCAGCAGATCGTCGACGCGGAGCAGCTCCTCACCTCTCCTGCCTCCTACGACGGCGGGGCCACTTCCTCCGGCTCGGCGGGTCACCGCGTGTCCACCACTGCGGTCCTCTGGCACGACCCGACTGAACCACTCGTGGCCCAGCTTCACTACCAGGCCGGGGGTGTCCAGAACATCCGGGGGTGTCCTCGAACCGGAGTCGCCCTCCTACGCCCGCTGGCGGGACCTGGTCCTCCTCACCCTCCGCCGCTACGCCCTCGACGACCACGTCCTCCTCGACGCCATGGGCGCGGTCCCGACCGCCTCGTGGCTGCGCCTCGACAGCATCGTTCTCTCTTGGATTCTGGGGACGATCTCCTTGGACCTCCACGACCTCGTCCGCAACACTTCGAGCGCTCGTGGGGCCTGGTTGGCGCTCGAGGGCCAGTTTCTGGGCAACGCCGAGGCCCGGGCTCTGCGTCTCGATGCGAGTTTCCGGACCTTCGTCCAGGGTGACCTCTCCGTCAGCGACTTCTGCCGCAAGATGAAGGGCATGGTGGACTCTCTCGGCGACCTTGGCTGGCCTGTGGAGAACCGTATCCTGGTCCTCAACGTCCTCTGCGGGCTCAGTGACCGCTACGCTCACCTCCGGACGTGGATCACTCGTCAGCAACCCTTCCCTACCTTCCTGCAGGTCCGTGACGATCTTGTCATGGAGGAGCTCCAGCAGGGAGTCCAGGCCGTGGCGGTCTCCGCGCCAGGGTCCTCGTCTTCCTCGACTGCACTCGCCGCTACTCCCCTGTCGCGTCCGCCCACTCCGTCGCCGTCGTCTCTCCTTGGTCCTCCTCCTCCTGGGCCGAGCGGGGGTGGGGGGGCCGTGGCGGTGGTGGCCGCCGTCGCCGCGGAGGAGGCCGTGGCGGTGGTGGCGGTGGCCATGGGAACACACCGACACCTCCACGGGGTGCACCCTGGCCCACCTTCCACAACTCGTGGTCGGGGCGCATCTCCATGTGGCCCTTCCAGGCTCCCGGCGGTGAGCCTCGCCTGCCGGCGGCCCTGTTCGCTGGTGCTCCTTCAGGGTTCCACTCAGCGACCCCGTGGGCAGCACCTCCCAGCACCTACTCTACGTCCACGTGGGCTCCACCTCCCAGTGCGTCGCCCGGGCCGGTCGGTTGGGACCCGGCGGCCCTGGCCACCTCCTACAGCACCATGGCCCTGACACCCCCTGTTGGGCCAGAGTGGGTCGCTGACTCTGGAGCTACTTACCACACCACTCCCAACCCTGGTATACTCTCTTCTGTTTGCCCTCAAGCGCCTCCTCCGCTACCTCCACGGCACTGTCGATTACGGCTTGCTCTTTCACCGGTCTTCCTCCTCCGAGCTCGTCGTCTACACTGACTCTGACTGGGCCGGGTGTTCGGACACTCGGCGCTCCACCTCCGGCTACGCTGTCTTCCTGGGCGGCAACCTGGTGTCCTGGTCGTCCAAGCGTCAACCGGTGGTCTCCCGCTCTAGTGCCGAGGCGGAGTACCGCGCTGTCGCTAACGGCGTCGCGGAGGCTTCCTGGCTCCGGCAGCTCCTCGCCGAGCTCCACAGCCCTCTCTCCAGGAGCACGCTGGTCTACTGCGACAACGTCAGTGCTGTGTACCTCTCCACCAACCCTGTTCAGCACCAGAGGACCAAGCATGTGGAGATCGACCTTCATTTTGTCCGTGATCGAGTCGCCATCAGTGATGTTCGGGTCCTTCACGTCCTGACCACTTCCCAGTTTGCTGACATCTTCACCAAGGGCCTCCCGTCCTCGACCTTCGCCGAGTTCCGCTCCAGCCTCAACGTCACCGGTGGCTAGTTGCGTCTGTGGGGGGGCTCGAGTGTGTGCTTCTTTTCATGTCATGTCCAGTCTGTAACTCCGCTGCGTCGGAAGTTCAGACTGCGGGGGGCTGTTAGAGTATGAGGATATTAGGCCCATGAGGCTAAGCCCATGAGGCCCATGTATGATACTATATAGCTATCCCTTCTAGGGTTAGCCTGCAATCTAACCATTATCCAAATAACATAGGTGCCACTATCTTTTGGGTGGCCAGAAAACACCAAATTTTGTCATCTCCCACTTTCTGTCACTTGTATGCCATTTCTCTCTAGCCAAGCTGTCCTATTCCTGTTCCATATGTCGTGCAATCATATCTCCTCTACCCCAACCGTAGTTGCTGAATGAAAGGGGCAATACCATTGGAACATGCCTATCTACCTCTTGCTCTTTCCTCCATCCTAGAATCAGACAACACATAATAGATTAAATACCAGAGAGAAGTGAACCCTATGATTGTACTTTTCAAAAATCAAAAAGTTGGGGCCTTTTGAGTACAGATCACTAATTCTCTTTTTACAAAAAAAGTAGGTCCCACCGGGATTTGAACGCAGGTTGCCAGATTCAAAGTCTGGAGTGCTAACCACTACACCATGGAACCATTTTATGTGTGTTCTCCCTGGATAATATATTTATCGTAGCACATCTCCATAACACTATTTTATGTTTTTCTGTGCTTTTGCTAACCCTTCAAAAAAAAAGTGTCAGGAGTGAACTAGTTTCTATATTTATTAGGCAGTTGAGTATTGAGGAATTAATATTATTAGGCAGTTGAGTGTTCAGGATTTAAAAAAATTTGCTACCTTGATGTTGGTTTCCTCATTGATAGGATTCATTGTGTTTGCAGATTGTCATATTTTGGACGATGCCAATTTGTTTCTGCTTCGCCTGCCAATCATGTGGTTTCATTGGGCACTGCTCAAAATTTGACATGCTAGGTAATTTCAGATGCTTATTTTATTTGATAGCATAGCTGTTGTGCTCTAGGCATGTTCTGTGTACCTGATATGGTGGCTTCTTTTGATGCCATCATGCCAACATATTTCATGTCAGGCGTTAAAGGTGATATTATTGCCTAGTTGATTCTGGCATCTTATAGTATTTTTGTTTGTGCCTTGCTCATATACTAAAACAGAACGGATGAAAGAAAACATCCATATCGTATCTAGTAGTACAATCCTTTGCAGACAATTCCTTATGATGTGGAATTTGATTCTCTTTTTGTTGAGCACTGTAACCAACATGATGGTGCCAAACAAAGTTCGAATATTTGGGAGTTTGACAGTTTGTCTATGTAGTGGACCTTAGTTCACTTGGTAGATAGGGAGGATAATGGCGCCAGGGTTTTTGCCTGACTGCCCAAGCATAGGTGAGATTGAAGATGAACAACAGAGGTGAGATTAGAGATAGCGGGGAGGTGAGTTGGGAGATAACTTTGTTCTTGTTCGTTGCTTGATCCAACATAAGCTGATTACAGGGCTATATATAGAGCAGCCAGGCCCCTGCTGGCGCGCAGCCCCTTGCTGGTGCCCAAGTTAGGCTCCTCGTTTCTCTCCTAGCAATTACTTCCTAACCGCCAGCTAATGCCTTCGATTTCCAAGGCTGCGCATGCACCTCCTTGGGACTTAACACCTAAGTCGGCAGCTTAACTGCCTTTGATTACAATTTGACTAAGCCAGCACCCCCTTGGGCTCTCCCTTGGTGGGTTCTCGAGCCCATCAATTGATTACAGCTGCATGCGCATCCACATGACAGTCTATATAAATTCCCAGTCGTATATTCAATGCTGCTTAACTTCCGTAACAAATTAAGAATGTTCTATGCAACATGGTGTCATGGTCTACAAAACATAACAAATAATGTTATATCCATCATGTTCTGCAAATCATAACAAAATTAGTAATGTTCTGCAAAACAGAGGCCGGAATTACAACACAAATGTGTGGCCTTTGGTGGTGATGTGCTGTACACAACCTTCCTTGACACCGTCCTTAACTAGCCTCATTTCTCTTGAATCTACCTATTGCCACATTCCATTTTCCTATCGCATATTTGTGATGGCTTCATTTGTTGTTCTTAGTGCTGATATATTTAGGGAATGGTTAGTTTCATCTCATTCCATTTTCCTATTGCCACAATCCATTTTCCTATCGCATATTTGTGATGGCTTCATTTGTTGTTCTTAGTGCGGATATATTTAGGGAATGGTTATTTTTTATTTTACTACAAAAAAAATATTTGCACGAGTACATATTTTTTATGCACTATCGATATATTTCCAAATGTTTTTGAATGACCAAAACACGTTTTTTTAATTGGTTTCAGTGTTTCACCTCATATATTGGTTCCACCATATATTTTGCTGGTTTAAGGAACATATCACAAAAAATGGTTAAACATTTGGTTATAGCTCCTTGATGCTTTACCCACCATTTGGTGTGCTTATTACTTTTTAATGTTAGTTATCACATCCACAAGCTTTTTCACCATTGATTTCCAGGAAATCCATCTACTTCTTTCAAGGTTTTAATGCTAATTAGATATCACATGCCTGCTGTTGCTGCTGTTGCATACTACAACTAGGTGCCGCTATCTTTTGGGTGGCCAGTAAATGTCAAATTTTGTCATCTGCCTCTTTCTGTCACATGTATGCCATTTCTCTCTAGCCAAGCTGTCCTATTCCTGTAATCCTGTTCCATATTTTGTGCAATCCTATCTCCTCTATCCCAACCCTTGTTGCAGAATGGAAGGGAAGACATGCCTATCTAGGCATCTAGCTCTCGCTCCTTCCTCTGTCCTAGAATCATACAACACATAATAGATTAAATGCTGGAGAGAAGTGAAACAGAAAAATATTGTAAGGGGGCAGACCTTGTGCCGGAGGCTCCCACATGAGTGGGGTCTGGGGAAGGGAAAAACCAAGGCAAGCCTTCCCCCCGCAAATTCTGCAGGGAGCCCGCTTGGAACCCATGATCTGGTGACAGTGAGACAGCTCCCACCACTGCACCAGGCCTGCCCTTCAGAGAAATATGATTGTACTTTCCAAAAATCAAAAGGTTGGACCTTTTGAGTAAACATCACCAATTCTCTTTTTATAAAAAAAGAAAGTAGGTCCCACCGGGATTCGAACCCAGGTTGCCAGATTCAAAGTCTGGAGTGATAACCACTACACCATGGAACCATTTTATGTGTGTTCTCCCTGGATAATATATTTAATGTAGCACATCTCCATAGCACTATTTTTCTGTGCTGTGCTAGCCATTCCAAAAAAAATTATGTCAGGAGTGAGCTAGTTTCTATGAAATATATTTGAAGGAAGGGAAATTCCCACCAATTTAATTTTATGTATTTGAAATAATCCCTTGTCATATCTCCATTCATCCTGTTATGCTTTGGTGTGAATTTGTTGGGCTTGCGTTTATGTTCACCATTTTTTAGCAGGGAAATCAAAATATAGTTGTGCCAGGTTTTACTATGCCTGATTCCGTTCCTGCTTTTGAGTCTATCATGATTATAGCACTGTTAATGATGCAGATTTTTTATGCACTACGGAAATACCAAATTTCCGAAAAAAAATTGAATGACCAAAACACGTTTTTTGAATTGCTTTCACTGTTTTCACCTAATGTATTGGTTCCACCATATATTTTGCCGGTTTAAGGAACATATCGCAAATGGCCAAACATTTGATTATAATGCATTATGCATTATGCATTATGTCCTATGTCATAGTGCTTATTTATGTCCTATGTCATAGTGCTTATAGCTCCTTGATGCTTTACCCGACATTTTTTATGGTTATTACTTTTTAATGCTAGTTAGATATTACATCCACAAGCTTTTTCACCATTGATTTCCAGGAAATCCTTCTACTTCTTTCAAGGTTTTAACGCTAATTAGATATCACATGCCTGCTGTTGCATACTACAACTAGGTGCCACTATCTTTTGGGTCGCTAGTAAAAGCCAAATTTTGTCATCTCCCTCTTTCTGTCACATGTATGCCATTTCTCTCTAGCCAAGCTGTCCTATTCCTGTAATCCTGTTAAAAAATCAAAAGGTTGGACCTTTTGAGTACACATCACCAATTCTCTTTTTATAAAAAAAGAACGTAGGTCCCCCGGGATTCGAACCCAGGTTGCCAGATTCAAAGTCTGGAGTGATAACCACTACACCATGGAACCATTTTATGTGTGTTCTCCCTGGATAATATATTTAATGTTGCACATCTCCATAGCACATCTTTTTTCTGTGCTTTGCTAACCATTCCGAAAAAATTGTGTCAAGAGTGAGCTAGTTTCTATGAAATGAATTTGATGGAAGGGAGATTTCCCACCAATTTAATTTTATGTATTTTAAATAATACCTTGCCATATCTCCATTCAGCATGTTATGCTTTGATGTGAATTTGTTGGGCTTGGTGGCTTTGCGTTTATGTTCACCGTTTTTTAGCAGGGAAATCAAAATATAGTTGTGCCACTGCTACTGGGTTTCACTATGCCTGATTCTGTTCCTGCTTTTGAGTCTTTCAGGATTATAGGGCTGTTAATGATGCACGATTTTGTCAATTGGAACTTGGATGTACCATGCCAACAAGACTTAAGAAATACAATATCTTTGCTTTGGTGGGCCGTATTTGCAAAATACCTCCTATATTATGAAATACATGGTGTGTCAAGGCTCTTTTACAAATCTAAAAAAAACTAGATTATAGGAGAAGACTCCCTATAACTTTGAAAATATGGAGGTGCCAGGTTTCGAACCCGGGTTGGACGGGAGAGTCCCGAAGCTCAGTGCTCTAACTGGTCACACCACGAGAAGCTTGGCTTCTTTTACAAATCTGTAGCAAATAGAAAACTAGTTGCATTGCTCATGCGGAAATATCTCATGTCTCATGTATATTGCTTGTCTTTTGTCTCTTTAGAATAACTAGCCAACTTGCTTATCGATTGTCTCCCTCTTTTATGTTGTTTCTCTCCAGCTGAGCTGTCCTATTCTTGTTTCATATTGTCCGCAACTCCTGTCACCTCCATCTTAATCCTTCCTGTAGGATGGTAGGCCACAAATACTTTCCGCAACTCCTGTCACCTCCATCTTAATCCTTCCTGTAGGATGGTAGGCCACAAATACTTACTCCCTCCGCCCCGTTGCCTTTTTTTTGGGGGGATGGAGGGAGTACCAATCTACCTTGTGCTGATCCCTACTATGTTCTTTATCCCAAGCTCTTTAAGCACGCAATAGTGATAGAATTAAGCAAAGGTAAAGCAACCTGCTGCTTATATAGAGCAGGGCCTCTACCAACTACACTAAGCATATTCTTGCATAAAGCAGGACAGAGCAGGGCCTCCTTTATCCAGTCCTAGCCGCTGCTCTTGTCGAAGATAACGTCCCGCGAGACGCGCACGCGCTGGGTCGCCGGGTCCAGCACCTGTACGCCTTGGCGCTGCCAACGTAGCCGATGAAGACGCCGGGGTGGCTGCGATCGTCCAGCTTCTTTAGCTGCGACAGATCCTTGACCAAGGCCACACACCCGAACGTGCGCAGGTAGCTCACCGCCGGCGCCTTGCCATGCCAGGCCTCGTACGGCGTCTTGCCCTGCAGCGCCTTGGTGGGCAACCTGTTCAAGAGATGAACGGCGGTCACCACAGCCTCACCCCAGAAATGCGCCGGCAGGTTCCTCTGCTTCAGCAGCGCGCGCGCCATGGCGACGATGGTCTGGTTCCTCCTTTCCACCACCCCTTTCTGCTGCGGTGTGTAGGAGGCGCTAAAGTGGCGCTCAATGCCCTCATCGGCGCTGTACGCCGCAAACTCGGCGACGGTGAACTCGAGCCCGTTGTCGGTGCGCAGCGTCGCATCTTCTTCCCGCTCCTTTTCTCCGCAGCAGCTTGGAGATGCTGGATGGCGTCCCCAGCAGCATCCTTGGTGGTGTCATCAACCAACAGTAGGAAATAGCGCCTGCCGCCGGGAGTCGCTGGGGTCACGGGGCCGTAGAGATCGCCATGAACCAGCTACAGCGCCTCCTGCGCACGGAACTTGGCCTCGGACGGGAACGGAGGTCAGCGATGCTTGGTGATGACACAAGTGTCGCAGAACTGGCCGACGTGGTCGATCACTGGCAGCCCACGCGCCATGTCCCCCTTGGACAGCTGCCGGAGCGCGTCGAAGTGGACGTGGCCGAAACGCTCGTGCCAGAGCCATGCCGCGTCATCCTTGCGCGCGGCGAGGCACAACGGCTTGGCCGTGTTGATGTGGAGGACGTAGAGCCGGTTGGCGCCGCGACGTACCTTGACGAGGAGCTTCTTGGAGCGATCCCAGATCCTCAAGATGCCGTCCTCGATCTCCACCTTGGAGCCGGCCTCATCGAGCTGGCCGAGACTCATGATCGAGTTCCGCAGCGCCGGGATGAAGTAGACGCCGTGCAGCACCCGGTGCTCGCCGTTCTTGGCCTCGAAGATGATGGAGCCAACGCCTTTGATCTACACCTTAGACTCATCACCGAATCTCACCGTACCTGTGGCAGAGGTGTCAAGGTCAGTGAAGAGCTCCCGGCGTCCAGTCATGTGGTGTGTGGCGCCGCTGTCCAGGTACCACCCGTCCTCTTCTCACCGCTGCCGAAGTCGGTGCCAAGAAAGGCACGCGCCCGCGGCTCCTCCAAGTCCAAATCGGCGTTCTTGGCGTAGAAGGAG
Organism: Bothriochloa decipiens; assembly: GCA_023333625.1. Lineage (NCBI taxonomy): Eukaryota > Viridiplantae > Streptophyta > Magnoliopsida > Poales > Poaceae > Bothriochloa > Bothriochloa decipiens. The sequence goes on from CM041645.1 coordinate 18,904,534, forward strand.
CAAGGTTGAGCCCTGTCCGTGCTCTGCTCCCCATCCATCTCCAAGAATCCATGCACCAGGAACAGGGCATGATCCTCCTCTGCTTCCGCCACGTTCGTCGCGCCGCCTTGCTCCTGATTGCGGCGTGGGCGCGGGCGCGGGCAATCGCGTGCCCAGTGACCTGCCAGGCCACAGTTCAAGCACGTATCTTGGTTCCCGCGGCGGTCGCCACCGGCGGCTCCGGCCTTGCCACCGCCGCCACTGTCCGCTCTGCCATGATCCCCTCCTTGCCCGCCTTCCTTGGCCTTGTTCTTCTTGCCGCCGCGGGGACGCCGGCGCTCTTCGTCCTTGGACGAGCCAGCGCCCTCCTCCCTCGTCTTTTCGAAGGCGCGCAACTGCTCGGCGATGAAGCGCAGCTTCGACGCGGCGTCCTAGGCCTCCGGCATGCCCTCGTGGTCCTGGACCACCTTGAGCCGGCCAGTCACATCCTCGATGGTGAGTGCCCCAAAATCGAGGAGCGTCTCGATCGAGTTGACGATCTGGCCGAACCTCTTCGGCACACACCGGAGAAGCTTCTCCACGGCGCGTTCTTCATTGAGGTCGCGATCGCCGTTGAGCGCCATCTGCTCCATCAGACTGGTGAGGGGCAGGGCAAAGTCCTTGACATGCTCCCCTGGCCGAAAGGCGAGAGCTTCCCACTCGCCGCGGAGTCGCTGCAGAGTAGAACGCTGTACGCGCTCACCACCGACGTGGCGCGTCGCGATTGCGTCCCACGCAAGCTTGGCGGAGCGCTTGTTGGCGATGGGGGCGGCCAACTCCGGCGGAACAGCGGCGCAGAGAGCCTCCAAGGCGCGCCGATCCTCCCCGTACGTGACGTCGCCGAAGTGCACGGCCTCCCAGAGCCCGCGCGCCTAGAGCTTCACCTTCATCAGCAAGCTCCACTCGTGGTTTGCCGCGGTTGAGCACCGGCCATGTGGTGCTCTCCCCGTGGTACACCTGCGTCACCGGGGACCGCCCCCGACAGCTGCGGCGGTAGCGATTCGGATACCGCGACTCGCGACGGTGATCTCGGGGCGGTGGCCGGGAACCAGCAGCCGATCCCTCCGCCTCCCACTCCTGCTCCTCCATCTCCGCACGCAAGGCAGCGGCTGCGGCCACGGCGGCCTGCGCTGCTGCTGCTGCGGCGGCGGCGGCTTCTCCTGCCTGCTTTGCTGCGGCCTCTGCTGCGGCCAGCCGCACCTTGAGACTAGCCGAGTCCGCGTCCTTGCTGCTGGGCTCCGGCTTCTGATCCTTGGCTGCAGCGGCGGCAGCGAGGCGTGCACGCTCAGCAGAGGTGGACATGGTGGTGGTGGTGGCTGCCGGGGCTTGCAAATCCCTAGGCTCCAATGCCAATTGATAGAATTGAGCAACGGTAAAGCAACCAGACCTCTATGGCTTGTTATTGGAATAGGAAAGTTGCAAAGCTTTAGAATACAAAGGGGTGGCTGCTGCTTATATAGAGCAGGGCCTCTACCAACTAAACTAAGCATATTCTTGCATAAAGCAAGATGCTCCTAGACCCTTGATAGCCAAGGCACCTCATGATCAACTTGAGAGCCAAGGCAACACTAAAGCTTAAAGCTAAAGATGCTAAAAAGTAAGATACATGTGTAGGCTTAATTCCATCAAATAGATTAAGGGGGTGTTTAGTTCCCCATTTCACCCAAAATATTTTGGTTTTGGCCCATCATTTTGTAAAATGAAACTAAACGTCACCCAAAATTTTTGGCAAAAAGTGATCCATTCTTCATTTTGCATTTTGGCCTCAAAAGACCTAAAAAAAAAAACAAAATGTGGCGCAGCCCTCACCCACTCCCGTGAAAAATTTGGCATTTTGGATGGAACTAAACACACCCATGAAAAATTTGGCATTTTGTATTTCATCAATCCAATGTAGTTGGCATTTTGCATTCTTTGTGGAATTAAACACACCCTAAGTACTGGAACAGATGATGAAAAACTTTCTGAATCACATGAAAGTGAACAAGGATATGCTAACTGGATTTTCTAAAAGATTAGATCTTTTGAGTGGAATATCACAAATTCTCTTTCTGTGTTAAAAAAGTAGGTCCCACCGGGATTTGAACCCAGGTTGCCAGATTCAAAGTCTGGAGTGATAACCACTACACCATGGAACCATTTGTGTGTTCTCCCTGGATAAGATATTTATCAATTATCATAGCATGTCTCCATAGCATTATTTTGTCCTTTTCTGTGTGCTTTCGCTAGCCATTCCAAAAAAAAACCATGTTAGGGGTGAGCTAGTTTCTATATTTTAACTGACGCGCCTTGCTGCTTTATCAAGTAGTGTTTATGAATTGAATTCGATGGAAGGGCAATTTCATACCAATTTAATATTATGTTTTTAAATCATGCCTTGCCATATCTGCGTTCAGCCTATTCTGTTTTGTTGTGAATGTGTTGAGCACTTGAGCTTAGCATTTCTTTTCACTTGAGCTTTGCGTTCAGCCTATTCTGTTTTATGAATTGAATTCGATGGAAGGGCAATTTCATACCAATTTAATATTATGTTTTTAAATCATGCCTTGCCATATCTGCGTTCAGCCTATTCTATTTTGTTGTGAATGTGTTGAGCACTTGAGCTTTGCATTTCTTTTCACTGTTTTATAGTTGTGAGATCAAAACATAGTTATGCCAGTGCTGCTGAGTTTCTCTGTCACTGATTCTGTTCCTGCTTTTGAGTCTTTCAAGATTATGGGGCTGTTAATGCTGTGTGAGAGTGTGTGACTTTGTCAAATGGATGTACCATGTCAACACACTGATAAAGAAATACAATAGTGAGCCATTTTTGTAAAATACACCCTCAGAACTACGTGGAGTGTCAAGCTTCATTTTCAAGTATGTGCGATCAGAAAACTAGTTGCATTGGTATCTCTTTTCCCATATATGTTTCTTATCTCTCATCTCCTGCGAATTACTAGCCATCTTTCTTATCTGTTAGGTAATTGAATTTTCCAAAGGATTGGATCTTCTTGAGTGGCATATCACAAATTCTCTATGTTAAAAAAAAAGTAGGTCCCACCGGGATTCGAACCCAGGTTGCCAGATTCAAAGTCTGGAGTGATTACCGCTACACCATGGAACCATTTTATGTATGTTCTCCCTATATAATATTTTATCATAGCTCGTCATCATAGCACCTTTGTTTTACTTTTCCTTGCCGTTCCCAATAAAATCATAGATAAGGAATAAACTAATTCCTATATTTTAACTAACTGGTGCACATTACTGCTTTATAGAGTGGTGTTTATGAAATGGATTGGATGGAAGGGGCATCTTTCCTCCACTTTTATGTTTTATCGTTTAAATCATTCTTTGTGATGTCTGTATTCTACCTGTTAAGTTTCGGTTTGAAAATGTTGTGATTGTGTCCATTTTCACCAATTTTGTTTGTAATATAGAGAAGTGATCAAAACTTATACCACTGCTTGTTCCCAGCACTATTAAGCCATTCAAGATGTTCCATGCCGATGGACTAATTAAGAAATACAATCTTGGCTTGAGTGAGACATATTTGCCAAGTACTCTACCAACATGCTTTACAAATTAGTAGCATATATACTCCTTCTGTTCTAAATTATAAGATGTTTTGGCTTTTCTAGATACATTGCTCTTACTATGTATCTAGACATAGTGTATCTAAATATATAGTAAAAACTATGTATATAGAAAAGACAAAACATCTTATGATTTGAAATCGAGGAGTAGAAAACTAGTTGGATTGACCATATGGAATAGCACCGTTCAAAATTATTAACCAACTTGCTTTTCTCTTACCTCTCATGTATGCTGTTTCTCTCCAGCTGAGCTGTCCTATTCTTGTTCGCTATCGTCCTCAGGGGTGGACCCGCGCCCTGGGCTGCAGTCTGGGGTGAGCGAAGAAAAATCAAGTACTCCCTTTAAAATTAGCCCAGGAACAGCCCATAGAATAGAGAATAATAAAGGTCCAACCCCACCCAGAGGAAGCACTTATGGTCCACCCTCTCCCAACGACCACCCCTCCATTCTCCCGTGGCGCGCCCTTCTCTTGTCCACTTGTCGTGGCCTAATCCGGCTGACCTCGCCTCCTCCCCAGCCCTCACTGCACAGATGACAGATCAGACCCTGCTGGGCACAGGGCACTGGCTGCCTGCGCTGTGTGGGCTGTGGTGCTGCCAAGTGCCCAGGTCCACCCCTGGCACCATGCACGGCAGCGGCCCACCAGCTGGTGTGCGCCAAACCTGGCTTGGCTGCCTGCTCTGCCCTGGCACCCAGCAGGGTCACCCCAGCCAGCCTACCCCACCAAGACCCCCCGCTGCTGGTTGCTACACTTCTTTTTTCTCGAAAAATGCTGGTTGCTTGCACATTGAGTTGATGGGTTTTGATTATATTGATTAATGATTATGATTACATCAATGCATCCTTTTTGATTGATGAATGCCAGCTGTTATTTTCTAATAATTGCATTATACAACGGTAGGACATAGGAGGTTAGGATGGAGAAGTATTTTCTAAGAATAGTGCTGGAACGAAAGAGAGTTGAGTTGAGTAGAAAAAGACCACAGATTGAGCCTAATATTGATGACATAGTTGCTGATCTATGCCTTCGAAAGATAATCGCTAAAATTTGCCTCATATAAGATCTATAGCCTTTAATTTTAGCCTCCCTCTTGCTCAATTTCTGGATCCACCACTGATTGTGCTGTGCACAACTCCTATCTCCTCCATCTTAATCCTATGCGTTGGATGGAAGGCCCCAAATCTTTGCCTATCTACCCCTTACTGTTCCCTACTACATTCTCTACCCCAAACTCATTAAGCATGCAATATATAAGTACTGGAACAGATGTTAACTTTCTGAATGGCATTAAAGTGAATCAGGATAGGCTGATTGGATTTTCCAAAGATATTTTCAAAAGACTGGATCTTTTGAGTGGCATATCACAAATTCTCTTTCTATGTTAAGAAAAGTAGGTTCCACTGGGATTTGAACCCATGTTGCCATATTCAAAGTCTGGAGTGAACCACTACATGGAATCATTTTATGTGTGTTCTCCCTAGATAATATTTTACCATAGCACCTTTATTTTGCTTTTGCTAGCCGTTCCCAATAAAATCATATATAAGGAATCAACTAGTTTCTATATTTTAACTAAATGATGCACCTTGCTGCTTTATAGAGGGGTGTTTAGGAAATGGATTGGATGGGGAAGGGGCATTTTCCCTCCTATTTAATGCTTTATTATTTGAAACATTCCTGCCATTTCTGCATTCAGTCTGTTCAAGTTTTTTGAGGGAAATTCAGTCTGTTAAGTTTTGGCATGAAGCCGTGAACATGTTTGGCCTGTGTTCATTTTCACTAATCTTTTTGTACTAGAAAGAAGAGATTGAATCATAGATATGCCAGTGCTTATTTCCTCTATTTAGTCATTCGAGATTTGTCAATTAGATGTACCATGTCAATAGACTAATTAAGCAATACAATATCTTGGTCTGCGTGAGACATTTGCCAACTATTCCCTCCAATCTGAAATATATGGATTTGAAGGAAGAAGCAATGTCCCTCTAATTTAATAATTTTCTTTTGTTAAATATTTCCTTTACATGTCTGTATTGAGCTTGTGGTTGGCTTTTTCCAAGTTTATGTGGATTACTCTTTCTGTCCCAAAAATTATCTGTCGGTCTGTGGGAACTGAACATTTACAGTCTAATGTCTTAGCAAATTATCAGGAATGTACTGTTTGGATGTTGCGGATGGTGTTGTCTTTCGATGACTTGATGGTATTTCTTGATTAGAAATACGGCATCATATTATGCAGCCTGCAGACGAACTGACCAACAAATCTTATACCAGCTATTAGTTCTCTTTTGATGTGGCTTACATGTACTTCTATTGTAGTGGTGTTGGTGGGTGCTCCAGCTAATTTATTTGTTTCTTTTTTCATGATGAAGATATTGAGCTGAGTTAAATGGGAGTGGTACTGCTGTGGAGAGATGTGCTACTCAACTCTGCAATTGATTGGGGTCCATGACCTACTGAAGGCATAAAGATTGCGCAAACAAAAGAGTCCGCGCTCATCCTACAAACATACTAAGTTTTTTTTCCCAGATTGGAGAACGCCCATGGGGCATGGGCTTGGCAAACTGTGGTCTATGGCTTTTTTTTAGATCAGATGGTCTATGGCTTTGAACTTTGCCAATTCGATACCTGATATATCATTTTGAGACGAGTTAAGCCCTGTTAGCAGTGCCAGAAACAAAACAGATGGACAAGGAAAGAGGTGTCAAAGGAGAGAAGACCCGGCTCCTGATCATCGTTTATTTGTTTCTGAATAGCCACTGGAATCAGCCTGCAACCAAATTGTAGTCCTATTGGATCTGGAAAAATGTAATGAACAACAGTTAGCATATAATTGAGAGATATTGAATGGATTGTAGAAAAGGATCTACATCAAATCCCGGTAATCTGTTAATTCACTCTGTCGTGCTAGCCATCTTTCAGTGATGTTGCGACATTTTAAGTATTGCTCTATCTTTGAGGCATGAGGGCAATATGATGAACTGCTGGCTCATCAAGCGGAAAAAACGTCTACAGTGTACCGGCGTCGATAAACAGCTTGTTCATCAGCACTACGTTAGCAAACTTCTTAGCGAAAGAACAATGTTTTTTTCTCTCACAACAAATTAGCATCAGCATAAGTCAAATTTCAGCGAAGCTGGAAAAATCACTTACAATCTTGGTACTTTGGTAGGATAAAAGAACATTCCTCTTGCAACTATTTTAACTCCTAAGCTATCCGCGCTCGTAAAAATGGTGGTTAAAATTGTACTTCCTTCGTTCGACTCTCCTGTGATTGTGCTTTCCCCTCGTTATAGCTGGCTTTTGGCCTCGACAGTTTGACCTATGCGGCGCTATAGGGTTTGTTGCAAAAGCTAGTGGTGTTTCCGTGGGCTGCGGCTGTCGCTGAACTTGCAAGTCTACTTTTCCACACTCTCAACTTTTGTAGAAGTCTGTTTTTTTCTCTAAACCCCAAAATTGGGTAAAGCACCTCCCTTAGTTTTTCAAACGGTTTACCTCCTTGGAGCGGGTTTTGCCTTTTTGTCTACTTATTTCGGCTGGATTTTAGAAAAAATCATAGTAAATCATAGAAAAGTCAAATAAAAACGTCAATTTTGTTATACTCTACGTGAGTAAATGTACACATTGAGCATATAATATTGTATGGTTTAGCAAAAAAAAAGTTTTTGCTATAGGTTTAGTTCCATTTTTTAAGGAATTGATTAGAATAGTTCATAGCTTCAATTTCTAATGTTCAATTATGGTGAAATTCTTATGGTGGTCTAATTGTTGTATCACATAAATAAATATATAACTAACTTATACATAATCCAATGAGTATGAGATTTTTACTATAGTTCATGCATACAATAATTAGGTCACCAGAAAAATTATAACACAATTGGACCATAAAAATTGTAGTTATGAATTATTTTAATTAATTACAAAAGTCATAGATCTAAATCTATAACAAAAACTTTTAATAACGTATATCATATTTTATATTGATTGTGTATCTATTCATGTGAAGTCCAACAAAATTAGACTTTTCATTCTATGATTTTGAGTAAATTACATGGGAGGTATATGAACTATCGGGTACTTCCCATATAGATACTCGAACTTTTTAAAACGACCATATATCCGAACTTTCACCACGGCGCACTACAGGTTCAAAGGCAGCCACATCAGCCTAAATTTTGGCATAAACCTCCGTCAGAAAATATGTTCCTCACTCTCTGGTCCATCCACCTCTTCCTCTGCCTCCCCAACGCGGCTTCACGGGCGGGACGCATCTCCGGGCAATAGCACCCTCGGTGGCCGCGTCCCCAACAAGCAGCATCCCCGGCAGGCTGCGACCCCGCCGCGCTCCAGGGGTACGCCCGCTCGGGGGAGCCATCGGAGGCCGTGTTTGGGCGGCCCCGTGGCCGCGCGGGCCTTCCCCGATGCCGGTGGCACCCTGCCCATCCCGTGGCCGCGCGGGCCTTCCCCGATGCTGGCGGCGCGGCGTGCGCCCCGCACCGCCCCGTCGCGCGGCCGCGCGGGCCATCCCCGATGCCGGTGGCGGCGCGCCCGCCCCACCCCGCCCCACCCCGTCCCGCGGCCGCACGGGCCGTCTCCGACGCCATCGGCGCGGCACTTCGCCTTGCCCCGTCCCGCGGCTACCGGTGCGCTGAGCTCCGCCAGCGCGACAAACCAGTGGCGTGGAGCCGTTCGTGTATGCAACCACCCCTTCATCACCATGCTCTGCTTCATCGCTCGTGCACGCTGCGGTGGCGAGCTCAACCCCAACCTCGACGTCGGGCAGCTCCGGCTCTAGGATCCGAAGCGACGCGAACAACCCGACCGCGGGGCCAGGAAGCGCGGCCGGTGCTGAGAGGAGGTGGACTCTGCTTCGTGCCCGCCGCCGTCCATGTCTATTCTGGTCGATTTCGCAAAATTGGAGAGCTGAAGCGAAGGGGCGGTCGGCGTAGCTTAGGCGAGCAGCGCCTGGGGCACCGCCACCTCGGCCGCGACGCGGCGCTGAGGGCACGACCCGCTCGGCATGGAAGCCAGAGCAAGGCGGAGCCTGTAACACTCTGGTGTTAAGCATGCATAATCACTTGCATTCTTAAGCATAAGCATCATTATGCATGGCATTGATGAAAAGATTAATTGTTATTTTATGTGAATGCTTGAATTATTCAAATTATGGTTGCATTTCACATGACTTGGGTAAGTGGTATGAGTGTTTGGTGTTTTATGACCTCTAAAGTAACCTAGACATGATTAGGACACCAAATAGGTTAATTAAGCTTTGATGTCATGGTTGACCAAGGTGGACCATGAAAGTGATTTTGTTTGACTGATTTGAAAGTGGTAGCTAGAGTGTTTGCATGTGTGTGCACCCTAAATAAAGTTTGTAGAGAATTTCATAAGGAACAAAAGTTGTTATTACCACTTTTCATGAAAATGCTTAGAAGATGTTCAAAAATGTTGAAAAAGGCAGGTTTGGGGGCTGTTTTTCTATTTTAGGGAATTTTAAAGGCATTTTCATTTGGATTTTTGTATTTCAAAATCTATGCAGAATCTGGCCATACTTTGTATAGATGAAATGTTCTACTCTTCTAGAGCTACATTTTCTTCAATATAAGTTTTGGCTAATTCGGCTTGGTTTGGGAGCAATAGAGCAGAAAAGTTTGTATTAGAGGTTATGGAAATAGCTTTTCAGTGAGGGTTGGTCAAAGCCGTCAGGGAAATGTTCGGCCACCGCCCATCGCTCCCAGTCCACGCGCTCCGCGTGGCGAGCGAATACCGGCGGTCCGAGGCAGCAGCGGCCGTCCTAACCGAGTTAAATCGACGTGGTCGTTCTTCCTCTTTGTCCCCCGCTCACTTCCCTCTCTCTCCCTGCCCTCTCTCCCTCTGCCCCGCGCAGCTCGCCGTCGTCGCCGCCGAACGCGCTGCCGTCGTCGAGCCATCGCCGCCGCTCATTTTCTTCCCCGAGCGCGCCACTAGACTCGCCTCAACGTGCGCTTGCTCGTGTGCCCCCTAGCAGCCGTCCTCGCCGAGGGTAGGACCCCCAATCGACCCTTCTTCTCCGCGGCCGGCGAGCCGGTGACCGCCACCGCCGCGTTCCGGTCGATTCGGCCATCATCTTTCCTCCCTGTCTTGAGCAGTAGCTGCGCCTTGCCATGTAGAAGCCGTAACCCTAGTCCATGAAGCCAGTGCGGGTCGTTCCTCGCCGGATTTCGACCGCGCCGTCGGTCGGGAAGCCGCCGTCCGCCTTGTGCACGCGGCCGAGCCGCCACGGCCCCGCTCCGACCGCGCTAGGACCTCAAATCGATGCGCCTAGACCCACTCGTGCTATCCCTTGGTTCAATTTGGTCGGGGAGCCACGGCAACGGCCGGCGAAGCCGCGCCGACGCCGTCGACCTACCCTAACCGCCTGCAAGGACTTCGTCCTTGAATACGACAAAAGCTAGGTTGCTTCGTGCATATCTGCCAGACACAGGGAATTTCTTTATCGGGCTTAGTGAATTTCTGGTAAACTCAGGGTCTTCGGTGCAAAAGCGTTTTCCTTTTTCTTTTAAAGAATCTGATTCCAGATTTTTGTTAAATCTTTAAAAAATCATAACTTCTTCATTTTTCATCCAAATGAGATGGTTCAACTTGCAGTATTTTTTTTTGGGAGATCTATGCATGAAAAATATGAAATGTGGATTTTGTGATACTTTTCTGTATAGATTTATTTATCTCTATTAATTGCTTTTATCTTAGAAAATACATAAGTAATTCTCTGTTGCTCAGAAAAATATGAGACCAAGTTTGTTAGTCTTCTTATGTCATGCTCTATCTGTGAAAAATGTTGTGAGGCTATGTCCTGTGAAAAGTTTGCTCTGTCTAGTTATGGTGCCTATTTCCATTAGATGATAAATAATTCATAATAAATAATATATAAGAAATTTGTGCATGAAACTTTTTGGAGGATGTTTTTATGTCAATCTAGAGCTAAGAATATTCTGAGATCTGTTGTTTGATATTTTTCTATATACAAAGTATTTATGCCCAGTGAATTATGCTGCCTTGTCATTTTTGTGTAGGATAAAGTACTTACTGTTTTGACCTAAAATTTTTATGGTAGTCTACATTAGACATGCTTAAGCTCCTGTAATTTTTACAAAATTTTCTGAATAGTCTAAAGTCATATTGCAGTTCTACCCTGATTTCTTTTAAATAATTAATAATGCTTTAAGTTATTATTTCATGTGTGTAATAATGCTTTTTCTGATGTTTGTGATGTGTGTGATCTGTTATTGGTTTTGGTTCAGTAGAGGGTAGTACGCAAAATAATGGTTGTTTATAATTCCTTATAGCATACGAGTAAATTGTAATGCGAGGCTTGTTTAAGATTTGTCAGTAGAAGAGAATGCAGATGACATGTGCTTATCTTACATGTTTCAAAATTATATCATTTATCTTAGCTGAGAATTCATTCACCATCAGCATCAGCATTATATTTCTATGTATACATGGTGTTCATACGCACTATGCATCATACATGATCGTCAGAGCTCGAAATGGTAGTTTCCGGAGTACAAGGAGAGGAAGGCCAGCAGGAAGCCTTGGTACAAGGGATAGCAGCAGAAGAGGATCCCAAGGTTGATCTTCCCGAGTGCCCCGACCACCAGCCAAGCTCTTTCCTGAAAGGCAAGCCCTGGAGCATTCTTCCTGTGGTTTGCAAAATATCTAACTTGAGTCCTTTACTTGTTTGATGCATTAAGTTATAGGCGTTGTTTTATACCATTGCTGCATTACTTATATTTCTTGCCACTGCTTATACTTTAACCCTGTTAGGTTCAGGTGCGATTATTGCTTAGCCCTGCTTAAACTAGATCGGTAGAAGTCGGGTGATTTTCTGTCATCCGCGAGTTATAGGTGGTTACTCGGAATGGTTGAATACATTGTTATCTTGGATAACCATGTTGAGATAATAAATCGAGACCGGACGGGATTGGTGTTGAGACTGAACTGGAGGTTCGGTGTGGTTATCCCATCTGTGTCGAACTAGGACCCCGTCCGTTGTACGTCCTCAAGTCATATTGAATTTATGCCTCACATTTAGCTGGAAGGATAAGTCGTTCCGACCGCGAAGCCTGGATTTGGTTTGGGCCGGGAGTCGACCTGCTGTATGCATCGTATTGGTGAAGATGGGGGACCACGGGTTACGCGGAGAGTAAGTCCGAGGTCAGGGTCGCCCTGAATAAGGCAGCCGGGCGGTTCTTGGATACGATGGTACCTGTTGATCCCGCGACTTTTCCCGAATTGAATTTTCAATGATCTATAGCTCACCTTAGCGGGTGAGTGTGGTTTATGTGAGGAATACCCCACCAGCTGGTTAGTAATCGATTATAATCGCCATCGTTCCTGGATAGTGAACGCTTGACTTGAGCAGCGGCATCGTAGTAATAACTTGAATAAAGAGATGAGATGGTTGAGCCGTGATGTTGAAAGGCACTCAACCAGAATTGGTTATTTTTCTTGTTGAATAATTATTACCATGTTTGTTTAGTACAGGTGCTAATATAGCATGATAAGGTTAATCAGATTAAAATACATTGCTAGAAGGTTCTTATTAATTGTTTCTTTAATGCCAGCTTTTCCACAATTAAATGAGTCAGCTATCCCTCTTATACAGCCTTGCATACTCCTTGGAGTCAATTTATTTTTAGTTTATGACGGGTAAGTCTAGCTGAGTATATTCTCGTACTCAGGGTTTTATTTCCCATGTTGTTGCAGATGGTGAGATGTTTTATGGCTATTGTCAGCACTGCTTCTATCCCGCCTTGGGGGATGACTAGACCTTGGGCATGGTCACTCTACTCTACCTTATGCTTTTGTTGGATATTGACTGAGGACCTGACACTGTATTTGAACTAAGTGTGTGTGTGGATTTGAACTAAATCGCTTCCGCTTTATTTCGAATTTGAACTTGGTTTGTAATAACTTTATTCGTACTCCGATGGTGTAAAACTATGTGCGAACTGTGTACGTTGTGAATGGTGACGCTAAACTCATTACGATCTTGGTCGTGCCGGAAATGTTTGAAATCCTTCGAGATTTCGGTATGACTACCGAGTTTATTAGGTCTCAGTCATGTAGTTTGCCGTCTTAATGGCGAATTATGTGCTTGTGCTCTAATAAATTGGTCGGTTCTGTTACAGAGCCCGCGCTGCGGAGCAGGCATGGCGGCCGGCGAGGGTTGGGGGCGCCGCGCCACACCACCACGCTGCTCGGGGAGGGGCGCCACGCCGCTGCGTGTTGGGGGAGCCACGCCACGCCGTGGTTGGGCGGGCCTCGCCGCGTCGCCGCGGGTTGGGGGCGCCATGCCACGCCGCTGCCGATGGTCGCCATGGTCCAGAGCGCGGGGAAGAGGATAGGTGGACTTGGGTGTGAGAAATAGAGGGAGTAAGGGGGGTTTATATAAAAATTTAGGCTGACGTGGCTGTCTTTGGACCCGTAGTGCGTCGTGGTGAAAGTTCGGGTACCTGGATGGTCGTTTTGAGTGTACATATATGGGAAGTATCCGATAGTTCAGGTACCTCCCATGTAATTTACTCTATGATTTTTATATGATCTATTATAATTTTTTAAAGATTTCACCGAAATAAATAGAAAATAAGACAAAACCGTCTTCAAACCGCTCAAGTGAGATAAAATATACACTCCGAAAAGTTGAGGCAGGTGATTTACCTAGTTTTGACGGTCGGAGAAAAATGAGATTTTGAAAAAAAAATGGACTTTATATTTGGCTAGGCAGCTTAGCGAGCCATGGGTTGGCGTGACACGGTACAATTAATAGCCGGACCAACTTTTTTTTTTGTTTTGAGAATTAATAGCCGGACCAACCTAAATAAGCTATTTGTCTAAAAAAACGCTAAATAAGCTATGCCTTAATGGGGCCGTGCTAGGCCCATAGACGGCCACAACACGCCTGAGGTTGGGCACACCCGGCCTTCCTGTCCACTCTAGCTCCCGTGCGCTTTTTTTTTTTTTTTTTTTAAGAGCCGGCGAGTCGGCGACTGGGCAAGGGCAACCGCCGCCACCGCTGCCGCTGCCGCGGGCGGCCTAGGCCAGGTGCCGAGGTATCCGTCGGGCCCTTCTACGTCTACAGAAACCACCAGGTATGCCCTCCTGCCTCTTATCTTCCCTGCGGAACCGAGAACCCTAACTATTTGGCTATTTGTATTCGTACATATCTGATCGAGTGTATATTTCCATTATGCCTAATTTCGTTTTGTTTGACGATAGGTATCGGCTGAATCTGTAGGAAGGAACTGATATATAATAATTAGTTGTTTCATATGCAAACTAATTGTCAGGGAATTGCTTGGTTTAGCAGCACACGACTCCACAACGGCACACAAAATGGGGGTTTAATGGTGTTGTGGTTGAATTGCAAATCGATGATTGGATTTGCCAACATTTTCTGTAGGTTATAGCATAGCAGGTGGACTACACAACATGATCAAATAATCAAACAAAAAAAAAGAGTCACTCCCTGAAACAAAATACCCTGCATCAGCAATAATGTTGAGTGACTATGGTGATGATATGAAAGATTAACTGTGTTTTCAAAGATCTTGTAGGCACATTGTGTTCAAAACATCTTCTAGGCTCTATTTCTTCTTGCCTACTGTATTAGCTGTCCCAAATTCCAACTTATATTGTTCAGCACACCAGATATTTCGATAAATAACAAGAGCTTAAGGATATCCCTTTAGGCACATGCTGAAAAATCTGTTTGGTTCAGTGGGTAGAATTGCTAAATAATTTACAGTCTAACGGGATGAGTACACTCTGATGACTGAATGCTTTTTGTACTTGGCATTACTGCATGATGACTTGAACTATCAGAATTGTAGTTAGTACTCTCAGAGATTGGACATTCTTGCGGTAGTTTGAACTCAGTGTCACGATAATCAGAAGGGCTGTGCTTCTGCAAGTTATGGAATTCTTAACCATGTAATTAATTGCAAATGATGCTTAGATAGCTGATCAATAGGTTTTGTAATTTTGTCATTCTCAATTGTATGTTAGCAGTTACATCTCTATATTTGTGTTTAGTCTGCAGTCTGTATGAAACTTTTTTTGCTTTATATGTGTTACAAGCTCTTATTGTTTCTGTTAACGCTGCAGGTATCAATCAAACTTCCACGCACTTATGGAGGCTTTAGTTTCAAGTTTAAAAAGCATGGTAAGTTTACTGTATATATTATTATTTTAAAGGTTGTTGCATCTATGCAAATTTTAGTAAAACCGATATTATGTGGTTTGAAGGAGATGGAATCCAGTCAGACGCCCAACTCGGGAATTCATCAGAAGCTGGGACCAGAGATCAGTCAAAATCCCGTGGAAAATCATGTTAACCCAGAAAAAGAAACTGACAGAACTCCAGTATCTGAGGTTAACCAAGAGCCTGTGGAAACATGTCAGGGCACAGTGGTGGAAACTGATATTATCCCAGAAAAGCAAGCTGTTCCAGAGGCAGGCGTAGAGGTTAATGAAGAACATACCGAAACATGCCAGGAAACAGCTGCAGAATCTGATGTTAACCCAGAGAAGCGAACTTCTGATCCAGGTGTTATTTACCGCTGCAGAAAATGCCGGAGAATGCTTGCAACACAAGAATTTGTTGTTACCCATGAAGTAGGTGCTGGTGGCAAGAGCTTCAGAGCAGGAAAACAGTCTAATGTGCATGAGGATGGCGAAAAACCAGAATGTCCATGTATCTTCGTGGAGCCCATGAAGTGGATGCAAACCGGTCAGTTTTCCACGCATTACCTCTTTGTTCTTAGAGCATTGTCATGAATTTCTGATTTTCTCATCTGCTCCATGTTCTATTTGCAGTGGAAGAAGGATATGTTGCGAACAAGCTCTTTTGCATGGGATGCAAAGCTCGTCTGGGACAATTCAACTGGGCTGGTATGCAGTGCAGCTGTGGAACCTGGGTGATTCCAGCATTTCAGCTGACCAAAAGCAAGATCGACAAATGTTCAATGTAACACCGGGCAATTAGGTGATGTTTTAATCCCTTACCAGTGATGTTACAACATACATATGTAGCTAGGAAACAGTATCGTCTAGACATGTATAGGCCCTCTGGTAGTTGGTTAAGGTGGTTATCAGCTGTTTAATCTGCGGCTGATGATCTCATCCGGAGCATCAGCACTTGGGTTTCACCAAGTTGCAACAACTAAAAAAACTGAATCCAGGAATCATTAGGCGGGCCCTCAGTTTACTGATTTGTTTTGCCCTGCTACTTGGCTCTTTGGTGAATTCATATGATAAGGCAAATCTCTTGAGGTGTCCTGAGATGGGTATGATATAATCAAATGAGTGGGTCTATTTCCTCGAGATGTTACAATTCTGATCTGCTGGTAACTTGTTATGAAGTTGTCTTTCATAATGATGCCCCGCTGTTGTAGTTATGAATTATGAGCATATGCATGTTATGCTGATGTCAGTTTCTTCTCTATATATCAGCTTTGATGAGTGATGTCGATGTCTGATATCTTGAAATATGACTGTTTTGATTCGAGTTGGCTGTATGTTTGAATACAATTGTAGGCAGACAAGAGAATATTATTACTAGAACAATGGGTCACACAGTATGAACTATACTCAAACAATGATTGCAAGTAGAGATCACAAAAATATATTTGTCAGAAGGAACGCAAACTCGATCTATCATGCCTGTTATTGCACGTAGAGATTACAGAAATATTTGTAAAAATAGAAGGCAAACTCGATCAATTATGTCGTGGATGATGGGACACATTGTGGCGAGGAGCTGCACCAGGTTTTATTTGGTTTCAACTAGTAAAAGCTTCATGTATTAGATTTTTATTTGGTTTGTAGCTAGTAAAAGCTTCACGGATTAGATTTTGGAGGCCTGTGATGGAGTTGGATTTTGGAGGGTACCATTTGGTTTGGAGCTAGCAAAAATTGCCGGACAGATAACAATCCTAGGTGCTAGATTTTGGAGGCCGGGGCCCATTTTAGAGCTCGCAAAAACTACCTGAGCAAACAACAATCCTAGGTGCTAGATTTTGGAGACTTGGGATTGGGACAGTCATGAATGACTGGCGAAGTTACTTGGCGCCGAGTGTTATTTTTTTGTCTTTTACTAATAAAACTAAGTGTAATAATTGAGGATCGTTTTGCATTTCTTTCTTAAAAGGGGGCTAATACTTATTGCCTTTTTTTTCATCTCATAAAACCTGGAGCAAAGCTTCTGCCATCCTTTTGAAAACAATCATCGTGTTGTTGTTAACCTAACATTTACTTTACAAAAAAAATGATAATGGCTTGTTGTTTTATCGGTCAATGGAACCCCATCCTTTATTAACCCTTGCTGAATTTCATCATAGATGCGTAGGAAGAAAGGATCTTATGGGAGGTATTGCAGTAAGGAAGAAAATTGTAGCGATGACATATATTACCACGCATATGTGTAACTCTAGACCTTTTTTTTTAGTGCAATTATATGCTATCAAAACAACTAACCAAAAGTGACTGCACATATTATTATACTATGAAGATTGCAACTTTGTAAATTTTTCTTCCTGTCCATGGAGGCATAATTCAATCGAGCTGGAAATTCATGCCAGACGTGAAGAACAGAGCAGCCCATCAGGAAATACAAAGCTCCTTTTCATCATCATGTTTGAGCGAAGCAAGGCAACGTTGTTAACTTATTACGTGTTTCTCTTGATTGATCGTACTACTGCTAAACTGATGTATCGAGTCTATATGCATGTTATGCTGCTGACAGCCTGAAACAAACTTCGATCTCTCTGTATATATTAGCTGTGACATAGTTATTGAAGTTAAAACAATTAATCATGTGAATGTTTGGTATCTGCTTCTCATGCAAAATGTGGTTTGTTTCTTTAAGAGTTGTTTACTTGATCGAAAGTCTTTGTCGAGCTAGGCAGGTCAGTTCAGGCTTCAGAGTGCTTCTTGAGGGCCAAAATTGTCGCGCAGTTTCAGAATTTGCAATGAAACACTTACAGGGGTACAAGTACACTGTACATAGATTCAAAAAAAAAGTACACTGTACATACAAACTATACCGAAACATGGGGAAAAAATGAATGAATGGTTGTTTTAAGTAAACCGGTTTGTACGTAATTCGTTCTCGCAAAGCCAATATCCGTCTCAAACAACTGAGAGATATCTCTATCCATCATGGCCGTACGTGTCACGATCACTACGGGAAACTGCCGTAATAACCGACACTCCGTTCGCCGGCCACAGTCACGAAAGTTTCCGGTACATAGGTATTAGAACATAGTTTCCGAAACATGGAACACTGTTTTATAAAAAGTTTATACTGTTAGGATAAAAAATATTCCACGTCCCGAAACGAAACGTACGCGAAACACGGCACCCTAGCACGTTCCGGGTGACCGTGACACAGAACAGATCGGACAAATCGCCCATGTCGATGAAGTCGTGCTGGCCCATACCGTCCTCCAGTAAGTACGGCGGCGCGCGGCTGATGGTGACGGCCGGACGACGCACATCCTCCGCCACCGTGTAATGATGATAGCCTTGCGGCACATTAGCAGCTCCGGCAGCGGACGTGCCCCGCTGTCGGCCGTCTTCTGGTCGGCACGGGCGCGGCCTGTGCGGCGCCGGCGGCGGAGCGGACCTCCCGGTGAGGCGCTGCACGAGGTCCTTGAAGCCGGCGGCGTCGGAGGTGACGAACTGTGTCTCGATGTAGGTCACCTTGACGACGCCGCCGCCGCCGCCGCTGGTGGTGACGTTCTTGCTGTACTCCATGCTAGATGATATTCCTTCGCTAGACTTGCTTGTGTGTCTCTAGAGCTGTCGTGGCAGGCTGGCAGCGTAGCGTACTGCGCGCCGTGCTTTTAATTTTCCTCTGATTTAGCAAGTGGTAGGCGCGCTGTGCGTTTGTATGTCAACCTGCCTTTTTGCTCTATTTACAGGATAGAGGTGAGTACACATGTATACGTGCGTGAGGGAGACCTGGAGGAGGAGGAGGAGGACTTTTTTTTTAAACTTGGAGAATTCATTACTTAACTGCTAACAGATCGTTAGCCACCAAGTCTGATACAGAGTTGGACACAATGTCCAGAATGACTTTATCACCCTCGTTACAAAGAAACCCTAAACTGGCTAGCTCATGAACAGTCCTATTACATTCTCTAGGAACAAAAACACACTCGAACTCAATAAGGTTTAAATTAACTAATGACTTTACTTCATCAATGAGATGCCCACATACTGAATTGTCATACTTGCTTGAGTTGATGGCTAGCAATACTTCCTTTGCGTCAGTTTCAACTATCAGTCGGCCAATACCCAAGTTGACTGCCATTTGAATGCCTTGGAGACATGCAATCAGTTCTGCCTGAAACACAGTAAGCAGGTTATCAATCCTTCCTCGCGCCGCTATCACCACATCTCCATCTGAATCACGAATTATAGCCCCCCAGCTGCCTGCACCGACTTCTTGATGGAAAGAGGCATCACAATTCAGTTTGAGCAGATTTGGCAAAGGCTTACTCCAGCGTTCATGTATCCGGTTTCTTGCCCCCATTGCTTGACTTGTTGACATAGCATTCTCTTTTACATATAGCTCCACACAGCTAGCCAGCAGCTCTAGTGGCCGCCTCTTCCCTTCCTCTCTGATCCTGTCTTTCCGTCCATGTGTACCACAAAGCTATGACCATCAAAAGAGTTTTATGTTCAGTAGCTTTTAGGATCAACTCAATTGCTTCTGTAGCTGAACGGATAGATGCCAACTGCACTCTTTGCGATTCTAATCCTAACAGTAGCCATATATTCGATGCCAGGCTGCATTTGAAGAATAAGTGCCCTCCATCCTCTCCAAGGTGGTTGCAAACTGGGCACCGTATTTCAATATCCATTCCTTTTTTACTCAGGTTGCATCGAAGGGGATGACTATTATGTGTAAAGCGCCATAGAAAGTGTTTGATTTTACTAGGGCATTTCAGTTTCCATATGTTTTTCCACATACTAATCAGGCTATTCCCACTTCCTCCTTGCTGTCCAGAATCACAGTTCCTCAACTGATCTTCTTGGGCGACTTTGTAAGCACTTTTGACACTAAATATTTCATGGTTGTCAAAATGCCAAGCAATGGTGTTACCTCGCCCCTAGTGAACTGTTAGTGCAAGTATCAAGTTTGCATCTTCCTCCCAAAAACTATCTCGTACCAACTGCACATCCCATTGGCCAGTAGCAGGATCAACCAATTCCGCAACTTCTGTCAAAAGGACATGTCCGCGCGGAGTGATTGGCTTCCTAGAACAGTCTCTCGGGATCCAAGGGTCCAACCATATGTTCACACCCACACCTTCACCAATTCTGTAAATCATTCCTTTTTTCACTAACTCCAGCCCCATGAGAATGCTTCGCCAAGAGTATGACATCCTAGCTTTTGATTTGGCTTCCAACACTGAAGAATGTTTGAAGTATTTTGCCTTCGGTACTCTAGCCCACAGGGAGTTTGGTTCTTTCAGCAATCGCCAAGCCTGTTTAGCTAACATGGCCTTATTGAACAGATGTATATCCCTGAATCCAAACCCACCCTCCGTCTTGGGCTTTGTCATCTGCTCACGACTAAGCCAATGAATCTTGCGCTTCCCTTCTTGCTCATGGAGGAGGAGGACCTGGTCCGCC
Organism: Bothriochloa decipiens; assembly: GCA_023333625.1. Lineage (NCBI taxonomy): Eukaryota > Viridiplantae > Streptophyta > Magnoliopsida > Poales > Poaceae > Bothriochloa > Bothriochloa decipiens. Next base: position 18,924,824 of record CM041645.1, read on the forward strand.
GGAAAATGATATCGAGAGCGGGCACGCCCTTCCGCGCGGCGCACTCACTCTGACTTCTAACACTGCAACTAGCCAACTAGTACTAGTAGCAAGCTGAGGCGATTGACTGGTCGTCTTCTCTGGTCACAGCAACGAGAGAGCTGAGCCAGAGGAGTACCCCAAGTCGTCGGTCAACTTTAGGTGGTGGGTGGTCAGACGCTCGTCTCGCCTCGTGCTCGTGCGGAACCTGTGGTGACGCAGCCTCGCAGGTCGCTTTTTACAGGGCCCATGCCTTTTACATGGCCTATATGCTTTGCGCTCTAAGCAAACTGTTACTGCATTCAGTTACATCGAGATTATGACAAAATGTGCATTGGGTTTGTCTCATAGAGTCTTAAGACATACGTTGGAAAGGTACTCAAGAAGTACAATATGCACAATGCTTAGTCTCACCTACTCCAATAGCGACGGACGATAAGTTCAGAGAATATTTCAGTGTCCAAATAATGAGTATCACACTTCACAATGAGAGTGGTACCATATGCTTCGGCTGTTTAAAGCATCATGTACGCTCAAGTATGTGATCAAAGAAAAAAATGTTAGGCTTGTGATCAAAGGAGAAAATGTTAGGCTGATCGTAAGCAGATGGATGTCAAAGCTTAGAACTTACCTTGCAAACAATTTTTACACTTACCTGATATCCAAGTCAAGGAAATTTACTACATTAAAAACACAGTATTATGCCTTGATCAGGGGCACTTACGGACCTTGACTAGCCACCATTTCTTTTTGACCACAAAAACTATGGGGGTCATCTCGACGGTGCTTTTAATTATTAAATAAAGAAGGGTAACAAGTTCATATATACAGAGATTAACTGAAGGCATCAAGCCAAACACAAAAGGATAACCACAGGTCATCACTGAACTTAATAGACTGAAGAAAACATTGACTTTTAAAATTACACATCCATCTTGCTATGTTGTATCTCTCCTTTGAAAAACTTTGTCATTGCGCACTTTCTAGAGCTCCCAGGCAGCTATCAAGATTGCTTCGGTAAAAAAAAAAAGGAATGTTATGATTTGTTCGAGCATTGATGATCTGTCATGCATCCCCAAAGAAGTATCCCAGGTAATTCCTATCCGCGACCAACAATCTTGGGCAAATGCAATGGGCAGTCAAAACAAATTAATTCTCAATGGTCTCAATCTCTCCCAGGCCACACACGATACAAACCGCAGTACCTTGTATGTTCAAGTGCCTTTTTGTAGATTCTTTTGTGTTCAAATGGTCAACCGTTATTAACCATTACTAGCCACCATTGTTGACAAGGAAAGTACCCCTAATGTGCAACAACAAGGTTAAATCGAGAGGCACTAGTTGGCAGTACGGAGTGAAGTGAGGTGGGCGATGACGTCATCCTGAGCGAGGCAGAGAAGGCACCCGAGGGACTGTCTCCCCTGAGGTCCCACTTGTGGGTCTTAGTGGAGACGAGACTCACTTCTTTCCTTCTCAGGCCCTTCTGTTAAGATCGAGAAAAGGTCAGAAGGCCCAATTAGTGGGCCGAGTTTTGGCTTGGGCTTTGTAGACGAGACGATGAGTTTTTTGGAGAGTCGTTATGGCGGTCTTTTGAGGATAACCGATATATTTGTCCCTAACACTAGCGAAGGTCACTGATCTAATCAGGCAGCTGCGGAAATACTAGGAAAGGTTTCCTAAACCTCACATCTACTGAGTGCCTGCTGCAAGCAGGCAGGGTTCTTCAGTGGCCAGAATAGCTAACAACTACAACAAAGATATGAGCGACAGTTGTTAATCTATGAAATTCTAACAAAGAGTGCTTCTTAAGGAAAAAAAAACTATAATACTATTCAGCAGGTTGGAAAGTCAGAAGATTTCGGTAGATTCAATAGTAGTTTATGAGAGGAAATGAATTGAAATCTGCCGGTTTTTGACGTATTGAACGGGACCTTTCGTGTTGCCTGCTATAATTAAGCAGGCATGGTTCTTCAGTGGCCGGAATAGCTAACAACTCCAACAAATGTATGAGCGACACTAGTTAATCTATGCTATTGTGTCCTATGTAGAGCTTAATGATCATGAAAATCTAACAAAGAGTGCTTCTTAAGGGCCAAAAAACTGTCGTGTAGTTTCAAAATCTACAATGAATACTTACAGGACCTATAAGTAAACTGGTTTGTACTGTAATTCGTTGTCGCAAAGCCAATCTGCTTCTCAAACCAACAATTTTGCCGTACGTCGATATATCAATATGGGAAACTGCCGTAATAACCACCGTCACTCCGTTCGCTGGCAGCACCGACACAAAACAGATCGGAGAAATCGCCCATGTCGATGAAGTCGTGCAGGCCCATATCGTTCTCCAGCTGGTACGTCGGCGTGCGGTTGATGGTGACGGCCGGACGCACCTCCGCCGCCGTGTATTGATGATAGCCTCGCGGCACACTGATGGCTCCGGCAGCGGTCGTGCCCCGGCGGCCGTCGTCGCTCGGGCGCCGCCTGTGCGGCGCCGGAAGCGGCGCCGGAGCTGACTTCCCGGTGAGGCGCTGCACGAGGTCCTTGAAGCCGGCGGCGTCGGAGGTGACGAACTGCGTCTCGATGTAGGTCACCTTGACGCCGGCGGTGACGACGTTCTTGTCCATGCTAGATCGATCTTCCTTCGCTAGCTAGCTCTTCTTGGCTGAACTTGTGCCTCGACCTGGAGCGAGCTGTCGTGGCAGCACGTAGCACCAAGACGCACCTTTTGATATTTCTTATCCTAGCTAGGTACCTGATGGAGCAAGCGGTAGGGAGCTATGGATTTTTAGCCTTTTGGCTCTATTTATAGGAGAGGAGTACGTTTACGTGCGTGTGGGAGACCTGGAGGAGCGAGACCTAGTCCGTCGGAAAATGATTTCTGGTAGATTTGTGCGGTTAGCGAGAGCGGGCACGCCCTCTTGCGGCGCACTCACTCTGACTTGCGACTGGTAGCAAGCTGAGGCGTTTGACTGGTCGTCTTCTCGACCTGGGCACAGCAAGTCAGCAACGAGCTTCAGAGTTCGAGGGAGAGGATTGTCTAGTCGTCGTCACTGACAACGGGAAGGGCCTCGGCCACGGTCGTCAAATTTAGCAGGTGGGTGGGTGGTCAGAGGCAGAGATGCTCGTCGTCGTGGTGGTGGCCTCGTGCTCGTGCGGAACCACATGGGCTGTCTGTGTCGCGATGTGGTTGCGTGCGCTTTTACGCGGCCCATCTTCCTCGCTGCTGCCGCCGCGCCAGCGCCCCTGCACTGCACGGACGGAAACCGCACACGTACCTGACACGACCGGGCATACCGCATACAGTACGGCGCAGTACAAGCTGATGCCCGCTGCAGCTTGCTTCCAGGCTTCCAGGAGCAGCTACAGCAAGCACGCATGCATGTTCCTCTTTCCCTTTCCGTCGTCGAAGCCAGGTAAAGGAGCATATGTGTCAGGAGAGGAATTAGACAACTTATAAATTTACTTCTAATTATAAATTTACTTCTAATTATAGCCTTTAATTTTCATCTAGTCAAAACCTAGGCAACAAGATAACTATCTAAATATGCAACTGCATTTTTGTTATCTTTACCTTAAAAAAGGTTATGCAACCTAAGTTTTAAGTCTACCAACTAGTGTCAAATATACTCCTCCGTCCAGAATGCAAGTCGTTCTAGCCATCGAAAAAAGTTTCAGAAAGGAAGACAATTTAGGTTCTGCAGTGCCTACTTTGCTAGTGTAGCGCCAATTCCATCAGAGGACAGCACCGGTCATCCATCAGCCAATTCGTCCACTATGAATAAAAAATGGAAAGAAACGGACGCACTGTGAGAGGAGCCTTCAGGCCGGAGCTGCTCCCAAGAAGCATGCTGCTGCTGCTGGCAAGATTCCACTAGGGGTGACAGTGTCTTTTCCATCTGCATTGGTGCACGGGACAACTTCCATAACGTCAACTAAATTAGAATAGAGGGCCCTAAACCATGGGGTGCCCCTCACCGTCCATGTATCCGAATCCAATCCTTCTCTCCTCTGGTGAGTGAAGCATATTGAAGGATGAAGCCCACAGAGGCCAAGCAAATCCATTGGCTTGGAGGTAAGGATATCTGATGCTATTATTAATACGAATACGAGAAGAGCAGTAACAACACCCAATTGGACTATGAGACATCACATGATCCCAAACTTATATAAATCTTGTGTCTCATGTGTTACAAATCTGATTCCTCCTACATGAATTAATTAGTTGCTAGGCATTGTTGAAGCTAAATCATCCGACGGTTGGAGTGATGGGTAGGAGCCTTCCATGTACATATTTGTTTTAGTGTTTCAAATGTGAATCATATTCAACTTACACGACAGGGCGGAGAAGATGCAACCAGGTGGTAGGATCACCTTCGACGACATGGACTTCATCGCCGATCGGTTTGGAAACCTGCAAGTACAAGAACCCACACCCATGGAGGAGGAGCAACCTCCCCCAGTCTACGCATTCCTCGCTAGACTGGAGGAAGCTATAGGCGTGCAGTCACGAGCTCTTGCTCGATAACTGAACCACTAGACCGCGACGTGTCTTCATCGAGATTGGACAAGGACATAATCTTGACATTGCACTCCGAATCTAGGACGATCCAAATTGGGGGTCCCCAAATCAAATCTTTCATTACCCGACCACATTCTCATCCCCGATTTCCAAATCGGACTATGGAATGCGACAACGATGTATTTAAGTTGCCTTCAACAAGCCCTCGTGGAACCCACCGAGCCTTGTACCTGAGGACGATTGTGCCTATGATACGGTATAGACTGTCCTGGACACCCTTGCGATCTCGTTACTCAATTCTTCAAAAGAAAATCTCACGGGATGATCACCCACGATGATGAGGAGATGACTGAGGCACAGACTAGGTTGACGCTGCCCTAGACGGTGAGCAACCAATTATTGATCTTAAAGATTTCGGCTACGATCTGGTTCCTCCTCTGTTACCGTGAGACTGATGAAGAAAAGAGAGAGCTAAATTCAGAGCAACACGAGTGTTACATGAGCGTGCGTGTCGGTGTTTCGACCCCGAGGGCCGAGCACCAACGACTGAACATGTACTGTGTGCTCCCTAATCCGGATTGTGATGCAAGAAGAACACACAAGGTTTATCCTGGTTCGGGCAATAGAAGGCCCTATGTCCAGCGGGGGGGGGGAGAGTTTGTATTATCTTGCACCGAAGTACTTGTACAGGGGTGAATACAAGCGAGCGAGTGTGGTTGGCTAGGACTTGAGCACTATGGGCTTTGGCTTTCCTTTGTTTTTTGGTTGAGTCCCGTTCCCCTGTCTATGCTAGCCCGGCGCCTCCTTTTATAGGCCAAGGAGGGGCACGGGTGTACAGTGTAACCCTAGAATCGACGTTTGTAGGGCTGGCGTAGATTATGACGTCGAAGGAGATGCCGATAAAGTCACCGTTGCTGTAGAGGTGTGACTCGTCCTGTAGTGACGTGCTCGGAGATGACGGCCGTCCTTCCCGTGCGTGCGATGAAGTCGTAGATGTCCGGTGAAAGACCGGTGCCCATGCGCGGGCATGCAGATCCCTGTAGCTATCGCGTCGGGAGTGGTTGGAGCACTGACCGACGGCGTTGAAGTCTTGCTCGAGGGGGTGATCGAGGGGGCCGAATGTAGTCGAGGAGGTTGAGACCCAAACAGACAAGACCAAGCCCTGGGAAATACGGTGTTTGTGTTGACGAATGCGTCTCCAGGGGGTGCCAAACGAGGCACAGTGCGCGGTATGGTGAAACAGTACGGTACGATCCGCCGGTTTCCTGGGTATGGGCAGTAAAGGGAGGATTTGACCAGTGTACTATCCACTGTTACCACGGCTGTAGCCACGAGGTTAGGCGGGAGCAGATGAAACGCATTAAATGCCCGGGGGATCATATGGGAAGTAGGCGGGTCGAGGGGGTGCACGGTATTCAACGGGTGATCGTTCGCCCGGGGGAGCTCCGGCACTCGAGGGGGTGACCGTCCTCCCAAGTGGACAACCTCAAGTCAAGAGGGTCTCCTCGAGTGTACAGTGGCCCAGCTCGTCAAGACCCGTTCATGGGCCGGCCCAGCGTAATTTGATACTTGGATCGGATATCTTATGTACTTTCGGGTTGGGGATAATAATGGTGGTTTTGGGTTTGTTAATGCAGGGATTGAGTTGCTTAGTCGAGGGTTAAGGGTACCCCTTATTTAGGTACCTGACAGTAGCCCCTGAGCTCCCTTGTGAGTACTGGGAGTCATGTGGGAGGTCTTGAATCGAGACTGAGGTGTCGACTGTAATTTTTCGGAGGGTGCGCGCGAGCGTACCCTTCGAGGGTAGCCCCCGAGGCCTCGGAGGAGTGGGGAGACTCCTCTGAGGGCTTTACTTGTCTTTTGCCAAAAGGTGTTTTTGTCCAGTTGGGCGTAGCAGGCATCCCTGAAAGATTAGGATAACATGAACTGGAATCGTAGCGCTTAGTCGAGGGGTATCTCGAGTCGTCGAGCCCCCGGGTGTATTCGACCCCCTTTCGTCGAGGGGTGCCCGATGTAGTTGAGCCCCTGAGCCTCGTGCGGCTAAGGTTTTGCTAGCCTCGGGCGTCCATCTCACGAGTCCTTTCGACCGGATGTGAGGCGAGAAGCGCCATACTACCCTCGATTGGGTGAGTCTCGACGTTCTCTGTGAGCTGATAATGAGAGATCCAAGTGAGAGCTCATGCCCCATTCGATGGGGTCGACTGGCGGCCCTGAGGCATTCTCATTGATGCAAACGTATAGATACATGGATACCGGTTCCATTCGATAGGACTCGGAGGCTCGATGCCTCCCTTCGTGGGGATTCTGTGATAATCCTTTCGTTTTGCCTTAGATACGTCCGAGGGGATCTCGAGGGTTCGTCCTCGAGCTGAGCTTTGTGTTGGCTCCCCTTGGGCGCCCCTGACTTAGGTACTCGAGGGCAGCTATCGAACCCTGATCGAGGGTCAGCCTCCGCTCCCTCGAGGATTTTGGTGTGGGACCGGAGTCCGTTTTACTTTTCGTAGAAGGAAACGCCGTGGATAACTTCTCCCATCCGTTGGGCACGTCTTTTTATGCAAGAGCTAAAGCGGCACGGTCATGATGGACCCAGGTAATGGCTAGAGATCGTGCGGGCGACGGGTGTGCCTGTTCTGGGAATCTAGGGGCGGTTAGGTGAGCACATTAAATGTAGGGAATTACCGTGCCGTTGCCGGATCCACCCATTGTTTTTCGGCCCCGTCGCTTATAAATACGAGGGGTAGGGTTTCTCCGTTTCCCATCTTGCCATTTTGCCTCTGTCGCTGCCACCAGAGCGCTCGAGCCTTCGTCTGTCTGCGCTAAAGAAAGACCGGTGAGAGAGAAATCGGGATTGGAAATCTTCCCAGTCACCCGTCCGCTGAGCAGATTTGAGCTGCATCCATGGCGCCCATGTTCCTCCCTCCAGAGGCCTGGCCCCATTCCGACGTGTCACAGTGGGAGCTGGAGAAGTTGGTGGATGAGGGACTCCTCCGTCCCGCCACTTTGGCTGAGTGGCCGGAGTGGATCGTGCCGTCAAGGGAGCATCGAGAGCCACAGCCACTGGACGGCTACGTGGTGAGGTTCGTCAAGTTCTACTAGTTGGGATTTGGTTCGCCTCCGAGCCACTTCATGCGCGCGTTGCTCCACTTCTACGAGGTCGAGCTAATCTCTAATGCAGCGATATTTGCCGCGCTCTATGAGGGGTACATAGGTATGGAACCATATTGGGAACTATGGCTCCACCTTTTCAAGGGTGAGCACTACACCAAGTGGATCTCGGAGGGGAAGAGGAGGATCGTCCGCATGGGCAGTTGCAGCCTGGCGCAGAAGAAGTCCGAGCTCTACATCGGGATGGGCTTGTCCACCATCCACGGTCGTTGGCGGTCCGGGTGGTTCTACATTCGCAACGACGACGGCCTGCTGCCCGCCTACACTGGGCACGTCATAGGGGAGCGTTCGAAGCACTAGCTCTGGGGTGTGGCCTAGTCCTTCTAGCGGAGGCTGAATCCCCTCCTCGATGCGCTGCGCACCTTGTCCGAGGAGGGTGTGCATGCCATGTACGTCGTCGCGGGCTTCCACAGCCGGAGAGTCCTACCTCTGATGGCACGCCCGCTGCGCTTAGATCAGATGGGGCCTGAGGCGCTTCCCGAGCAACTCGTGGGTGCCGGATGTTGCCCGCGGACCTACCTCCCGAGGATGTCGCAAAGCGCGTTAGGACCTCGGTCGCCGGCGACTTTGGGCCAGGGGACGTGGATCGTGTCCTGATGCTACCGGATCCTCACCATCTTGGTAAGTCCTTCAATTTCACACCCTCGAGTTTCTCCCCTGTTTTTTGGCCTGTCTTGACATTCTGGCTGCGGTTTCGAGCATAGGGCAACGTCGACTACAGGGTCTCGGTGCCTCCGGTTCGAGAAGACGACCCCGATCGCCAGGTGAGGCGCTTTGACGCTCAACAGGAAAAGAAAAGGAAAGATCTAGAGAAGAAGGAGAGGAAAAGGAAGAACCTCGCATGCCATGCACTCGAAATGTGTCGGGCTAAACAAAGGCGAGACGGGCTTCCTATCGAGGAGTCCTCCCTGAAGAGACGGACATGGAGGATGATGATGATGATGATGTCGAGGAGTGGCGAGGCATCTCGAGCCCCATCTTTCCAGCTTTCCTCGAGCTGACGCACCTCCTATGCAGGAGGACGTCTTGGAGCACCATCAGGAAAGAAGGCAAGGGGGTTCCTCGACCCGCCCGGGGTCCTCGTCTCATCGCCAGCGCGGTGGCACTTCATCGGCCTCATCCTAGGGTCCGTCTAGCGCCTCGCCTCACCAAACCAGGTCCTCAACGCTCGAGGCAAGGACCCGGGGCCAGACAGGCTCGAAGGAGCGGGCGACACCACCCTCGGGAGGCAGCCCTAGTGGAGCTTGAGGTGCCGAGGTCTGAGCCGGTCACCCCGCGCAGCTCTAGCTCCGGATAGGAGCTGGTTCGGAGGGTTCTGTCAAGGTGCCCAGGTAATTCGAGGGGGCCTGGGTCGGTCATCATTCCTCTAGGGTATGTTTTTTCCATCCGAAATTTTCTTCCCTTTTCCTACGATTCGTAGAATTTGCTTGATGTTCCTGCCCTTCCCTACATTGCCCAGGCTCAAGCGTCAAGTGGAGGAGGTGAACCAGACTTAAGGTGGATACAGCTACGAGGATGGTAGCAGGAGGGGCACATGTGATCCTGAGGCCCCTGTCAATGTCGGAGGTGGCCTGGCTATCACAAGGCCAGGCGGCTATTACTCGGGGCAGGCTGACGGGCTCTAGTCTCGTTGCAAGCTCGAACGGTGAGGTGGCCGTGGCGAGCGGCAGCTCTGACTGGGGGCAGACACCGGAGAGCGGGGTCGGTGCCCCGGTCTCGACGGTCACGGCCCCTATAGCTGGCCAGGTCGAGGCCTCCGCAACCGACGGGGGAGCCCTCGACAGCCGCGAGCCTGGGTCAAAAAATGCCCCGATCGTCCTTGGGGATGAAGAGGCCGCGATTCCTCCTATCTCTGTCGAGGAGATGGTGGAGCGCCCCCAGGAAGCAGGAGCGCTTCCTTCCCAGCGAGAGGGGCGAGAGCCTTGGCCAAAGGGCTTGCACGAGATGGAGGTGCAGCAGAAGCGGGAGCAGGATAGCCTGCAAAAGAAGGAGGAGGAAGACCGGCTGTAGAAGTAGCAGGAGGAGGAGCAAGGGTGGCAGGAAGAAGAGGGGCTGGAGCCGAGCCGGCCCAAACATCAATGAGAGGTGGAGGGGTTGGAACCGAGCCAGCTGGAGTTGCACCTGCAACAGCAACAGTAGCAACTGCAGCAGCAGCGGCAGCCAATGTCGGAGGGTGCGGTGCCCTCAGCCCTGCTACCTCGGCACGGATGAGTCGCTGGAGGAACCGATACCCTTGAGTCTCCCACAGCTGCAGGGGGAGTCTGCGACTTCTTCGGGTCAGTCGCCACAGCAGCAGAACGCGGCACAGGAGGTGTCGGTGGTTCTGCTAGCACCGCAGGAGCGGCCCAAGGAGGTGGCTGTCGAGAGACCACTGCCGTTGCCTCGGCATGAGGAGGAGGGAGACGCGCTTCCTCTTGCTGGAGCAGCAGTCGCTCGAGGGGCCCCTCGTAGCCCTAGCTAGTCCGACCCTGGCTCCTTTGCCCTGGCGGGGCAGGTGAGCAGTGAGGCCCAGTCGTCGGTGGCCAGGGTGGAGGTCAAGCTGCCGTTCCCCACCTTGGCTGATCGGGTGGCCCGTTACGGCGGTTCTCCTGACGCGGTGGAGCGCATTAGGTCAAGGGTGTGGGAGAGGGTCGAGGCGGCTCTTCCTTCTTGGTGTAGGGAGCGCCTCCCGCTCTAAAACCCGCTAGAGCCTAGTGCCCCCGTGGTTTGTATGGATGACACGGCGGAGGTAAACTGCTAGGAGGATGCGGAGGAGTATCAGGCATGGATGGACCATGCTCTGAAGCTGGCCATTGATGTCACCGCCGAGGATCTGGGCTGGGTTTTCTTGGTAAGTGTTTCCTCGAGTGTGTTGAGCTTGGGTAACTTCCTAATTTGATACCTGATTTCTTGCTCTTTGTCCTTAGGACCTGAGGAGACGCTCCTATGTGAAGTCCGAGTTCCTTCATGCGACGCATGAAGGGCGGGAGGAGGTGCAGCGCCAACTCAAGGCCGGCAGGTCCGCCTAGGACGGGGTGGCCCAAGCTGAAGAGGAGGCAAGAAAGGCGAGGGAGGAGGCTGCCAGGGCCAAGGAAGAGACTGAGGCGGCTCGTGGGGAAATGTCTCAGGCCAAGGAGGAGGCCAGCCGAGCCCGCACGGAGGCGCAGAGGGCCCTCGAGGCCCTTTCTTCCTCGGAGGGACATCTTAAGATGCTCGAGGGAGAGCTTCAAGAGTCTGCGAAGTGCATCAAGGTACTCAAGACGGCCGTCGCTTAGGCCTCTGAGGCCCGCGACGCCCTCCACGTCTTAGCTGAGGCGGAGAAACATCGCACCGATGCCCTTGCTGTTGAGGTCACTGCACTGAAGGAGACCCTTCTGGAAAAGGAGGGGGCCATCGCCTTGGCTGGGAGGACGATTGAGGATCTATGGCTTGATAGGACAGAGGCAGTACGTGCTTTCAAGGAGGCCCAGAAAGAGCACGACGAAGCAGTGGATGCGCGTGAGTTCCTTGACACCCACTGCACTAGTGAGTCTTCTTTCTTGGCCTCGATTTTCTTGTCTTCATGCGCTGCGACTGACTTCGTTCTACCTTCTAGGTCTTGAGGCCGACCTGCTCTTTGTTTGGACTACCTCCAAGGCACTGCAAGAGGGCCTTTTGGCTGAGGCGGCTTTGACCGAAGGCTCTGGGCCGCGATCAACGGGCTCTGCAACTCCTGGGGGGTCAGGCCCGCGGAGGAGGTCGAGGAAGAAGTGTGTGAAACCGCTCTCATCGACCGGCTGTACTACCTCAGGGCCACCATGAAAGATCATGTCTAGGATGCCCTCCACATCGGCGTGAAGCAGGCGATGGCGGTCATCTACTCCGGTTTTACGTACGACATGGACATCGTCTCGCATGGCTTCATCTCTGACCTCACCAAAATGGATGCCAAAAATGAGGAGAGGTGCCAAGGCTTGATCGAAGACTCCAAGGAGCCGGGTGAGAAGCTGGCGAAGCTGTTCGAGCCTGAGGTCCTTCCTTCCGAAGGGGAAGAAGGCGCCGATGATGAGGGTGGTGGCGATGGTGGCGATGAGAGCCAAAGCCTATGAGCCAAATCTGGGTGAAGAGGCCCATGTAATAGATTAGTTTTTTATGACATTGTGATGTTGTGACCCTGAGGGCCTTAAAACATTTATGCATGTATATATTTCGTATACTTTAAGTCCTTTTCTTTCTTGCATGCCCTGATTGTGTTTCTACTTAGTGAACTCGATGCACAGTCGTGCCCCTCGAAGGAGGGAGTGAGTGGAGTTACCGTAGCGTAGAGGCGTAGGCGAGCTCCCAGATCAAGAACCCTCGACCCTCGGGACACTCGTGGCGTTTTTGGCTAAGTAACGACACATATCGAGGTGCGTAAGAAAGGATAGATGTTGAGTTTTGAAAAAAAGTGCAAGTTTTTTGAGGACTTCGGGGGTTCCCCCTCATAGCCCCTAAGGGAGGCTCGACTCTAAGGGAGCAGAGTCGAGACTACCTTATATGAACAAATAAGAAAATATGCTGAATCGAAGCCATTTTTATTCATTCATTCATGATGCCATAGTTGTACAAAATACGAGAAATGTACAAGGCCCCGAGGCCCTAGGGTAAAAGCGACATAGCTGTTCGATGTTCCAAGCGTTGGTGAAGGTTTCGCCTTTGTCGTTCACTAGCTTGTATGTCTCAGGTTTTAGCACCTCAGCCACGGTATATGGGCCTTCCCACGGTGCAGTCAACTTGTGGCGCCCCTTGTTGCTTTATCGTCGACGGTGGACAAGATCGCCAACTTGGAGATCCCTCTTGCGCACGTGTTTGTCATGGTAGCGTCGAAGCTTCTACTGGTACCTCTCAGAGTGGAGGAGGGCCATATCTCGAGCTTCTTCAAGCTGGTCAACGGCATTTGCGAGGGCCTCCTCGTTCGTCTGCTCGTTGTAGGCCTTTAGTCGAGGGGACCCATACTCGAGGTCGGTGGGGAGGACGGCCTTGGACCCGTAGACCAGGAAGAACGGGGTAAATCCTGTGGCTCGACTAGGTGTCATCCTTAGGCTCCATAGGACCAAGGGTAGCTCGGCAGCCCACTTCTTGCCATACTTCTTCAACCAGTTGTAGATTCTTGGTTTGAGGCCCTGAAGGATCATGCCATTGGCACGTTCGACCTGGCCGTTGGTTCGAGGATGAGTGACTACAAACCAGTTCACACGAATGTGATTGTGGTCGCAGAAGTCTAAGAACTTCTTGCCAGTGAATTGCGTGCCATTGTCGGTGATGATGACGTTGGGGACCCCAAAGCGGTGGATGATGTCGGTGAAGAACAAGACTGCTTGCTCGGAGCGGATGTTGGTAATAGGCCAAGCCTCGATCCACTTGGTGAACTTGTCAACTGCTACCACAAGTGCTTAAAGCCCCCTGTTGTCTTCTTCAAAGGCCCGATGAGGTCGAGCCCCCAAACGGTGAAAGGCCACATGATGGGGATCATCTGCAGAGCGTGGGCAGGTAGGTGCGTTTGCTTGGCGTAGAATTGGCACCTCTCGCATGAGCGAACGAGGTTGATGGTGTCGGAGATGGTGGTCATCTAGTAGAAACCTTGCCGAAAGGCGTTGCTGACGAGGGTCCTCAAGGCGGCGTGATGGCCACAAGCCTCCGAGTGAATGTCCTCGAGGAGCCTCCTGCCTTCCTCGATGCTGATACAATGCTGGAGGTTCCCTGTCAGGCTTCGTCGGTAGAGTTCCTTGTCATCGCCGTAGCTGATGTAGGTCTTGGCCCGTCGAGCTATCTGTTGAGCCTCAGTTCAGTCTTCCGGGAGCTCCCCTTGAATAAGGCAGTCGAGGAAGGGAATGCGCCAGTCTGGTGGTGGGCTTGACGGTGGAGGTGACCCCTCGATCTCCATGACCTCAGTCTCATTCGAGGTGGCCTCGTTCGAGGGCAGGGGATCGGGTGTTGATGATGTGATGCTAGCCCCCGTGCCTAAGTCGACAGAGGGCTCGAAGAGGTCCCTTGAAAACACGTCAGGCGGGACGGTGCCACGAGTGGACGCGATTTTGGCGAGTTCATCCGCAGCTTCGTTGTATTGTCAAGCGATGTGGTTGAGCTCAAGGACATGGAACTTGTTCTCCAATTCGCGTACCTTTTTGCGGTAGGCTTCCATCTTGGGGTTGTGGCAACTCGAGGCTTTCATTACTTGGTCGATGATGAGTTTCAAGTCACCTCGAACATCGAGGTTTCAAACCCCAAGCTCGATTGCGATGCGCAGACCGTTGATGAGGGCCTCATACTCTGTGACGTTGTTGGAGGCAGTGAAGTGGACACGGATGACATAGCACATATGGACTCCAAGGGGCAAGATGAAGAGCAAGACAGTGCCTGCTCCTGTCTTCATGAGCGACCTGTTGAAGTACATCGTCCACAACTCGACTTGAATCTGTGCTGGCGAAAGTTGGGTGTCGGTCCATTCGGCGATGAAGTCTGCCAGCACCTGAGACTTGATGGCCTTACGCGGTGCATAAGTGAGGGTCTCGGCCATGAGCTCCACCGACCACTTAGCGATCCTTCCCGTGGCCTCCTGGTTTTGGATAATCTCCCCGAGGGGAAAAGATGAAACCACGGTGATTGGGTGACTGAATAAGTAATGCTGGAGCTTGCGGCACATGAGCACGATGGCGTAGAGCAACTTCTAGATTTGTGGGTAGCAAACCTTCATTTCTGAGAGTACCTCACTGACGAAGTAAACCAGCCGTTGGACGGGCAGGGAATGCCCTTCCTCCTTTCTCTCGACCACTATGGTCGCGCTGACCACCTGGGTGGTTGCGGCGACATAGAGGAGAAGAGGCTCGGCTGGATTGGGTGGCACAAGGATCAGAGGGGAGGTCAGCGTACTTTTGAGTTTAGCGAGGGCCTCCTCGGCCTCGACGGTCCATGTGAAGTGCACTACAAGAAATCTTGTTTTTTATGACAAAATACCTCATGACGGGTCATAGTTTTGTCATACAATGTACCATAATATGACGCACAATTCAGTGGCGTCACAAATTCAAGATAGCCGTATTATTTTATGACAACATGGTATTTAGTGTCACATGATGGTACCCAACATCGTCACAAATTGTATGAAGGGGAAGACGATTATCGTTTGCTCTTTTGTGACACTAGTTAGTGACTTTTTGTGACTGTTTCGCGGCGTCATGCATCAGTTAGATGAAAATTGCCCTGCTCGTATGTTATTGTACCCCTGGAAGTGGGCCAAAGCCTTGACCAAAATAATTCCCCAATTCTGCCATATCGGTGGACACAACCTCATCCGATCCCCATCCCCATCTGCCCGACCCCAACCTCATACCCATCGGCGACGAGGAGTGGACGGATCCTGGCGGAGCGGTGGACCACGAGCGGGCAGATCCTGGTGGCGCGGATGGCAAGTGGGCGGATCCTGGTGGCGCTGTGCACGTCGCCGAGCCGCGTCCTCCGGCGTGGTGCACGGCGACTGAGCGGCGGCCTTGGGCGAGGGCGGTGGTGTTCGGTCCCCTTATCCCAGCCCCTACTGACGACGCAGCGGTGCGGCAAGTGGCAAGCTCTTCTGGTGGTTCATCGAGCGGTGGGTGACCTCGGTGCTCGCTCTGTGCTTGCTCGGTGCAGCTCAGTGGGTGGCATCAGGTTTGTAGGCAGAGTCCCCGATCCCTCTTTCCCCTCTGCTCCCTGGCCATTGCTCCAGCTACTCCAGCGACGACGGCACCATGTCTCAGTGGGGAAGCTCGGCAAGCCAATCGCGTGGTACTGCAGCCTCCGGGATGGTTGAGCGCCATCTGGATGGAAGCTCGAGTTGGGCACTGGAGCCGTATCCCCCAGGTAAGGAGACCGGGCTACCCTTGATCCCATGCCCTGACTGTGGGATGGCGAGGGTGATAGAGAGGCGGTCAGCGAAGGAGACAACCGAGAACTACCTGCGTGTGTTCTTCAAATGTCCTTGGAACTCGGTGAGAATGCAATTGTGTGAATTGAGTTCACAAGTTCTTCATCCCTGTGAATCCTGTCTGTGTTAATGCAATTGTTTTGTTGCACTGTTGTAGTTTCCTAAGCTCTGCGGGTTCTACAAATTCCAAAGATAGTATTTGGAGAAGCTGGAGGAGCTTGGCATTCTCACAATCTGCAAATCCCCCCTAGCAGTGGAAGTTGGTGATGAAGTTGAAGATGCAGCAGATATATCATCTGGAAGAATGGTTGTGAATATGCAGGGTGTTGAAAAGAAGAAGACAAAGCAGATTGATGCCAAGTTATTGGATCATCTGATTTGGAAGTTCAACATGTTGATGTTTGTTTTAGCAGTTGGTCTTGGCTGTTTGTTCATGTATGTTGTTGGCAGACTGAATGTGAAGTTCATTGCCTAATGTATTTTAGTCTGTAGGTTATGGTTTCAGTGTAGTTGGGCCTTTGTAATGTATGAACAATCTGGTGCTAAGTCAAGCAATGCAATCTGGTTATTCTGTTACTTGTGTGTGATGCAATCTGGTTTATGCAGTTTGTCACACCCCACTTTTAAGGATAAAAGTAGAATGCATAAATAACCTTATATGCGCCCCAGGAACAGTCGCACATATAAGAGGATAAATTGTAAGAGTATCATCACCCTGTTTATTACATATCGAAACATTATTTATTACAGAGTCTTGCGCATAAACAATAAAATCTAAGATAACTTCATAGCGGAAGCTCCCACAGAGACACGTCGACTGGTGAACACCAAGCCTAGTACTCATCCCGATAGCTCTCATCCCAGCCTTCACCCATCCGGGATTTTCCAAAATTGAAAATAAAACAAGTGTAAGTACACAACCGTACTCAGCAAGCATAACATGGGTTAATGAGGCTCAAATAAGCTGACACGGTTTGACTGCATTAGCTTTTAAAAGTTATCATATTGATCGATTATGCAGCATCAAGGTGGCAAGTGTTTCCCAAAACCATCATGATCAATGTAACATAAATGAATAGTAAACATAACAACAACTGTATGAATAATTTAACATGACCAGAGAGATCATCATTAGTGTAAGGAGTTTCCAAGGCCGCTCGTGTCCTTGAGCAAGGCTAGTATACCAGTTTATTAAACTCCACGCAGAGGTGTACACTTTCACTGTGAGCCGTGAATTGCCCTTTCGCCCGAGGTAGCTAATCTCTTAGCCCTCTACCAAGGAAGGCTGGCAGGGTTCACTATGAAGCCTTTCAAAGGTTCATCTAACACATTAGGGCCACTGAGGTTTCTGTGCCCTACGGATGTAGTATCCCCCTTCTGATGGCACACGACCGCAGCCTATACTCATACAGACAGGGGTCCAACTACACCTAACCCAAAACACACCCCTTGCGCCATAAAGGGAACCGCTAACATGCTAGAAAAGGTCCTCATACTGAGCTAAAACCAGAGCCATATAGCCCTCACAGTTGTACTATAAATCCCAGAAGGTACGTTACTGATTAATCCTCAGGTGGTTAAAAGTCATTATTACTGTTCATGGCACAAATACTCATCAAGCCACAAGATCATGATATCAGTAAGCACTAGCATCTTGCTACCCAATGCAACCCAAAAGGTTCAAGGAATCAGGATATCAAAGCTAGTTATAGCTTCTAGGTCATCAAACAGACACATGTATATGTATTGATATTTAAAGTGAATAGGTAACAAGGAAGATCCATGCTATACTTGCCTTGATTCATGAAGTCCTACTGATCCTCACAATAGCTTGGCTCAACAAAACCCTCACCGTCTGAACTCGACGTTACAAACAACACCAGACAATCCAATCGAGCACACATACACGAAGCAAACAAAGAGCCATTAGAGAAACAGTAAACCATTATCATCAAAACAAAATAAAATGTTTATAAAACTATTCTACTCGATCCTACGATCACACAGACGTCAAGTTCACTGAAATCGGAGTTATAACGACGAAGTTATGAATTTTCAAAGATTTTCTATAGATAAATAAATACATTAATTATAGGCTAAAAAATAAAAAGTTTCCAAAATACTTCAAAAGTAGTACCACTGCGTAGATTATGAAATTATGAATCTAACGCAATTTGAACGGACCATATCGGAGCTAAAACGTGAAAGTTATAAGCCTTTAAAGCTAATGGCAAAACTGTAAATAGCTGAAAACGTACTCTGGACTGAAACGGGAAAATACGTCTTCCAGAGAAGAAAACGCATTCTGGAAGCTGTTATAAGGAAAATACGCTTTCCAGTGGACAAAGCGTATTTTAGATCTGTTAAGCAAGAAGTACGTTTTCCAACGGAATAAACGTATTCTGCCAAAACGCCGAGGGCTCTTAATTAAATAAACCAGACCTCGGGGGGTTTCCTGCAAAGTTACCACATGACGGCCGTCCGAATCAAAACGGACGACGCAGATTCAAGATGTCAAAACGGACAACCGATCGGACCACCGATCGGACAACCGATCGGACAACCGATCGGACAACCGGTCGGTCGGAAAAAATTTCGACACGGCGGCGGCCATCGCCGGCGACGAAGGAGTTCGCCGGCGTTCGCACAGGTAACGATTCCGGCCACCATTTGACACGGGACCGGTGCCGTTCGATAGAGGAGCTTACACCGCGCTCACCTATGGAGAAGATGAAGACCGAGGCGAGGCGGGGACGGCGTGTGGCTCGAAACGGCGGACGGCGGCGGGCTGTGCACAGAGGGAGCCCAGGTTAGATGGAATCAAGCCCAATTGAAGGTACTATCGTGCTCAGGAGTTCACGGCGAGGCTAGAGGCCAACTTACACCAATAAATGTTCACGGGTTGCGGCGAATTGCGGACTCCGGCAGTGGCGACAATGGCGGCGGCTAGGGTTTCGGGCGTTGCGGCTGCTCAAGGCGAGGCGGCTGACTTAGGGTTTCTGGTAGGGTTGTTACACAGTTCATCTGGAAGAATTGGTTATTATGTCACTTGTGTGTGATGGATTCTGTTTGCTACTTCTAGCCAATACATTTTGTGACAACTTCTGTACATTCCATGATAGAATTTGGTCATTACATGACATTATCATGTGTCATAAAAACACAAAAATCTGGGCACTAAATATTTGCATAATGTGAATGCATTCTGTCCACTGTAATGCATCAAGTATTCACAAATATCCAGAATTGCAAATTTCAGGCATCATCATTGTCACAAATCCTTTGTAATAGAATCACTAATACAAATTGCAATAGCACAATTCAAATACAGAACTGTATGGCATGATTCAAATACAGAATGGTCTTACAATCACAAACACATGTAGTAGCATGATTCAAATATAACAAAATCAGTCATTATCACTATCTTCTCCTGAAGTTTGGTCATCTTCTCCTGGACTATGGTACTCAAGATAGGTTTCATCTTCATCTTCATCTGGGTCATCTGTTTCATCCACTACAGTTGTATGGCTCTGTCGAATGCTCTCCACGAGGTCTCTACTGATAGGGCTGCCTAGTTCATTATCCATGTGCAACAAATCCAAGTCTGGATGAATATCTCCCACTACACCCTCTCCCAATGAAATATGCTCCTCTTGGTATGCCTCTTGACATCTAATCTGTATCTGTTCATGAAGTGGTTTGTTTGTGTCAGGCTCTTCGAGGACATCATATATATGTCGGTGGCCAAATTCTTGTAACACTCGCCAACTTGGACCTAACTTTGTATCTTCCAAGAGAAATACTTGCGAAGCATCTATGCCATTAATGAATGGATCATTCTTATACCATCTGCCTTGGATGTTTATGCTTTTGAAGTAACTATCATATTTCATCCGGTATGTCCTTCCCTCTAGATGGTACCACTCACACTGAAATAACACAACAGTTCTATGCCCTTTGCTGTTCTTATTGTAAGTCAACTCAATAATGTCTGTGATTGTCCCATAGAAGTCAATTGTATCATCACCATGAGTACCAGTAGTTTTGATGGTGGAGTTCTATGTCTTCTTGTTATCGTCACGAGCCAGTGTGTGGTATCGTACCCCATTGATTATGCAAGCTGTGTACGAATGGACTCGCGGATTAGGCCTGCATGCTAGTGAGTACAGGTCTTCATCAACATGTGTTGTGCCTTCGTATTTCATTCTTGTAATCTGCATGTTGAAAACATTTTAGAATAAGTTAGTTTGAAAATGTTCTATATCATAAATTATTAAGTAATGTGTAGAAATTGCACACACATGATCCTCAAACCACACAGCGAATTGTGTTGACATCATTTTTTCAACTTCGTTGACCCCTTGTTCTTCTAATTCTGCCCTATATAAGCTGCAAAGGAAGAGATAATTAGTTATTTTGGGACACTAGTATTGAATAAAGATGGCTGAATTGAAATAACTCGATGTACTCACTCTCTGTATTCTTCAACCTCTTCGCAGTTATTTAGAACAAACCAAACCATGGAGTCATAGTCTTTTTCTTGATAATGAAGTTTTGAAGCTCCCAAAAGGTTAATACCATGACCAAAAATAGAGTAACCATTGGGTGAGATGTTCTGTTGTTCATCTAAGTTTCTTTCAAGCCTAGTGAACCTAGTAATGATGTCATTGAAATATGTTGAGCACTGGGTCATACACTCATAGGCAGTGTATGCCTCTGTAATACATCCTTCAGGCCTTGCTTGATTGCGGATGAAGCGCTTAAAGGTGCCCAACCTTCTCTCAATGGGATACATCCACCCATACTGCACCGGTCCCCTAAGGAGAGCCTCATCAGGTAAGTGTACTGCTAGGTGAACCATAACATCGAAGAATGCTGGAGGATAAATTTTCTCTAGCTTGGAAAGGATAAGCACAATATCTTCCTTCATCTTGTGTAGTGCATCAACCTTTAGAGTTTTAGTGCAAAGTTGTCTAAAAAACCTACCCAATTCAGCAATTACTTCGTATACGTCTTTGCGCACTAAACCACGAAGGCCAGCTGGTAAGATACGCTATAGCATTATATGACAGTCATGTGTTTTCAGCCCCTGGATTGTTCCTGCTCCCTCCAGATTGACACATCTTGATATATTGGAGGCATAGCCATCAGGAAACTTAACATTGCTCACAAATTGCAAGAACTTCTTCCTATTATCAGGATTTAGGACGTAACAAGCTCTTAGCTTTGATGATGCAGTACCACTCTTATCTAGCAAATGCAACTCTTTTCTTATGCCTCTGTCCTCCAAATCTAGTCTAGCGTTGATGGTGTCCTTTGTCTTGTTTGGAATATTAAGTAGAGTTGCCAAAATATTTTCACATATGTTTTTCTCTATGTGCATAACATCAAGGTTGTGCTGTAGCTTCAAAAAAGGCCAGTATTCCAAATCATACAAGCTAACCTTCAGATGCCATACTGGTTCTTCTTGATTACGGCATCGTTTTCTTGACTTTGGTTTATCTGGATTCTTGCCTGGAATATACGAAATTTCATTCAACCTTGCCATAACCTCATCTGCAATAAATTTCCTTGGCTTATCTCTTTTTTCAACCTTACCAAAAGATCTGTTTGTCCTCCATTCATGGTTTTCAGAGAGGAAACGTCTATGGTCTATGAAACCAATTTTGTTTCTAAGACTGCATGAGCATGGATTCTCATCACAGTGCACACATGCAAAGTAACCCCCAGTGGTTCTGCCTGACATGGTGCCTAATGCTGGGTAGTCATGGATTCCCCACAGAATCGCTACATGCAGGTCGAAGTCTTTGCCTTCAACTGCATCATAAGTTTTTACACCCTTCCAAAGCTTTACCATATCTTCCATGAAAGGCTGCATGAACACATGAAAATCTTTGCCTGGTGACTTTTTGCCTGGAATTAGTAAAGCAAGCATATAATTGGATTGGTCCATACACATCCATGGTGGAAAATTATATGGTACCACTATCACTGGCCATATGCTATATGAATTGCTCATCTGACCAAATGGGTTAAATCCATCAGTAGCAATGCCTAACCTCAAACTACGGGGATCATCTGCAAAAGACTTGAAAGTCTCATCAAAATCTTTCCAAGCTTCCCCATCAGCAGGATGTCTCATTTCATTTGCAACTGGTACCCTCTTTTCCTTGTGCCATCTTGCATATTGTGCCCGTTGCTTTGACATGAAAAGCCTTTGAAAATGAGGAATTATTGGAAAGTAACGGAGGACCTTGTGAGCAACTTTTTTTTACCCTCCTTGTTCACTTTCCATCTTGTGAAACCACAAACTAGGCAATGATTAGCTTGTTCATGGTCCTTCCAAAATAAGGCACAATCATACTTGCACACATCAATAGAAACATAACCAAAACCAAGCTTCCCAAGTGCAGCTTTCATCTCCCTATAGGACTTAGGAATTCCAGGCACATTCTTCAAAGATCCAGAAAGCAACTCAAGCATAGCATCGAATCCAGATGTTGTTATCCGATTGTACACTTTGATATGCAGCAATTTGATAACAAAAGATAGCCTAGACTCCTCGGTGCATCCTGGATAAAGTTCACGCTTTGCCTCTTCCATGATTTGTTTGTATAAGTCACCACGAAAGCCATGGCTTGCTGCATCACGCAAATCTTGAACCAACCCCTGAACTCCCCGTGCACCGTCATCTAAGACATTTTCAGATTGTGCAGCCTCATGAAGTGGTGCCTCATCATTTGCTACCTCATGAAGTGATCCCTCATCATCTCCTTGCCATGACATATCCTCCTCTGGTACAATAGCATGTTCTTCCGCTCCAACTTCATCTTGTCCAACATTAGTTTCTTCCTCTCCATGGTGCACCCACCTAGTATAGCACCTAGACATACCATTGATTTCGATATCCTCGTGCACATCATCTAGGCTTTTCTCAATATGGTTCAGGCATTTTTAGCATGGGCACTTGATCTTCTCATCTGCACCATATCTAGATTTGACATGTTCCATGAACTGCTGAACACCTCGCAAAAAGGCCGCGAAAATGGTTGACTGCAATAAATCCAACTTCTATCCATCTGGACCTAGAAAACTAAAAGAAATAGTAATAAATCAACATCAAAATCTAGTGAGAGGTACTGTTGTCCTATTGATACTGAGGTACTAGCATGTAATAAAAAGATTCAACAACAACATCTTTGCTGCCTTTTGTTTTAGATCGGTAGTACCTCAGCGAAGTGAAGTAGCTCACCTTGGGAGGAGGGAGCTCTTGAGTGAGCAGATCTCAGTTGGACGGCCAGCTCCACCACGGTGCCTACCTGCAGGGCTATTGAGGAAGGGGGGAGGTGAGTGGAGAGGGGCGGCTAGAGCTCTACCACGGTGAGGGTAGGGGTGAGCGGGTAGAGGGGACTGTCTGTAGGTGCTCGTTGCTGGCAAGGTTGGGGCGGCAGGGAGAGCCTGCCCGTCGCCAAAGACCGTGGCCGAGCGGCCACTGAGCTTGCTAGCTCAAATGAGCGGCTAGGAACACAAGTGTTGACAAAACGGACCAGCAAATACGGACCAGCAACTCGCGTGAGTTACTGTTCACCGAAATTATAGAACTACCACTCATCGAAAATTGTAAATTACTCCCAAAAATATATAGAAACTTGAAAATCTCCAAAAATAAAGTTTACATAACTTTTCAAGGTCTACACTTTTCATTTAAGAAATATTTTCAAATTCTGCCTAGATTTTGAAATATGAATTCAAATTTAAAAAGAATGCAAAAAGGGTCAAATCTCTAGAAGCAAGCATTTGAAATTACTTTTTATTTTTCTAAACAACTTGAAAATCTTCCAATCTATGAAATGTTCAGCTTATCAAACCAAACACTTTTCATAGATAAAGTTTTCCCAAATTTTGAATAATTTTTGAAATATAAATTTAAATTAAAAAGGGGATAAGTGTTGGAATACTGTATTTTCAAATTTATTTGAAATTTCTTTTGGAAACTTGAAAAACTTTAAATACCAATATTGTATCTCTTATCAACATCTACAAACTATATTTTGGCCATTTTCCTATTTGACAAAGTGGTACTAAAGTTGTTCATAAATTCTACTCTCCTTCTTAGAGTTTCATGATGATTAGGTGAGATATGTGATTTCCATGAACAAAGTTTCTGTTACTTTCTCAGATGAACAAACTCCCAAAACAAGAAATGTACATCTTCATGAGATGTGCAATATTTGTATTCACCACTTTTAAATTTGAAAGCATTTAGTACCCCTAATTTTAGACCCCATTTAAATTTTTTTAAAAATTTAACATTTAAACTATCAAAATATGTTCAAATGAAAAAATATACAAAACAAACCAGGTAGATGTCGACGAGTTGGACATTTTTGTTTTTGACAGTGTTTCCATTTTCTATCGTTCAATACCCCCAATATTCATTTGAAATCGTAATAAGAAAAAATGGGTCACTGACTAGTGGACCCGCTGCACCAGATCAACATTTGGCCCAGCCCAGGTCCTGCCATCGACAAACCGGGCCCACTCATCAGGCTAAATTTTTTGGTGGTGCTAGATGCTCTCTCCCGCGTAGCTACCCTCACTGACACATGGGTCCCACCCGCCTCCTGCTCAAGCCACCCAAGCCTCCCGCTCAAGCCACCCGCCTCCCAGCACCTTCATCCTCTTACCCGTAAGACTTGGGGAAAAAATCCCCAATCTCCCCCTCGTCCCCGCCCCAGAGCCGCCACCCCCCTCGCCGCCACCACCCCACCGTCGTCACCCAACCTCGTCGCACCATGTGTCCTCCCTGCAGCCCAGCTCTATAACCCAAACGCCCCCTCCTCCCTAAACCTAGCGTCGCCTCCTCCCGAACCCTAGCGACACCGAGCATGGCCATTTCCTCCTGCTTCCCCGCTACTTAGTGGTGCCAAGCGCCGACGACGTGCACCCCAACGCTGGAGGCCGGAGGTGTAGTTCATGCCGCGACATCCACGGATCGACCCCGAAGTCTGTCACCGCCCGCATCCCGGAGTTCGTCACCGCTGCCTGACGAAGCTGGAAGCAACCGGCCGGGGCACCACCAAGCTACAAGTCAGAGCCACAGCTCAAGCCGACGACATCCACAGATCCACCCCGACGCTGGTTGTACTCTTCATCC
>CM041645.1:18949982-19061391 GCA_023333625.1 Bothriochloa decipiens
AGTACAAGCGTCTCAAACTGCCTCACGCACCACACAAAAGAAGACACCTTTAGTGTGTCACATAATATAATATGAAAGCAGCCTGCGTCACAAAAAACTACCTAGATGTACCACACAGCCCATGAAACAAGATGTTAAATCAGTGTCACATTCTGTTATGTGACGGCACCTATCGTCACAAAACATCAACGTCACAAAATAATATGTGACGAAACATTTTGTCACAAAATCATGTGAAGAGGAACCACAGGCTACTATTTTATGAAGAAATGTACAATATGTGACGCGTTGACTAACCTTTTTGCGACGAAACTAACCATCACATTAAACAACAATATGTGACGAAATCATCTCCGCCGTCATAAAAGGTACAGAATTTATATGACGGTTTTTGCTTTTCGTCACGCGTAGACTTTTTATGTCGGTCAATTTGTGATGACCTTATGACGATTGCTTTTTTGTCACAAAGGACTTTTTATGAAAATTACAGTACATTAAATGACGAACTGGCTTTGTCAAAAAATGCAAAAATTCTTGTAGTGGTGCTCGGATTTCTTCAGAAGACGATACAGCGGCAGGGCCTTTTCTCCCAGACGTGAGATGAAGCGGCTGAGGGCCGCAAGGCAGCCCGTGACCTTCTGTACGCCCTTCAGGTCTTAAATCGGCCCCATCTTGGTGATCGCCGTGACTTTCTCGGGGTTGGCCTCGATACCGCGTTGAGAGACGATGTATCCTAAGAGCATGCCTCGAGGCACACCAAAGACACATTTCTCAGGGTTGAGCTTGATATTCTTGGCTCAAAGGCACCTAAATACGATCTCGAGGTCATTGATGAGGTTATCGACCTTCTTAGATTTGACTATGATGTCGTTGATGTAGGCCTCGACAGTTGTCCCTATATGTTCACCAAAAACATGGAGCATGCATCGCTAATACGTTGCCCCAGCGTTTCAAAGGCCGAAGGGCATGGTAACGTAACAATATATGCCGAAAGGGGTGATAAAGGAGGTCGCGAGGTGGTTGGACTCCTTCATCTTGATTTTATGGTAGTCGGAATAAGCTTCAAGGAACGAGAGGGTCTCACATCCTATAGTTGAATCAACAATTTGATCAATACGTGGTAAAGGAAATGGAACTTTAGGACATGCTTTATTTAAACTCGTATAATCGACACACATCCTTATTTTTCCATTCTTTTTCTTAACTAATACAGGGTTAACTAACCACTCGGGATGATGAACCTCCTTGATGAACCCGGCCGCCAAAAGCTTATGCACCTCTTTGCCGATGATCCTGCGCTTCTCCTCGTCGAAGCGGCGTAGGCGTTGCTTCACCGATCTGGACCCGGCCCAGATCTCCAAGGCGTGCTTAGCGACTTTCCTCGGTATGCCTGGCATATCTGAGGGACTCCACGCAAACATGTCGGTGTTCGCACAGAGAAAGTCGACGAGCACTGCTTCCTACTTGTTGTCGAGGGTGGCACTGATCGTCAGTGCCTTCACATCGAAGCTGCTTGGGTCGAGGAGGATCTTCTTGGTTTCTTCTGCTAGCTCGAAGCTGCCTGCGTGACGCTTGGAGTCAGGGACCTCTGCAGTGAGGCCCTTGAGGGTCAAGGTTAGCCTATGGACTCCTCGACAGCCTCTCCATTCTCGACGCACTCGATATCGCAGTCGTATGCGTGCTCGTAGGAGGAGCCGATGGTGATGATGCCCTTAGGTCCCAGCATCTTGAGCTTGAGATACGTGTAGTTGGGGATCGCCATGAACTGTGCATAGCCAGGTCGACCAATGATGGCATGGCATGTGCCGTGGAACCTGACTACTTCGAAGGTGAGGATCTCCTTCCTGAAATTCGAGGTGGTGCCGAAGTAAACGGGGAGGTCGACGCGACCGACGGGGAGGGCCTTCTTCCCCAGCATAACTCCATGGAAGCCCCCGGCGCTGGGCCAAAGCTGTGACCTCTTGACCCCCAGGAGGTCGAGGGTCTCGTTATAGATGATGTTGAGGCTGCTGTCCCCATTCATGAGCACCTTGGAGAGGCGGGTGTTGATGATGATGGGGTCAACGACGAGCGGTAGACTCCTAGGTTGGTGACGCGATTCGGATGGTCATCACAGTCGAACATGATGGGAGAATCAGACCAGTCGAGGTACTAGGGTGTAGCGACTCAGACAGAGAAGACCTCTCGACGCTCTCTCTTGTGCTGTCAAGGTGTGAGCTGGGTCGAGGGGCTGCCATAGATCATGTAGCAATCAAAGACCTCAGGGAACTTATCGTCCTCCTTGTCGCCGCCCTTGTCGCCGCCTTTGTCCTTCTTCTGGTCGTCCTTCTTGATGCCCAGACTCTTGTAGTAGTTCCTGAGCATGCGACAGTCCTCGAGGTTATGATTAGCCCCTCCCTTGTGGTAAGGGTACGGCTCCTTTAGCATCTTGTCGAAGACAGCCCCCTCGGGGAGACCTCAAGGGTTCTTGCGCTCGACCGCAGTGATGAGATCGTCATCCACAGCCTCGCGCTTTCCCTACTGGTTCTTCTTCTTCTTGTTGTTGCCCTTCTTGAGGCCTTTGCTCGTGCCCTCGCCGTCGGCCGCCTGTGCCTTCCCTTTGTCCTTCTCATTGCCGAAAAAGGCTCCGACCGCTTCCTCGCCAGCTGCGTAGTTGATGACGACATCCATCAGCTCATTGACGGTCCTAGGGTGATTATGCCCCAGCTCCCATACCAGATCCTTGCAGGTGGTACCCGAGACGAACGCCAGGAAGACATCATGGTCTGGGATGTGCGGGAGCTCGGTGGTTGCTTGGAAAAGCATCGGGCGAAGTCGCAGAGGGACCACCTGAAAGGTCCTTGTGTGGTTTTGGTAATTGAGCGACAACTTAGGTGGACTAACATGTGTTATGATTGAGATACACAGGGGTTAGTTCACAAGGTCATGTGTGTGGGCAACATATGCCGTGGAGGGCTTGATGTTGTTACATTGCTCACACATGTGTTGATGAAGGAGCTTTATTGCATATGTGACATGACATGGAGTCATGTGACCAAGTTGGTGAAGATCAAGATGAGGCTTGACTCGATGGACCAGTGGATGTGTGAAGGACAAGTCAAGGCTTTGAAGCGATGGACCATGAGACGGTGAAGCTTGAGCAAGACTTGGTGCCGATGGACCATGAGACGGTGAAGAGCAAGTGAGGTCAAGATCGATGGACCTAGAAGGTTGCATGATGATATAAAGTGGATCATATCATCTGATGATCGTGTCGGTGCATTGGTTGCATTAGCACATTGGAGGAAGGTGGAGGAAATGGAAATGCGCAAGGCAAATTGGTTGAGTAGAGAAGAGCTTGACCGGATTTAGGATAGATGGCCGTACTATCAAGAGGGACAAATTGGTTTGCATATCGGTCATCTAGTGCCACTTGAGCGATCTAACATTGCAACATGCTAGGATGGAGTGGCGTTGTGAGATCAAGAGAAAATCCTTTGAAAATGATTGTGAAAATGCTAACACACATGCACATGGTGATGTACACTTGGTGGTGGTTAGCACATTTGCAAAGGCGGAGGTGTTTACAGGATTGAGTTGGGTTTGGTAACCGCAAGCTCGGGGGGATTCGACGCTTTTGGGAAAATTAGAGAGCTATTTTCTATAGCGCCGGATGCAAGTTGGTTGGTGAAAACATGCTAATTCTCGTGCACAAGGTGGTATACTTGTTGATTAGCATGTATGATAAAAGGTGGCGAAGTTTGGCTTCGATGCGGGCTTGGAAGTGCAAACCTTCCAAGCGCCGGACACTGGCGTGCGGAGCACCGAACGCCGGTCTGGCGCGCACGGCGCGTGGAAGGCGAGGCAGGCAGTTTGGCGCATGTGCCGGACGCGTCCGGCGTTGGCGTCCGGCGTGACGGCCCCGAGCGAGGTACGCACTGTGTAGCGTCCGGCGCTCGGTGAATGCGTCTGGCGCTGTTGCGTGTGGCACGAAGAGTGAATGCGTCGGACACTGACCAGTGGAGGGGCAGCGTCCGGCGTGGCCTAACGGCCAGACGCGCGGATGGTGAATGCGCCGGACGCGTCCGGCGGTTCCATCAGGCGCTTCTGGCGCGTTGATCTGAGTCATTTTGAGAAGTAGCCGTTGGGAGGCAATGGTCGACTTTGAATGCGGGCGACACATGGCGCAAGATGAAGACCCGGACGCGTCTGGCGCTCATGGTTGAGGTGCCCGAGGAGGCAACGACTAGTTTGAGCTATTGGGCTATAAATAGAGATGGTGGCCGGCCTTGGGGGTGTGCTGAGCACCGTGGGGACTTTGTGTCTTCATTGGAGAGTGCTTGGAGAGCCCTCTACTTACTTGAGCTTGATAGTGTTCATCCGATCGAGTGAGTGAGCGATTCTAGTGCGTTGCTTTGGGAGAGAGCATCGTGTGGCACTAGGTGTTCATGTTGCAAGCCGGTGGGCTTGTTACTCTTGGAGGTTGCCACCTCCTAGACGACTTGGTGGCAAGAGACTCCATCGAAGCACGCAAGGAGATTATCGGTGCTCCAGAGAAGAGATTGTGAGGGGTTCTTGAGCTTTCCCCGCAGGAGCCATGAATTGGCTACTCTAGTTGAGCTCGTGGCTTGGAGGATCCTCACTTGTGTTGGTTACATGGTGCACCCGGCTGTAGGATTTGGCTAGGAGATGCCAATTACCGCGTGAACCTCCAAGTGAGTGTATCGCCACAAGTGTACGTAGCTTGGTGGCAACCAAGTGAACCTCAGTAAAAATCACTGTGTCATCTTGTTTCACACTTCATGGTGGTTTGCGTTCTCTTACTCACAAGCTTGCTTTTACATTCTTACATTCATTTGTATAGCTTGTGTAGTTGCTCTTGTGTTTGATTTGCTTGTGTAGCTTGTTAAACACCTTCTTGCTTGTGTAGCTAGAAGTAGTTCTCTTGCTTTGCTTATCTTGTGTAGATTAAGTAAAGTTGTGCTCTTAGGTTCGGCTTGTGTAACCTTGTCCTTGAGCATCTAGTGAGCTTAGGTTGGCTTTGTGCTTTTGCTCATTAGAATTGTGTAGGTGCTCCCTTGCTTGATAAAGTACTAGTTGCTTAGGTTTGTGTGACCTTGCAAGCTAGACTTGTTTAGGAGGGCACTAGTTAGTTTGGCACCTTGCTTTCTTGTGTAGGATCTTTTACAAGGTGCATCTAGAGTTATAGTTAGAGGGGTGAAGTCTTGGCTAGACCGATAGTTTTAATTTCGCATTTATTTCGGTTAGCCGGTGCGATAAGTTTTAGAAAGGACTATTCACCCCCCTCTAGTCTGCCATCTCGACCTTTCACCCCTGGGTTGCTGCTTGCAGTTGCAGAGGTCCCAGGAGTTGCTAGGGCGCACGTAGGTCCCCTTGAAGTTTCCCTCGAAGACCAGTACCAGGTCGGCCCAGTTATGGATCTGACCGGGGGGAGCTCCTCGAGCCACCTTCTAGCGGTGTTGCAAAGGAACAGGGGGAGTTGGCGGATGATGGCACGGTCGTCACGTGCCCCGCCCAGCTGGCAGGCCAATCGGAAATCGACCAACTAGAGTTCGGGCTTGGTCTCGTCGTTGTACTTGACGACACTCGTGGGGGGTCGGAAGGGGTTCAGCAGCGGTGTGTTGTGGATCGCCCTGCTGAAGACTCGAGGGCCCGGCGGCTCAGGGGCCCGACGGTCCTCGTTGCTATCGTAGCGTCCCCCTCGATGGGCACTGTAGCCTCGATCTTCAGCGTCCCCGCTCTTGCGCCGTCGGTTCTCAATGATGTTATAGCGCGCGTCTTGGGCTTCGCAGTTGTCGACGATGCGGTCTCGGACGGGGGTCGCCTTCTTTGCTCAGGGGGCCGCTTCCTGGTGAACTGAGACCTCCCTCTCATCGCAGGGGGGCTCGACAGGTTGCTCCGAGGCCACCCCTCGACATCTCGAGGCCGAGCTCTCGGCCTGCTATGCGGCCGCGACTTTGAGGAGGCCCTCGACCTGAGGGTTCGATGACGTGGGCATGTTATGAAGAAGCATGGCGGCCGTGATGATGTTCTGACTGGCTCGGGGGAAACGATTGACGACAGGGTGCTCGGGTCCCCTGTCTTCAATGATCTGTCGGTTGACCTCTTGGGCTCTAGCTCGAGCCCTTCCGCCGGGCGGGGGTCGACGCTCCTACTCGAGGGTCCGCTCGAGCTGACATAGGCGATCCTGATCCTCGTCGAGCTTGGCTCGCATCTCCCGGACTTGCGCGAGCTGAGCATCTTGGTCATCCAGATGTGGTCATTCGTCTTGGGGCACAGCCGATGGCTGCTCCTCCGGGTTCGCCATGACAAAGGCCCTTCCTGCTGCGGTCGCAGCTGCTGCCGTGGCCGTTGGGTCGATGGTGTCGTCGCTCGACGCCACTCCGCGCTCGATGTGAAAACACTCGCGGGTGGGGTCGTAGTGGTCGGAGTCAGAGTTGGGGCTGCCGGAATAGAAGATGGGGAACTACCCGCGTCGCTCCTCCTCCAGCCGACGTCGCATCGTGCTGAGGGTGTACTGCCTTGGGCCAGGTGCTCACGAGAAGCCAAGGTCCTCGAAGGCCGGTAGGACAGCTGCCAGGTCCATGGTAGCACGCAAGAGAGCCCCTGGGCGGTCCTCATGCGTGCTCATACTGGAAGCCATCGTGGCGGAGTTCGTCTTCGCAGCGTTGTCCAGACCGAATGGGAATTAGCGGTGGGCTTTAAACAGTCCATGCGCCAGCAGATTGGGGGGTGATGGTGCTGTGCCCATCGGGGGCACCTCACCAAGCTCCCCTAACGAACACATCGTGAAGGTGAAGTCGGGGTCTCCATAGAGCCCTGCCAGCTCATTTTCCATTCCCAGGCGTGGGTCAGACAGGTCCCCAACCAGGGGGCCTGCGCTGCCCGCCAGGGACGGGGGAAACACAGAAGAAGTCGACCCAAATACGGGCTGATGATGATGACGGCGCCGGTTGCGCCTCCTCCTGGACGGGGAGTCATGGTGGTGAGACCGGCATGCGGCCCCTCCTGATCATGGGGGCTCGCTGCGGCCTCCGCTAGGATCTTCGACCGAGAGTAGAGTCATGTCATAGCCGCGGCCGAGTGACATGAACTCCAGGCTCCCAAACCAGATCACCGTGGCTCGTGGAAGCGGTGAAGCTGAGTCTGCCATCCGGAGAATTGGCGAAAAGTCATCGGTGACACGCAGATCCCCCAACCTGGCGCGCCAACTGTCGGTGTTTCGACCCCAGGGGCCGAGCACCAATGAGTGAATATCTACTGCGTGCTCCCTAATCCGGATGGTGATGCAAGAAGAACACACAAGGTTTATCCTGGTTCGGGCAGTAGAAGGCCCTACGTCCAGCGGGCGGGGGGGAGTTTGTATAATCTTGCACCGAAGTGCTTGTACAGGGGTGAATACAAGAGAGCGAGTGTGGTTGGCTAGGATTTGAGCACTATGGGCTCTGGCTTTCCTCTGTTTTTTGGTTGAGTCCCGTCCCCTATCTATGCTAGCCCAGCGTCTCCTTTTATAGGCCAAGGAGGGGCACGGGTGTACAGTGTAACCCTAGAATCGACGTTTGTAGGGCTGGCGTAGATTATGACGTCGAAGGAGATGCCGATCAAGTCACCATCGCTGTAGAGGCGTGCCTCAGGCATGACTCGTCCTGTAGCGACGTGCTCGGAATGACGATCGTCCTTCCCGTGCGTGCGATGACATCGTAGATGTCCGGCGAAAGACCGGTGCCCATGCGCGGGCATGCAGATCCCTGTAGCTGTCGCGTCGGGAGTGGTTGGAGCACTGACCGACGGCGTTGAAGTCTTGCTCGAGGGGGTGATCGAGGGGGCCGAATGTAGTCGAGGAGGTCAAGACCCAAATGGACAAGACCAAGCCCTGGGAAATACGGTGTTTGTGTTGACGAATATGTCTCGAGGGGGTGCCGAACGAGGCACAGTGCGCGGTATGGTGAAACAGTACATACGATCCTCCGGTTTCCTAGGTATGGGTGGTAAAGGGAGAATTTGACCGGTGTACTGTCCACTGTTACCACGGCTATAGCCACGAGGTTAGACAGGAGCAGGTGAAACGCATTAAATGCCGGAGGATCGTACGGGAAGTAGTCGGGTCGAGGGGGTGCGCGGTATTCGACGGGTGATCGTTCGCCCAGGGGAGTTTCGCCACTCGAGGGGATGACCGTCCCCCGAGTGGACAGCCTCGAGTCGAGAGGGTCTCCTCGAGTGTACAGTGGCCCGGCTCGTCGAGACCCGTTCGTGGGCCGGCCCAGCGTAATTTGATACTTAGATCAGATATCTTATGTACTTTCGGGTTGAGGATAATAATGATGGTTTTAGGTTTGTTAATATAGGGATTAAGTTGCTTAGTCGAGGGTTAAGGGTACCCCTTATTCAGGTACCCGATAGTGCGAGATCCCGAGACATCTCGAGAAGAGCTCGAGAAGATTGAGTTTGACAGTCCCACCCAACCCGTCGACGACCCTCGTATTTGCATGGCCAGACTAGACGGCCTCCCCTTCTCATTTTGCTGGTTCCACCAACATATATATACTTAAGAAGAGTACAATAAAAAAGCAGGGTATAGGAATACCTCGGCATATCACTTTGTCCTCCCATGGATTGAAGTTAAAACAAGTAATCATGTGAATGTTCGCGGTGTGTTTCTTTAAGAGTTGTTTACTCGATCGAATCAAATCTTTGTCGAGGCAGTTCAGTTCAGGCTTCAGAGTGCTTCTTGAGGGCCAAAAATGCCAAGCAGTTCCAAAATTCACAATGAAATAATACTTACAAGGGGTACAAGTACATACAAACTATACTGAAACAGGGAAAAATGAATGAAATGGTTCTCGCAAAACCAATCTCCAGCTCAAACAATTTAGAGAGAGAGAGGGGTGCAATCTGTATCCATCATGGCCGTACGTCGATCAATATGGGAAATATCCGCCGTAACAACTGTCACTCCGTTCGGTGGCACCGACATAGAACAGATCGGAGAAGTCGGCCATGTCGATGAAGGCGTGCAGGCCAATATCCTCCAGGTACGCCGTCGGCGTTTCGCTGATGCCGATGACGGCCGGGCGCACCTCCTCCGCCGCCGTGTAATGGTAGCCTTGCGGCCCAGCTCCGGCTCCGGCAGCGGTCCTACTCTTGCCGTCTGGTCGGCACGGGTGCGGTCTGTGCGGCGCCGGCGCCGGCGGAGCGGACCTCCCGGTGAGGCGCTGCACGAGGTCCTTGAAGCCGGCCTCGTCGGAGGTGACGAACCGCGTCTCGATGTAGGTCACCTTGATGCCTCCGCCGGTGACGACGTTCTTGTTGTCCATGCTACTAGATCTTCCTTCGCTCTAGCTCGTCTTTGCTGAACTTGTGCCTGGAGCGAGCTGTCGTGGCAGCGTAGGGCGTAGCGTGGCGTAGCACGCAGTGCTTTTTGCCTGCTGACGATCTTATCTTAGCTAGCTAGCTAGGTGACGGCTGATGGAGCTATGCACTTGTCAACCTGCCTTTTGGCTCTATTTATAGGATGGGGGCGAGTAGTGTACTGTACCTGCGTGAGCCGTGAGGGAGACCGGCCTGGAGGGATCGAGACCTAGTCCGCCGACGACGCGCGGTTTGCGAGAGCGGGCACGCCCCTGCAGCGCGGCGCACTCACTCTGACTTCTGAGTTGTGACTGGTAGCAAGCGAGACGTTTGACTGGTCGTCTTCTCTGGGCACACTGCAAGTCAGCAACTTGAGAGTCGAGAGAGTACTCCTAGTCGTCACTGACAGCGAGGGAAGAGGGAGGGCCCCGGCCACGGTCAACTTTAGCAGGTAGGCGGTCAGACGCTCGTCGTCGCCTCGTGCTCGTGTCGTGCAGAACCTGTGGCAGGCAGTCTCTGTCGGGTGTCTCCGCTCGTTAGCGTGCACTTTTACTCCCGTCTTCCTGGCTGCTGCCGCCGCTGCACTGCACGGCCGGAAACCGCACACGTGAGTCAGTACGTGACACGACCGGGCATACGCTGACGGTGACACTGCTCCAGTTGCTTCCAGGCTTCCAGCAGCAGCTACATGCTAGCTATGTGCACGAAAGCATGTTCCTCTTCCCCATTGCGTCGTCCACCATTGAATTGAAGCCAGGTAAAAGAGCGTGCATATGCATTCATGCTCGATTTGCACCCAAAAGATCGAGCCCTTCCAGTCGTGCCCAGGTGTGTACGTAGGCACTTGCATGCGCGCATTGACCGTACGTCCCTCTAATTGATCTTTTGTCTATTAATAATTGGACTAGTTATAGGTCCCGTTTGAAATAATATACTCTCGCTTCACTAGAGACAGAGTAGTGCACAGGCACGGTGGAGTTAGATAACACGAAAGCTCTCTGGTCCATGAACCAGAAATATGGGCGAGCTATCAAGCGAAGAAATTAAATTAAGCTATGACTAATCACCGATGGATATTCTACGGTGTGGCGCGCCAGATAAACCACCATATGAAAAAGATAGCACCGGTCCTCAAAGCCTAGTTGACATATAGTGTCAAGTTGGATGTTGGGATGAAGAAGACACCACGCCAATTCTCCAGCATACTGATGATTATGATAAGTAGCTCTGTTCAGAATCCTTTCAAGAAGGAAGAACACCACCAAGTGTTTGATATGTGATCCAAGCTATAAAACAAGCCGTTGCTTTGAATACATATGGATATTTATAGACCATAAACATTAATACTAGATAGATCTGAATACTAGTGGCCAGAAATGCCGCTCATCGGCGAAATGACACGTTAGAGGGACTCTCCTCTTATTCATGAGCCTCCAAAGTAGGCCCCTGTTAAGCTGGTGTTACCGTGACGGAGTAGGCATTTTGGCGGCTTAGCCCCACTCTCGAGTACCCGCTTCCAAGCGAGGAGAGGTGTTGATCATGCAGCGTATGAGCTTTATCAAAGGTCCACCTCTATAAAAGCTTCATAATGGGTATGCGTCAAAATCAGAGGCGTACGACAAGCTCTTCGGCGGTGACCTGACGGCGGAAGAAGATGCTGAAAAGCTGGATGAGCTTTTCCAGGCCATTCAACCGCGAAGACGACAACACAAGGTCACCTCCTAGGCCGCGTCGTTGTATCTTAGTGAATACTTCTTTAGACTTGTTTGCATGGGACCTTGTCATACACTTGGAATGTTGATGGGATCCATCTTTTAGTCAAACTTATGATGAGATTTGCGTTGTTGTAGCGCCTTTTGTTTGCCATGCCGCATCATTCTCCCCCTCTTCAACAATAATTTTCCTCAAGTATCTTTGGCTTCATCATCTGCATTATACAAGGACATGTCTGAGACATGTGCAGGTGGAACCTCCCCAATACATTATACTTTCACCAATGTGAATCCATTTCTTTACAACCCACCACAACCACTCGACTTGTGGTCTCCTCGGATCGAATCTCGGATGTCTGATCTGGCCTCTGATTGGAGCTTCATCCATATCCATCCTGCAAACTTTTTTTCCATCGGAGTCAGTGCAGCATTACTTAAACCAGAGCCACATCGCAGACAGCTAGCTGCCCGAAACTCTCAGTTGTCAGCCAGAGCCAACCAGTGCGCCTGCTGCAACAGCCACCGGATCGGAGGCGGCGGGCGGCGGCAGCTGACCACCACGGGTTGCTGCGACTGGGACAGCGTGAGCGGACTGGTTCGAACGCTACTGGAAGGAAATCGTCATCTGGGCCATGGTTCTCCTGGCCGCCGGCGGCGTCATCGCCGTCCTCGTTATCGCCTTCGCCGTCGTGTACCCACCCAAGGCCACGGCCGACGACGCCGTGCTGCAGCGGTTCGCGCTGTCCCCCGGCGGCTCACCCGCCGGTGACAACTCCACCATCTCCTACAACCTCACGGCGACGCTGTCCCTGCGGAACCCCAACTGGTACCGGGGCATCGACTACGAGCCCATGGCCGTGGCGCTCTCCTTCAACGGCTCCCCTTCGACGAGTCCGCCAAGAAGGTCCCGGGGTTCCTCCACAAAGCGCGGAAGACGTCCACGTTCCGCGTCACCATGGGCGGCGCGTCGCGGCCCGTCAAGCTCTCCACGGAGGGCGTGCGGGAGTTCGCGGCGGAGAACGTGACGGGCAAGTTCGACGTGGAGCTGAAGCTGGACACGGTGATGCAGTACAAGGGCCGGAAGGCCAAGTGCCCGCTCGCCGTCATCTGCCCGCTCAAGCTGCAGCTCGTCGACCCGGAAGTCGCCGCCACCGCGTATCAGAAGATCAAGTGCACTGTCCTCCGGGCCAAGAAGTCCGGCTGCTAGCTGATCATGCATCGCTGCGGCAAATGTTGATGAGTCAAGGAGATAGCTAGATCAGCTCTTTTCTTCCTCCTTTATTGTTTACCATATATAATTCTTCGAGAATTCTTAATTTCCTTCCTCCAAAGAGAGAGATTGTTGTTCTGTATTGTTTGGAGTTATTTCCGTACTTGATAGATGGTTTGATTTGTTTGTTTATTAATAAATGCCAATGATTTACTATGTATGGGATCCAATAGTATAAAAAGAGTTTTTTAGGGCACCTCCTATTTCTTGGAATGACGGTTTACTTAGCAAACCGTTTGTAACTAGGTCTATGAGCACGGGAGCTTACAATCCGCTTCTGAAAATATTTTTTTAATATGATTCTCTAGCAATAGATTTGCAGCTTAATCTCATCCATTCTCTTTCATATTTGTTTCCACATGGCTAGCGCGGCATATGCGAAATGTCGCTCTTGGCCCTTGATATGCCTCCTTTACCCTGGCCAGACTCAAGTGAGGAGCACATATATATGCAATTGGTAGGCTCTTTTGAATAGAGCAGCACAAGCATGTTGGCATGAGGTTCCATAGACTAGCCTTTACCTAATACACGAGCATGTCTTGCTTCTCAGTCTACTGTGAACCTCCATTTTTTTCTCTCACTTCAAATCCAACATCACCATTCCACAAGACATGACAGCATTGTGTCCTATACAACCTAATCTTGTTGATTTTTCATGATAATGTTAGGACACACTGTCATTATCCATCTCTCGGTGTTCATTCTATTTTTCTTAAATTCATCTTGTCACTTGGAAACGCTATGGAGCAAAGGAGCAAGGGACAGAGTGACATTTCGCATGCAATACTGGCCATGAGACGATACATGAACGGAGATGGACGAAATTGAGATATATATCCATTGTTTATAGACTAAAGCGGACAATTTGAAAGTTTAGGAAACAAATTGAGCCTTCGGCAATATATAGTTTAAAAACAAAATGACTATTTGCCTTTTCCTTGTTTTGCGAAGAGATTATAAGATTCATTCATATGAGTGTAAATAGATAGCAATCATATAGTAAGTCCTAAGTGACTATATATATGGTGTGGTGGCAGGGACAGAACGTGCGAGGTCTACTAGAAATAGCGAGAATTAAATCATGTGAGTGGCTGGTTGGTCCTTCGTTCTTCTAGCCACACAACAATCTTTTTCTTAGATTGAATCCTTCATTTCCAGGTACTGTTGTTGTCAATGTTAACCATGAAATTGGTCATTTTTTTATACCAAGAAGGGATTCCGACAGGAAAAACCTTTATCGCTACAAAATTAGTATCATTAATATATATTTTCTTATGTATTTACTTTATTTTATAAATATTTAACCATAAAAAGTTTGATTTCATAACCGCTCTAGGAATTAATTTATTCAAATACGGAGAGCGCATTTTTCGGAAGAAATAGAAAAGAACGTCAGCTTCCTATTCCTAGACCCGTCAGTGTCAGCATGTCTATTTAATATTCTCGCAGGAAGAGAAGTACAAACAAGTCTGCAAATGGTACATGAGAAATTCCGCGACGGTGGTCGTTTGGTGTTCCAGCTCCCGGCCTTCATGGGCAGGGTCCACAAGAATCGGTTGGGCGTCTGCCATTGGTGTGATTGTGTGAATGAACTGCAGCTGCTCTCCACTAGCTCTACGACCACACGTTTCACCGTAGGCCATAGTCTTCCACAACCACTAACCTCCAACTCAGCGTTTACATTTACATATATACACGAGTTGCAGCATCCCCAGTTCTAGTTCTAGTAGCGGGAAACATCCGGATCCTATGGGCCGCTCGCTGCTCCTTCGCGGCTTCACCTAAGCTGCAGCTAGCTACTAGGAACTGGTAGTAGTAGATGCAAAGACAGGTTTGTTCACCGGATTAGCTACAAAGCT
This sequence comes from Bothriochloa decipiens, assembly GCA_023333625.1. NCBI lineage: Eukaryota > Viridiplantae > Streptophyta > Magnoliopsida > Poales > Poaceae > Bothriochloa > Bothriochloa decipiens. Next base: position 18,964,172 of record CM041645.1, read on the forward strand.
CTGTTCTAGCTCGATGGCTTCAGCTGCTGATTGGTTAGACCTCTATCTTTTAGCTGTGCTTCAATTTCCTCACTTTCCTCTACTCTTGTTTATTTGGTGAATTAAATGAGAAGTTACACATGGGGAAGAAATTTATGCGTGTATGTTTATGTGGCTTATTTGCAACTGCTTCATCGCCATGTTCAAATGGTTTTATCTCCTTTCATATGAAGCTTCGCTTGTGAAGCTTTTCTTGAGTTAGTGTATGACAAGTTTTCAACTAAGATATTAGATAAACCATTAAGATAGTTTCATCATTGAGCATGTTCTATTGTTTGTTTCGGTCAATTTATCGGTTGTACTACGATTATTCTTGTTCATAGAATATTATTTTTTTTAAATTTGAGGGCAAAATGCCCTAGCCTTTCGATTAAACCAAAAGACCATGAGTTATTACATGAAGTTCAGGATAACAGTTCATAGAAAGGTCCACCTGGACTGAGCTTGGCTGCACACCTGCAAGCTAGAAAAGTTTAACAACTGCAAACTAAGCAGCACACATTTAAGGATCTAGACCTGAACAACTCTCAAAACAACCGAGACTGATCTCAATCTCTCAGGTTAAGCGAGTCTTCTAGCCTCTTCCACCAAGGCTTCTCACCATGTTGTTCTTCAATCCCATCATCCCTCTTGCTTTTAGTCGCCCAATCAACAGCATTATGGTTTCCTTTCGACAGCTTCACACCATACCATGGTTCCCAAATGGCAACCACAGCTATATCCTTGAGCTGGTGGATATACCCCATCATCTCTTGTCTTTTGTCCTCCAAGCATAAAATCAGCCAACTTTGCAAAGTATTCACAATCTTGAAGAGAAGCATCTCCATACTTCTCCACATAATGTGCTGAAAACAAAATTCATTTCTAAGTTTTCAAATGGATCAAATGACAGCAGAGGTAATCATGTTTAACAAACAATTTTTCTTATTGCTAAGCCCGAGCTTCCCTACATCAAACATGCTACCTCCTACTTCTTGATCCACTATATTTGAAATACACCAACAACATTTGTTTGCTATAGCACAATCAAAGAATAAATAGTAATAGTTTCTTCCTCTAGGCAAAACAAGCATTTACTATCCTTTAGTTTTTGTCTTTTAGCTAAATTATCTCTAGTTAAAACTCTATTATGAATGACCAGTCATAGGAAACAATGAACTCTTGGAGGAACTTTCATACTCCAGACAATTAACACATGTACTATCGTAATACCTCTAAAATTAATGATTTTATACAAGGACGGGGAGGAATACACCCCTAATGAGGTGAATTGCCACACCATCTCATCTTCTTCATTGGCCAGTTATATGTGGCAGAACCTCCTAAATCATATGGCCCACTTGCATTATTATTTTCTAAACAGACTCCAAATAACAATGAATGTGTTCCATACGACTTAAAAGTTCTGTCGGGTAAATCCTGAATCATCCACGGTTCTCCGAGCAGGATCAATCATTACAAAGAGATATTGCAGTATTACAACAGTTTTATACAAATAAAATATATCAGAGCGAAACAGCGGAAGGATTACAATAACATAATTTTACAAACATTAGTTTTAAACCTTACAAACCATAAGTTTAAATTGTATAAACCATAAAAATAGTGGAGTAGCGATAAATAACTTTATTACAATACCAGGCGATAAGCTCTGCCCAAGAGCCAACATCCTACTCGTCGTCACTCTCCGCAACGACTGTCATGCAGCAGGATGCGAAGCACTCCTGCTCATGGGACTCACCTGCAACAAGGGTTCAACAAACCCTGAGTACAAAAGTACTCAACAAGACTAACCCGACGAAAGAAAAGGGGTGAAGACTTAGGAAATACAGGCTAGAGGGACAAGGTAAGGCATGCAAGAGATAAGGATTTTTGCGAAAAAGCAATTACAGAAAGCAAAGTTGTCTTGCTTTAGATCCAGATTACCAACCAACTTCATTTTGATACCTTATCGTCATTTAAGTTATTACTACGATGATGAACACCGATCGAGTCTTCTTCTCCGAGAAGCAACGGCGATTCGAATCCATTTTCATACCCAGCTGGGACCTAGATCACTGGGATACCAAAGACTTTAACTCCGATGCATACCAGATCACAGATATACCGGGATAACAACCGCAGCCATATATCACCACATGATACATATGAGTACTTCGACCCAGTGTACCGATATACATGGGAACTTAAACCCACAGTATAACACACTATGACATATGTGGGGACTCTGGCCCACTACATATCACTTCATGACATACGTGGGGACTCTGGCCCACTGTATACCACTTCATGCATGTGGATTTTCTAATTTCTCGATATCACCAGATCACCATCGACACGGGGCCTAGGGCATCAACAGACGGAAACACTACAGAGGGACTCCTTTCCCAATGCAAGTTACCCGTCCGGACTTGATTTATTAACTATCATCATGATTCCAACAGATAAAGACAATCTCATCTTTTTTATTCTTTTACCTTTATGAAAACCTAATCAATTAAGCAGGGCTAAGCATTATAAGCATCTTCCAGTTAACAGGTAACAAGGAATAAGGAAGTAGGACAGGTAATGCAATTGGTGGGTTTATCACTCAACTCCTAATATTTAACGCAACATATAAAAGCTGAAGCGATAAACTTTTACAAAATAAGAGTAGGGTTTGAATGTATCCGGGGCTTGCCTTGGTATTTGGGGTAGGCGGTCTCGAGCTCTGGATCAACTCCCAACTCCTGAGTCTGCTCTTCCTTGGAATCTGATGTGACAACGTTAAACTCTCCGTTAGCGGAAACTATACGAGAAAATGATATGCTTCAACATGATGGAATAGTAAACATGATGCTCCATGGATGCATGACCAGATTAAAAGCTTGAGCACAACTTTCCTTCACGATAAAGTTGCAAGCCAACAAAACTTGCTCACTAAGTTCATTAGGGTTAACTACATCTTTAATGAAATTATTTAAACACATGAAATAACGTCGATTAAGCCCTAATGACATGATTAATATAAGCACAAACAATTAATTTAAGTGCCAAAGGTCATTAGGGTTAATGACCCAAGGTCATAAATCAATCCCAAAGTCAAACAAATCCTATAATAATTAAGCATGATTAAAGGGGTTAATTAATTAATTAAAGGCATAAAAAACATAAAATTAAATTTGTCTAATTGAGTCCAAAATTTTATTTTGAAAATCTCTTAGTTTAATTAGATGGAAAAATAAATTTCAGAAATAAAAACCAATTATTTTATTTATTAAAAATCATTAAAGGTGTATGTTTCAATTAAAAGAGCTAATTTTAACTTATGTAAAAATTACTCAAATTTGGTATTTCATATTTTTCCTAGATAGATAATATTATAAAGAACATACAGAAAAATTTTTAGAATTTTTGGTGCTATACAAAAATTACTATGATTTTTCAAAGAAAATAGCATTTAAATCATTTTCTAGAAAAGAAAAAGAAAAACCTTTTTCTCTCCCCGCATTGACTGACGGCGGCGCGACGGTTGACCGACGTTATCTCACCGACGGTGAGGTCTCCAGTGTCGGGGCTTGGCCCTACAGGTTCATCTCGGCACGGGGAGCAACTTGGGCTGCCTAATGGAGTAGCGGGGTGACGGCGGCGCACTGGCCGGCGGCCATGGCGACGCGGTTGCCGAGCTCACCGGAACTTCCTACGGTGCGGCTAATGTGAGCAACATGACCAGCACGACTAGGCGGACACAAAACGTGAGCCAATTTGGCCAAAGCGCGATCCTAGCGGCCTCGGCCTCGCACGCGGCGGCGGGCAAGACCATGCCGGCGGCGGCACACGGCGGCCGGTCATGACAGGGCGGCTCAGACTCAACCAAGGGCACAGGAGTATGCAAAAGCTCACCATGAGGCGGATGCGCTTGAAGATGAAGGCTTGGAGTGGCCGGAGGTGAAAGCTCAGCGACGGCAGAGATGGCGGCGGCGTGTTCCGGCGGCGAGGTCGGCGTCACGGCAACTCCTGTACGCCAGCGGGCCGACAAAGTTGCTTATAAGATAGAGAAGATCAAGGTGAGCATGTTAGGGAAGAATAGGGAAGAAAATGAACAACCACGGCGGCGGTCGACGGCGAAAAGACTGGCGGCGGCGCAGTTGCCGTGCGCGAGGAAGATGACGCCGCACTGGCGACTCCGGCAGCAATAGCTGGCGCGTGTGGACTCAAACAGAGCGCAAGGATGGGGCAGAGCTAATGGAGAAGAAAATGGAGGCGGAACGCGCTCGGTGGTGGTGAATTTCGGTGGCGGAGGACGAGCTCGACGGCGGCGACGGAGCAGAGGAAGAAGGAGAAGTCGGTCACGGCGCTCCTATTTGTAGGCGGGGCTTGGGAGAAAAGAGAGGGCGACACGCGGTGAGGACGCTTCGATCGCGAGGCAAGCTGGCGGTCGTGGCAGGGCGGCGGTGGACGAAGGCGCGGCTTGAGAAGCCGGCAATGGCGGCCGCCCATAGGCTTCAGCGCTGTTCAAGCAAATTACAGAAATGCCATTCGTCGAAAAAATTACTTATTACTCCAAAATTTATATAAGAACTTGAAAATCTCCAAAAATAGAATTTTTATAACTTTTCAAGAGCTACACTTTTCATTAACTAGAATCCTTAAATTCTATCTAGATTTTGAAATATGAATTCAAATTCAAAAGGGGAATAAAACCCTAGAAATAAACATTTAAAATTACTTTTTATTTTTCAATAAAACTTGAAAATCTTCAAAACTATGAAATGTTTAAATTTGCAAACCAAACATGTTTCATATATAAAATTTTCTCAAATTATGCATAAATTTTGAATTATGCTTTTAAAATCAAAAGGGGACAAATGCTGGAAAACTGTATTTTCAAAGTTATTTGAAATTCTTTTTGGAAACTTGAAAACTTTATATACCATTATTGTGGCTCTTGTCAAGGTCTACAAATCATATTTTTAGAGTATACCCAAATTCTTTATAGATTTTGAATTATAGAAAAAGAGATAAAACAAGGTTTTGAAATAAAGGGTTTTTGAAACCGAATTCAAACTCGATTTGGTTTCTAAGTTAATCGGTTAGTCATTAGTGATCACAAACATCATCCAAGGATATTTTTAGGTCAATGACCCAATGACACCCTTAGTTGACCAAGTTGACTTTTGAAAACATTTTATAGCATTTCTGATTTGAATTTAAATTTGAATTGCAAGACTTGAGAATAAGTTCTGAAATCCAAATTCAACTTCAAATATGGAAATCATTTTTAGGGTTGGACTTAGATTTATACACTATGCTTGACACTAGTGTAAACACGGTTTACACCTCAAGTACATAGAATATAAACCAAGTATTTGGAATGACATTCGAAAGTAGGGTTTTATTATTTCATGTGACAAAACATTCCATAAACACAATCAACCTATGAAATGTAAACTTGTTTTAGTTGATGCACATTAAGATTGACTTAAACATGAATACTTTGCAATGCATATGATGACATGGCATGTTTTAGTTAATATAACACCAGAGGTGTTACATTATACAGTGGAGATTAGCTCTATGATTTCTAGCTATGAGTTATATAGTTCTTGAGAGACCGTTCTTCTGAAAGTATACTTCAGATTCATAGAACATTATTAAGACAGACGAAATCAACCACGAAAATCATTAGCAGAACAGTCCCATTATAGTCGAGAAAATAGCTCATCTTCGATCTTGTGATGCTTTTCTCATAGAGCTAGTTTGAAGTTAACATGTAACAAGTTTTCACCTAATAAATTAGGGAAACCGAAGTTGAAACCTTAAAGAGTCCTACCAAAACACACCCACATGATTTTATAATACAACTTATGCTGGCCTTTGATTTTATAACACACTGAACTTCAAATAATCTATGTAGGCAAATCTTTTCTAAAGTTTGAGAAATTAATTTGAAGGTCACTGGTAGTTCAAAAGTATAACGACATAAACTTATTTTTTTTCAAAAAAATGCATGAAGCAGGTTAATTTTTTTTTTGAAGACTTAGGTTAATTTACAGGGTGAAGCTAAATCAATAAAAAAATGCTATAGAGAATTGGGTGGAAATTCGAGAGCCTTTTGAAGGGTGGTTTTCAGTGGAGGAAAAAAAAAGAAAAAAAGATCGGGCGGCCGCAGCATCCTTATCTCCAACCCCCATGGTCCATGGAGATTTGGAGGCCTACCAGGAGCCTTCAAATTTCTCTGGCTTTGTCCAGGAGCCTTCAAATTCCTCCCCTGGCCCTCCACCGGCGTGCTTTGCTGTCCCTGCCCGCAGATCCCGAATGCCCATGCCCGCCGCCGCCGCCAGAGACCGGTCGGGACCGGACGGCTTGCAAGCTGCGATCCCTAGCACCGGGCTGAACTGAAGAGGTGTCAACCAGCTGCCACCACCAACGGTATATGGTCACCTTCGCCAGCAATTTGGTGGTAAGGCTTCTGGAGCTTCATAGTAGCTTCACCTGCGCTGCGCATTCCATCTATGCATGCTGCGCTGCCACCGTCTTGTCGAGCTCCGGTCAGGCGGCCACTGCCGGCGACACCACAACAACCCAGAGCTAGAGCAGATGATCGGCTCTAGGAAATCTCAGAGCTAGAGCTCTGCCAAACATGGCCGTAGATATTGGTTGCAGTCTGCAGTCCACGATGCGATCTTGAGCATGGCGTTTCTGCCTTGCACTGTCCTGCCTCCTGCATACTAATTGACAAACACTGATACTTCTTCTAAAATTTCAGGCATCTGATGGCTGGGGTTGTTAAATGGAAACAGGCATATTATGAACAGATGGAACGTATGAGGATTGCACCAGAGAGGTTTTCATTAAGATCTAATAGCGTCAAGTATCACGATACCAGACATATTGGTCATTTCAGGAAGGATGACAATCACATTTGTCATTCACTTAAATCAAAGGCAAGACAGTATGTTATTGTCAATAATAAAGATGTTGATGAGGGCTGCAGCTCAAAAGACAATGCGATTATTTCTAGCCCATTTCAAAGGAAAGAAGGAAATCAGCTGAGGGCACTGGATTCTTATTTTTCAAAACTCTATCCCACTCAGCAACTATACTCTTTGCCTCAGAAGAAGCTCAAAAGTGGTCCATCATCATCAAATGAAGTTGATGCAATCATTGCTGATGAGGATGCCAATTTCAAGAACAAGGTAGACTCTTTGCAGGTACAGACTGACAGAGGAAACACAGGTAAAGTCACTTAGCAGTACGGATGTGTTGCCACCAAAACTTAGTATTTAAAAGAACTATGTTACTTTAGGTATCAAGAGTTACAAGGAGTACTTGATATTTGATGAAAAAAGTCTCCTGGACATGCATACAGATGATCAAGCGTCTGGTTTCTATTTGACGTAAGTATGTCTTACCACTTCCAGTATCCAAGCATATTGCAAATATTTTGTACTGCAGGTACAAGTTGGAACTTCCAGATTGCACATGTAGTTCCTTTCAAATTTGGTGATATTCAGAAATATAGTTTCATTATCATTGATATTAATGTGGAATTAATCAGAAGAACAAGAAATGGATAAATATGTCACCTCCTGTTTTATGTGAACAATGATTTCTTTTTTTGAACTGTTGAACAATGATTTCTCACATGAAGGTTTCACTTGTTTCAGTGGGCTTTCCATTTTTAGAAAATAGAAGAAAGTTCTAGCCTTCATGAAAGTGGCATTACTCTGCAATTATTATAAGATATAGCTAGCACTACCAAATTCACAACCATATATGTAGAAAAAACATCAGATATTAGTTCAACGTTATTCCTCAAGTCTAAAGATAGAAAGACATCCATGAGAGGCAAAAAACCTAAAAAAAAGCATAACCGGAGACTCCAGAGTACAGCAAGTCTGAATCAACTGTTCCTTCTGTTTGTCACATTTCTACAACTTTGCTCCCAGTATGTGAGTAGCAAAAGAGTTTTTGAACTCACTAGCTTGTGCCTTAAAAAGGGTTCAAATCCAATTTCTTGGTTCCCAACTTTTATCTAGGATTGACATATGGGTGAGTTTTTGGAATTGTGATATTAATAAAAAATAACAATTTGCAATGCCCATAAAACTGAGACAACAAAACGGGGAGAAAACGCTCAGTGCAAAAGATTAAACCACACTGTGTCCAACACACCAGCTTATTCGCATTTGTTTTGTTAACCTCTTAAGATCCTTCTAGTCCAACACACAAGTAGTCCTTATCCTTTTGCACACTTCAGAAATTATAAATATTTTCATATGGCCACATTTTGTTAGCTAACTTTTGAATTGTGTAAAAATGCAGAAACTTATTGGCTGCTATTAATATTGCAGTTCTGTTATTCGAAATAGCAAGTCCAGTGAAAAATTCTGAAAATGAATATTTGTCTCTCCCTTTGTTGTATGGTGGCAAGATAAACAACTTAATACTTTCAGGGGAGTGGTGGAGGCTACTAACACCAATGTGCCTGGTATTACTTCTCCCTCTATGCTAGATAAAGTATCACAAAATTCTCTTTGCTTGCGTTGTTATTGTGGTTTGTGATCTATTAATTCTATGAAGGCAAAAGCTATCCCACGCTCCAAACAATATAAGGTGCAAGGTTAATTTTTATGGTCAAAAGTAGCTCAGGTCAAACTTATTCTATGTTAGTAAGCATAGAGCTTCAGATTTTGCTCAAATTTGTTGGAAAAACAAAACAAGTGATACACACATTTTGTCTTATTTTGTGATTCAGTGCTTGCAGTGCTATCCAGTACACCATACAAACAAAATGCTTAGCTACTACAATGCCAATTCGATGTCAACTAATGGATTAGCCTTTTACTAGAAAACAAATTTAACGGGCCTTTTTCTAATATCGATATCTGTAAATGTTATTTATCCATCTATTTATTCAAGGTAACCATGTTTAGTAATGAGTCAGGAGTTAAGCTTTTTGCGCAAACCCGTTTCCAGCCTCCAAGCTACTGTAAAATGGTCTCGTAGCTTTCCTTTTCTAACAATGCAACAGCTAGAACTATTCATTCTAGCACTTAAGCCATATAACCCAACCATGAGCAGGCATACTATACTGTCAGTACAACTCACAATCTTGGGGTCCTATACTCCTATACTACTTATGATCTAGGAAATGCATTTACATATTTACTCCCTGTAGAACTAGTCAGCTGCATGTTATGCGAAAGAATCAAATCTATGCACAACTAATGACAGAAAGGTTGCACATCATGATCATATCAAATAATATACAAGTATATAATTGCATCTTAGTTTTATAAACACTGGCTATACTGTCGTTTAGCCAGACCTGTAACCCACTCAGCTTATCTGAAATGTTTCTGTAATTTGATGTCTGCAGCACTCTGGTTTCTTACATATAGCCCTTGGTTGTTGGGCGTTGCTTATATTTGGGCCTCGAGTATGCCGGGCATATGGTCAAATGACATTTCTTCTGATATACATACTTGGAGGAATCTGTGGTAATTTGAGCAGTTTTGTTCACACTCCTGAGATAACCGTTTGTGACACAGTAAGTTGCCTACCTCCGAGTGATATCATATTAGTAAATCTAACATTTACTCTTTCAAGCAAAAGGTGGTAAAGAAAAATAATGTATAATTACATTAACATTTTTTTTTCTGGAAAGCAACAGATTAATAATTTATAATGGATAAATTTACAGAAGGAAAGGAAAACCTAAAATTAGCTTAAGCTTTCTATCCAGTATTTGACTGTATGATTAGCACATTGAATTCACTTTTCTTTTTGGAGATAAGGTCACTTACAGATGTTTTTTTTACTTCATTGCGTTAAAATGGTTATAGTGGTATAGCATGTTGCTAACATAAAAGAATATACCTTCTGGGTTATGTCCCAAACTTGTGGCAGTCTACACAATGATACGTAGACATTGTAAAATTTGGATGAAATTTAAAACAACTAATGTTGCTTTCTGAAGTAATGGGGCCTTGTATTTTCAATGAGTTTGTATGTTGCATCTGTTTAGGCGTATATTACAACGTTCTTGGAAAGATAGCATGTGTTTAATTTGAAACATAGACTGTACATTTAGTTTCAAGTTTGTGGCACTTGATAAATATACAAAGGATGTAAACATTAATGTTCCTTTCTGAAACTCAAACAGGGCCCAGTATTTTCTTTAATTGGAGCGTGGCTGGTGTATCAGAGTCAAAACAAGCAAGTCATTGACAAGGATGTTTCAGAAAGCATGTTCTGGCAGGCTGTGATAGCTGCAGCTTTGAGCTTCTTATTGAGCATTTTTGGTGGAATTGACAACTGGCAATGTAATGACGTGTTGTCAGTCTTCTTAAAAGAGATTTTAAGTTCTTCTAAGGTCATTTTTATGATCAAAGAACATCTAAAACTTTAATCTGTCCTAAGTCTGAGAATAAGTGTGCAGTAAGAAAATCTTTATATTTTATTTAATCCTCCTATATCATGACATGCAAATACTGTTAAGTAATCTGGACACAACTATTGCCATCATAACTAGTATATACTTGAACATTAATGTTGACCAAAAAATTGAACAACACAGATAAAGTTATTGCCTTACACTTCTTGGGTTGTTCATGAAATTTACTAAAATCTTCAATGTAATTTTCTACTTGGTGTTTTCATGTTTCTTAGTGTTTGCTAATTGGAAGGCTAAATAGTCAAGCCCACCTATCAAATGCCTGAATTATGTATTAAAGTTAGGGTATTTTGAGCTTTGTAGTTTTTAAACAATACTGGGCATGCATATAAATTGACATTAGGATCAGTCATACGATCTTAGGTAACACCCTTTCCATCACGTTAGCTTTGAGGTTGAATTGGTCGGTGGTTTGGTGCATGCAACTCAATACTATGCATTGCTTCAGAAACAAATGACTTCAGTCGTTTTAGTGTTTCCCTTTTTTTCTAATCAATTGCAGGGCACATCTTAGGGCAACCATTTCTGGACTTTTCTTTGGTTATCTGACATGCCCAAGTGTAGAATTTGACAATTCTGCAAAGAACGGTCAAAAGGAAGCCGTGGTTCTTATTAGACGACAAGCTCAGCCATGCAAATCCGCTGCAGTCTTTTTGATAACCATACTTGCATTTGCTGTACTCGCCTTCGCTTATGGGACACAATTTAACAATATGGATCTGTAATAGGCAAATAGCTAAGTGATTGTCATGGTTCACTTTTATATATATTTAGGTAGCTTGACAACTATATGTTCCAGAATGTGAGTGAGCACGCGGTGCATGGACTTTATTTTGTTGTATCCTATATGTAAACAGGTTGGAGTTTTTTTTTGTATCATTTATCTAATATACACTACAATAGTCTATCACAGTTGCTTTTTGGATTGACTAGAGCTTATCAGTGTCTAATTTGTAGGACACGGGGGACTTGGGTTGTGGTCTAACTACTGTTTCTACCCACGGGCACTTATTTAGGATGCCAGCACACATTGAGTTGGACTCAACCTAGCCTCGATCTTAAACTGTTCTGGCTGGTTTTCACGGGGCTAGGCCAGTCTTTCAGACGGTGAACAGAGAATCGGCCAGGCCGTTTTTGGGACCTGACCAGGGCTGGCTTTGGATGGCAGCGTCTAGAAACCCTCTTATCTTTGTTTCAACTCCAAACACGATGAACCAAGCATATTTCTCGATCGTCTTGATGCCAAGCCAGGCCAGGTACTTAGATGTGGAGTCCATTACACATGCTGACACACATTTCTGTAGTCAACAACATGAAGCGAATGATTCCATGAGAGTACTAACTTATATCCAGTGAGATCTCAATGCCAAGCAAGCAAGAAAGTTTAAGAGAGATCGAAGAGCTGTTGAAGACTACCTTCTCCTGCAATGTCTTGTTTGTGATAACGTGCAATACAAATTAAACAGAGATATTGATGTGTGCGTCAGCGGAAATAAAACCCTATGTATATAGCTCTCCACAATGCTAACATCAAGACACGACGATGTAGAACAAACCGGCAATCCCAATTAATCGAGGTACACGAGCAGATTGACTGATCAAGCGTGGCATAGGCATCTACACGACCTTATGGATCCACACGTGACCGAGAGATCGACTCGCGGCTGGAGAGAGGGAGTGGTGCGGGAGAGAGAGAGAGAGAGAGTGGTGCGGCCGAGAGACTCGTGCAGCACTGCTGGACGACTGGAGTGAAGTGAAGCAGACAAACCCTAGTATCTCTTTTTTTTTAGCAGAACCCTAGTATCTCCTATATATACGATCATTGCTATCGGGCAGCCAGGGGGTTATTTGGGCCTCACCATTTACCGTAGTGGGCCTTATTGGATGCCCACACGGTAAATCGATTTACCGCAGAGGGCAAAAATATTCACCACGGTAAATAAAATAGTGCCCGATGCGGAGGCCTATTTGGACACGCTGCTCAAGTTCTTCTTTTACGTAGTGGGAGGAGGATAATAATGCCATAGTTGGCCCTGCTTATATCCACATGCCCTTGGTAAAAGTCATGAAAAAGCTGTATCACACATCATTTTTAATAATGTTCCAACATTTTTGATAAAATTCTATAGATATGCTATATGGTCCAGCAGCTTTGTTCTTCTCCATTTGGGAAAGAGCATACTATATTTCTATTTCAGAAAATGGTCTGTAGAGATGCTCATTATCTGTTTCAGATATTTGAGCAGAGCCCTCCCAAATACTTGCATCAATATGAATGTTGAAATCATTGGCTGGCCCAAATAATTCAGCATAATAAGAAGTGGCATGTGCTAGCAGTTCCTCTTCTCCCTCAATCACACAGCCCTCATGTTCAAAGCTAAGAATTTTGTGTTTTCTTTTTCTTCCATTGGCAACCCTATAAAAGAATTTGGTGTTCAGATCTCCTTCCAAGAGCCAAACTACAGACATATGGCCCACAAATCCCCTTTACTTGCGATACATGACTATTGACCAGCAGCCGGGCTAGATAGATCTTGTTGAATCACAGTTACTATAGAATTAACGAAGTTCCTGTTATCCATGACGACATTGAAACTATACGGTCAAACTAAATTGCCGGCTTAGCGGCTAGTTTTCGTTGTAATCTGAGGTCACATGTTCAGATGCATACACACACTGATGCATAAAAATCGCGCGAAAAGCTCAGAATTAACCAATGCGTGCGCGTGTGTCCACAGGTCAAGGGGACAAACAGAGCATATAAAACTGGAGCTCATCACGCACACGAATGGGGTGGCAGTGGCAGGAGAGAATATGGGAAAAGGAAACCTTGTCTCTAGCTATCCTTGACGACGAAACCAGCTGCATACTGTGATGAACTGTAATTTGTCTACATGCAGGCACTCTTTTTCGAATAATCGGAATAGGACATATGTACAGTGTAGGAGGAACGAAGTCAGTGCAACACAGGATAATTTGGGAAGGAACAATGCTGTGAGCTGTTGGCATGCAGAATAATTTGGGAAGGAACCATGCTCTGATTGTGTCTGAACAGCAGGTACGGTGTGGAGGTACCCAGGCCAGGTACCGAGGGGACTCACGACGTCCCAAAGCAAAAAATTAAATGTCATTTTTGAAGAAATTGATTTTATGTTTGACTAAATATAAAAAATTACTAATATTTTTGATGCATGATATAAATATTATTAGATAATTAATCATGAAATATATTTATATAATAACCTTGTATTTAAATAATAAACTTGTATTGAGATATAAATGTTGATATATTTTTTATAAAAATGAAAAAAATATTTGATTTATCGAAAAGAAAGATTTGTAGTTTTTTAGATGGAGGGAGTACGTACTATATACGTACTATTTATCCTACAATATAAAGAATTTTTATGGTGCTTGGAAATAATAAAAGCTTTTCATTCATTTAGATAAAATGTACCTAATGAGAGGATGTTAATAAGTTGTGTGCTCGGAACTGATTTCTACATACTTTTACCCAAAGAAAGTGCTTTTACATTTTTACTACCTTTTGAAATATACTTTTTGTCACGTATAATTAATTTAGTGAACATTAAGTGTGAATAACAGCATTGATAAGTACGTATAAAAATAGGACATTGAGGTGTGGTAATAAGAACTGACGCATGCATGTTCTTGGTTCAGTTCTAATGTGGTTCCATGTTTGACCTGTCACAGGCATGCATTGGAGCCCGTGATTTAGATAGCGTGAGAATCCATCCGGCCAGCTATCGGGCATAAATTTAGTTGAGTTATTAATCAATATACATATCATAGATCAGGCTCTGTGTATAAACAGGGACTTTGGCTCAACTCTGTTAACTACTCTTGTAAAAAAAAAAAAAAAAACTCTGTTAACTACTATACACCCATTCACACACTTATTAACGACTTTGCGCCCCTGAAACACCGAGGGTTCCTCTCCTCCTAAACTTGCAAGTCTAAGCACCCCATCGATAACAAACCCGCTGTTATTGGCCGGTGAAGGGAAGAAAAAAATAGTCAATGGGCTCTACGAGAGGAGAGAAAAAGGAGAGAAATAAAAAAGTTATAGTGAACAATGCGTTACGGTTCATATATTAGAGAAAGTGGAGCTTGTAGAAGCTCAACCAAACGGTGCCTAGCTATATTTGCTCTCTCTCCTTGCATCCATGTATTGCTATCCGAACTATACTAGCTTTATTGGGTCAAATATAGATCTTTTCTCATCCGTTTGTTTGTCATCTACCTATTGATACACTAAGGTCAGTCTCAATGCATTGATTCACCTCCCGGTTTCTAAGACTTAAATTTTTAGAATAAAACAGGTATCTCTCTCAATATACAATTTCACTACATAGTTTCACACATAATTTATCCTTTTGTGGGTTCCACCAATCTCTCCCTTCCCTTCCTCATCCATGTGTTACGGCCAGCCAAAAAGAAGACGACGGCGCTCGTGACTGGCAAGCCCAACGCGGCGAAGGCCCAACGTGGCGAAGGCGGAGCGTGTGCCTGCTCACGACAGCAGAGCCCCGCCCGTTCCCAGGGGCCTCGCCGGCGGTGGAGGCGGCCTCGAGCACGCTCAGCGGCCTCCCAACCCGCGTCCGGCAGCTGCAATCGCTCGGATGAAACGCTAAAGGGCCTCAACGACGTGAGTTTCATCTCGTTTCACGCGTGTTGGATTTTCGTGATGATGAAACGAACTTCTTCTCTCTCCTCCCTTTTACATACAAAAAATGCAGTTTTGCTGACATGATGTCTTATTAAATATGCATGACATCACTGTGCCTAATAGGTTAATAACATGCATATAACGGAATTCACAATTTGCTTATGTCCAATGTACTAAGTGATGAGGGTATATGCATCCTTGGAACTGGAAGTGAGGGCCCGACCGGGCCGGGATACAAGCTGACCAGCGGGCGGCGCTCGCACGTGCAGCTGCAACGGCGCGGCTGTGCCACAGCCAGAGTTTGAGGGCCCTGCCGCGACCTCTTCCTCCATCTCTCATACCATGCACATCTCCGATCTCCGATCGATCGACAGCGACAAATCAAATAAAGATTTCTATTATCTCTATACATATAGGAGTACTAGTATATATATCACTACTCTATTACTAATTCTCGATCGGTCTCTCGCCCACATACACCATCAATAATTTCGATTGGCTCGCGCGTGTGGGTGCATGAATGAATGCACGCTCATCTAGTCATCTGGCCGGGATCGCCGGCGACCTGCATGCGCATGCGCCCCAGTTAATGGCTAGGCATTCATCCATCTTTTCCGGCGACCGGCCGGCGGCGGCGCGCGCGCGCTCGATCGGTGGGACGACCAGCTGCTGCACAAAAGTGCACCTGGATGTTTTTCTGTTTTGGTTCTGTAGTAATCATATCCACTTATCCAGCTGGTTGCATTGCATAGAAAATATATATAGTCAGACAGATTAATACTCAGATCAGATGCATATGGGTGCCGCTGATTACCGGGTACTCGTCTTGTGTGTGGATGCACCTGCGACGGCAAGGCTGCAACCGGTGGTCATGGCATTGTGCCGTGTCTAGTGCTGGAGGCCCAGTTGCTCCAGGGTACAGGAGGAATCTGCACTGCACTGCACTGTTACACTCCAAGTTGCTGCGGCTAGTCAACATCTTAACACACAAGCAAGGTCGTCATGGGCTATTAATGCCCCTCTCCAAACGAAACCCGAATATAGTACACAGGTTTTCTAAAGCGATATATACTAGTACAATACATACAAACTGATGGGGTTTAAAATCCGAGGTTAATTAATTAATTGATCTAGTCAAACTTAAGATGTTTTGATTTTTCAAAGTTTTTAGAATGACTTACAATTTGAGACGGAGAGAATATATCATACTTTTTTTGTTAGCATGTAAACAAATAAGACAACAACATCTTTTTATTATATTACTCTATCCGTTCCAAGTTATAAGTCATTCTAACTTTTTTAAAAAGTCAATGAAAATATCTGAAGTTTGACCAAAACTGTAGAAACAACTATAAACATTATAAAAATATAATTAATAAAAAATCTAATGATACTTATTTGATATCATGAATTTGGTCAATTTAAAATATTTTGGCTATCCAAAAAATTAAAATGACTTATAATTTGGAATGGAGATATAGTTTATATATGGCACGTAGACATACCAGATTGTGAAATCTGCTCTGTGTTTCAATTAGAATGAAAAGAAAAAGATCATGAATCATGAGACAATTATTAATTCACCAAGGCCTGGTCAAATCCCAAGTAGATCTGAATTTAATTTGTGGTAAGATACATAGAGCACGCGCGAAGTGAGGAGCCGGCCGCGATATTTGAAACTTCTACAACATATTTATACTACTCGGGATAAGCAAATCATATGGTAATCAATCCTATCCAGTCGTCAGTCGAAAACAAAACTCTACTAAGTAACTGTAATATACTAAGGGAGCATGTAGGGATTAGAAGAGGAATATTGTGGAATAGAAGGAATGCGAGTTGTAGTAGGTTCAACACGGCTGGCCATGGTCAAATCATGATCTAAATTTCTTTTTTCATGAAGTGAACTTTGCACGAACCACCTGATACTTAAAAAGGTCACGAATACTATATATATACGTTACACATATGTTTCTGTGAAGATTGCAATTTATTAGCACCTACTTAACCTTCTCTTGCGAGGATCGATACATTTGCAAAAGATCACCTTCAGAAGCCTTGCTTTTGCAGATGGAGACATTCCATTGCTCCTTCTGAGGCCATTTTTTTGTGGCAGGGTTCCCTAGTCCAGAGACATCTTCCCATCTTTTCCTGTAGTACATCCAAAACTCGCCATGACCAAATGCACAACACTCACTATATGGAGCACTATATCCGCCCTACAGGATTTTACAGCTAACTCCCATTCTTGACTGGTCATAGTCTCATAAACCCATGTCGCATATTTTATAGCCCAGTTTGTCTTTGCTAATCGAGAACCAACGTTATCCCAAATAGTCCAGCCCTACCCGCTCGACTCTTGTTTATATATAACTTCATTCTTGCAACATCACAAGCACAAGCTTTCACACACCCATCTTGCATTGGCTCTCCTGCTGGTATCTAAGGCTGCTGTTCTTGCTTTCAAGCTGCACACGACCGAGGTGCCTTCCAAAGGTATAGGCATATACATGTTTTTTTTTCTTCACTTAGTGAGAAGGTTTAAACTTGATTTTGAGCAAGCTTGTGGTGTGATTTCTCAGGTAAATATCATAGAAGCATCATGCATCCGAGCTGCTCTCCACTGGCAGTCCCTCCCGGCTTCCGGTTCCACCCGACCGACGAGGAACTCCTCTACTACTACCTGAGGAAGAAGGTTGCTTATGAGCCCATAGATCTTGATGTCATAAGGGAGGTGGACCTCAACAAGCTTGAACCATGGGACCTTAAAGGTAACCAACAACTAACTCGCCGGCCGTTTCATCCAGTCAACCATATAGATGCGAATGCGATGTATACTAGTAGAAAACAAGAAGCTAATGTTTCTAGTAATTATATTCACAAGATTTATTCATGGTGGTGTGGTGGACGATGCAGAACGGTGCAGGATTGGGACAGAGCCTCAGGATGAGTGGTATTTCTTCAGCCACAAGGACAAGAAGTATCCTACGGGGACACGAACCAACCGGGCAACAACGGCTGGGTTTTGGAAGGCCACGGGGCGGGACAAGGCCATCTTCCTCGGCAACTCTGGGAGGAGGATCGGCCTGCGGAAGACGCTGGTGTTTTACACCGGCAGGGCTCCCCATGGCAAGAAGACGGACTGGATCATGCACGAGTATCGCCTCAACGATGACAACGTTGAGGTGCCGATTACGGTAAGCACTGAGCGCACATGTAATTATTTAGTGCAGTGACGACAGTTATATATAGTGTTCATAACTTCATATGGAAACTGAAAAAGATCAATATGATATATGGTTATTGGAACATGCATACGATGCAGGAGGATGGATGGGTGGTGTGTAGGGTTTTCAAGAAAAAGAGCATCCAGAGGGGATACGACAACCAGCAGCTGGGAATGGCGTCGGCCGGCGTTGATGATGAACTCCATTCATTCCACTCGCCTGGCGGCGTGATGTCTCCGGTGGACCAGAAGCACGGCATCCACCAGCTCATGCACAGCGGAGTCCTTCCCGCCTTTGACCCCTCCATGCACCTTCCACACCTGACGAGTGCGGAGGGGCCGCTGGGTACCGCGGCATTCACGTCCGGTGGCACATCGACTGTGGCGATGAACCTGCTCGACATGGGTTGTTCTCCCCACAACATGGTGAAGACGTTGACAACATCATGTGGCTCTTCCATTGACATGCCGCTCAACTGCGGTGAGCGCTTCGGTGCCGCCGCCGCCGCCGATTGGTCGATCCTCGACAAGCTGCTGGCGTCACACCAGAACCTTGACCAACTCTTCCATTGCAAGTTCGCGGGAACAACCTTAGCAATGCCTCACCATTATCAGCAGCCGATGCAGCAGCAGCACATGGAAATGAGCGCGTCTTCACTGCATAGGATGCCTCTCCATTAACTTATTGGCTGTCAAGCTGATGATATGATGAGATCTCCTAAAGTTTTCCAAATAGCGTGATTGAACGATATGGAATTAATCTGTCCTTGGAGAAGGCAGGCTCTTGTAATTTTCGTGGATCAGTTTTCCCTCTATTTTACTCGTGAATCAGTTCTGCAAGTCTATGATTCTTTTTTATTATTGGCACATTTACCTCGGTCAAATAAATCCCAAGTGCGCAAACATGAGACTTTTTTTTAAAGATAAGCGGTAGGACAGCAATCTGAACAGTAACTTTAATTTTGTGAACAGTAATTACGGATTTACAGCTGCAATCTTAACATGGCCATCATGATTTTACTTGAGACTTCAGCTTAAGTTACATCACATAGTGAGCAAAACAATGTATGAGGCATCTTAAAATGGTTGGGTTCCCGAGCACCAATTGACCTAAGGGATCCCTTATAATGTCATAGTATTGGTGCCTGTAGTACCTCGTACCCTTCCAAAACATTTGAAGATATCCGTTCGAGCTATTGCGTACATCAGCAACCACCTTTTTTACTGCTTCATCCAAACTGATATCTTTCTGAGATAAGATTGCCCGACAATCAATTAGGCCACGGATGGCGTAGTGCTTAGGAAGGGAATCCCTAGAAAAAACTTCAGAATTGAATTTGTTCACCAGTTCTGAAAGAGAAGCCTTCCCCCAATCTACCTGATTGCTGTCGACATCAAAAAAGTTTTCTGCTTCAAGCTGACTTATAAAACATTGGGCTTGAACCTTCAATGGCTCACTCGCAAAAAGACCTAACAAATGTTCAGCATAGTTGTAGTTATTGTAACAACCCGAAAATCCGAGCTATAAAATTTTTTCGACAAAACCCTGAGTGATGAGTGCAACATGCTATCATATACCCCTAATCATGTCTTAACCCTAAGCATGACATGCATTAGCATCATAACATAATCAATGTCTCATGTCATGATCAATGTTTCACATGTTATATTTCAATGTTTCAATAGCTTTATTTCAATGTTTCATTAGCTTTCATGTCATGTTGCATTAAGACATGTGATTTGGTTTTATTTGATTTATGTAATGAATAATAAAAATGATAACATAATATTTATTTTCATAAATGAATATTAAGGGAATAACACCCTAACAATACTAGGGCTTTGTATGCTCACTACTTTGTTAGTCAAAGTTAGCACATCACATATATATATATGTATATATGTATATATATAAAAGTATTTAAAATGAAAAAGGAAAAGAAATAAGAAAAGAAAAGGAAAGAGGCTTCTGGCCCACAGCTGCTTACCAGCCCAGCAAGCCGGCCCATCCGCTCTCTCTCCCTTTCCCCTTTTCTTCCTTTTCTGGCCCACAAGCAAGCCGACCGACCAGCCTCACCATGCCCCGGCCCGGCCTGCCTTTCCTCTCGCGCTCGCCGCGCCGGCCCAGCAAGGAGTCGCCCGCGTCCGCGCGCCGAAGGGACGGGTCACCGCCGCTGACGAGCGGACCCCGCCTGTCATACCTTTCCACGTCTCCCTGCCGGCCGCTCGCGCTGCTGTCGCGCGTGTCAGGCGCTGTTCCCCCGCGTCTCCTTGAAGCAAGCTCCCTCGGCCGCTCGATCCGCACCTCCGCCGCATCGACACGCACCCGCTCGCCACCTGGCCCGACCGCCCGACACCAAGAAGCCCGCGGTCGCGAGGATCTCTTCCTCCCGTGTGCGCGCACATGCGCTGCCGCCGCGGTGGAGCGATGCCGCTGTAAAGCTTAGGCTCGCCTGGCACCATCTAGCCCCCTCTCGTTGTCCCATGGACCCAACCGAGCTCCCCACTGGTGACCTGGAACCCCTCCTGGCCACCTGATCAAGCCCCTCGCCTGATCGCCGTCCGTCGGCCACCTACCTCCACCTTTCCCTTATATAAGCAGCATCCCAGCGCCCTAGGGCTTCCCAGCCGCCGCCACCACTCTAGTGGAGCTTAATTTCATCTCTAGCCGCTCAATTTGGGGAGGAAGGGAGGAAGGAGGAGAAGGGGGCGGGGAAGAAGAAGGTCGCCGCCGCCGGAGTTGGAGAAGAAGGAAGAGCGCCGTCGCGGAACTGCTGCCGCGGAGCCATTGGGGACGAGGTGCCGAAGCGGAACCACGAGCAGGAGTTGTTGGACGTGTACCGCGCCTCCATCCTCGTCAACCATCGGTGAGCACCACCGTTCTCCCAAACCTCCGCCTTGCTGCAGGTCATGGCGGCCGCACCGAGCGCGTAGGCCGAGGCCTCTGCCGTCCATCTTGAACACCAGCACGCACACACGCACGGTCTAGCGAAGCCCTTGGACCACGGCACCGGGAGGATGCTAGATCGGATGCCGCCCTGCCCGCCGCCGCGCGCCGAGCGCCGCCACAACAAAGCCACCCTGCCGCCTCTCCATGGAGCTTTGCCCTCCTTTGACCTTGGATCCGCGCTCGCCTTGATGAGACGGACCCCGTGCGCACCCTAGCTCCACGTTTGCCCTGCCAGAGCACCATCCCCGAGCCACCTTGCCGCTGTCGTGCCGCAGCCGTGTCGCTCTAGAGTGCCGCCGTTCACCCCCGTTTCTCGTCGCCTCCGACCACTGCGAAGATCAAGAAGGCGCCGAGGAGCTCCGCCAGGACGTGTTGCGTCAACACGAGAAGAAGATGGGAACCGTAGACCCTTCCTGGGTGCCGTTGCCTTGCACCGAGTCCCACCGGAGCTCCGCCGTGGAAGTTGCTGCCACACAGACTCCGCCGTGGATTTTGGTCACCGCCGGCGCCTCGGAAAGCTGCTACGTGAACTCAATCACGCTCCCGTGTGCCGAATTGGACCTAAAGTGAGTCGAAGCGTGGTTGTCACCGAGCGCCGTCGCCACTGAGCCGCTGTCCGCCGTGGAGCACGCCGCCGAGAGCCCAGCCACCGCCTTGAAGCCCACCATTGTGTTCGCCGTGAAGTCCCGAAGCCGATGGGCAGGTTGATGAGACCGGAGAACCACCGTGGCGCCGGGAATCAAGGATTCCTCGCCGCCAGTGAGCCTGCGCCGTCGGGTGGGAGAAGGCAGAGGAAGGGGATGAGTTGGAGGAACAGCTGGTGGACACAGAGTTCATGAACCTGAGTCACTGCATGTGGGACTGAGCTGAGTCGGTGCACCGATGGACCAAGACGTGGACCGTGTAGACCCGAGGACTTGTCCGTGCCAGCATACGTGGACTTGAGCCACTGATAGTGGACCCCAGTGAATGCGGTGCACTGTGGATCGACAGCCGTGGACCGAGCCCGTTGTGGATTCAGCGTGACGACGTGGCAGCACCAGGGCGTGCCACGTGGGGGCCCGGCCTAGCCCATATCCGGCCCACTCGGCCCAATAACGGCCCATTAACGGCCCAATAACGGCCCAGTGGGGCTCACCAGACCGTTGACCGTTGACTGCTGACGTCAGCAGTGATGTCACCCTAGACCCACTTGTCAGGCTTGTGTTGACCCGATCAATGCTGACGTCAGTATGACATCAGCATGATGTCATCCGCCACGTCAGCCGCTGTGTTGACCCTGTTGGCCCGCGCGTGACACTTGGCCCAATCCCAGGCTGCCACATGTCAGCACCAGATAAAACAGCCCTTTTTTTAAAAAAAATGATTAAATCTTTAAAAATTCATAACTAATTCATACGAGCTCAGAAAATTATGATCCACATATCCAAATTTTCTATAAATCGAGCCCTATCCATATAAGCTATGTTTAAGTGAATTTGGATCTTCTATTTTGCATTCGTTCTTTGTGCTAATCTATAGGAGTCGCTTCCACGACCATTAATTCTCGTTACAGGCTCGAGCGAGGATAAGTTTGACAACAGGGACTACTAGAAGAAGTCCGACAGCTACGTCAGTGAAGGTGCCACACCTCACCCAACCTCGTAGATCCCATTACGCATGGCAAATGTAGTATGGCTAGTGCTTTAAAAATTCCTATTGCTATAATGAATTGCCTGTGTTAGGATTGCATGGTAGATTTTTACTTGATGAGCCCTACCTTGTTGTAACCTTTCACCTGCTTACCCACTGTTATGTTAGCCATTTGCTTATCTGCTATATTTTATATATATATACTTCACTCGCTTATATTTTGATGCGATGTGATGAAACCTGGGAAGGCCTGGAGGGTGCCAGGCTGGTGATGTGCGAGTTGATGGATTAGACGGGCATGTGAGCTGATGATGCTATATTTGGGTACGGGGTGGAGCTCACGGCAGGGAGTAGGGTGAGGGTTGAGTCGATCAAGCCGGGATCTACGATGAGCTTTTGGAGCAAGTCTTGCCAGGGAATGGATCTGGACATTCCCACGAGAGGAGCCTGTGGCGGGCTAACTGAGATGTGATGGTGGTCTTTGGGTGTGATCCTCTGAGAGGTGGAGCCCAGGACGAAGGTGCCGTGGTAGCACGTTAAAGATAAACTCTGATGAAGATATCCCGGTTTGGTCACACCTAGGAACTGCTGCGCTGGTATCCGGACCTTAGGAATCTCTTACTTTCCACTCACTCTCCATGGGGGGAGACGGCCGAACCGCTGGATAGATCAATGCCACTACTGCTAGGCGAGTAGTGATAGGAAGGTATATGCATGGGATGGAGCTAACACCCTACCGAGACGATCATGGCACCCTCTTCGGGAGTGGGTACATGGCATGGCATCCTCTACGGGAGCGGATACATGCTCTCTTTACAGTTCCAGCGATCCAGAGCTAGATGGTAGAGTGGCATCGTTCTATGGCAGCAGGCGCCCAGAATCTGCCTAGGTGATTGCAAGCACCGATGATGGTTATCTAGTGGATTAGTGAAACCTCTACAGAGTGTATGGTTGATCGATTGATACATATGCCAATTCTTTGGCTATGGACCTTTCCTGTGTTCCGCATGCACCAGACTAGTGAGTGGAGTGTTCTACCTTCCCCCTAAGTATGTTTTTCGGCCGTGAGCCAGGTTGAGGGCTGCGGGCCGCTGAGGCAAGCCGAGAGGGAGTTGGCTTGTCAGCTTGAGTCTGAAATGGTGTTGGAGGAGTTGGGATGGTGCTACAGATATGGATGGTGATGGATGGTGGAGATGGGAATATGTTTAAAACTTGAATTTATTAAATTGTTATTTATATACCTGATATGTTTAAAACTTGAATTTATTAAATTGTTATTTATATACCTGAATAATGCATAGGAAACCCCAGCCTTATAGGTTCCTTTTGATATATCCATTTTGCATCCAACTTCCACAAAGCAATGCATAGGATGGGAGTATGGCCAATACAAATTGTACTGAAAATTTGGTTTCAGGTTCAAGGAGTGAGTACTCATCTGGGGAGTATAGCGATTGAGGGTTTCGTGCCTACGCTCAAGTTGGATCGAAGATGATAGCTTCCGCACCTCAAGCTTTTATTGTTATGCTGCATGAACTCTGATTCCGCCAAGTGGCGATGTAATAAGTTTTTGTAAACCTCTCTATTGCACTCTTTTGTTCGATGTATGGATTATGGTATTCAACTGTTATCAGGTAATGTGATGTAAATGGTCATATTACACTTTGGCTCTGTGGATTTTCCTTCATGAAAATCGAGGTCATTTCAGTTGGTATCAGAAGCCATACTTGACCCTAGGACGAAACCCAAGAAATGGACGTTACTATAAGACAAACCAGCTTTTCTTTCGGTTATACACTGACCCTGCATTTCTTCTTATGCAAGGCTTCTCTATTGTTACTGACTTGTTGATCCTTTCCCTTTTAAACGTGCAGATGACAAGCTTTGGACCCCCGCTTGGACCGTTGAGCAGCATGCCCAAGGCTAAGTTTACCTACCAGGATAGGAGTTTCCAGGCTTTTCGTACACCCTATGCCGTGTTCTAGGAGTACTCGGAGTACCTGTCGAGGAGATTAAGTACACCTGCACTGGAGCACCTGACCTAGAGGGAGGAATCAAGGGTTACGTGGTCACTCACCTGGAGATACCTGCAAGTCAGACCCTGTCTTCAGTACCAGCTCTCCTAGAGATGACAGTCGAGGACTCAATTGAGGAAGGAATCCAGTCTGTGTCCCTCAAGGCTCTGCGTGAAGTGATGAAGATCACTTATGAGCACCTTCGCAACATAGAGTTTCATCTTCTTCCTCAGGCCCTGAACTCTCTCCTCACACCAGAGCAGTAGGATGACCTGGTCAGGCCAGTTATCCTAGCTAAGACCAGTCTGCAGCTGTGCCTCCGCAGCTCACCTCTTCAAGTAGAACCACTACATAAAGCACTTGGAGAAGAAGAGACGTCTCGACCGCAACACTCTGATGGAGTACTAGGAGTTTTGTGAGAAGGAAGCTGAGGAGAAGGAAGAACTCAAGGCTACCATCGCTCAGCTGAAGGACAAGCTCGCACGTCAGGCAAGAGCCCACAAAGCCGAGGTCACTGACCTACGAGACAAGGTTGAGGACATTGGGCTATGGAACTACTACCTCGATGCAAGAGTTCTCTAGTTGGAAGGAGAGAAGATTGACAGGGATAAAGAGACTAGAGAACTGCAGAAGAGAAGACAGGAAGATGGTAAAAGCAACTTCACCGTGCAGTGTGAGAAGTCAATGCTTGTCAAAGCCCTAAAGAAACAGAAGAAAAAGCGCAGTGAAACCAAGGCCATCTAATTGCCCTGATGATTCAGAATGTGACCTTGGTGGACAGGTACAAGAGGCTCAAGATAGCTTGGAAGAACACCAACGAGAGACACTGCTAGGAGTACATTGAGTTGCGGGACCGACTTCCCTTGTCAGCCAGACGTAAGGACCCCTTCAAGGAAACTTTTCAGATTAGCTAGACTCTCTTGAGGCACGACCACTGTCTAGCCCCCACCAACCTACCACTTACCAAGGAGATCGGAGAAGCTCAGGCTTACGTGAAGTGCCTTCACATGTCACAGGAGGAGCTGATGGTTCTTGGCAGCCGCTTTCACCCAATAGTGTACAACCCACCGATGTACGAGTCAGAGTAGTGTGGACCCTACGTGGCCACATCATGAGATAGAGTTGAGCTAGATGTTATCAATGAGTTATCGTCTCATAGTACGAGTCTCGCACGTCATCTAGCGTAGCTGCTAGAGATGATGCCATGTAATACAAACCATGTGATGAATGTTTGATCTTATCGTATTTTATGACTCTTATTGCTTCTTTGTATGAGTGTTGGATAGATTAAATATTTTTTCTTAAATTGTTGAAATCATTTAATTATATTGAATCAATAAAGTACTAAACTGTTGTCGACCCGTGTCGCAGATGTCTGCACGTCGCTTCGCACGTTTGGGCAATCGTCCACCTCCACCCAGCCTGAGCTTGGGCGTGGAAGATGCTATGGACGTAGGGGTGGTCGTGTTCCGCCCATCGACCTCAACCAGGGTGGGAACGACCATGAGCAGACCCCGCCAGCTGGAGGTGCCGCTGGAGGAGGTGATGCCAATGGCAATGGGCCTCCACCTCAGCCAAACCCTCCACCATAGCTGATCCTGCCACCACCACCGCTAAACCTAGCGGAAGTGATGGCACAACAGACACAGCTGCTTGCCGCATTGGTCAATGGAGCCAATCACCGCTTTGGAGGAAACCCGAATGACTTCCAGAGGAAACTTGAGGGTTTTCTGAAGCTCAGGACACCCACTTTTGATGGCACCTACAAGGAACCGCTGGAAGCAGATGATTGGCTTCATGAGATTGAGAAGAAGCTAGAGCTTACCACTTGTACCCCTAAGGAGCGAGTCGGAATCGTTGCTCACCATCTCACTAGAGCTGCACGCTCCTAGTGGGCCAGCTACCGCCAAGCTCATGAGGACCCCGACCACATCTCCTGGGATGAGTTCGTTGATGAGTTCATCGAGTACCATGTTCCTGAGGGAGTCACAGAGCAAAAGGAGGAGGAATTCTATAGCCTCACTTAGAAGGAAAGTGACATCTACGAATACACCAACACTTTCACCAGTTTGCTGCGCTATGCACCTCTGCATGTTGCGGCTTCAAAAAAGGAGAAGATCACTCAGTATAGAAAAGGTCTGAACCCCAAGATCAAGGTGGCCCTAGGAGGCACCAAGAGTCACACCCTTTGTGACATGATCGATCGCTGCATACAGATCGAGAAAGACCAGAAGGAGGTAGGAGAAATGTCCAGAAGGGAGAAGAAGAAGTCTGAGGGCTTCTACTGTGACCCTGAGCGCAAGAGGTTCCATCGAGACAGGTCGTCTAGCCGCCCTCACTACGACAAGGACTCTACTTATGGCTCAGGTAAGAGTGGTGGTGCCTACTCTGCTGCCACTCCCGCTCTTCCCGTGACCATCGCTCCCGTGACCGTCACTCTCGTGACCACTGCTCTTGTGACCGCTCTGGGAAGGATCACTACCCCCGTGAGCACTCTTCACAGCCACATCACAGGTCCGATAACTCTACACCTGCTCGTGCTGCGCCAAACTTAGGCAACTGGAAGGCCGCTGCGCCAACCCCCATAGGCAGTGTGCCGTTCACTTGCTTTGGTTGTGGCAAACCTAGACACAAGGTGTTTGACTGTCCTGAGAAGATGCCTGCACCGGCTGCACCCAAGTCTCAGTACCATGGATCTGCAAGCCGTCGCCTCACGCACATGAATGTAAAAGAAGCTCAAGCTGCCCCAGATGTTGTGTACAGTATGTTTTTAGTTAATGGCATTAAAGCATCCATTCTGTTTGATTCTGGAGCTACATGTTCAACATCTCATCCAAGTTTGCACGAGAGAACAAAATACCTACCACTCCATGTTTGGAGCCTATAGTCACCAGTTCTCCTCTTGGTGAGATGAGAAGCACCCATATCTGTAAGGAAGTGAAGCTTTCTATCGAGGGTCTAACCTTCCGAGCTAACCTTACCCTTCTACCTTCAAATGGCTTGGATGTTATCCTAGGCATGGATTGGCTTACCAAGCATAAGGGTTTGATCTCTTGTTCACCTAGATATGTTCAGATAACTCACCCTTCCAGCCAAACAGTCAGATGTGCACCTCAGAAGGATAAATCAGTATCTGTTCTATGTGCCCTGAATGCACTCAAGTCTCAGGTAGAATCTATGAAAAAGGAGAAGACTCTCGCTGATGTCCCTGTTGTCAGAGAATAAGAGAATGTGTTTCCAGAAGAGTTGCCAGGCATGCCACCTGATCGTGATGTTAAGTTCATAATTGACCTCGTGCCAGGAACCGGTCCCATTTCTAAGTGACCGTACCGCATGTCAGTTGATGAACTAGAAGATCTCAAGAAACAGCTGAAAGAGCTTTTCGATAAGGGCTTTATTAGGCCTAGTGCTTCGCCCAGGGGATCACCTGTTCTGTTTGTGAAAAATAAGGATGGCTCAATGAGGATGTGTATTGACTACCGCAATCTCAACGATGTTACCATCAAGAACAAGTATCCTCTACCAAGGATCGATGACTTGCTTGATCAGCTTCATGGTGCTAAGTACTTCTTGAAGATTGATCTCAGATCTAGATATCATCAAATGAAGATTCGTGAGGAAGACATTCCCAAGACAGCTTTTTGTCACTTGCTATGGGCAGTATGAGTTTACCGTTGTATCCTTCGATCTCACGAATGCCCCTGCCTACTTCATGAACATGATGAACAAGGTGTTTATGGATGACCTTGATCGGTTTGTGGTAGTCTTCATTGATGACATTCTGGTTTATTCATCCACTGCCGAAGAGCATGAAGCACACCTCAGAGTAGTGCTCGAGAAGCTATCTCAACACCAGCTCTATGCCAAGTTCAGCAAATGTGAGTTCTGGCTTGAAGAAGTTGCTTTCCTTGGTCATGTACTCTCAGCAGATAGAGTTGCTATGGATCCTGCAAAGATAGAGGCCGTGAAAGAATGGGAGCAACCTCGCAATGTGTCCGAGATTAGGAGTTTCTTGGGATTGGTGGGTTACTATCGCTGATTCATTGAGAACTTTCGAAGATAGCTCGACTTATGACAAATCTCTTGAAGAAGACCAACGAGTTTGAATGGACACCAGGGTGTAAACAAAGTTTCCAAACCCTGAAGGAGAAGCTCACTACCACGCCTGTCCTAGCCTTACCTGATATCACTAGCAACTTTGTCGTCTATTGTGATGCCTCTCGCCAAGGACTAGGTTGTGTGTTGATGCAAAATGGGAAAGTAATTTCTTATGCTTCCCGATAGCTGAATGAGCACAAGCAATGATACCCCACTCATGATCTCGAGTTAGCAGCTGTTGTGCATGCTCTGAAGATTTGGAGGCATTATCTCATTGGCAATAAGTGTGATATATACACCAATCACAAGAGCTTGAAGTACTTCTTTACTCAGGAAGATCTGAACATGAGACAGCGCAGATGGCTAGAGCTAATCAAAGACTACGACATGGAGATTCACTGTCATCCAGGAAAAGCGAATGTAGTCGCAGATGCTCTTAGTCGCAAGACCTATTGTCATGCTCTGTTTATCTCAACCCTGCCACCTAAATTGCAGAAAGAGATTGAAGATCTCCAGCTCGAGATAGTACCTCATGGTCTATTGCACGAACTTCGCATCGAGTATAATCTCACCGAGCGAATTCATGAAGCTTAGAAAAGTTGTGAGGAAATGGATTACATTCAAGGGTTGATGAAGCTAGGCTACAACCCAGAATTTAGAGAAGATGAGCAGGGAACCATCTGGTTCAAGGACAGAATCTGTGTGCCCAGTAATCCTGCTTTGCGTAAGGAAATTCTGTCAGAAGCACATGACTCTAAGTATTGCATCCATCCTAGTGGTGCAAAAATGTATCACGATGTGAAGAAGCACTTCTGGTGGAAAGGCATGAAGTCAGTCATTGCTAGATATGTGGCCGAATGTGACATCTGTAACAGAGTCAAGGCCGAACATAGAAGACCCGCTGGATTACTTAAACCACTCGATGTTCCTGAATGGAAGTGGGAGACCATATCCATGGACTTTATCGTGGGATTGCCTCGAACCCCGCAAGGTCACAACTCTATCTGGGTAATAGTTGATCGTCTGACGAAGGTAGCACACTTTATACCAGTCAAGACTTTGATAAGTGCCGAACAATTGGTAGACTTGTACATCAAGGAGATTTTAAGGCTCCATGGAGCTAATAAGAGTATTGTGTCAGATCGTGGACCCTAATTCATGTCCCGATTTTGGCCAGCTCTTCACGAGTCCATTGGGACTAACCTTGACTACAGCACTGCTTACCACCCTCAAACTGATGGTCAGATAGAGAGGTTGAATCAGATTCTTGAGGATATGCTCCGTGCTAGTGTTCTCAAATATGGAACAAATTGGGAGAAGTGTTTGTCGTTTGCTGAGTTCTCTTACAACAATAGCTACCAGGCAAGTATCAAAATATCACCCTTCCAGGCTCTCTATTGCAAACCATGCAGAACCCCGTTGATGTGGGACCACCCAGGTGAGAGGGCAGTCTTTGGCCCCACCAAGATTAAGGAAGCCAAAGAAGGAGTAGCTCAAGTTAGAGAGAACTTGAGGATCGCTCAAAGCCGACAGAAGAGCTACGCAGATAAAAGACACCGAGACCTTGAATTCAAGGTTGGGGACTTTGTCTATCTCAAAGTGTCTCCACTTCATGGTACTGTCAGATTCCACGCGAAAGGGAAACTAGCATTACCGCATCCGATAGAGAGTTGGAAAGCTGGCATACAGCTTGAACTACCTCCCGAGTTAACAGGAGTGCACCCTGTGTTCCATGTATCACAGTTACGCAAGTGTTTAAGGGTACCAGAAGAAGAAGCAGTTACCACTGATGTGCTTGATATCCAAGATACTCTAGAGTACAAAGAGCACCCCATCAAGATTTTGGGTTATGACACCAAAGAGACCCGAAGCAAGTCTATCCCTATGTGCAAGGTTCAATGGAGCAATCACACTGAACGTGAAGCAACGTGGGAAGATGAGAATTAGCTGCTGCTATAGTATCCTTACCTCTTTGAAGGGTATGTCACCTCTTAAATCTCAAGGTCGAGATTCCAATGAGGGGGGAGGACTGTAACAACCCGAAAATCCGAGCTACAAATTTTTTTTGATAAAACCCTGAGTGATGAGTGCAACATGCCATCATATACCCCTAATCATGTCTTAAACCTAAGGCTCCGTTTGTTTCAGCTCCAGCTCACTCTGATTCTACTGATTATTCACTATTCCTCTCTCACTATTCATCACCTGATTCAACTGATTCATCTGATTCTGAAGCTGAAACAAACGCACCCTAAGCATGACATGCATTAGCATCATAACATAATCAATGTCTAATGTCATGATCAATGTTTCACATGTTATATTTCAATGTTTCAATAGCTTTACTTCAATGTTTCATTAGCTTTCATGTCATGTTGCATTAACACATGTGATTTGGTTTTATTTAATTTATGTAATGAATAATAAAAATGACAACATAATATTTATTTTCACAAATGAATATTAAGGGAATAACACCCTAACAATACTAGGGCTTTGTATGCTCACTACTTTGTTAGTCAAAGTTAGCACATCACATATATATATGTATATATGTATATATATAAAAGTATTTGAAAATGAAAAAGGAAAAGAAATAAGAAAAGAAAAGGAAAGAGGCTTCTGGCCCGCAGCTGCTTACCAGCCCAGCAAGCCGGCCCATCCGCTCTCTCTCCCTTTCCCCTTTTCTTCCTTTTCTGGCCCACAAGCAAGCCGACCGACCGGCCTCACCATGCCCCGGCCCGGCCTGCCTTTCCTCCCGCGCTCGTCGCGCCGGCCCAGCAAGCAGCCCAGCAAGGAGTTTCCCGCGTCCGTGCGCCGAAGCGACGGGTCACCACCGCTGACGAGCGGACCCCGCCTGTCATACCTTTCCACATCTCCCCGTCGGCCGCTCGCGCTGACGTCGCGTGTGTCAGGCGCTGTTCCCCCACGTCGCCCCAAAGCAAGCTCCCTCGGTCGGATCCGCACCTCCGCCGCATCGACGCGCCCGACCGCCCGACACAAAGAAGCCCGCGGCCACGAGGATCTCTTCCTCCCGTGCACGCGCACATGCACTGCCGCCGTGGTGGAGCGATGCCGCTGTAAAGCTTAGGCTCGCCTGGCACCATCTAGCCCCCTCTCGCTGTCCCATGGACCCAACTGAGCTCCCCACCAGTGACCTGGAACCCCTCCTGGCCACGTGATCAAGCCCCTCGCCCGATCACCGTCCGCCGGCCACCTACCTCCGCCTTTCCCCTATATAAGCAGCACCCCGACGCCCTAGGGCTTCCCAGCCGCCGCCACCACTCTGGTGGAGCTTAATTTCATCTCTAGCCGCTCAATTTGGGGAGCAAGGCGGAAAGGAGGAGAAGGGGGCGGGGAAGAAGAAGGTCACCGTCGCTGGAGTTGGAGAAGAAGGAAGAGCGCCGCCATGGAACTACTGCTGCGGAGCCATCGGGGACGAGGAGCCGAAGTGAAACCGCGAGCAGGAGCTATTGGACGTGTACCGCGCCTCTATCCTCGTCAACCATCGGTGAGCTCCGCCGCCATCGCTGCTCTCCCAAACCTCCGCCTTGCTGCCGGTCATGGCGCCTGCACCGAGCGCGTAGGCCGAGGCCTCTATCGGCCATCTTGAACACCAGCACGCACACACGCACGGTCTAGCCAAGCCCTTGGACCACGGCATCGGGAGGATGCCGGATCGGATGCCGCCCTGCCCGCCGCTGCGGCGAAGCCACCCTGCCGCCTCTCCATGGAGCTTTGCCCTCCTTTGACCTCGGATCCACACTCTCCTTGATGAGACGGACCCCGTGCGCACCATAGCTCCGCGTTTGCCTTGCCAGAGCACCGTCCCTGAGCCACCTTGCCGTTATTGTGCCGCAGCCGTGCCGCTCTAGAGTGTCGCCATTCACCGCCATTTCTCGTCGCCACCGACCACTGCGAAGATCAAGAAGGCGCCGAGGAGCTTCGTCAGGACGAGCTGCATCGACACGATAAGAAGATGGAAACCGTAGACCCTTCCTGGCTGCCGTTGTCGTGCATCGAGGTCTTGCCGGAGCTCCGCCGTGGAAGTTGCTGCCCGCGCGGACTCCGCCGTGGATTTTGGTCATCGCCGGTGCCTCGGAAAGCTGCTACGTGAACTCAATCACGCTCCCGTGCGCCGAATTGGACCTGAAGTGAGTTGAAGCATGGTTTTCACTGAGCGCACCGCGCCACCGAGCCGCTGTCCGCCGCCTTGAAGCCCACCATCATGTTCGCCATGAAGTCCCGAAGCCGATGGGCAGGTTGATGAGACCGAAGAACTGCCGTGGCGCTAGGAATCAAGGATTCCTCGCCGCCGGTGAGCCCGCGCCATCGGGCGGGAGAAGGCAGAGGAAGGGGATGAGTTGGAGGAACAGCTGGTGGACGCGGAGTTCATGGACCTGAGTCACTGCGTGTGGGACTAAGCTGAGTCGGTGCACCGATGGACCAAGACGTGGGCCGTGTAGACCCAAGGACTCATCCGTGCACCCGGCGTACGTGGACTTGAGCCACTAATAGTGGACCCCAGTGAATGCGGTGCACCGTGGACTGACAGCCGTGGACCGAGCCCGTTGTGGATTCAGCGTGACGACGTGGCAGCTCCAGGGCGTGCCACGTGGCAGGCCTGGCTCGGCCCATATCCAGCCCACTCAGCCCAATAACGGCCCATTAACGACTCGTTAACGGCCCAGTGGGGCCCACCAGACCATTGACCGTTGACTGCTGACGTCAGCAGTGACGTCACCCCGGACCCACCTGTCAGGCTTCTGTTGACCCGGTCAATGTTGACGTCAGTATGACATCAGCATGATGTCATCCGCCTCGTCAGCCGCTGTGTTGACCCTGTTGACCCGCGCAATCCCAGGCTGCCATGTGTCAGCACCAGATAAAACAGCCCTTTTTCTTTTTCAAAAAATGGTTAAATCTTTGAAAATTCATAACTAATTCATACGAGCTCAGAAAATTATGATCCACATATCTAAGTTTTTTATAAATCGAGCCCTATCCATATAAGCTATGCTTGAGTGCATTTGGATCTTCTATTTTGCATTTGTTCTTTGTGCTAATTTATAGGAGTCGCTTCCGCGACCATTAATTCTCGTTATAGGCTCGAGCGAGGACAAGTCTGACGACAGTGACTACCAGAAGAAGTCCGACAGCTACGTCAGTGAAGGTGCCACAGGTCACCCAACCTCATAGATCCCATTACGCATGGCAAATGTAGTATGGCTAGTGCTTTAAAAATTCCTGTTGCTATAATGAATTGCCTGTGTTAGGATTGCATGGTAGATTTTTACTTGATGAGCCCTACCTTGTTGTAACCTTTCATCTGCTTACCCGCTGTTATGTTAGCCACTTGCTTATCTGCTATATTTTATATATATATACTTCACTCGCTTATATTTTAATGCGATGTGATGAAACCTGGGAAGGCCTGGAGGGTGCCAGGCTGGTGATGTGCGAGTTGATGGATCAGATGGGCATGTGAGCTGATGATGCTATATCTGGGTATGGGGTGAAGCTTATGGCAGGGAGTAGGGTGAGGGTTGAGTCGATCGAGCCGGGATCTACGACGAGCTCTTGGAGAAAGTCTTGTCAGGAAATGGATCTGGACATTCCCACGAGAGGAGCCTGTGACGGGCTAACTGAGATGTGATGGTGGTCTTTGGGTGTGATCCTCTGAGAGGTGGAGCCCGAGATGAAGGTGTCGTGGTAGCACGTTAAAGATAAACCCTGATGAAGATATCCCGGTTTGGTCACACCTAGGAACTGCTGCGCTAGTATCCGGACCTTAGGAATCTCTTACTTTCCACTCGCTCTCCATGGGGGGAGACGGCCGAACCGCTGGATAGATCGATGCCACTACTGCTAGGCGAGTAGTGATAGGAAGGTATATGCATGGGATGGAGCTAACACCCTACCGAGACGATTATGGCACCCCCTTCGAGAGTGGGTACATGGCATGGCATCCTCTACGGGAGCGGATACATCCTCTCTTCATAGTTTCAGCGATCCAGAGCTGGATGGTAGAGTGGCATCGTTCTATGGCAGTAGGCGCCCGGAATCTGCCTAGGTGATTGCAAGCACCGATGATGGTTATCTAGTGGATTAGTGAAACATTTGCAGAGTGTATGGTTGATCGATCGATACATATGCCAATTCTTTGGCTATTGACCTTTCCTGTGTTCCGCATGCACCGGACTATTGAGTGGAGTGTTTTACCTTCCCCCTGAGTATGTTTTTCGGCCGTGAGTCAGGTTGAGAGCTGCGGGCCGCTGAGGCAAGCCGAGAGGGATTCGACTTGTTGGCTTGAGTCTGAGATGGTGTTGGAGGAGTTGGGATGGTTCTACAGATATGGATGGTGATGGATGGTGGGGATGGAAATATGTTTAAAACTTGAATTTATTAAATTGTTATTTATATACCTGAATAATGCATAGGAAACCCCAGCCTTATAGGTTCCTTTTGATATATCCATTTTGCATCTAACTTCCACAAAGCAATGCATAGGATGGGAGTGTGGCCAGTATAAATCGTACTGAAAATTTAGTTTCAGGTTCAATGAGTGAGTACTCATCTAGGGAGTACAGCGATTGAGGGTTTCGTGCCTACGCTCAAGTTGGATCGAAGATGATAGCTTTCGCACCTCAAGCTTTTATTGTTATGCTGCATGAACTCTGATTCCGTCAAATGGCGATGTAATAAGTTTTTATAAACCTCTCTATTGTACTCTTTTGTTCGATGTATGGATTATGGTATTCAACTGTTATTGGGTAATGTGATTTAAATGGTCATATTACATTTCGGCTCTGTGAATTTTCCTTCACGAAAATCGAGGTTGTTTCAGTTATGGTACTGCATGTGCACTATCTCATTTCTCCGCTCAAAAGATAATTTGATTAGAGAACATTCCAATGTCCTAAACTTATCCGGTACCACCTTAGTTACAGCAAACTCCACAAAATCTTCCTTTGAAGACATGAAACGATCCATAGCATCATCTAATTTGCCAGAGGCCAAATACTCATCAAACTCTTCATGCAAGCTCGTTTGTTGTTTTGCGATACAGTATTTGGCCTCTTTAAGTTGAGTCTCAATAATTTCTCGAGCATAAGGTTGTAGATGAAGCGGAAAATCTGTAACAGCCGGCACTAACGGCTTTAGACATTCAGTTGTCATTAATGCATCAACTACAGCTGAAAGTGTGTCCATCTGGGCCTCACGAATCATGGGATGAAACCTAGGTTCCCAGAAAAATAATACAGAACCAAGGAGAAGATCAACTGATGGTGCCACATATTTATAAAATTCAGCTGGTATCTCAGAAGTCTGTGTGACACGACAAATAACATCATAGGGACGATCACAGCCCTTAATGTAAGGTTTAAGTTTGATTAGCTGATGAACAAGATCGCAGATTGTTCTGTTGCGTACCACAGTAGCCATTGAATAGAATTTTCGTTGTTGTATAGATGAGATGGTTTGCATATGACGGTGCTCACAACTATCGATGACATATTTAGCTCTGAATTCTGGCCTCAACTTCTGAAGGAGACATGCTTTGTCCAGATAAATATCCACTGCAAACTCAGAATTCGCATCCACCTCTAACAATATGTCAATATATACAGAGATATCTCTGACATTCATTTTCGAGCTCCCATTTCCACGGGTTTGCTAAGGAAACCTCCTTATTAGCAGCAGCAGAGCATGCCTTTGCTCGGAAGTCCTCCTTTTGACGCTCCAACCACACTTCAAAACTATTTTCAAAATCATCGACATTTTTGTCTCCCCCAATCAAAGCCTCAGTCTGCATATGACCACAATTTAACATGTAGTCATAGATTTCATGACAAAGGACAGCAAGGTCTTTGGTAGCATTATTACTACCGCATGAAGTGAGTTCAGATTTTAATCTTTGAATTGAACATGACAGCTCATTATCTAGACGTTGGATTAGACAGGGGAGTAGATTGTCCAGAATAAATATCTTTAGCCTTGCATCATTGCTGACAACTGCAAGGTAAACAAGAGCACGGCAAAATGGAACAGCTTTCGCTGTTGATATATCATCCACAAAGTACCCAGATAGGCTAATTCTCAAATCACCAAAGCAATCATTATGTACAAGGTACCTTAAGAGAGACATGGCCTCTTTATCCTCCAGCACTCTACTTTGTTCTGTAAATGCGATAACTTCAAGCAAACCTGAAACTTCACGAGTGATCTCAAGCAGTGTGTCCATTTCCAATGTCTTGTTCCTTCCTGCCTCCACTGACAGTTTACCAAAATAGTAACATCCCCCAGCACATCCATGATAAAGAAGCTTAGACCATGCAAGCTGAAGAATAACCTCACAGTGTATTTGATAGGGTTTCTCCTTCTTCCCTTGATCTCCCGTAGGCTGTACGGGTGAGAAATTGGTGGACGAACACGAGATCGGCGCTGGGGTGCCGTGGTGTGCTGCTGCGCTACAGTACCGCGGTACTACAGTACCGTGGGTACTGTTCATGAGGCTAGGGCAAGTGGCGGCTAGGGTTTGGGGGACTTCCCGATCTCCCAGCTCCCTAAAGGAAGCTGGAAACAATATATGTTTCTGCTTATTCTGAATCAATAGTTCTTACAAATATATATAGCATCCTCTCATCTCAAATATCTAAATAACTCCCTGAAATAATAATAATACTAATAATAATATAGATGAAGATAATTGGGCCTCAAGCCCAAGTCGCCTGGTGGCTGTGGCGCCTAGCCACTTGGCGCCGTCCTCCTCGTATATGTGATGCCGGTCATAACATCTCTCCCTCCCTCGACAAACAGCTCGTCCTCGAGCTGGACATCGGGGTAGAGAGTGGTGAAGTCGTCGCGGAGCTCCCAAGTCGCGTCGCCGTCCGGAAGGCCTTGCCACTTGACAAGGAGGCGCCACACGCCCCTGCGGAGCTGGGCGCGCAGCACGCGCTCGGGGGCAGGCAGCAGGCGCCCATCCTGCACTGGAGGTAGCACGGCCGGAGATGTCGGAGGCGTGCCAACGAAGGTGTAGGGCTTTAGCAACCCCACGTGGAAGACGTCGTGAAGGCGCGCGTCCGCAGGAAGACGAAGACGATAAGCCACCGAGCCAATGCGCTCGATGACCTGAAATGGCCCGGCGTAGCGTGGGCGGAGCTTGCCCTTGGCGGGCGAGGCGAGCGCGTGGGTGGGTCGGTGAAGAAGGCGGAGCAGCACCCACGCGCCCACATCAAATTCCACCGCGCGGTGATGCTCGTCGTAGTGGCGTTTGGCGTACTGCTGCGCTTGAAGGAGGCGCTCGCGGACCTCCTCCAAGAAGGCGTCCCGGTCGCGGAGCATGGCATCAACCGCCTCCGTCTGGGCGTCGCCAGCGTGGTGTGGAAGTAGCGGCGGCGGAGGACGACCGTAGACGACCTCGAACGGCGTCGCCCGAAGCGCCGAGTGGAACGAGGTGTTGTAGCAGTACTCGGCCCAAGAGAGCCAGTCGACCCATGTGCGGGGCCGGTCGCCGGTCGCACAGCGCAAGTACATGGCGATGATCTTGTTCACCACCTCAGACTGGCCGTCCGTCTGAGGGTGAAACGCCGTGCTGAGCCGCTGCTGAACACCTGCACATCTAAAAAGATCACGCCACAGGTTGCTGGTGAAGACAGGGTCGCGGTCGCTGACGATGGAGCTGGGGAAACCGTGCAGGCGCACGATCTCGTCGAAGAACGCCCGGGCGACCGACGCGGCGGTGTAGGGGTGGCAGAGCGCGATGAAGTGGGCGTACTTCAAAAAACGGTCCACCACGGTCAAGATCACGGACTTGCCGTGCACCTTCGGCAGCCCTTCGATGAAGTCCATGGAGATGTCCGCCCACACCTGGGAGGGCACCTCCAAAGGCTGTAGGAGACCTGCAGGCTGTGTCGTCGGGGTCTTGTTCCGCTGGCACACGTCGCACGAGCGGACGAAGTCGTGCACCAGCTGCCGATCGCCAGGGATGTAGAAGTCCGCCCGGAGGCGCACCAGGGTCTTCTGAACGCCCTCGTGGCCTGAAGAGTGTGCCAGGCGCACAACCTGGTGGTGCAAGTCGTCGACGTCCGGAACGTAGAGGCGCTTGCCGTGGAGGAGGAAACCGTCGCTGGTCCCCCACGGCGCGCCCAAAGTCGCCTCCGACAGCTGCTGCAGAAGACCACCGGCGACCGGGTCGGCCGCGGTGGCGTGGCGAATGTCGGCGTAGAGGTCGAAGGCGGGCGCCGAGAGGGCGCAGAGGGCTGCGGCCTCCTCATCCCGGCGAGACAACGCGTCCGCCGCCGAGTTGAGCCGCCCGGGGCGGTACTCGACGGTGAAGTCAAACCCGAACAGCTTGCTGAGCCACTGGTGCTGGGGCACGGTGGACAGCCGCTGGTCCAGGAGAAACTTCAAGCTGTAGTGGTCGGTGCGGACGAGGAAGCGGCGCCCCCATAGGTACGGGCGCCAGTGTCGGACTACCTGCACCAACCCGATGAGCTCGCGCTCGTAGGCCGCAAGCTTGACGTGGCGGGCGGCGAACGGGCAGCTGAAGAAGGCCAGGGGTCCCTCCCGCTGGTGTAGCACGGCGCCAAACCCCGTGCCCGAGGCGTCGCAGTCCACCATGAACTGGCGGTCGAAGTCCGGCATCTGAAGCACCGGCGCCGAGGAGAGCGCCCCTTTGAGGGCGGCGAAGGCCTCGTCTGCCTCCGCAGTCCAGGCGAACGCCTCCTTCCGTAGGAGGCGCGTGAGGGGCGCCGCGATGGAGCCGAAGTCACGGATGAACTTCCTGTAGTAGCCGGCGAGCCCCAGGAAACCGCGCACCCCGCGGGGAGAGCGCGGCGTCGGCCATGCCTCGACGGCCGCCACCTTGTCGCCATCCATGGCGACACCGTCCGCGGAGATGACGTGGCCTAGGTAAGTGACGGAGCGCTCCCGAAAGGAGCACTTGGACCTCTTCAGGAAGAGGCCGTGGGCGCGCAGAGCGGTGAAGACGAGGCCGACGTGCTGCAAGTGCTCGGACCAGGATGTGCTGTAGATCAAAATGTCGTCGAAGAAGACCAGCACAAACCTGCGGAGGAAGGGGCGGAGCACGTCGTTCATCAGCACCTGGAACGTGGCCGGGGCGTTGGACAACCCAAACGGCATCACCAGGAACTCGAAGTGGCCGTGGTGGGTGCGGAACGCCGTCTTCTCGATGTCCGCCGGGTGCATGCGCACCTGGTGGTACCCGGAGCAGAGGTCGAGCTTGGTGAAGAACTTGGCGCCATGGAGCTCGTCGAGAAGCTCGTCGACCACCGGGATCGGGAACTTGTCCTTGGACGTGCGGTCGTTGAGGGCGCGGTAGTCGATGCAGAAGCGCCACGACGCGTCCGCTTTCTTGACGAGGAGCACGGGCGCCGAGAACGGCGACGTGCTGGGGCGGATGATGCCCTGCTCCAGCATGGCGGCGCACTGCCGCTCGAGCTCGTCCTTCTGCAATTGGGGGTAGCGGTACGGCCGCACCGCCACCGGCGCCGTCCCAAGCAGCAGGTGGATGCGGTGGTCGTAGGGACGGGCCGGCGGGAGGCCGCGCGGTGTGTCGAAGACGTCGGCGTGCTGAAGTAGAAGCTCGTCCAGCAGCGGGTGCTGCGGGTCCGTGGCGACCACCGCCAGCGACCGCTGCTGGGAGGGCGCGCCAGGGGCAGCGACGCACTGCCAGGTGACGCGACGGCCGTCTCGCAGGAAGGAGACGGTGAGCCGCTCGAAGTCCCACGTCAGGGGCCCCAGCGGCCCCAGGAAGTCGACACCGAGGATGAAGTCGAAGCAGCCCAGGGTGAGGCCGACGCAGGAGACGGCGAAGGGCGCCCCGTGTATGTCAACCGGGACGTCGCGGGCGATCCCCTCGCACGGTAGGCACTCGCCGCTGGCCACCGTGACGCGCAGCTGGGCGCCTCCCTGCGGAGCGAGGCCAAGAAGCCTCATGGCCGCGCCCTGCAGGAAGGTTTGAGTGGAGCCCGTGTCAAGGAGGGCGAGGAGACGCTCGCCCTTGATCGTCACCGGCAGCAGCATCGTGTTGTAGGTCCTGATTCCTGCAAGAGCGTGCATAGAGACCACAAGAGCGTGAGTATGGGCCGCATCAGCGGCCGCGGTCTCGTCGGCCGTAGGCTCCTCCACGGGCGTGGTGTCATCGACGAGGAAGTCGTCCGCCTCCAGGAAGAAGAGGCAGGGGCACACGTGACCCCGCACATATGGCTCGTCGCAGTTGTAGCAGAGTCCCTGGCGACGGCGTTCCTGCATCTCGGCAGGCGACAGGCGACGGAAGGTGCGGGGCGCGCCTGCTGCAGTGGTCGTGGCCGCCCCTCCCGTCGGCGACGGGGCCTGCTGGGCAGGTGTCCCGGTGGGCGTGGCGCTGGCCAGCGGTGGGCGCTGCGGCATGCCGAGTCGCTGGGGCGGCCTGCTGCTCCGTGGAGGTGGCGGCGGTGGTGACGCCGTCGCCGCAGCCCGCGTCTCGAAGGCGCGCGCCAGGAACATCGCGGTCTGCAAATCCGGCGGTGCGCGCATGGCGACGTCGACGCGGATGTTGTCGGGTAGGCCACCGACGAACAGCTCAGCCTTCTGGCGCCTGGAGATGTCCTTGGAGTGCGCCAAGATGGTCTGGTAACGCTCGGAGAACTCCTGGACCGAGGACTGGAACGGTAGGCGGCCTAGCGTCGAGATGCCGGAGCCGAACATGGCGTCGGGAGGACCGAAACGAAGGCGGCAGAGTGTCTTGAAGCGGTCCCAGGAAGGCATGCCCTCGTCCTGCTCGAGGGCGTAGTACCACGTCTGCGCGGCGCCGGTGAGGTGGTAGGACGCCATCCACGTACGTTGGGACAGCGGCGTGCGCTGCCCCCATAAGAATTGCTCACAGTGTGTGAGCCAGCTGAGCGGGTCGACGGAGCCATCGTAGGTGGTGAAGTCGAGCTTGTGGGTTTTAGGTTCCCACGCGCCCGGCTCCGCCAACGGCCGGCGATCGCCCCCGCCCGGGGCGCTCGCACTCGACGCCGTCGCCATGGCGGTGTCCGGCCACAGGCTGACCCCCGGGAACAGGGGCCCGTCCACGCCGCCGTAGAGGATGCCGCTGGTGAGCGTGCCTCCGTGGCCCGAGCCTGAGGCTAGGGTGGTCGTCCGCGCCGGAGTGGTGGTGTAAACCGGCGGCGCCACCTGCTGCTCGAACGGGAAGCTCGGGATCGGAGACGGCGAGTGCGGGAAGGCGATGGACTGGATGGGCACCCCCGTCGATGGTGGGGTGGGGTGCGGCCGGGATGCTGCAGCAGCCGCCGCCGCCGCGGCCGCGGCCGCCTGCGCGTCGACCTGCGGGGCGGGGAGGGCCGCCTGCGTGGTGGCTGGGGGCGGCGCGTTGGGCCCGGTGAGGAACGCATGGATTCCCTTGACCGCGCGCCCTAACTCGAGCACCGCCACCGTGAGATCGGCGGGGCTGAGGACGAGGGTGGCCGACGACGAGGGCGACTCGCCCTGCGCGCCGAAACCGAGGGCGCCGAAGGCCGCCTCGGCGGTCACCACCGAGAGGTCGGCGGCGGGGGGCGGCGCAGTTGTGGAGGGCACGGTGGTGGAGGGGACGCCGGTGGAGGGCACCGGAGGATCAGCCATCGAACCAGAGAAGCTGGATACCAAGTTGATAGGGTTTCTCCTTCTTCCCTTGATCTCCCGTAGGCTGTACGGGTGAGAGATTGGTGGACGAACACGAGATCGACGCTGGGGTGCCGTGGTGTGCTGCTGCGCTACAGTACCGCGGCGCTACAGTACCGCGGTTACTGTTCACGAGGCTAGGGCAAGTGGCGGCTAGGGTTTGGGGGACTTCCCGATCTCCCAGCTCCCTAAAGGAAGCTGGAAACAATATATGTTTCTGCTTATTCTGAATCAATAGTTCTTACAAATATATATAGCA
This sequence comes from Bothriochloa decipiens, assembly GCA_023333625.1. NCBI lineage: Eukaryota > Viridiplantae > Streptophyta > Magnoliopsida > Poales > Poaceae > Bothriochloa > Bothriochloa decipiens. Next base: position 19,007,190 of record CM041645.1, read on the forward strand.
TCCTCTCATCTCAAATATCTAAATAACTCCCTGAAATAATAATAATACTAATAATAATATAGATGAAGATAATTGGGCCTCAAGCCCAAGTCGCCCGGTGGCTGTGGCGCCTAGCCACTTGGCGCCGTCCTCCTCGTATATGTGATGCCGGTCATAACAGTATTAGTAACTGTTGTAAAAAGTTGCCCACCCATTCCTTCCATAACTTACGGGGACAACTCTTGACCAAAGGAATAACTGTAAGTTTGATAAGTTTACTTAAATGTCTAAATTCCAGTGACGCTAAATATTTTGATAAAGTAGCAAAAACAGAACTAGTTAATAACCAAGAAAATGCACCCTCAATAGATGCACATAGTCCGATCACATTGAACCCACTCTCTCTTATTCCCTCTATCAATTGTCTTGTATCCTTTTCTTGGGAACCTTCCCCGTTGTCAATCCGAAGTAATTTATCTGTATGTTCAAACTGAGAGCAAGGGTCCAGACACTTGCCCCTTTTAAGAATTTCAGACAAACTATAAGCATGAGGTGGATGCCACAGCCCATGTATGCATTGAAGCAGCTCTAAGATCAGGGGAAGGCTCAGCTGTCCAATGGTTACTATGTAAGGTTCGCATGATCTTGAAGCAGTAAACCTATCAGTGCAGACCCTTCTGAGCTGAGTCTCACAGAATCTGACCACATAGTATATCATCTTCAAAAACTGGCCATCAGAAAACAGGCGATTCAGCCCTGACCCATGATGCAGATAGTTACATTTCCAATCCAGTAAGGTCCAAATTTTGTTCAGAAGGCTAAGCAAGCAAGGAATCAATTCCATATTTTGATGTATCCCTGAATAGGATATTAAAGTAAGAAATGCTTGACATATAACATTATGTTCCATAAGGAGTAGAGCCCCCTTCTCTCGATGGCTAGACATAATTTCTACATTAACCAGCATCGCAGATTTAGCAACCTCCTCATATTCTTTGCAGGCACTAATAACATCAACAATGCCGTCTGGATGATCCATCAATGGAACATAATCATAGTCCTCAAATACACTGCTACATGATGCTTTATTCCAGAAGCCACAGCTTCTATACCTACTTCGATCTGAATTGCTAGTGATGTTTGAAAACGGGCTGAGATTACCTTTACCTGCTGTAACATGATCTCCAATTACAGTGTCTGTTTCCATTGCAGATAGACTGCTCAAGTTGATATTTACAGCCAGCACAACAAGTAAGCACCGTTTATGCTTGTTATTTTCCTTAGGATTAGCTGTGCTGCCCACTGGATCACCTGTGATAGTTGTAGCATCCTTTAAAACCAAATCATCAAGGGAACCAGCAAGAGCTTTTCTTAAACCAGCAAATTGTGTGCTGCTGAGCTCTTTCTTCCTGAAATATATCAAATGCTGAAGCATCCTTACGCCAAGGCATTGGACCTCCACCGGCAACCCCTCCTTCAGCATCCGTAGTGACGCGCTCACCAACGCGTTCACATAATTTCCCTCCATGTGCGCAGGTTTTAGCCCCGTGTTGGGCGAACCAGGAACCGAGCATCCGAGATCCGGGGACACCGGCGCCGGCGCCACAACAGCGGCGGAGCAGGCAGCGTCCATGGCTAGGGCTCGGCGCGGCGGCGTGAGAGCAGGGGGACCGAGAGCCGACAGAAGCAGCGGAGTCGAAGGAGAACGGAATCGGAGTGCCCGCCTGCGGCCGGGCGGCGGATGGGAAGCAGGGCGCCGCCGCGTTGGGCGAGCGGACAGGACGGTGGAAGGCGGCGCGAGCCGAGGCGGCGGCGTGGAGCACGAACAAACGGCCTGCCACGAAGTGGCCCTTGAGACTTTAGTAGTCAATCAAATATGCCGTGTCCGGTGTCCCCGCCTTGCAAGCATTGACTAGAGACTTCATAAACGAGCTATGGAGAGAGAATATTTTTTATAATACATATTGTATTATAACGTAAACATACAATACATACACAATAAAAAGCGTACGTAAAGAAATACAAAGGCAAGGCAGTTGTGCCAGCCAAACTACACAAAGGACCCTAATAAAAAAACAACATCGTCATTAGATCCTTCGCGAAATTGTTGTAGTTGTCGTCCTCGTTGCCGGCAAACACCAAAGAAGACGAGCGACACCGTGAGTTGGAGAAGCTCGTTGTGCAAATGCTTTTATGTGAGTCGCAACTGGAAAAGCCGTCAGCTGTCGTCCATCTACCGAGGTCACACCCCAAGCCCTTCAAATCCTGGATCTTGCTCTCCAACGACGACCAATGCAGCCGAGGGAAGAAACGAGCCATATCCAGCCGGTCACCATCCACAACACCCACAGCACACCCCACATCCTTAAAGAAGAAGGCCAAGAACAACATCACATGAAAACCGACAAAGCTCCAGAACAATCTCCTGAGCAAAAGCTCCTAAACTCGTCGATGGCGCCTAGAAAGACCAGCCGCAGAGGAGTGCCCCCCTCAGCAAACCCTAGCTCCACCGACAGAGCCGTTGGTGAGCAAACCTTAGACCTAGGAAGGCTACTTCCTAATCTATATACAGCCGCACGTACGATTCCCTGGCCCATCTCCCTCTACGACGCTGTGCCGAACGCCGGAGAGGAAAAGAGCCGGCAGAATCGTTGCCGGAGACGAAGATTGCCTTTTTCTGCCTCGGGCAACTATAGCAAGGGGAAAAGAGGCGAAGGCAAATGAAGTTCCCCCTTCCTAGCTATGGAGAGAGATTGAGAAGGAATAAAGGGAAGAAGTTGCTTCCCACCTCACTCCAAGCTATATATTACCAGCAAGAGATCAAGCTAAGCACGCAATAGCAGCCAAAGTCCCACAGGCTAGAGAAAAGCATAGCATCAAATGGCTGGTTTCATCTATGCTAAGCAGGAGATGTCCACTCCCACTGAAGCAGTGGCGTCAGGTAACTAAAAAGAAAAACATTTCGATATGTAAACTTGTGTTTCAAACTTTCATCTTGCAAGCATGGTGTTTAATTTGCAATAGAAATACAAGATCAAGCAACAATATATATAGATAGTTCCAAGAAAATATCATTTTTTTTCACCTGCTTGTTAGCTAGCTGTTAGTTTCTGCAGATCAAGAAAGGTCATCTCTAGATTAACTCATATAAGTGGCCTGTAATTAAACCCAGGTTTTTGCACGACCATGGCTAGTACCTGCGCTAGTACCTAGTAGGGGTCTTCCAGCAAAGGCTAGATATAAAAACGAGGAAAAGCCGGTGCATTTCATCCCTGGAATCTCTAGCCATCACGTTCCGGTTCAGGAGGAGCAGTGCATCCCCAACCCTACGTCGTCATCCTCCCCTCAGGCCTTGTTCGGTTCCACAGGAACCGTTCCAGCCCAGTAACCGATCTGGGCCAGGATCAAGTGAATCCATTTCTTCCACTCATTTCTGGCCTGATTCAGGAACCGTTCCGAAGGTCGGGAGGTCCGGAATGGATCCAGACCGCGGAGAGTGGGGGAGAAACCAAGCCTGGCCGTTTTCATTTCGAGTCGGACCATCTCTCTTCAATCTGCCTGGATTGGGCCGTTCCAGGCCTCAATCCGACGGAAACGAACAAGCCCTCAGTGGGATTCATCAGGGAGGCGTTGCAGCGCCAAAAGGCTGAGCTGAAGGAAAAAGCACGCGCCAGGTTGCTTCGCTTATACGGGGAAAATAGGAGAAAGAGATCGAAAGGATGTAGTTGAACTGGTCAAGGCAGCATGTATGCATACTGCATGCGTCTGCATACACGCGCACCTTGTCTGTCTATGTGCCAAGGCATCCGAACAGGATGGTCAAGTAGTTAGTAGAGCATCTTATTCTCCGGTAGCATATGCCCCCAACAGGTTCAACTTTTATTCAGTTTTGTATAAAATTCAATACAAACATTGAATTCGATCAAATAACAAACCAGCATTCATCCAATTCATAAGGCAACCATGCCTTAACAGCAACCATAAAAGTCCAACGCATCAAAGCAAATTAAAATGCTGAGGGTTCTTGTTGTTAAGGTTCATACTCTATAGTCTACGGTTGATATCATTCTTCTGTTTCCACACTTCCACATGGTCCACCATATATAAGTCAGATGCGGTTTCTCTATATGGTAACGATTAAGACTGGACGAAAAACCCGTAACTCGCTAGCTCGCTCGACTCGCTCGTTAATGACTCGGCTCGAGCTCGACTCGTTTTATAATGAGCCAGCTTGAGCTGGCTCGCGAGCCATAATGAGTCAAGATAAATAACAAATATTGTATGAATCACTAAAATCGATCAATGAATAATGCATGAATGATAACATACTTACATTTTTCATTATAAAATTCATATATATTTTATTAAATTCATTTTAAATATGCATGTAATCTATTTTTTTGCGAATTTACAATTAGAATTTCTAAATATATGCTTTTGTACTCTAGCTCGCGAGACGCAAACAAGCTAGCTCAAGCCACTGACGAGCCAAGCCGAGCTAGCTTTCTGGCTCATTTATGTAACGAGCTATAACGAGTCGAACCATAACGAGTCGAGCTATAACGAGCCGTGCCACTAACGAACCGAGCTAGCTCAATATCCAGCCCTAGATACAGAACCATTTATCAGAGCTCAGTAACTTGTACTTCTTCAATCTCAAATTAATTAGAACATGTTTTGACATTTTTAGATTCATAGTTTTTTCACTAAGCCTAAGCTTATATCAAAACATTAATTGGGTGGTCTAACTATAGAATAAGCACTTCACAAAGCGCTATGCTAAACATCTAATATTCTCTTGAACATTTCTGATGGCCAGAGCATTTTGGAATGAGCCTTAACTCATTAGCAACATTGGGCGGCTCCAACAATTCTCTAATGGCTAGTTTTTGAGGGTATATATAGCTTCTCTCGCAAAAGAGTTAAATGCTTAAACAACACTTAAACTTGTCGAGGGCTGTTGTTGGTATAAATTAAGTGCAACTAAAATATGAAGGATTCCGCAAGCGCATAGAAAATACCATTGTAGCATTTTACCGGGAGTATTCTAGGTATCGTTATTTATATTTTACCACAGGGAAGCATGTGTTAAAAAATCTGATAATTCAGCATCATGTATCTACTAACTTAGTAAACCAACTAGACTAAAGCAGGGGTAAATGATAAATGATAGGATATATGAATGGAAGCACACACATGAGAATTCTATGATAAATGAGTAGCTAGCTAAAGTGAGAGGACAATGGGAGAGATCAAGGTTCCTATATACTTCTCTAGTACTTGGGTTCTAAGGTAACAAGGGATAGATAGATATAGTAATCACACAATAGCACTTTGGGACACTAGAGCACTAGCCACGGAAAGGGATGAGAAGGGGGCTAGAAAGGTCCGGCTACGGTCCTACAACACCAACCCGAACGAGGTGGAATACGTTGGCCATCAGGACTGTCATGATTCTGGTGCTACCACAATAATCCACAGGATTGGGTGCAATCTCAGGTCACCTCTAGTCTAAACACCATGTCTATACTATCAATTACTACTCTAATTATCCGGGATAACTAGAGCACTTGATGTGAGCAGAGATCCCATGCTAAGGCATAATAACTATACTAAGCAATCGAATGAATGGCATAGAAGTACATAGAGAAGATAAATATATTAAAGCATAAGTCTTCCAAAGAGTAGATACAAAGACATACCAAATCCCTGAAGACTTCTCTAGAACCGGAGCGCAGCTCCGCTCTCCCTAACTCTCATCTAGATCTAGTCTATTACATTGGAAAGTCTAGCCCTAATTCTCTAGAGATGAGAGATCATCCTTTCAAGGGACACATCTACATCTCCACAATGAGATATGAATAATGAATTAGGGTTTCTCCCAGAGCCAGGGGCCTTGCTTATATAGCCCCCTAGGATGCACAACGGCCGTCAGATCAAACTGACCTTAATGGACGACTTAGATTGGATCTCAAAGGCGGTGGAGGCAGGATCCGCGAGCTCGGACCTGATTGGTCTAGGTCAACGGGTGCCCACCCAAGGCTATGGGCGGCCGCTCGGCCATCGAGCCGGTTCGGGCTCCTGTTTGGTCCAGTGCCTTCTCGAATGTTCTTGATCATAGAAAAGTACAGATTTGTCCTTTATCTCTATGTAAACCTGTCATGTGGGCCTTTGTTGGTTTTTTTTAGCTGACACCCTGTAGAAACAGACATTCACCAAAACTTATAGAATTCCATTAGTATAACCCCTATATCTATATGGTATTTATGTTTAGGTCCTTTTTCATGTTTAGTTGACAGTTAAAAATTGATGTTAACTACCATCAACAGCTGCCAAGATCCATGCACTTTGAAAACTCTTTGGGTTCTATAGTCTAAATTGATTTTCTGGCTTCTTGTATTAAATTGCAGCATATCAAATATTCCCTCATAGTCTCAACTACATGAAGCTAGGTGCTCATTGGCAACCTCCCCTTTGATCAACTCTTCCAAAATATGATCAATTGCGAAGTCTTCGATAACCAAGCGGTTCAAGCCTCCAATGTTAAGGAAGTTGGACTCTCCTATGGTGACGGGGTCCCCAATGATGAGACTACTGGTGTCTCCATTGGTTATGCAACCAAGGCCTGTAGAGGTCACTAACACTCGGCCTAAGCCCATGGAAATCACCTTCATGCATGCAGCCCATGGAGATCAACGTCACGCAGCCTACATGGAGGTCACCATCACACGCAGCCCATGGTGGTCACCGTCACGCAGCCCATGGAGATCCCCACGGAGGTCACTGGCACGCAGCCCACAGACGTCATTGGCACTTAGCCTAGATCTCGCTCACATACGTCACTTGCACTCAACCTGTCTCTCATAATCACGGTAATATATCATCTGCCTCTACTTTTACGCCTGATGCATTTCTGTTCAACAACAAGTATACCATGTTTTTTTGTCATATGCTTAACTAATTTTTTTATATTTAATAATAATAGGTAAACCGAGAAAGTTGAGATCCGCTCTATTTGGAAGGACATGGATCTAGATAAGTCATACAGGGCTGATGCAAGCATCGCTATAAGGTAAATCAAGAAAGTTGAGATCTGCTATTTGGAAGGACATGGATCCCATCTATCTAGATAAGTCATACAAGGCCGATGCAAGCATTGCTATGAGGTATTTGCTACTACCCGTGCTTTAGGGACTAGCCATATACGTAGACACTTGAATATTTGTGAACCAAGACTTAAGATGCACGATTTAGTTAACAAATTACAGTCATCATTCACAACCGAGTCAGCTATTCTAACTAATTGGAGGTTTGATCTAGAGTAACTTGATGTGAGCTTGTTTCACTAATTGTACTACATGAGCTAAAACTTATGCTTTCATGAGTTGTTTGGCTGACTCTCACTGACAATTGATTTGTGGACTCTTAATCAGAACATAAGCTACATGTGTGTCATGTGCTACTATATAGATGATGATTAGAAAGTTCAGAAAAAGGATAAATAGATTTAGTGTGGTAAAAACACCACATGGTATTAGTCACTATATTGCAATGTTAAGAACTATACATTTTTACAATATTGAAGACAAGTTATTTAGCACTACATTGGACAACGCAGCTACAAACAATACAATGATGGATATCTTGAAAGCACTACACAAATCATTCAATATTTACTTAAGTACTTCTGGTGACTAGAGTATTTAGAAATAAGCCTCAACTCACTAGCAATTTTCCTTGGCTCCAATAATTCTCAAATGGATGGCTTGCGGGCTATATATAACCTCTCCTCAAAAGAGTTAAATGTGTGAATGGCACCTAAACTTGTCAAGTGGTTCCACTTAGGTCCATAAACTTTTAAAACATAACTCACTAGTAGACATTTGATAAAACAACCGGCTGATCTAAGGTTGTTGGCCTCTTGAGCTCTTGGCGAGGCGAAGGCAAATGGCGTAGCTAAAGGCTCATGACATGTCAAAGCCAGCTCATCTTCTCCATTGGGCATATTCTACCTCTCTCCTGCCTCGTCAATTCCAGCCACCTTAACTTCTTAGTTCTTACATTGTCGACAACCGTACCTCCTGATCCCTCGAGTGCTTCATTTTGATGCCAAAATGAGTGCCCCATGTCGCTTAATGAAAAGCTACATTTCTCTCCGGCTGATCGAGTTCATTTAACTACTAGCATTTTTTACCCTTTGAGATAGGAATCTAACCAGTTTAAAATTGGAAGGTCTGTCTTGGGTTCAATTTCAATTATTCCTAAGATACGGCAACCACCGCCAAGAACTGACTCCATGATCAAGACGACGTGTCAGCTTTCTTTATTTACTTAACTCGAGTCTCCAAGTTTTTTTAATTAGTTTGTTTAAATAAGTTTAGAACCGTGCCACATTGCCAACCGTGTCTACAAACCCGATGTCGTCCTCTAAAAACCAATGATTTCTCAACATCCTTGAGAATTCAGAACCACCTCTCTATAAATTAATTCTGAGTGGACAAAGATGCTCAATGTAGCAGCGCTAGTGCTAGCTTACGAATTGTTAGTTGCCTTGCCTGCCCATGCTTGGAGCTGGAGCCGTCCATATGGACCGCGGACTAGGCGACTAGTGATCGAATCAAGGGTTAGTCATCAAGGAATATATATATATGAATAATATACACACGTGCTGTAGCTTTTGATTAATGTTTGCAACATTAATTATTCCGGCGTGGAAGACCATATCCATACCTTTAAATATTTTTGAGTGAAAACAGCCAGCGCAAAAAGAATATATAGTGAATAGAATAAAATATTCTGAATATCTCCTGTCCATCAGAGGAAAGCATCAATTATCGAAAACAAAGTCGTTGGCATACAACAGTTCAAGAAGATAATTGAAGACGCAGGCGTTCGTTATCCTCAGAAGACAATGCGACGTTGGCAGGTCACCATCCTGCAACAGTAGAAGCCGATAATTGAAGACGGTGCGCCATTTAGCTGCAAAGATGATAAACTCGAAGGACAGCCAGATAAGCGCGAAGGACGCTCCAGAAGGCTCTCTGAGCTCTTTAAATGGAGACGCCGAGCGCTTGCATTCAGGAGGCGCCCTCAGACCGAAGAATCCGCTCTCAGATCGAAGCATCCGCTCCCATATCCGCTCACTCACTCCACGAAGACTCCACTTCACTCTCATACACCATGAAGCCTACTATCTCAGAACTCATCTGAGCTACTCCATCATTAGCCATAGTAGTAACCATCCACTACCACTGTATTACTCCATCAATGTTGTAAATTAGAGACTAAGGAAGATCACCGACTTCCCGTGCTTATAAGGTAATTAAGGTTTGTGCTAAGTGCTTGGGGTTTCCCGAAACGGAAAGCCGTATGTAAGCTTGCCTTGTGAAAATAGATTAAGCTTTTCTGTTTTAATCCTAGTTGTCCTTTAAGCTTATTCATATGGGGCGATGTCTCTATGCTAGGGACCCTAGAGGAGAAACATCTGCGTTGAGTTGTTCTCTGTTAGCCCATATAGCGACGTTTTAGAGAACCGTGTGTCCGCAGAGAAGTGTTCTCTTCGGGTGGAACTGCCTGGGGAGACGATAGTGTCTGAGTCCTGTGTGTTCATGGCTGGGGATAGCGAGAGAGAAGAACAGGTTAGCCTAGTTCTGTAGCAAGCTAGGTGATGCATACGGTGAGTACCGAGTAGGACAGACACAAGCATAGTCACACGACCGGCAGAAACCTTGGTCTCGCCAGCCTTGCAAAGATCCTAAGAATATATAATTTCGCATACATAATCTGCATTACACATAATTAATCATATGCTACCACATGTGTATATTATTCTTCCCCGGGCCAAATTGTTGATAACACCTTATCAACATAGAGAATATGTTTCTTGATATTGAAGACTATTATTTCATGATATTGAAGACTATCATTCTGATGGTTGCCCATGTCTTCGAATATCCAACATGTTTTCATCTAACATATCATTGATATCTTCATCAGATATATGTGCATTCATCTTGGAATCATAGTCTTTCTTTATATATTCCTCGTAATCTTTCCTTATATTCTCTTCATAATCTTGATGTATGATTTGAAAATTCTCATTTATTTCATTCCTAACTTCCTGCAAGACTTCTTCTTTTATATTTTTCTTTAATTAAGGAATAATTAAGTCAAGCTTTTCTTTTATTCTTTTATCAATATCATCTTCATTCGATATTTATGTTTCTATAATATCTTTATATGTGGGCATTTTTGATGAGCATGCTTCTTGCATATTCATTCCTGGCACATTAATCTTTATATCTCTTGCCCTTTTATATTTTTTAATATAATCTTTTGCTTCTGGTTGAATGAAATAATTTATTTCTAAAAGACTTCGTGCATATGAAAGAGCTTGGTCAACATCTAGATATTTTTTGAATGATGGCTTATCCTTTTCTTCTCTTTCCATTTCTATCTGCTGAAATACAATTGATTCATATGTTAAGTAAACTCCTGGTACGATTTCTCTGTATATAACATATATGGGTTCCGTTTTTATATATTTAGATGGTTCTTTTGGCTGTATTTTCCTATTTATCATATTAAAATATTCGGCTATGCTATTTAATATTGCTAACATATATCCTCTGTCTTCTCTCTTATTGTTATATTAAAACCAAATATTGTCTAAAATGCATTCTTGAACACTGTCTAGAACAATATGGTCTTTGGGTTTGAATTTATATGTATTAGGAGAAAAAAATTTTAACTTATTCTCATCTCCAAAATAGTAATTTTTATCCCCATTAGGGCTTGTTCCTTTCTTCATTCCTACGAAACAGATGATCATGAGAATATATCAGGTAAGGTATTATCTTTTTCTTTTATATGTTCAAATATAACTTTATAACCATTTTCAGTAATAATATCTTCAAATAAAACCCATCTTCTAGTTGAACATTTCTTACTATTGATTTTATTATAATATCTACATATAGCTTCATAGTCTGTTTTTACTGTAAATTCTTTAAATCCTAAATATAATCTAGCATTTATTGCATTGATAACAGCTAAGATTTCTCTATCTGTATTATTTATTGCTTTTAACTTATATTTTCCTGAAGCATATCTGTATATTTTTTCTTCTAGCTTTAGAGAATATTTATGCAGTTTTTGTTTAAGTATTGGACCCCATCCTAATTCTGATGCATCTCTTTCTATAATAAAATAATTATCATCTAAAGGTAATTCTAGGAGTTTTAAATCTTTAACCTTTTCTTTCATAATTCTAACTAATTTTATATCTTTAGAATTAAAATATTTTTGTCCATTCTTTCTTAATTTCGCATATAATGGACCGGCTAGCTTTGCTAAATTTTTAATATAATTTCTAGCATAATTCACTATTCCTAAGAATTGTTGTAAAGTCTTTTTATCATTCATAACATCAGAAAATTGTAAAATTTTCTTTACAATATGATCTTGCAAATGAATTTTTCCATCTCCTATTTCATGGCCTAAGAAATTTATATTTTCTTTGCATATTTCCATTTTTCTTTTTTGAAAGTATTAATCTATGCTGCTCTATCTTTCTAAAAAATATTTCTAAATTAGCTATGTGCTCTTTATAGGATTTTGAAAAGATTAAAATATCAGCAATATAAACTAGTATGAATTCTTGATTTTCATTAAAGATATTCTGTATTTTTCTTTGAAATAAAGCAGGGGCATTTTTCAAGCATTAATAGCCATTCAAAATGACCTTGAGGACATGTGAAAGTAGTCCATTCTATTGATTCTTCTGCCATTTTTACTTGCCAAAAACCAGCTTTTAGATCAAATTTTGAGAAATATTTACATCCTTGTATCCTATTTATCCATTCTTGCTTATTTAGGATATTATATGCATCATCTATAGTATTATCATTTAGTATTTTATAATTAATAACCATTCTTGATTTTTCTCTGGCTATTTCAGCATGATTTCTAACTATAAATGCTGCTGATCTGTGAGGACTTTGACTTTCTCTTATAGCTCCCAGTTTTAGAAATTCTTCTATATGCATTTTAAATTCTTCTGTATCTTTAGGTGTTGCTACTATAGGACTTGTCTAAATTATATAGTCTGGATTTATTGTGTTAATTTTATATACTATACCATTCTTATCCTAATGTTTCATTGGTATTTCTCTAATTATTTGAATATCTTCTAGTGTTTGAACTATTTTATCTATGTCTTTTTTGGATTTTATGTTCCTGTACCAGTTTGGCGCCAGTGATTGTAAACTAATGCCTTCTATACTTGAATTTGCTACATGAAACTCTTCTATATTTTCGCCTAACTCTTCATTTCTATAATTACCAGACCATTCAATTTTTAGATTAGACCTATCTAAATTAGAATTTATATTTTTTTGTATTTCTGTTATGTCTGGAATATTATCTTGATGAGAAACAAAAGTAATTCCTTGCTCATGTATAATTGTTGTTTATACAGAAAATTATAGAAATCTTAAATCTAGCGACATATCAACACTTATCATAGATAAATCTCTTATTATAATTTCATCTATTATATATTTTGTATTATTTATTTGTATTTCTATATTATAAGCTAATTGATTATGACGTCTTTGTGTTTCAGACATATCAATAGATATTTTTGCTTTATTTTGATCTATTGTATGAACTATTTTTAGGCATCTTGTAAAATATTTATCATGTATAATATTCTTTGTGCAACCAGTATCTATCAACGCTAATGTTTTATAAGAGATATTTGGAGTTAAATTTAATTTTACCAGTATTTTTGTTCCTACTATATCTTTGAATGGTAACCTAACTATATATTTGCTACCAAAATTTATTACGACGTCTTTTAATTATGTAGCTTTATCATCTTTTCTATTTATTATAGTCTGATCTTTTAACTCAGTATTAGTGATAATATTTCTATCATTCCTACATTCTTCATTAAGTTCTATTCTAACTCTTAATTCTTCTAATTCTGCTTCCAAAGTATTTACTCTATTTTCTAAATTTATGACTCTACTTGTTAATATTTTATCTTCTTGTTCTAATTCTATCTCTTGTCTCTATTTCTGATTATTTATCTTTAAACAAGAAACACATGCTTGTTTTAAACATTTACTACATGTAGCTCTATTTTCTTGACTAGGGTAGTATATGCAAAATATACAATTTATATTATAGTCACCTCTTCCTTTTATCCAATCATGTTCACAACCATCTTGATCCATAAATCCAATATTTGCTTCTATTGAATTTTTAGTATTATTAGATATAATATCTAATCCTTCCATAGCATTATCTAAATTGCATAATTCTTCGTCACCTAATGTGTATATAAAATCTTTATAACTTTGAGCATTATCTTCTTCTTCATCATAGCTTTCTAATAAAAGCTGTGGATTAATATCCCACTGCTCATCTTCATCTATATTATATTCAATATTATTGCTCTGCACAGCTTCTTCAGTATCATGATTCTCTTTGTCTTTATTTAACACAACTTCTTTCACAATAGATGTTTTAAGATATTTATATTTTAGTGCTCTTTCCTCCTTGATTTTATTAAGACTATAAATCTTTCTCCTAATATAGATTTCTTTCTCTCTTATAGCATTCCATTCACTTATGCCAGTTGTAAAATATTTATCAAAAATTTTTCTAATCTTTTGTTCATAAGATTTAATTTGGCTATCTATATCTTCCATTATCAAACTTTACTAATTTTAGTGAATCTCTTAAATTTAAATTTTATTAACTAGGCTCTGATATCATTATAGCAGGGATTCCTCGGCTATTCGTGATAAATATTCGAATTCAAAACTCAAATTTAAATTTCAAAATTCATGAGTTACTACTCATGATACTATTTAAATTCAGTGGTTACTATTTAAATTCGCTGTACTATTTAAATTCGGAATATGAACAGTGCACTCACACTCACTCGTGTTGCATACTTATTATCAAATTTTCGAAATACACTATTTAGGTATTGTGCAGGATATTTAAATATTTAAAGGCAATAGTATTCACTACTATGCAACCAATATAAATATTCAACGAGACTGTACGTACGAATATTATATGCGTGAGTGATAGCGACGTGCGTGATTATTAGCACAAATTATAATTAAGCGTGTGATTAATTATGCGTGCTATATATGCGTGATTGATTATTCTCAGGATCTTTGCAAGGCTGGCGAGTTTCAGCCAGTCGTGTGACTATGCTTATGTCTGTCCTACTCGATACTCACCATATGCATCACCTAGCTTGCTACAGAACCAGGCTAACCTGTTCTTCTCTCTCGTTATCCCCAGCCATGAACACACAGGACTCAGGCACTATCATCTTCCCAGGCAGTTCCACCCGAAGAGAACACTTCTCTGTGGACACAGGGTTCTCTAAAACGCTGCTACATGAGCTAACACGAGAACAACTCAACGCAGAGGTTTCTCCTCTAGGGTCCCTAGCATAGAGACATCGCCCCAAATGAACAAGCTTAAAAGACAACTGGGATTAAAACAGAAAGTCTTTCCTTTCCTATCCATTTTCACAAGGCAAGCTTACATACGGCTTTTCCTTTCGGAAAACCCCAAGCCCTTAGCACAAACCTTAATTACCTTACAAGCACGGGAAGTCGGTGATCTTCCTTATTCTTTAATTTATAACATTGGTGGAGTAATACAGTGGTAGTGGGGTGTTACTATTATGGTGGATGATTCCTCAGAGTGCTTCTGAGATCATGGCTTCATGGTGTATTGTGGAAGTGGAGTGGTGATGTGATGAGCGGATGGTTCAGTGGGTGCTTCTATCTGAGGGCGGATTCTTCGGTCTGAGGACGCCTGCTGAATGCAAGCACTCGGTGTCTCCTTTTAAAGAGCTCAGAGAGCCTTCTGGAGCGTCCTTCGCGCTTATCTGGCTGTCCTTCGAGTTTATTATCTTCACAGCTGGATGGCGCACCGTCATTAATTATAGGCTTCTACTGTTGCAGGATGGTGACATGCCAACGTTGCATTGTCTTCTGAGGATAACGAACGCCTGTGTCTTTAATTATCTTCTTGAACTGTTGTATGATAATGACTTCGTCTTCGATAATTGATGCTTTTCTCTGATGGATAGGAGATATTCAGAATATTTTATTCTATTCGCTGTATATTCCTTTTGCGCAGGTTGTTGCGCTGGCTATTTTCACTCAAAAATATTCATATATATATATATAGGGCGAGGCTAAAACTCAACAAGTTGCATTTGCTATAGCAAATGCACAGACCCTGCCCAGCCCAGCAGACCCGCGTACGTACGCACCACCCGCGCGCTGTCCAGGCGTGCATGCATCCATCCGTCCGCCGCGCGCCAATTGCAATATTGTGTATGCTGTGGATGTAACACGGTGTTGTGTTCAGTTGCAACATGTATCAACCTCTCCCCCACCCATTTGTCTTTTTTTGTTTCGGATTGAAAAAATACGATATCTTCTAAACCGTAGTCCCTAATTTAGATCCGTTTGCACCAGGTTGTTGAAAAAAATATGCTTAACAAAATGAGATCTAACAAAGACTATATTTGATAAACTTTTTGTAAGTATGTAATTGCTACTTCACTGTACTATGGGTTGCCATCATGATTACAATATAATTGTAACTTAACGAAAGTAATTGCAACAATCTGATTCAGTGCAACTGAACCTAATGTAGTTGCAACTGAACCTAATGTAGTTGCAACCTGACGCTATCCAGTTACAACTAGAGTCAAGCCAATTTGCAATTGGGCAAGAACAGCACAAGGACAAAAATAATGGATAATTCTTTTTAGAAGGACAATAGACAAAAACTTTTTCCGTAGAACGTCATAAGGACCAATACAATGGATAATTTTTTTCTATGAAAGGACAATATACAAAACCTTCTCCCTAAAATGGCACAAGGACAAATACAATGGATAATTATTTTCTATGAAAGAATAATAGACAATACTTTCTCTATACAATGGCACAAGGATAAAATTGCACACCTACTGTACGCTATTTGCAACATCATATGTGACACAATTGCTAACCTTATTAAACACAAATTACAACATGGTTCATTATCGTAGTATAAAACAACAAACCTTGTTGCAACATGATCTGAATCGAGCGCCTATTGCAAACTCTAGGTATTTTGTGTTTGCAAAATATTTATGAGTCTAGTTGCAACAAGGATGTGTGCACACGGGGTGTCTTAAACGGTAAAATAAGAATACAACAAAAGAGAAAAGAAAAATGACGAACACCTGAGAAAAATTGCATCCCCAACCCCAACCCCGCTCTTGCAGTAACGGCGCCGCCGCCGCCGCCAGAGCCCGCCACCGCCGGAGCGTTCACTCGAACTCATCGGAGAGATCTTGTGCCGTCGTCAACACCCAGGCTTCCCTCGACGACAACGGCTACGAGTCCAGCTGCTACGCCGATTGGGATACACGAATCTGCTGATTACCCTCCATTCGTAACATGTTATATGACGAAACTGCAACCTGATTAATTGCAAAATTGCAACATAGACAATTACAAACCTGGTTAAATTACTTACTAGTTGTTGTTTCTAGAAAAACATCAAATATAATGAGAATGCTGGCAAAAAATAGTTGCTTTCTACACCTAGTAAATTCTTACGTTAATAATTAATTCTCGAATAATTAATTCTCGGAAAAGCAAAAACTAGAATGAGAATAATAGCAAAAGTATCATGTTAATTAAAAAACTGCACACCTACAGTACACCGTTTGCAACATGATATGTAACGCAACTACAACCTGGTTAATTACAGAATTACAAGAACAACAATTACAAACCTGGTTAAATTACTTGTTAGTTGCTGTTTCTAAAAAAACATCAAATATAATAAAAATGATGGTAAAAAATGGTTGCTCTACACCTGGTCGATTCTTACTTTAAGAACCAATTCTGGGAAAAGTAAAAAAATAGAATGAGAATGATGGCAAAAATTCTCAGGTATTGTACATCATTTGCAACATGACATGTGACGCAATTACATCCTGGTTAATTAATAAATACGAATGTGATGCAATTGCAACCCTAGTAAAATACGAATTGCAACATGGTTATTTAACATTAGCATGAAAACCATTTCCACCCTCCACTAAGTTTTCTAGTTAATCGATAGAGTACAACTTAAATAAAATAAGAAGAAACATAACGATTATGTAAAACATATAAAAAAGGCAATGCAAAAAAGTTACAACACATATGCGACCTTGTTATTAATAACGAATTTGCTGCGTCATTTAGATTTCATCAGGAAGGAAATGCAATTTACAACAAGTCTTTGAAACGATTACAACACGAGTGCTCAAGGAGTTGCAAGTTATGACATATAGTTTCCCGACAGTGTTAACATACACAGATATCAGCACAAATATGCACGATGCTGATAATGACACGGCGAAAACAAAAACATGTCCTGAAACATTCTCATGTGGGCAATAGCTAGAAGATACAAAAATATGTGTAGCAGTTCATTAGATTAAACAAGGAAAAAATAGATAAACAGGACATGAGATCAGGTCTGGTAAATGTTGACTGAAAAAAAAGGTAATAAGATGCATAACTAACCTGAATGTCAAACGACAGAAAAAAAAAGAGGTCCGTCTCCTCATTAATCCTCACTATACAACCTGTAGTAATCAGTGAACTATAAACATAAAAATAAGGTATATCTAAGTAAGCTATACAATCTGCAGGCTCATTTCACACAATAAGGAAAAAGCTAGAGAACGGAAAGTACCCAAGAAAGCAGAGCACAAATCTGATTTTGACTGCAGATGAAATGAAGCCGTCGGTAGCAAAGCCTGAGCAGATTAATATTGTTGCACAGCTTCACCTTTCGCCTCCTCCACAAGTGCTCCATTCAGGTGCTGCCAAATCCAGCGTGCACATGTTGTGAAGCTTTACACTAGATTACAATACAACATGTAGCTGTTCGTGGTGAAGAGAGGTGGATTTGGGTTGGGAGCAACTTTCAACATCGTAGATGTCCACACAAAATGCAGAATTAGAAATGTAACCTATATGCTTAACATATTTACTGAATTATGGCAATATTCATTATAATGAGAATGAATATTCATCGTGGATTGTTGTTTCTAGAAAAACATCAAATATAATAAGAATGCTGGCAAAAAATAGTTGCTCTCCACACCTGGTTAATTCTTACTTTAAGAACCAATTTTGAGAAAAGTAAAAAAAAAAATAGAATGAGAATGATGGCAAAAAGTCTCAAGTTAATACAAAATTGCACACCTATTGTAAACCATTTGGAACATGACATGTGATGCAATTGCAACCTGGTTTTGCAACATGGTTAATTATCTTAGTATGAGAACCAATTCCAGCCTCTACTAAGTTTCTGGTTAATTGATCGAGTTGGTAAATAAAACGATGGGGCACAGTATCATACAGCTTATAAACCAAATAAAGAAGAAACTCACCGATTATGTACAACATATGAACAACAAAACCTAAGATAGATACAAATCAGAATACTTTTTAGGAGTATATATGCATATAACTCTTTTAAAAAAGAAATCTATATCTACTCTTTCCATTAATTCAATATCAAAATTAAAATCAACTATATAGAAAGATGGGAACGTCACAACCTATTAGAATTAGAACCTGGTGGTACTCAGGCTTAATAAAAGTATCAAAAGAAAAATTATCCATAATAATCTAAAATGCATCAAGAGATACAATTATGTGAAAAAAGTATACATGGATACGCTGAGCTGAAAAAGTATCTACCAATACTCTAGTCTGATTCTGAAAATAGTATATACATATACTTTATTTGGTCTGGAAAAAAGTATCAACTAGTACTCGAGTCTGTAAAAAGTATGAACTGGTACTACTGGCTACTCTACTCATATTAGTAGATGGAAGGACAAACCATGAAGCGAATCAGCGATGTAGGCATACAGCAATCTGACTCCAAATGTGAAACACCGCGTACTGCCGAAACAACATTACTCATACGTAATTCAGAATCTGAGTACACAAGAACGGATGGAGGTAATCTAAATTCAGATTTCAGGAGGTATGGACTCATACCTGTTTGTTGTCGACACAGAGCACGAGAGCAGAGAAGCACCGCTCGCGTTGGATAGATCCGGCCGGCCGGCCGCCGGCGGCGGCGCACATGACCTAACACGGGGCTAATGACTCGCGTGGGATCCCGAGTGCCGTGGCGGCGTCAGGTAGATGCAGGCGGCTCTAGCTCTCGAGGGACGCAGCACGGCGGCGCGTGGACTCTGGCCCGGAGCTGCTCTGCGAGGGTCGCTGCTGTTGCGAATATTGACGAAGGGAACAGGACCGCCGTGCACGCCGTGCAGCAGCCGGATCTGCAAGCTGCAAGGGGATTAAATTGAAATAAACAAATGGATCACAGCAGTGAAGATTAGGACCAGACGCTTCATTCATACTGCTCGAAAACCATGGTACTTGTAACAATAAATAAATAAATAAATAAATCCTATGCATAAGAACAGGCAGCCTAATCTGTTCTACTTTGCAGCACCCGCACCTCGATTGTGCATCCCTCACTGATTCCTGTTCCAGGGGCACAGGGCCAGAGGGCCGAATCGAGACCGGTCGATCTCTCGCGCTGAACCTAACCGTGGGATTGGCCGGCGGGCGGATCCTAATTTCGCCGGGCACCACAAACAAACGAACAAACGAACGAGAGAATTGGGTCCGATTGAGCGAGCGAGGAATCGGCTCGGGAGTCGGGAACCACGCGAGGTAGATAGCAGGGCCGCGACGACTTACATGCTGGTGGAGCCGACGGAGGTGCGCGGCGAGCGGAGAGAGGGGGCGGCGGCCGCCGGAGACGCGTCGGGAGTCGCCTGCTGTCCGCACCCGTCCTGGAGAGCCACCGCGCGCCCGGAACCGCGCCGCTGCGGGATAAGGTAGAAGCCAGCGCGGCCCGGCTCCCCTGCGCGCCTGGGGCTCGCCCGCCCGCCCGCGCCGCCGGTGGGAGGAGCTCGCGGCGCAGGATCGGGCCACGCGGGGGTGTGGGGGCGCTGGATCGGGCCATCCTCGTCCCGGCTGGCCGACGGCCGCGTGCCGCCGTGGTGGGGAGGGCGCGCCGCCGCGCGTCCGTGGTGGGGTGCCGGCGCCAGGAAGCCGGACCGCCGCCGCCGGTCCATGCCGCGCTGCCGCGGGACAGGGAGGAGCGGGGCCGCGTCGCGCCACCGCCAGACCCGGAGGGGAGGGGCCGCGCCACGCCGGCCGCAGGATGGGGAGGGGTTGGACGCGCATTGCCACCGTCGCTGGGGCGAGGCCGGCGGCCGAGGAGGGGCGGCGACGCCGCCGCCGCCACGGGTCGCCGGGTCGGGACCGCGAGGAAGGCGGGTCGGTGAGAGTGAGCGGCCAGGTGGGGATTTTCCTGTTTTTTTTTTTTTTTTTATAAATGCCGGGTGGGGATTTCAAATTAATTTGAAAGAGGAGCGGTGGCGTGGGAGGTGAGCGTCTGGGCCACGCCCGTGCCAGGAACACATGCGGGTCACGCCTGGACAGCTGGCCAGGTCGGTGAGGCCTGGGTGCATTTGATATACAGAATACACCCACACACACACGAATATGTCCCTTTTTCTGTTAGTCACCCTGAGCCATCAGACCACGTCGTCCTCTCCATTGACCCATTGACGCTAGCAAAGTGACGAGAAAAACCGGCGAGAAAATTTTCATTCCGCACTGATTTGACATGTCTTGGTAATCTCCTTCTGTGAACCGGTAGTCAACACTCAACACAGGATTAATATTTTCCAGTGAATATTTTTTTAACAGATGGCGGCATGCATACGTATGGCTGACGACAGTGTTGTACTGTACTGTGTCACCGACACTACTACTCGAGGCAGTTGAATTGTGTGTGAAGTAATCATGCGTCAAAGCCTCAACAAAAGTGACCTCTTTGTCAAATGAAATGTGTAGTGTGCAGAAATAATTTTACCATCATTTTAGCTGGGACCGGAGCAAGGTAAAAGTAGAAGCAATTATAAACAACAAAAGAGAGAGAGAAAAATCGAAATTTCCAGCTCTTGCAAAGGGTAACCCATATACAGTTCCAAATTCAATATAATACAAGGTAAAGCTAGTACCATGGATTGAGTAGTCGCTAGCATAATAAACAGCCCTCTCCTTCTTTATCGATGGTCTCTAATCAACTCGTCATCTTTGTTTCATTCTGCAGTGATCGTCATGTGCAGTGTGCAGCATTGCAGGGACCCGTGCTGTGTCTTGCCGGGCTAATCTCTCTGATCTATCATAAAAAAACGGGGAAAAAGTTGCAAATGCTGTTTGACAAACAAATCATCAACTAGACTGCTCATGAGCTGGACGTATGCTAATGACTAGATTGTCCTTAATTAAGTACCCCCCCTACAATACACTACGAGCCAGACAGCTGACAGCTGCTAGTCATCGGAAGATGCGGCCTCCGTTTCGGCCGCCGGGCACTCGACGATGCTCTCAAGGCTGGGCCGCCACCCGTCGCCGTCGACGGCCCGGCCCTCACGTTTACGCGCCATCTCCTGGAGCACGTCCTCGAGGCGGCGGTCGCCGGCCTTGAGCTGCGCCACCAGCCACCCCAGCTCGCCCTTGGTCAGCACCATCTTCACCTTCATAACCGACGGCGCCAAGGCCCCTTGATGATCAATTATTACCTCCTCCTCCTCCTCCTCCTCACCGGCAGCGCTTCTCCTCCGCTGCGGCTGCCGGCGTCCTGCTTCTATTCCGCCGCTGCTCTGGACGCAGTTGCCCATGGCCGAGCGAGACTCTGTGACTGTACCTAGCTAGCTAGCTTAGCTAGCTCAACTGCTTAACATGCTAAGCTCAGGCAGCTACGTCGTTGGTTGGTTTATTGGGGGGCTTGGGTTGGGTTCGTACAGCCGTGCAGGCGAAGTGAGGCGTATAATATATAAGAGGGTGGGGGTTGAGAGGAGTTGGAGGTGGAGGGATATATCTGGGCATTATCTTGTTGTAACTAACAATTGTTTCGCTTGTCATGTGTGCTAGCTGCTGGTGCATTGGCAATAGCAATATGTATGTTTTTTTTTTTCAGAAACTGGCAATATGTATGTGGCGATGAATAATCCATTTACAGTCGCTTTCTAAGTAGTTTCTAGGGCACATGGTGGGGGCCTGGTTACTTGCTTACATTTGGGATGGTGGGGGCCTGGTTAATTGCTTACATTTGGGTGCTTCACGTGTGGACGTGGAGAACTGCGAAATTGCCTCCTATGAGGGACGAAGGCTACTACAATTTCACAAAATGACTCCTGAGTGTCTTTTGCCTGCTTGTAAGTTGCAACACCTAGAA
Source organism: Bothriochloa decipiens (assembly GCA_023333625.1). Taxonomy (NCBI): domain Eukaryota; kingdom Viridiplantae; phylum Streptophyta; class Magnoliopsida; order Poales; family Poaceae; genus Bothriochloa; species Bothriochloa decipiens. The sequence goes on from CM041645.1 coordinate 19,029,555, forward strand.
TTAGAACTCCTTGTAACAAATACTACTCGTGACTGTCACCCACGAAACATAACTTTCAAACACTTGCTCTCAAATAAATAAATCAAATTTAGGAACCAAAATTGTGCAATGCCATCGTCATTTTTTACCTTCAAAACAAAATTAAACTTGTTACACTACTACACGAAATATGTGTAGACGCCGCTAGCAAGAAACTGTTTGTAGAGTTGTTTTTCTCGTTCGCCTCTACCTGTTTATCTCTAGAAATCATCTAATTTCTGGAGACGACTATTGCAATCACCTTAGAAATTGGGTTGTAGGAACGTTTAAAATGTAACCTTTTTAAGGACAGTAATCACCTAAACACTTGCCACTTACCTAGTTGCGAGTCTAGATGCTTACAATGAGGCACCTCTATATTTTGTCATGTTTGGTCACCAATTATAGAGATCTCAAGGTTTTTCGATCCATTGCGCGTGGCGTGGATATCTAATACAGAAATAGACGAATATGTACAAAGAAACATGCCAATCACAGGCATCCTCTCAACCACAATGCAAGGTCATATATACATGACAACGTTATTACTATGGGACATGTCCGTCGACAAACGTACTACACATACGACCCAACCGACGTTGGTACTTAGCTGCACGTGAACTCGCTACCAACACAATTATAAGCCAATTGGCAAAGATTCCATTTCCATTTTACGGTCGTTGTAACCTACTTGAGAGTTGAGAGGTTGGATCAATTCTTTGCAGGTAGCTAAATTTCTTATGATTAAAATTACATACGCCGAACATATATATTATTTCAAACTTCACATTCCTGCTAGTAGTACGTGCACGTTTAAATAACTTGTATACTTGTTGGCAAATTAACAAAATTAACAGTAAATACCTTTTTTTGAAAAATTATCAGTAAATACCTTTTCAAATATATAATGAAAACAATACGTGACTTCATCGATCCTCTAAGAAGAGGAAGCATACACCATATCACAACAAACATCCATGTCACACAATTGATTGAAACGTGTTTATTTACAAAATAAAATCAACTTGTAATTCAATTCTTGAAAAAAAAAGGCCATCCAAAGGATGCCTAGCTAGGTCTGAACAGCTAAGCACCTGCTCCCGTCTTCCTTCTCTCCTGCACGACTTCCTCCTCCGGTCCTCCCTGCACACGTCTTCTTTCTTTCCGGCGTGATATGGACAGCAGCACGACGGCGGACTTTTAGAGATCTCCGGCAACATTAGAAAAAAAATAAGGAGGGACGAGAGGGAGGCAGGCCAGCTGACGGGAACGGGAAGAGGGCGGCTTAGGGTTCTGGCCGCAGAGAGGCAATCAGGCCAGGCAGGACAGGGCAAGGATTGTTGCTGTTTTATTTTTGGGTGAATAGGTATTTTCAAAATAGCTTCACCCATGGCTAACACGGTTTACATACATATCATGACAATGCTACGAACATTCAGCAAATTGTACAGGAGCCACGCAAACTGCCATGGAAAAAAAAAGAAGAAACAAAACAAAACGCCTAACAGCATGACTAGCACGGTTAGAGACCTGTCAAGGTCAGTCGTCACAACATGAGCAAAGCCGTCTACTACTAGTCTACTATAGTACACAACGGGAGGCAGCTGGAGATATGGAGAAAAAAGGCCGACTCTGACAAAGTGACATTCCTCACAGGAACAATCGACGTCGAGCACTTGCGGCGGTACACGGTTCGCCATCAGCCCATCACCCATCGCTCACGCAATTTCCCGGCTAGTTATATAGCTAGCTAGCTCAAACGGTGTTCCTGCTGACATGGGCGTAGCATCAGGCTGACATGGCACTACTCACTCGAAGCTGCCAAATTCAGGGAAGGAACGTGTACATTGCCATATGGCATCTTACTGCAAGAAAACAAGCAGCGGAAAAGACATGAGACGGTGCAAATGGGAGCAGCATCTACAATGGAATCAAAACCTGACTAAACCATTGAACGCACCAGCCAGCAAGTATTGGAGAGATAGAGAATCCTAAACTATTTGCGAGAGCCAGCAGTTTGTTAACCTGGAGAGTGATAAACAGAAACAAATCGAGATGCATATGCTGCTGTCATCTTCAGAACACTCTCTGCAACTTGGCCTCACAAAGTTGCAACAAGCGCACAAGAGCATGACACTGATACATTACAATGAGGAAGTAGGAAGATATGGTGATATCAAACGCTCCTGGGCTCCACGCTTGCAACGAAACAATGCAGATAATATATACAAATGATGCAAACAATGACGTTGTGAATGCGTACAGTCTGACCCTGCCTTGCTTCTGATCTCTTCCCATCCGAACATAGTGTGTGGACAAGAACAGCAGTTGGTGCATCGCAGTCACGACGATGTCAGAGCCAAAATGCAGGATTTCATTGCGTTAGCCGTTTGGAGCTGCACTGCACAGATGCCAAAGGAGGGTTGCTGTCAAGCACTACCGAAACTGTCTCAGAGTGATGCACGTATCATCTGCAAATTTGTTTGTGTTTTGGTTCCCGGGACAAGAAAGGAAGAAAATGGCCAGAGATGACAAGTGCATTATAGTACTAAAGATAGTGAATTCATCCATAGATTTACAAGAATGATCGAGAAATACTCCCCAGTCCGCACTGTCTGAATCGGGAAAGACACGAGCAAAATAGTTCGAGTAAGCTAACCTCCAAGTATTACCAAACTTTCCTGTTTAATTTGCCACAAACAAACCATCTACAATACAGAGTGATACTGTTGAGAGAACAACACTGCTGGATCCAGGAGCTTTGTCGAGTGCCAAAACACTCGGTAAAGGCCCGATTACACTCAACAAATCCTTTGCCGAGTGTGACACTCGGCAAAGGCGCTCTGGCAAATCCTTTCACGGCAAAGGGGTCTTTGCCAAGTACCTTATCTCGGACACTCGGCAAAGAATTTATGAAAAAATTAAAAAAAAAAGGAAACCCGTCAAGCCCATCAGTAGGGCCCAGCGAGCCGATCAACGTCGGTCTGGCGCTGGTGACGTTGTGGACGCCAAAGAGAGGTGGAGGGGCGCGCCGGAGACAGGTGGAGGGCCGCTGCTGCTCAAGCCGATGTCCCCCGCCGCGCGCTCGGGCCGGCCACCCGCTGCCGCGCCTCGCCACGCCGCTGCGCGTGCGGGCCGCCGCCGGAGCTGGGAGGCCGCGCCGGGCTGGGGCTGAGGAGGCCGCCGTCCCCCGCCGCGCGCTCGGGCCGACCCCCCGTTGTCGCGAACATATCGATTGTTCTTTTCTTCTCTGCCATCAAACATACCAGATGTTCATTGTTCATTCTTATCATTGAACTTTGATCGATGTTGGCCGGTCCGCCTGTTTTCAACTCTCGATTTGTAAAACTTGCCATATTGTTTGAATTACATTTCAGTAATAACAACCAGAAACAGATTAGATTAGAACAATTTGAGATGTAACATTTCCGTGCATTATCAGCTGGCTGGAGCCCTTGTATGACAACAACTACAGCTTTCTAACTGTAAAGAAAATCCAACATATATACAAAGTTAGGCGACACAATATTGTTGGGTCTGGTCGGCTGCCGAGACACAGCACAAGCGAACGCTTGGACAAGAAATCGATACAGTGCTGCCGGCTGCAGCACGAACGTTACAGGCTTTTCTATTGTTGGCAGATACATACATGGTTCCACGGACGAACTGACTCAGGCTGCTGGCACTTCAACGGCTAGCGTGACCACTCCATCGAGGTCACAACACTACGTCAGGTTCAATTCCAGACAAGGTACGACCAACTCTGCTGCAGGTTGCCTGATGTCTGCAAATCAGACACCCGGTCAGGCATTTCATCTCGGGCGATTCCAAATTTCACCCCTAAATTTTACTACGTAAAAAAAAAATTTCTCGTCACATCAAAATACCGACAAATATATAAAATACTAAATAAAAAACTAATTATACAGTTTTATTGTACTTTGCAAGACGAACATTTTAAACCTAATTAATCAATATTTAGATAATTATTACCAAATAAAAACAAAATTGCTACAGTGTTTAACAGAATTTACTATACAAGGTTGGTACACCAACTTTGGTATCTAAACAAGCCCTCAGGGTCAGGCGCACTGTCCGCCACCCAGCTCTCCTGCCTGGAGTCAGATGTTATACAGATACCTCCACGCCACCTGATCAAGCGTTAGTGCCACCTAGAAACGCAGGGCTCGGAGTTTTCTTTGTCAACACCGAGGTTCAACCTACCCAGACGATCTACATCAAGGCTTTCATGACCGGAGCACATTCTGTACTCATGGCAGATGCAGCGGCATTAGCTCTCGCAGCCATCGTCAACAATCCACTTGGTTTCTACAACACCAGCTTCCTGTCCGACTATGAGCAGCTTGTTCACTTTCTTACTTGTGCACATCCGTCTACTCCTCCAGACTGGAGGATTAAGGGCTTTACCCAGCTCTTTGCCAACCACAACTCGCAGACGAGATCAAGCATACATGAGATCAGCAGATGTTGATACTCTTTCCAAGCAAGCATACTCTCTATCTCAGTCCATTGCTACTTCTGATGAGCTTGTTTGCTTCAATGTTGCACATGCCCGTCGGTGCCCTCTTCTTGAGGCACTGCAAAATGTAAACTTACACTCTGCACTCATCGTTGCAGCCAGGTGCTGATGAAATTTCTTCTGTTTCTAACTTTCTTGTCAAAAAAAAAAAAATTGGCCCGTAGACTATATGATATTGTTATAAATTATTTTTCTTATAAAAAATAATGGGTTGCCATTTGCCATATATGTGTCCGATTGGGATTTATACCTATAATACTTTATGTAACCACATATCCTAACAAGTGTATGTATTCTATAAAATACTCTATATTCTGAGCATGAAAAACCGGATTCGATGGTGGCCAGTATAACTTGCCACACTAGCATTTCTAGTGACAGGAGGCCTTTTTATCCTTTTCTTTTAAACTCTAAAGATAAATTACTTGGCTAAAGCCCATGAGACCACGTGTTCATTTTGCTTACCTTGCGCCGTGCCTTCTGGGTAAGAATACTTGTCCGACCGTAGCTAGATAAATGTTCAAGTTTAATTTTATTTTAAACCTTTTAGAATGTTATAAATTATAAATTTGTCTAGTAATGTTCATTTTTTAAATCCATTTGCATCATTATACTTCTTATAATGACATACACTGCTGGAAACAGGTGCTTTGCCGAGAGCTCGAAACGCTCGGCAGCGAGGCTCCTACTGTCGGCAGAGGCTTTGCCAAGAGTAGTTCTCGGCAAAGGACCATCGGCATCATATTGATCGGCAAAGGCAGCTTTGCCGAAAGGAGAACCACGGGCTCTCGGCAAACACTTTGCCGAGAGTCCATCGACCGTCGGCAAAGGGACTCGCCGTGACGTCCGGAGATGACGGTAACGTCAATCTTTGTCGACAGTGGCGGCGACTCTCGGCAAAGAATTATGTTTTTTTGTTTTCGAGTAATCTTTGCCGAGAGCTAGGGCAGGCGCGGCGCTCGGCAAAGCTTGGTATCTTTGCCAACAGTTGTGGCGGCTCTCAGCAAAGAATTATGTTTTTTCTGTTTTTGAATAATCTTTGCCGAGACCTGAGGCCGACGCGGCCCTCGGCAAAGCTTGGTATCTTTGCCGAGAGTTGCGGCGGCTCTCGGCAAAGAATTCAAAAAATCTTTGCCGAGAGCTGTGGCCAGCCTGGCCCTCGACAAAGCGGGGTATTTGGTTGCTCCAGCATTTCCAGCTTTGCCGAGGGCGTGACCGTAGCTCTCGGCAAAGCGGCAAGATATTATTTTTTTATTTTTTCATTTCCATTCATGAGATAGAACATATAAATATCACATCACATAATTCACATCAACCACATCACATATAGTTCACATTAACCACATCACATATAGTTCACATTAACCACATCACATAATTCACATCCACATCACAAAGAAGTCCCCAAGTTCAAATTCACAAACAAATAATCTCTTGTCTTAAAGTACTACAAATGAAAAGTACAACAACTAACACAAACAAGAGACATAGGATCGAGGCGCCATTATTCTACTCACGCCGACGGTCCGAGCCGAGAAGACCCCATCGACTGATCCTGCACAAACAAGAAGATGTGGAACGTGTTAGACAACATAAATAGAAAGTGAAGAAAGTCATATATCAACATGAGGGCAATGAATAGAGTAGATTAATGAACTATCTGGGATTTCTACAAAAATGTTAGTTTTCTTGTCCTTAATTTTCCTGATATATATGGCTGATGTGAGAGCGCACACTCGTCACATGGGTGTCAATACACTTTCCACGCCTCCTTAAACTGGCTAGGAAAATAAGCAATACATTCAATTTGAACCAAACAAACAAGTGCATGTGTTTATTGTTTACTTGTGTGGGGGCATCAGGCAATGATTTCCAGCATATTGGTCCATCCCAACGACTCATGTGTTCTGACTTCTGAACGATGAAAAATTTCATCCTAGGGTTGACGGTTGAGTGGAAGGTTATTGAAGACCATATATGCGGCCGGGAATGCGCAATGAAGATGAAACCTTTCATTCATGATCCAGCCATTGGCTGCCTGTGCTGCCATAAAGACTGGACAGCAGTTAACAGATTTAGCCGGTTTCTCAGTTAACTAAATAACATTTGATCCTCTTCTAAAATTTGCTCTTTACACCTTCTGGCTCGTGAACCATCCAACACATTACACATTTAAACCAGTGACTGCTCTGGTTTCGGATGGGTTTCTACTCGATCTACTACCTATGGACAATGAGCATCAGCTCAGGTTGGTCTCGCTTGTGAAGAAAACGAGATGGCTCATGATGTTTATTATGTTACCAAGCACTGCCTCCCCAACCTCGATCGCGCCTCCTACAATCTGGACCCATGTCAGCATCGCAGTTTGCATTTTTTTTTCTCCTCTACGCACTCTATAGAAGCTAGCTTGTTCTACTCTGGACTATGTCCATCTACTCAGCACGGGAGGTCCCTGAAGCGAGGCCACCTCCTTAATTTCAACTTTCTCAATATCTCGTACGGGCGACAGAGAATGCATGTACCCAGCTGCTCTGAGTTCCTATAGCCTATGGATGTGGAACACACAACACTGCATCTCAACTGCACCGCGCTCTCATAGGTTCCACACTGGATTGTAATTTGGTTCTCACTTATCGTTGACAAGTCCTATTAGCTTCTTCCCCCCTGCCTCTCATGCCAATAAAACTTCAGAAACCTGAACGTGTTATCTGGTATGTCTTTTATGTCAAGTTGATGTATAATTTGGTACCAAACCGTGTGGATATATATATATATATATATATATATGTTGACATTGATCCACGAGCCTCCTATGGCCCCTCCACCAGGCAACATATATAATTAATAATGAGTGCAAACTTGGGAAAAGAAATGTAGTTATTCCTGGACGTAGGCGGGCAACATATATAACTAATAATGAGTGCAAACTTGGGAAAAGAAATGCAGTCATTCCTGGACGTAGGCAGTAGGCTACCTTTTCTTTAATTGAGAATCATATTGTAGGGAATCTTGTCACTGAACTCACTCAGCTAATGACACTAACAGTATTTTCAAACTGGTCATTTCCGCAAGATCACTTAATTTATCATCCTCGGTCAACAATAGCACACTTTAATGGATGTAGGCAGTAGGCTACCTTTTCTTTTAATTGAGAATCATATTGATGTGGTTTCTAGCTTGGCTTGCTGCTGCATGCATTGCAAGCCTGAATGCCTTTTAGTTTTATTACTTTCCTACATTTGAGACTACTATATCTATATATTTGAGACATTCGGACCTGCTGTCCTGTAATAATAGCACACTTAAGTACTTATTTAGGCCACCACCAACACCACCACTAGGTTCTACTAGGTTTCACTAAGTTTCACATTTCTAGAAACTAAAACATTCGTCATACTCACCGGAGTAGAATCCTGCTGAGGTGGTGTAGGCGGTTGCTGACTGAGCAAGAACGATGGGATCTCTCCACCCTGGGTCATCACTAGACTCCGCACGTAGGTGAGCACCTGTGACATCTGCTGCCGATCTTGCTCCCGCTCGGCCTCCAAAGCCGCCAGCCTCTGCCTCTCGGTCTCTCGCTTGGCCTCCAAAGCAGCCAGCCTCCACCGCTCGACCTCCCGCTCATTCTGCATCGTCTGCATCTGTGCCTGCAACATTTGACACTAATGTTTCACGACTACAGAGCTAAGGTATGTCGAGGTCAGAGAACGAGGAATGGAAGAGGAACACTTACCTAGAGTGTGGACACCACGGTCGGGCGCTGGCGTATGGCTGGGCTTGAGCTCGTGCTCGCTGCTCGGATCTGGTCCAGACGAGGAGTCGATGTCGTGTTGAGGACGTCGTCGGCCATGCAGAACCGCCCATGCTTCTTGCCTTGCCCCGCCCTCATCACGAACTCTAGATTAAGCCGCTCCTCGGTGGTCGGATCGTACTGAGGCCCAACGACTGACCTTACAATCTCTATGTACGTAGAAATGAGAGGGTGGGTGCTGGAGTTGGTGAACGACTCGGCAGGGACATCTAGGTGCCAGTCGATGTCGGACGTCGCCTTGCCCATGTGGGACAAGGTAAATGCCTTGAGGTGACCACAAGGGCAGCCATCATGTGACGTCAACTGCAAGAAAGACAACAACATTGTTATGTTTGTTGCAAAATTGAGCATTAGGTTAGAGAAATGGTTTCGCCTTACCCAGGCTTCTGTGAATTCTTCAAGGTTGCGGCTACCTTGATGGTGTGGTACTCCTTGCATCATCTTACGGCGATCGTTGGCTTCATTATGAGACTTCCGCCAATCCTCACTGAACCACATGTCCACGAGCCTCTCCCAGGCATCACAATGCCGATTGCACTAGTTTGGAGTCGCCTACAAGCCATCAAGCATATGATATATCAGAAGATCAAATTAAGGCAACTTTTAATCTCAAAAAAAATCAATAGTAAAGTTTTGTATTTACCAGAAAGTACTGCTCCTTGGTCAAGACAACTTTATTTATTGCATCTTCTTTTGTGAGGTGTTGCTTTAATATCTTGTGGTAGTACCAAATGTGTGCCAAGTGACGCGCTTCCTACAAGAAGCTTCCGCCACCTTTGTTGCCCTCTCGTCCTTGCCCACCTCGCATCTAAAGAAATCCTGCATAAAGGTGCGAGGTATCAATTAATTATTAAAAGAATGCTCAATGAATACGATGTAGTGAGGAATGTAGTGTGAGAAAGACTTACCCATAGCTCCTTGATCACCTGCTCTGCCTTTTTATCGTATTTGTGCTGATTACGATCCATGCCATCGGGGGCCAATTTGTAGTGGTCGAACTGAGTGGTGGGCTCCCACCTGCCCTCGCTCACCTGCACTAGGCCAGGGTAGTGCTCCTTGCACAGTCCTCCTAGGATGCCATTCACTCTGCGTGCCTTGGCTCCAGTTTCCACAAGTTTCTAGTTCCTGCTCAAGTGGTTAAAACAAATTATTAGTTTTGATTTTCATTTTCAACATTTCAAATGAAGAAGCTTCCATAACATCTGAAGTTACTTACTTATCCCTGTATGGTGTGATCAGCGCGCGGCCTCCATAGCTATTGGTCGACATGGGAGCTGCGCGGGACCACGCAAGTACACGGACGATGCAGTAGAGGAACTGGATCCGCCTTCAGTCGCCCCGTTCGCCTCGTACCCTGCAGTCGCCTCGTCCTCTGCAATCGCCTCGTACATCAAGGTGGAAGAGGACCCCCCTGCACCACCGACCTCCATCGTCGCAGCCTCCTGCATGAGCGTCTGGGTAGTCGTCACCATCCTGCTGCCTGCTGCCCCTCCTCCACCTCAGCTCTGGCTCTAGACGGGGAAGCGACGCCTCTTGCTCCTCAGGCCTGTCTATACCATAAAGATCGCGGACGGTCCGCCTAGGTGGCATCTCCTGCATTCAATCCTAGGTGGTCCTCCCCTTAAGGTTTTCCTCGGTTTGGCAAGCATATGGACTATAATAGACTTGCCTGGCTTGTTGAGCCACAATCCAGGCATCACCTTCATAGACGGAATCGTGTCGAGTCTCGAATAGCCCCAGATGAGGGTACTGTCTTGATACCTTAGGATCAAACCAGTGGCATTTGAATATGATAGGATTAAAAGATTTGGAACCACAAAACTCGAGTTCTATATTTCTTCAAGTATCCTATAATAGTCGCCATCATTGCAGGGCGTCATAACTCCGGTATTTGTGGTCCTTCGATGCGGCCGACTCCGCTTGTAGCTTGCTGTGTGAAAGCGATACCCATTCACATCATAAACCTTACATGACATGACCTTAAGGTTAAAGCCATCGGCAACCTACCGCAATTCAGCACATATAGACTCATCCCTGTGGCACTGCAAAGTCAGGATAGAGCATCATGTTTTTCGCACATATGAGCAACGTGAAATCAAGAAACAAGGGGGGTTGGATGCAACTTAGTTGGACGGTACCATCTTTTGGAACCAAGAAATGTAATCCCACTCCTTAAGAATGGTATCAACTTCATGAGGGCGAGGCCGCCTTGATCGATGCCAGAATAGATTAACAAATTCCCTGTGTCAACAAAAAACAATGGGGGTTGGATGCAGAATAGTGACGATGTAAGAAACAAGTTCGTTGAGAACTTACTGGATATACGGCGCCACTTCGTCAAGGTTGCCATACAAATACAACATGATACTGCGCCACTCATCATTTTCCAAGGTCTTTGGGGTCAATGCACTTGCACTTCCGAGTGACCCTTTGAAAAGGCTAAGGGTCGATTCATTTTTGTCCTCATTGTAACGAGGAGGTGGATTATGCACGCTAGGAAGGTTGGCCTTATAGTATGTTGTTGTGAAGTTTGACACCTCCTCGTTAATGAACGCCTCTAACATGGAAGCCTCAATTCTGGCTTTATTTCCACATTTCTTGCGAAGAGTCTTTAGACATCTCTCGATTGGATAGCACCAGCAGGCCTGCACGGCCCCCCCATTCGTGCCTCGTACGAGAGGTGCACAATCAAATGTTGCATCGACACGAAGAAGCCGGGTGGAAATATCTTCTCTAAATTATAGACCGACACAGGTGCCCTTTTTTCAAGTCAGTAACCACTGTTCGAGATAACTCCTTGGCACAAAGCTGATGGAAGAAATAGCTCAACTCTGCCAGCACAACCCAGATATGCTCATGGATGAAGCCTCAAACCATCGACGAAAGAAGCCGCTCGATCCATATGTGGAAGTCGTGACTCTTTATCCCTAAGACTCATCCAGCAGATGGGTTGGCCCCCCTCTTCAGATTCGTTGCATACCCATCAGAAAACATTAAGTCCTTGATCCATTGGACTACAACCGTCATGTCCTTCTTTTTCAAGACGTAATCAGCCCTAGGCCTTCTCCATGTCTTGCCAGCTCTTGGAGGTCGCATCTCTAGGTGTGGTCTATCGCATCGTTTTTTAGGTTCGCTCTAGCCTTAGGGTTGTCCTTTGACTTGTGAGTGTCCATGAGTGTTGCCCAGAGAGCTTCAGTGACATTCTTCTCAGTGTGCATTACATCAATGTTGTGTGACAGGGCCAGGTGCTTAAAATAGGGTAGCCTCTCCAAGCCCGACTTATGAGTCCACATATGTTCGACACCATATCCCACAAAACCAACTCCATTTTCATTGGCGACGAGACCATCTATCTGAGCAAGAACCTTGGCGCCAGTCATCTTCTGCGGTAGAGGGTCTGTCACTACGACACCTTTCGTAAAGTTCTTAATGTCTCATCTGAATGCATGGTCAAGAGGGAGGAATTGTCGATGTTTGCCGAATGAGGAAAACTTGCCACCCTCCTTCAACCTAATGAACTGCAGAGCTGCCTTGCATACCGGACATGGGAACTTACCGTGGACACACCATGTGCTGAATAGCCCATACGCCAAAAAGTCATGAGTAGTGATACCAAACATGCATTATGAAGTTCCTCTTTGTAGCCCGGTCGTATGTCAGTACCCTATAATCCCATGCACTAATCAACTCATCGATCAAAGGCTCCATGAACACACCCATATTTTCCCCAGGTGTCCAGGAATTATCATCGTCAAGAATATGTTCTGACATTGAAGAAGGACGCCGGGGGGGATTGAGGGGGACAATGAAAATTGGCCAACAAGTGTATGGGGCCGCCATCATTCCAAAAGGATTGAACCCATCCGTTGACAGTGCAACATGCACATTACGAGCCTCTAGAGCTCTGTCAGCATAAATGTCATCAAATTTTTGCCATGCTTCACCATCTAATGGATGTACCATCTTGTCAGGATTGTATCAGATGCCATATTTGTGCCATATCATTTGTTTTGCATACTCCTTGGTCATGAATAGCCGTTGGAGTCTCGGTATGAATGAAAGGTACCATAGAACTTTCATGGGAATGTCAAGCTGCTCCTCAGTGCCATCACTAGATTTTACCACCACATACCTAGAGGACTCACACTTTGGATAGTACTTTGCTTCCATGTATTCTTTCCTAAAGAGGATGCACCCATTCTCACAAGCGTGTATCTGCTCATACGACATCTTAAGCGCTTTGAGGAGTTTCACTGACTCATACATGTTCTTTGGCAGTGCATGATTTGCCGGAAGCATGCTCCCAAAAACTACAAGCATACCATCGAAGCAGTCTTGACTCATGTTATACAAGGACTTCAACCCCATTAAGCATACCATCGAAGCAGTCTTGACTCATGAAGGGGCCTCTTTGCTGACTCCATCATGAGATAGAATGCCCTTGCAGTTTCCTCTGGCTCCTGCTCCTCTGTTGCGTCCATAGGTCGTTCAACGGGATATGCTTGGTGCAAGTCATCCATCCAGTCCGCTACCCTAGCATCACTATCAAACTCGTCCAAGCATGGTCTCACCACCTCCTCTCTAATACGATGGCCTTCACCATGGCACACCCACCGGGTATAGTCTGGCGTAAACCCAAACTTGCAAAGATGTTCCTCCATGACCTTCTTTGTTTTCCTTCACCTGTTTGCACACTTGCTACAGGGACGCCACACCTCTTTCGCTGCTTGAGCACCCTCACCAAATGCTTTGTTCAAGAAATCCTCAGTCGTGTGTATCCATTCACTAGTGACCCGATACAGACCAAGGTGGCTCGTGTACATCCACTCACGGTTATCCATCCTCTAGCATAAACATAATAGAGTAATATAAAATTCAATGGCATATGCATGGCTTGCCTACTATCTAACAGTTGAGGATAGGTCCTAATCCCACCAGCGGATGCGTAGATGAGGTTAGTTTCCATGATCCGCTCCAATCCGAGACATAATTTCGGCAGCACCTCCCCGCTGTTCTCCCGATACACATCCTCGAAGGGAGAGTGTGTATCCGGAGAACAACAGGGAGGTGGTGCTGAAACTCCATCTCTGATCCGAGCAAAATATGGAAACTAACCCATCTACGTATTCGCGGGCTATCCAAAAAACGTGGACAATCCAAAACAGATACGGCCATAGATATGCAAAGATCCACATACCCCCGACCGTATCTGTTTCGGATGGGAGGTGCCTAACTGGGCTACACCAATCTACATACGACAACGATAAGGAGTTAGGGGATGCTTTATACCTTGGGTGGCGGTGGAGTCGGGGAACGTGGTGCCGGGGTCACCTTCTTCTCTGGTGAGGTATAGGGACGAGGGGCGTGGCCGGTGGCCGAGGCTCCTCCTCCCTTCTCCTTCTCCTCTCTTCTCCTTCTCCCTTCTCCTTCTCCTCCCTTCTCCTTGTCCCTTCTCCTTCTCCTCCCTTCTCAACGCTGCCCTGACAGATATATTAGTGATTAGATCAATATGAAACAGACACCCTTGCATTGAACATTACAAAACTACACAGTTTATTGTTGTTTCCATTTCAACAAATATTCCACTTCTCAAATCTAGTTAGTCCCAAAAGCTATCTGTCTAGATTAGGTGATTAGCTACTCTGTTGGCAGCAAGAATAACAGAATTCAGAATGGCTAAGCCAGCTATGGTGAATCATGTTCAATTATTCTTTAGCAACTGATTGACTAAGTGTATTCATGCATCCAAAAGAAACACAAAATTGTAGAAGACAATTTCTATTTCAGCTTGCAGGGCCAACTTGGGCTATCAATCTGGGACAGCATGATTCAAATGGCAGCAAGCCTAGATGCTACAAATAGTGACATCCCTGCGCCAACACTTGACCTCAGTGACCTCACCAAGTCCTCCTCTAACAAAGGATTGAGTGCAACTGACATGATTGTACTATCAGGTACTGCCATATTGAAAATTTTATCAACAACTAAATCATAGTCCATGCTAGAATTGTTCCTTGAATAGTTTTCCACTTAATATTATTACTAAATACTGACTGGTATTAGAAAAAAAATGCCTCCTATGCTTTTAACAATTTCTACTACAAGAACTTGTTGAACAAGAAGGGTGTTCTACATTCTGACCAACAAGTGATGTGATTCAAGGAGGCAGCGTCGCACGGGGACGGGCGGCGCTCCGGGGCAGCGGCGCTCCGGAGAGCGGTCTAGGACGGGCAGCAGCGCTCTGGTGCAGTGGCAGCGGCTGGCGTCCTGGAGTGGCGGCGGAGCTCCTAGGGGTCGGTGTCGGGGCGGCCGCGGCGCTCCGGGGCAGCATCAGCGCTCCAGGGCAGCGGTGAGGATCCGGGGTGGCGGCAGAGCTCTTGCAGGTCGGGACGGCCACGACGCTCCGGGCGGGGGCAGCGGCGGCGGGTCGGGGCAGCGCCGGCTTTCCGGGGCGGCGCCGTGCTCCGGGGGTGGCAGCGGTTGGTGGTCGGGGTCGGGGACCGATTGACGAGTGTGTGAGTGTTAGCTGTGTGAGTGTGTGAGTGTGTGAGCAGGCCAGCCGGCCCCACAGGGTTTTCTGGGCAACGAAAACTCTTTGCCGAGAGCTGGCCCGTGGCTCTCGGCAATGAAGTGTCTACGCCGAGAGCCAAGGCTGGGCCCTCGGCAAAGGACCGTCTGAAATAGGCCCCCATGGCCTTCCCCCAGAACCTTATCCACCCACCCCCCCGAGCCCTGCTCCCCGCGCCGCCCGCCGCCGAATCCCGCCCTCGCCGCCCGCGCCCTACCGCCGATAGCACACCTCCTCGCCCCGGCGAGCGACGCGCCTGCCACAGCACAGCCGTCGGCCGCTCTCACACAGTTCCCACCCTGCTCCCAACCACCGCTCGCACCTGGTTCCAAGCCACCGCTCGCACGTCGCGCGTGTCGTGCCTCCACCATGGCCGTCGCACCGACTGGTCTCGCCGCTCGGCCGCCGCCGCATCACGTCAGGAACGCTTGCCCACGTGCGCGCTCGCGTAAGTTGCGCTGACGCCCGCACATGTGTGCACTCGCGCAAGGCGTGCCCACGCGCCTTCGCTCGCGACGGCCTACGTCGCCCATGGACTCCACCCCGCCGCCGAGTTTCTTCGACTTCATCGGCGTGTTTGCTGCTGATTTAGTCCGCGGCGTTCTCCTCCCCTGTTTCTCTATGTTTAGCTCGCCGCTAGGCATCATCTCGGCTAGGAGGAGCTTAGTCCTTGGTGAGCACATCCTCTGCCTACAAGGAATTCGCTGAAATTTCGCCACAGCCCAGAGCTTGTTGTTGATCCATTTTCTTTGCTGTGTTATGCCCAGCCGCTGCTGACGTTGTGCCCAGAAGCCGCCATCGTGCCAGCAATGGGCACCACGGGTTCGACCTCTTCACAGTCAGGGAGGGCTCTCCCTCTCGTCGACTGCCCCCAATGTTTAGTCCTTGTTGCCAGGCGATTGAGCAAGAATGACAACTTCTACTACAAGTGCCCAAGTTGTCGTAAATAGTGGTTTGAGGATGCATATGAGGCTTACTTGCGCAGTGACCATGCCAATCTGTTGGCGAGTTCTAGCTCTGGGCACAATGTTCTTGGGGCTGTTGAAGTCGTCCAGCAGCCTTCTGGTACTCCAGCTCAAGGGATCCAGCAGTCGTGTGGGGAATTAAAGATGGTGGCACTTGATTTGAAGCTGCTGCTTGGTGAGACCAAACTGGAGATTGGCGAAATAAAGAAAGAAGTGAAAGAACTGAAAGATATGAAGGGAAAGAATCCAATTGTCTTGGACAATGCAGCTGTTGTTGTTTTCATGGCTATCTTTGTTGCTGTCCTGGTTGCTTTTGTGTGGAAGAAATGACTTCCCTTTGCTGTAGGCAATCTTTTGTAATGACAATAGCGTGTCTGTGTGTGTGGCTGTATGTTCCAGATTTACAATGCAATGAATGTTTGTTCTTCAAAAATTGAAATGATGAAATGGATGAATGAATGTACAGTGCAATGTGTACAACAAAGCCTACTCCCGAAAGAACATGTTGTTGCTCAGTGTTTCCTATGAACAGCATAAAACATCTGCAGTAAAGCCTAACAAAGTAGTACTCCGTGGTAGTTACAGTATATAAGAGCTTTTGCCCTAACTTGTTTGATGAGGCTCTTCGCACATTCAACTACAGGCTATAGCTGGGCGGCAAGAATCTCATTCCATGTATCGGGTACACCGGAAGGCACCAGTGCAAGCAATCTTGAATGCCCGATGTGGCCTTGATACTGTACCATGATATATGCCCTTCGTCCCTCAAATGTGAGAGGGCAGTGACATCAAGAAGTTTGATCCTGGTTCCCCTTACCGCACCCTCAGCATCACCATCCTTAGAATGGTTGAGGTGAATGCCTTGGCCATAGGGTTTGTGTTGTCACAGCTGCCTCCTGTGTTCCAATCCCCATTGAAGAAGTGTCGAGGTGATATTGACCTTAGAACACCGTTAGCTGGGGGTGGTGAGGGAGCTGGGCATCCATCCACTTGAGGATAGTGTGGATGGTGAAATTTTTGGCCTTCCAGATGACAGCAA
Source organism: Bothriochloa decipiens (assembly GCA_023333625.1). Taxonomy (NCBI): domain Eukaryota; kingdom Viridiplantae; phylum Streptophyta; class Magnoliopsida; order Poales; family Poaceae; genus Bothriochloa; species Bothriochloa decipiens. Next base: position 19,046,496 of record CM041645.1, read on the forward strand.
TGTTCTTGTTGTTGTTCGGTGCTCCACCAAGATACATCTCCCACTTGTTCGCCCTTAGTTTTCCCCGGTTCCAGTGGTGACCAGTGTTAAGAACTAGAATATGGAATCTATGAAGGTTGTTCTTCAGAAAAGCAGGTGGACGGTCAAGGTGCATGGCATAACTGGTTGCTCGATCTGATGGATTCAGAGGCTCCAAATCACAGTGTTGACGACCAATGGTATAGAATTGTTGTATTGGTGCTCGGGAACTGATAGGCCCAGCCATCTGGTCTTTTTGCACCTAGTGTTAACACAAAGCCATACTCTGCGCCGACATCTTCTACATCCAGCCTCTGCTTTCCACCAGTGACCATACACATCATTGATTGAAACATCTGCCGCCCTAAAGAATCACCCACATAAGCAATGGTTTTATCCTGCATTCTGAAATATATCCAAATTAGTATTTCCATATTGACCCAAAGATGTAGCCAAACATCACGGCACAAACCATCTCCAAATTCATCAGATGTTGACTATGGTCATGTACCTTCTCAAGAACTGAGAGGCCTCAAACTCTGGCATTTCACAAGCTTCAGGCTGCCATCTAAAATTTTCATATGCAAAATCTGTTCGCTGGGTTAATCTGCAGGACCAACTCTCTGAAAGCCACTGTTTACAACCAAACCCGTGGTCTCCGATTGTCAGAAACCCACTTTCCATTCCTGTAGTCACATTCTGTAGGATAGATAAAGCAAACATCAGATACAAATTAAAGCTAGATAGCCTGCACACCAGCTAATGCACAAGTAAACTGAACAGAAAATAATCTTCTGGATTATGTACAAAGACAATATGAGGACTATGCCAATTGAGGAAACAAGCACATTTGTATGGTTGCATGAGAAATGAATTCATGGTTTCTCTAATAGTTACACAAGACGAGTTTACCTTTCTTCTCAGGAGGTGGCACTTCATTTCCATCTGCAACATCAACAGAATAGCCTATCACAGACAGTGGTGGTGGTGCACTAGTAACTGGATTTTCTACTTTACCTACAGACTGAGGTAATGGATATGCACTTGGAAAGTCTTCTTCTGAGGATGTATGCTGATCTACAGACTTTGAGTTAGCTGCAAAAGTTTCAAAGATAATGAGAATGGAGGTAGATGTGATAAGAAAGTTGAGTAATGTTTATGTATACTTAATAACCTGGATGAGTCAAAACCAATGGATCCGGTTGGAGGATTTCAGAATCATAATATGTGCCCTTCTCCCATTTCCAAAGAAGAAACAACATGAAAAATGCAAGAATGACAAGCTTAAGCTGCTTGAACCGCAAACCATTTATACTTCCAAGCCTCATCCTTTTATTGATGTTCTGTAACGTAAAAATGTTCTTCACTTTAAAGTCGATGAGTGCTTAGGAACCATCCATACAAAAAGTAAGGAAAATGTTGATAGTAAACCTGTTTCAGGAAAGGTGAAGTTAGAGGCACAGTAATCCTTACACTTATTGACAAGCAACGTCCAATAGAAATGTAAGCTACCAGCTATGAAAAAAAAAGAATAAACTATATGCATCTCATTTCAATTATTTACTAATTTTTCATCTGTCAAAAATAAATAGGATCAAGTCTGCCTTGCAAGCTGCCAACTGCCCAACTGGATATGTAAAATCATGTAATAACACAAATACTAGGAAGGCCAATTTGTGTGTGTCTTTGTCAATAACTGGCCCTTCCTACAACTTGCCATGCAATTGTATGTTCTAGAAATGAACATGTATCTAAATATAACAAAAATTTTCCAGAAATGGGATAATAAAGGTAAATTTACTGTGAAGTCTATGTATAACTCTAGACTCTGGAGAGAAAGATGCTTATCTCAAGAACATTTGGAAAGGGAAAATCCCTCCAAAGATAAAGTACTTTATTGTGGAAAGCATTTATGTGTGCACTGGTTACCATTTCAGTGGGAAACATGTCCACATGTGACAGGGACATGTCCTTTTCCATTTCACACATGCAAACAATATGACATTGCCAAGCTCATAAACCTCAAGTCACAAATACATACGTAATACCATATATATATATGTTCTTACATTATCCAAACCACATAAACCAGTTCTAACCATCAACACATGATCCAAACCCTCAACCTCGCATCAAAATAACAGGGTCTTGGACATGTACCATACCAACTATAGATCTAGGGGCATCAGTCATACATACAAAAGCGCACCTACCAAAGGTGGACATGTTCCCTAAGCTGGCATTACATACAAAAGCACCAGCACCAGTCAGCTGTTACACTAATAACCAAGAGCCTTCTTTGCATGCATTAGCATAAGCAGCAGGAAGACAACCAGTCCCAGCAACAACACAAAAAGAACATCAATGCACGTGTTCTTCTTCTTCAACTTGGCCTCCAATGCCTGCACATCCTCATCCTTGGCCTGCAACTCTTGCTGCTTGCCTATCAGCTCCTGCTACATGGTTGTCAGTTGTTGATGCTTGGCGATGAGCTCCTGGTTCTTCAGGTACAACTCCAACTACTTGGCCTCTAGCTTGTTCTTCTTCTCCTCCACCTCCATCTACTTGGCTATCAACTTCTTTTCCATGGCCTCCAGCTTGGCTTCCTGCTTGGCCCCCTCCTTCTTTAGGCCCCATACTACATCATGTAAGTCCCTGAGCAGCTCCTTGTACCAATCGGACACCTCCTCCTTGTTGAACCAACGAAAGAACCCGCAGTCCAGTGCCGGGGTGTGCATGTTCATCAATTAAAATCAAAGCTCTCAAAGAGATCAAATGGAGGGGATTGGAAGGGGAAATCAATTGTCTTACCCTAGATCTCTGGCACCTGAGATACCTCCGCCCTGGGTTCAAATCGCTCCAAGATATCCACCTATAGGCCTTTGGCTTTCCCTTGCAGTCGCACTGTACCGCCGGCTGGTACGCCAGTGGCCCAATGCGGTACGCCACCGGAGAACCCTGCCCGTCATAGCCGACGTCGCTGCCACCGTGCCTCATCGACCCCGAAGCCGAAGTGGAATCCGACATCTCAGCGTCGGAGAGCGCTACAACGAGGCCCCTCACTACTCTGCCTCCAAGACACTCGCCGGTACCCTAGCTAGCCTGACGGATCAAGAGAAGAGGAAGAGCTGCCACGGGCGGCGAGAGGGAGAGAAAAAAAGAGAGGCGGAGTATTTAGGGGTGGGGGCGTCCTAACAGGTGGGGCCCACCAGTCAGCCTGATCCAACAACCCTGACAGGTGGGGTGTCCTGACAGGGGAAGAGGTGTCTTTGCCGAGAGCCAAGGCTGGGCCCTCGACAAAGGACCGTCTGAAATAGGCACCCCCGGCCCACGGCCTCCCCCGGCCCACGGCCTCCCCCTAGAACCTTATCCATTCCCCCACCGAGCCCCGCTCGACCCGCCCCGCCCGCCGCCGCGCCCTACTGCCGCTAGCGCACCTCCCCGCCCCAGCGTGCAGCGTGCCTGCCACCGCACAGCCCCTGGCTAGCGCCCAAGGTCGCATTCCTGCCCGGTGAACCGTCGGCGCCCCGCTCCTGCCTCCCGCGCCGCCCCGCGCCTTCCTCCCGGCAGCACCAGCTGCGCCTTGCCGCCCCCTCACAGGCTGGCGGCCTGCTCCGCCTGCCCTAGCCCCGCGCCTTTCTCCCGCCAGCGCCGCCTGCCCCGCGCCATCCCCGCTTCTCAACGCCGAGGCGTGCCAGCTACTATATAGGGAGAAGGTGGATGTAGGAGGCAGAGGAGGAATGAAGAAGGAAGAATAAGGAGGAGGAGGAGGTAGGGGGTAGAGGAGGGAGGAAGGAGGAAGAAGAAGAAGAAGAAGAAGAAGAGGGAGGAGGAGGAAGAAGAAGAAGAAGAACAAGGAGAGGGAGGAAGAAGAAGAAAGAGAGGGGAAGGATGAGGAGGAGAGGAAGGAGAAGGACCTCGGGCTGACTACCGTCCACCCCGTTCATCGACGCCAGTGTCCCCGCCCCTAGCCGTTCGTCCACGCCGTTGTCCCACGCCGTTCGTCCACGACGTCCACGCCAGAGAATAAGGTAAAGACCACGGTTGTTTACCGTCCTGCCGTTTGTGTCGTCGACGGCCTTCGTGCTGGAATACAATGAAAACTGAATGTTGTGACCACATATGGTTAGGAAACCTTGTCCAAGTTGATTGAAAACTGAATGTTGTGACCACATATGGTTAGGAAACCTTGGTGGTTAGGAAACCTTGTCCAAGGTGTGTGTTGAATGTTGTGACCACATATGGTTGTTGATTTTTTCTTGTGTCTCTAATATCTAAACCTAAATGCAATATTGATTATCTAAACTATCTAAATAAAATGCTACTAAGTCTCTCGCTTGTTTTATACTCCTTCTGCCTAAGCAGCCAATAAGAGTATTAATGAGCCTACAACCATGTTATGGATTAGGAAATCATACGTACATGAGCTAGAGGAACACAATATACCAATTATGAAGGTTTACATTGTTTTTACAATGGAATTTTAGATTTTCCATACATGGGTTAAACAGGATAATAGATCAATGGCCTCCTAGCTCTGCATTCATTTCCCTGGGCACATATAGTGTTTTCAAAGTTTTTCCTTGTTTGTTTAGATCTAAATCAAGCATTACTTATCTTAGCAACTTGTGTTACCTTCAAAGTTGTATGAGCAACATGCTAGTTTAAGGATTCAAATTGGTTTGCCTGAGTCCCTCTCTTGTTTTAGACCAACTTATTCATATCTTTTAAATAAAAAATATTCGGACCAAAATGTGTTTCATAGTTTTAGTACACATCTTTAGTACCAGCATAACTATCCGGATTATTAGATGCTCTTCTCTTAAGGAGTTGTTTTTCCTTTCTTTTGCTAATCTTGAATGATGATGATGAGCTATGTGCAAAATTCTCTTGCTTCACAAGTTTTTACTACAGCTAGTAATGAGGTCATTGGCCAATTTTTTATTTGTTTTGCGGCTATGAATGATGACGAGCTTCTTGTCTAAAATTGGCCACTTCCATGTTTCTAATTTTTCTTTTCCATTGTGCAAGCTGTTAGTTATCCTATTACCTATCTAGTATTTTTTATCATGTTACCTGATTTTCAACTCATGCCATGTGAACATGCTACCTTGTTCAACTAGTTGCTGGAATGTGTTACCTATGATGAGGCAAGGCTTTGGATTGGATTTTATTGGCCATGTGCCCATGTTTGGTGATACTTTTCTATAAGAAGTCGGGTTGTAGTACCCTTTCTATATTGTCCTGCTTGCTTGTGTTATTAACTGTTCCTGAAACCATTGTAGGTTTTCAGTTTTGTTGAATAAGCACTGAGATCTGTTGCTCATACAAAATGTGTTATATTGACTTTCTTTTGTTCCTTATTTTGCAGGAGAGACTGATGGCGGACTCGACAGTGGAATGGGCCCGGAAAAACATCACAATCTTTACGGAAGACGAGGTGGACTTGGAGGATTCAAATTGGTTTGGTGTCACCGTACATCTTAGGATGCCACCAACAGCAAACCAAGATATGATTAATTGCCAGATGATACAGTCTGCAATTATCCAGAAGTGCAAGATTGTAATTTTTAGCTCAAGTATTATGAAATATCATCAAGATTACTTAGTGTCCACCAGTACAAGGGAAGAAGCCAATTTAATCCTGGAAACAGAATTTTTTGACATTAACAGGTGCAAGCTTGTTGTCTATCCATGGTCTCCCTTTAATGGTTCCTTAAAGCAACAATTGGATGGCTTACCACCCAACTGGAACACGGTGGTGGCACCAACTAAGCGCTCACGAGAGGATGAGGATGAAGTTCTGGAAAATCTCATGGTTACGGGTCATGGACTGCCACCACATCTTTGCACAGCTGTCATAAAAAAAGTCTTCGCAAAAATATGTACGTTTCACAAGTTGGAAGTGCATGCTGCCGCTATCAGTTTTACTGTTTGGACATATACAAGCAAACTATCTATACCTAAAACATGGACTGTAGCCATCCTCAAAGATGCGGACCTGTACATGTGGCCACTTTGGCTCACCGTAGAAGGCTATGACCCGGGTCCCCCAAATGCATTGTTTCAAGAGGGTAGGTGCAGTTACAACACATTTCTTGCTCCATTATTGTTACACTCTTCGCTCTAATGACAAATCTCACTCTTACTGCAGCTATGAAGAATAGTCGGGTCAAGTTCAACCTGTACCCAGGGACTTCCAGAGGTGGAGGTGGAGGTAGAGGTGGAGGTGGAGGTGTGGGTGGACAAGAATATGGACGCCCTCGGCAAGTTCTGCTGTTAGGTATGGTACCACCATCCTATACATCGCCCCTAACCATGTACTTGAGATGTATCACAACCGAAATATTAAACAACCTTATGCGGATTCTCATGCAGGTTATAATAATGTTGGATCACCGGCTCGGTCTGATCCATCATCACATTATTCAGGTTCCACCGAACCGGCCAGCTCATCGGAGTCCGATGATCGATTTGTCGAACCAACTTTGCGCAGAGCATCAGCTAGCGATAGTATTTCCGAAGTACCTGAGACACCACCAGGGACACCACAAGGGACAGAACCCTTTTGCAACTCCTACTACTAAATGTGCTTGTTATTTATTTGAACTTGATGTGTTTGAACTTGGGATGTATTTGTGAACTTTGGTTTGACTATTGGGAACTTATTATGTATTTGAACTTTAGATGTATTTGTGATGAATGTTTATGGTAAATGTGCTTATATGTGCTGATATATATATGTGTGTGTGCTGATATATATTTGTGATGAATGTTTATGGTTATGTATTTGAACTTTGGTTTGACTATGTGGTGTTTGCAATATATAAATTTGTGGTGTTTGCTATATATAAATGGGCTGTTGCATCAGCTTTGATGAGAGCCTTACACCTAGACTCTTGGCAAAGCTGGGATATTTGCCACTCATTGCTCTCGACGCTGGAAGAAATATTTGACTTTTAGTCTTTGCCGAGAGCCGCTTTGCCGACGGTGGGACTCTCGGCAAAGGGGATGGAGGTACCACCGTCTGCTCTCCGTCTAATCGTTGCCAACAGCCCCACTTTGCCGACGGCCCAGCTCTCTGCAAAAATTGTTTTCCGACGGCCGATATTTGCCGACGGCCAAGCTCTCGACAAAGGGTCACCTTTGCCGACGGCTTAACCCGGCAAACATTCTTTTCCAAGGGCTGCTCTATGCCGAGAGGCTGCTCTCGGCAAAGATGTATACCGAGAGCCCGACGTTTGACCCTCGGCAAAGGCTCCTGCTCTCCGCTGCGGACCTGTTTCCAGTAGTGATATGTAAACTTAGACCCATGATGCATACGTTTTGAAATTGTTTGATATATTAGCAATGTATGTTGGATGTATAGTACTTACATATGTATTAACGATGTAGCAGTTCGTAATTAAGTATGGTAGTTTATGTTTGCATATCTATAATTTTAACCACAGTTAGCCTGTTTTGATTTATGGTCATAATAGGGATCATTACTTATGGCTTGCCACCCTAGTTGGTAGATTTCTTGTGTTTAAAGGTTGTCAAATGAGGTTGCATCTATGGTTTATCCTCAGCATGTTACGATTTAGTGTTGCTTTTGTGTTTTGTGACCAACTTCGCCTATGTTGATTGGAAGACTTTCTTGTCATTTCAACATAGTCGGTCCCAAGCCCGGATAAAGGAGGAGGGTGTGTTTGGTGCGACTAGCCAACATTTCAAAATCAACCACTCTCATGGATATGAAACCCACAAGAGATTCGTTGGGCCGTAACCCTCTTAGCGACGAGCTACATCGAAACCCGGGTGTAGTGTCAAATGTGCAAGGCCCGGGTCGTCATCCCCTTAGTGGCACGTCGTATCGTGATCCGGGTACGATGATAAATGAGCAAGGGTCGGGTCGTCGCAACCTTTGTGACGCACTACATCTGCGCCCGGGTGTAGTGAAAAAAGAGCAAGGGTCTTCGCACTTCCCTCGACGGGTGCGAAGGGTAAGGAAGCTAGCCAAGCCAACTAGAATTCGTCTAGGTAGCTGGAATGTAGGGTCCCTAACGGGTAAGTTAAGAGAGCTAGTCGATACAGTAATTAGGAGGCGTTTAAATATTCTATGCGTTCAGGAGACTAAATGGAAGGGCCAGAAGGCGAAGAAGGTGGAGGATACTGGCTATAAACTTTGGTACACGGAGACAACATCGGGTAGGAATGGTGTAGGCATCTTGATCGATAGGAGCCTTAAGGATGGAGTAGTTGAGGTGCGGAGGCAAGACGACCGGATTATCCTAGTCTGGTTGGTAGTTGGAGATTTGGCTCTGAATGTGATCAGTGCCTATGCCCCACAAGTAGGTCTTTGCGAGAGCACCAAGAGGCAGTTTTGGGAAGATCTCGATAACATGGTTAATACTGTGCCTATCAGCGAGAAACTCTTCATAGGAGGAGACCTCAACGGCCATGTGGGTGCGACTAATGTAGGTTTCAAGCGGGTGCATGGGGGTTTCAGGTATGGTAGTAGAAATCAAGAGGGGGAGGATGTTTTGAACTTCGCATTGGCCTACAATTTGTTGATAGCGAACACCGTCTTTAAGAAGAGAGAATCCCATCTAGTGACCTTTCGTAGCGGACAACACCTGAGTTAGATCGACTTTATCCTTGCAAGGAGGGGGGATAGACGTGCTTGCTTAGATTGTAAGGTGTTACCTGGGGAGTGTGTTGTCCCTCGACACAAGCTTGTGGTGGCGAAATTTCGCTTTTGGGTACGTGTCCATCGGGACAATTGGGCCAAGATTGCGAGAACAAAATGGTGGAAGCTTAGGGGGGAAGCAGCGCAAACATTTAAGGAGAGGATGCTAGATGAGGGGCCGTGGGAAGAAGGAGAAGATGCAGATGACATGTGGCTAAAGATGGCAACATGTGTTCGGAAGGTGGCTCCGGATGTGTTTGGAGTGAGTAGGGGAGGCAAACAGGAAGCGAAAGACACCTGGTGGTGGAATAGCGAGGTGCAAAGGGCTATTAGGGAGAAGAAGGAGTGGTTCAAGCGCCTCCATCATGACAAGAGTGCAGCCAACATTGAGGGCTATAAAATAGCGAAGAGGGCTACAAAACGAGCAGTGAGTGTAGCAAAAGGTCAGGTGTATGATGACCTTTATCAGCGACTAGGCACGAAGGAAGGGGAGAAGGACATTTATAGGATGGCTAAGATCCGCAAGAGGAAGACGAGGGACATCAACCAAATCAAATGCATCAAGGATGGGACGGATCAACTTTTGGTGAGGGATGAGGAGATCAAGGATAGGTGGAGAGAGTACTTTGACAAGTTGTTTAATGGGGAGAATGAGGGTCCTACCTTGGAGTTGAATGACTCATTTGATGATACCAATAGACGTTTCGTGAGGAGATTTCAGGAGGCAGAGATCGGGGAGGGTTTGAAGAGGAGAAGGGAGGTAAAGCGATGGGCCCTGATGGTATCCCCATTGAGATGTGGAGATGCCTAGGTGCCAGAGCGATAATATGGTTAACTAAACTTTTTAACCTCATTTTCTGGTCAAACAAGATGCCTGAAGAATGAAGGAGAAGTATATTAGTACCGATCTTCAAGAACAAGGGAGATGTTCAAAGTTGTACTAATTATCGTGGGATTAAGTTGATGAGCCATACGATGAAGCTCTGGGAGAGGGTTATCGAGCATCACCTAAGAAGAGTGACAAGTGTGACCCAAAACCAATTTGGGTTTATGCCTGGTAGGTCGACCATGGAGGCAATTTTTTATTACGACAGTTGATGGAGAGATATAGGGAGCAGAAGAAGGATTTGCACATGGTCTTTATTGACCTCGAGAAGGCATATGACGAAGTATCGAGAAATGTCATGTGGTGGGCCTTGGAAAAGCACAAAGTCCCAACTAAGTACATCACCCTCATCAAGGATATGTACAGGGATGTGGTGACGTGTGTCCGAACATGTGATGGCGACACCAGTGACTTTCCAATTAAAATAGGACTACATCAAGGGTCAGCATTGAGCCCTTATTTATTTGCTTTGGTGATGGATGAGGTCACAAGGGACATACAAGGTGATATCCCTTGGTGTACGTTCTTTGTTGATGATGTGGTGCTAGTGGATGAGACTAGGGCAGGAGTTAATAGGAAGTTAAAACTATGGAGGCACACGTTAGAGTCGAAAGGGTTTAGACTTAGTAGGACCAAGACCGAGTACATGAGGTGTGATTGCAGCGCGACTAGGAATGAGGAGGGAGACGTTAGCCTCGATGGGCAAGTGGTGGCCAAGAAGGATACTTTTCGGTATTTAGGATCGATGCTACAAAAGGATGGTGACATTGATAAAGATGTTAGGCATAGAATTTCAGCCGGTAGGTTGAAATGGCGTCAAGCTTCAGGCGTCCTCTGTGACAGAAGGGTGCCTCATAAGTTAAAAGGTAAGTTTTATAGGACAGCGATTGGTCCGGCGATGTTATACGGTGCTGAATGTTGCCTATAAAAAGGCGACATATCTAGCAATTGTGTGTAGCAGAGATGCGTATGTTACGATGGTGTTGTGGGCACACAAGGAGGGATAGAGTCCGGAACGTCGATATTCGGGATAGGGTTGGGGTGGCACCAATTGAGGAAAAATTGATTCAACACCGGTTGAGATGGTTTGGCCATGTCCAACGGAGGCCTCCTGAGGCACCGGTGCGTAGTGGGATTCTAAAGTGGGTCGATAATGTAAAGAGAGGTAGAGGTCGACCTAAACTGACTTGGGATGAGTCGGTTAAGAGAGACCTTAAGGAGTGAAATATCCCTAAGGATTTAGCTATGGATAGGAGCGCTTGGAGACTAGCAATTAACGTGCCTGAACCGTAATCTTTTTCTTGTACCATTTATGTGTTCTTTGTTTTCATGCCTCTTTTGGGTTTCATCTCTAGCCTACCCCAACTTGCTTGGGACAAAAGGCTATGTTGTTGTTGTTGTTGTTGTTGTTTGTGTTTTGTGACCATGTGCCCCCTCCATTGGCAGATTTTATAATTTAGGATTGTGTAATACGATTTGCCCCTCTAGTTGGCAGCAATAGCATGTACCGATTATGGTCATAATAATCATACTAATTAAGTGATTAAGGCTACAGTAGGCATACTCCCTTCATGTTCCTAAAGAATGTTGTTTTGGGTTTGTCTTAAGCCAAACATTTTAAACTCTCTATAAATTAATTGTTTTGGGTTGAGTTTGAAAATATTAAACCAATGTAAGTAGATTCATCTCAAAATATAGTTTTATAAAAAAGTATATCAACTATTTTTATGAACATTTTATAGCAAAAAGTAGCAAGTCAAAGTTTTTTTTTTGAGACCGTATCAATGTTCAAAACGACATTCTTTAGGGACATGGAGGGAGTACCGTTTAGAGTTATGGAATTCACCTTTGTCTTGTTGCCCAATTTGTTATTTTTAAAATTTGCATAATAGTTGGAGTTGCAACATCCATACTGTTTAGGGATCACAACACCCATACTGATTAGCACCCATAATGATTAGGGTTGTTACTTGACTTTTATCCTGCTTCCCTTGTAGAATGTCAACCTTCTTAAAATTTGATTAAATTTATAGAAAACAATACTATAACATCAACAACCAAACAAATGTACTCCCAAGATATTTACAGTGGATTTTAATGAAACCAATTCAATGTCGTTACATATCTTTATAAATTTGATCGCTGACTATATAAGTTTGACCTAGAAAAAACTAAAACATCTTACCTTTTAAACTAAGGGTGTATAACAATTTGTTACCTGCTGGCCTTCTCTAACTAAGTTAGAGTTCGGGCTACTAGACTTACATGAAAAGTTGTAGGTAGATTTTGTTTGGGCTACTAGACTTATATGAAAAGTTGTAGGTAGATTTGCCTAGTTGGTAGAGGTGTGTTTGGTCTGTTGTCTAAGTCCTAGCAAGGGCTCTAGGGCTTGGCTTATGTTGGATACCCGCACGAGTGAAGCCATGCCACAGCCTCGAACGCCCGTGGAAGCCGTTTTTTGTGAAGCCAGGCTTGGTCTAGCCTCTGTCTGCGGTTTGCTTCACCTCCCAGTGCGTATGCTCCTCTGCTCTCAGCTCGTGCACGGCCCCTCCCCCTCGCTCCGCCACGACCTCACCGATGGCCCCGCCCCGCCGGCGTCCCGCCTTCCCTATATCCTCCCTTTCCTCCTTCGCGGAGGCTATACCGAGGAACCTCATCTACCCCATCCACCACCGGCCCCAGTGCCCAATCACCCATCCGTGGAGGCTAGGACCAGCGTGCGCAGTCGTCAGAGAAGAGGTCATACCCGACGGCGTGCCCTTGCTGGAGGTGCGAGGAGGGAGACAGTGTCGGGAGACCGGATCCGCGACAACGAGTTCATGGAACCCCAGGTTCTCGAGGAGAAGGCATCATTTGGACGCTTCCATTGCTCCACCATGCTCTGTTCTTGGGCAGCAGCGACGTGTGCAGGAGCCCCTACTATTGCATTTGGAGCACGGGTTAGCAAGTCGTGGACGACATTGCCACCTCTGACTCCGTGTGGACGAGCAGCCCATGGGCAACCTCCGAAACTAAAGGTTGGCTTGTTAGAACCAGGGTTGGGCTAGCTTGACTTAGTTTTGCTAGCTAGGCTTGTCTAGGAAATGATCTGAACACACCCTTAGTAGCACATCAAGTCATAAGTTCGACATCCATGGGTGCGAATAGTTTAGAATTTAATGACTATGCTTTTAGTGGTAGACGACGTTCCTGTCGATAGCTTCATCAATCATGTAGATTTGTCAACCCAATCTTCAAAGGTGCCCATAAGTTGCGTGTATGCATTCATATGAGTGAGTGTGCTGTCACCCTACTCCCCAAGGAGGGTGCAGATCAGCACAAGGACTTCCGCCTTATCAGCTTGGTACACAGTTTTGCTAAACTAATGGCCAATCGGCTTGTTGGTCTCACTTGATCAAAGCGCTTTCATATAAGGGCGCTTCGTACAAGATAACTTTATGTTGGTGCATGAAACAAATAGATTCCTTCATCAACAGAAATAACCTCACATACAACTCAAATTGAATATTTCATAGGCATTTGATTCGATCTCTTGGCCCTTCCTCGTGGAGGTCCTGCAACATTTGGGTTTTGGACAAATTTGGAGAGAGATTATATGTGGGCTGCTATCTTCCTCAACCACCCATGTGCTCTTGAACAGGACCCTGGAAATTGCATATCTCATCGGCGGGGTTTATGGCAAGGTTACCCCCTCTCTCCCATGCTTTATATCTTGGTCATAGATGTTTTGGGATACATGATAGCACAAGCTGCAATGGAGGGACTGCTGCAACCCATCTCAATAAGGAACCTACAACACCGTACCTCCCTTTATGCAGATGATGTGATGCTCTGTCTTCATCCAGAAGTTAGAGACATTTCTATAACAATGGATATCCTCTATTTTTGTCCAGAAGTTAGTGACGTTTCTATAACAATGGATATCCTCAACATTTTCAGGGAAGCCTCGGGGCTGAAAACAAACCTACAAAAGTGCTAGGCTGTCAACTAGGTGTGGGGATATGGAATTGACAGCTATTTTGAATTTGCTGCCTTGTGCCCTTGCTGAATTCCCATGCAAGTACCTAGGGTTGCCTCTTTCCTTGAAAAAACTAAATAAGTCTCAAATGCAACATATTGTTGACTGCATTGCCAATCAACTGCTGGGATGGAAGGCGGAGTTGATGACATGGGCAGGAAGGAGGGCTCAGGTTCAATTTGTGCTCGCTGGGATCTTATAGATATTGTCATGGTGACTGACTTTCCAGCATGGGCCATTCAAAGCAATTGACAAAATTCGGCGGAGTATTTCTCAATTGTGGTCACAAGGAAGCAAGGGGGCACAATGTCTGGTAGCATGGGTAAAGGTTTGTCAGCCAACTGAGCTCGATAGACTAGGTATTTCAGACTTAAAAACACTCTGCTGGGCTTTAAGAATTAGATGGTTATGGCTGAAAAAACCCTAGTGAGAACTATTAAGACAAGGGGTTAATTCCCTAATTGTGTTGGGTGCTTGGATTCTTGGGAACCATCGCAATCATTGTGTTTTTGTTGGAGCAGCTCCTAAGTATTGCTGTGGCTTTAGCCATGGCTGGTGAGCAACACTATATGTGGACCTTGGCTCAGGCTAGAGGGTCATCCTCCTGTCAGCCTCCCAGGAGATTAATTTTCTTAGGTCTGTTTAATCCATTAATCCACATGTGTTAGAGTAGATCGGAGTGTAACTTAGTTCAATTACACCTCAGTCAACTTCAACACACATAGATTGAGAAGTGGATTAAGATAAATATATGTGTACATCCAAACAAGGCCTTCGGTGAGTTGTGCCTGCTGTGTTGAGTTGTGTGTCTGTGTGTCTGTGTGTGTGTGGGCCCCCCCCCCCCCCCCCCCGGTGGAGTTGTGTGTGCGGGAGTTCGTAACTGGGGAGTGTGTGTACTTGTGTTCTTTCACCCATTTTTTTCTTATAATATAATAATACGCGGATCCAAAATGTTCAATTGCTTGAACCTGTGGATGACAATTTTTTAGGAGTACCAAAAGCACACTCACATTACGCAAGTATTACTTGAAAAAAAAACATCCAATTCAAAGCCAGGGCCGAATTTAAAACCACCGCTTTTCTCCATCGATCCTCAGAGACGGTCAACTCCATGCAAGAATCTGAACTGTGGCTCTACTAAGGGAATAGAAGAAACAGGGCCAAAACTAGGAGTTGGAATCACACAAAACGCCACAACACACACACACACACAGAGAGCACTGCAAGATATCTGAATTAGGATGGATTTTCCAAATTCAAGTAGAACAAGGCCGACTTATATAGCCTTATAGAAACTTTAGCG
>CM041645.1:19061491-19217737 GCA_023333625.1 Bothriochloa decipiens
CCCCCAACCCCAACACACACAGAGTAAGGAACCAAAGATGCTACTCTGACTTTCAGATGAGGAACTCAGTCTTCTAGATCACCCCAAACATGCATTTGGATCTTCACTAAAGCTTCTACAGACTTGATCTTCTCCTCCTAGATAAACGTTAGAGGCAAATTTAGGTACATTGAGATGAAATCTGTCTCCAGATTCCAGAACAACAAAAGGTCATAATAACTAATACAGCCGGAAATGCGTTCAAAAAATAATATAACCAGAGAAGGGAACTTAAGATATTGTAAGGACACAAAAAAAATAAAACATTAAAAACAGGATGCCTGATTCACATGAAACAACCAACTTCAATCTAGGCAGCAACACTGCTTGAGTTAAATGACACAGATTTTTCAAATGTTGATTATCTCAGCAGTTCTCATAGAAATTCAAAGATAGCATAAGATGAGTCGGGATAACTAACATGTGATAGTTTCAGTTAGCAAAACTAACTATCCTACACAATAATTATTTAATAGTTGTTAAAAAAATCATAGGTAGGCTACCTTAATTGAATATGAAGGAAATTCTAAAAGAAAGAAGAGTTTTCCACATCACAAGAATGTAACTGACACAAAAGAAGGCATAGACAAGCCTTGTCTTTCTTTATGCACATAAATAAATAAAATAAAATTGACAACCAGTTTTTTGAACCAGAAATACAGCAGGGGAGATCCCCACTGTAAGATATTTTTATTAATTTTCAAAATGAGAAAAAAAACTGTACAAATTAAAGAGGGGCTAAAAGAACTAAGCCACACAACCAGCAAGAGGGCAGGAGAAACTGCACTTTAGAGAAGCAAAAGGAGCTAGGAGAGGAGGTCTAAACAGAGAAGACTATCTAAAATTCTGGGTGTAACAGAAATTTTTAGAAAATTGCAAAGAATTCATTAGAATTTTCCTCAACCTGTTCCTAAAAAGTTCAATCCACTAGGCAGCTACACATTTCAAATTACCAACCACACTGGGTACGATAAAAGGTATCAACAAGTGCATTGAACATATCTACTTAAGTAGAGGCACAACATGTAGAAAGAACACACCATCAACAAAATCTATGCAGTACTGAGCACTGGAAGTCCAATAATAAACCCAGGTAGCACATTGAAAGATAAAGGAAAATTCTACAAATTAATCAGATTACCAAATATACAACGCTGGAAAGGAAAAACCATACCACTGAGCCACTAAGTACCAATATGAGGTTACTGCATTCTCTGAGATACCATGCTCTGAAAGCGCCCTAAAATTTTTTCAGCATCAAGATCTTTCGATATGTCTTCCTCAATGTAGTACACAGCAAAGTCACTCAACCAATCTACAGGTATTACATTGCACATACCAGTAGGGATAATGTTAACTGCTGAAGAAATCCTTTCAACTGATGCTGTCGCGACTGGTAACAACAGTGTTAACTCAAGGAGGCGATACACCAATGGGAAAATCAAATGTTGTTTGGTTTCAACCATTTTTGCAGCCAAACTTGCAATATCATGACAGGAAGTAAATTCAACATGTGCTCTCACATAGCAAATATAGGCTTCAAGTTGATCCTTCATTATTGCACGATCAGCATCAAGGAAATCTTCAGAATAAATATCAGCAAGTCGAGCAATTTTCTCCACATCAAACTGGGAGAAGTTCCTCTTTGGGTCAAGGCAGGAAAATCGCACTAACAAATCCATTAAACATCATTGAAACGATGGGCCATCTCGGTTCGAATGGAGTCAATAGCAGCAAAGAAAATCTGGACACGATAATAATGAAGCTGAGACACAGTTATCCCGCTTTGCCGTGAATGGCCCATACTTGGTATGTATTCATCCATATTTGGCACTAGAATTTCATTTGCAGCACAAAAAATCTTGACATCTTCAAAAAATGTATCCCAACCATTATCCCTCAAGGTTTTCAAGCGCTCATTCACATCCACAAGCAACCCCATAGCCTGACTAATGTCTTGGTCTTTTTGTTGTAAAACAAGTGATAGTTCATTAACAATGGCAAACAATTTTAGCATCATCTTCATAATGAACACAAATTCAAAGCTTTCCATTGTTTCTATAGAAACTGATGCTCGAGAATCAGGACAGCCATGTTCAGCTACAATCATTAGCACCTCAAGCACTGATTCCCACATTGTGTCAATACGGTTCAAGGTTGTCTGATAAGAGCCCCATTTCGTCTCTCCTGGTACTTCTTGATGCTTGTCTCTTTTGGGGATCACACCACTCTCCAATTTATCCAAAATTGTTTGGCGACACTTTTCAGCATCCTTTGTCATGCAAGGTGCACTCAAGGCAGTCACAATCACAGGAACATTGCAGAAGAAATAAGCAACTGCTGCTGAAAAAGAATTTGAGACTGAAACAAGTATTGATTCCAGCTGGCAAGCAAAGCAATGGACATAGAAAGCATGTGGATGTTCACCTCGTATCTGTCTCTGCAGGTCATTAAATTCTCCTCTCAAATTTGACTGTCCATGATAGCCCTGTCCTCGTATCCTAGAAATGGATAAACCATGCCGAACAAGAAAGCCAACCAAATATCCCCGAATAGCAGTTAGTGTAGTATCTTCCATAGACTGAAGACCAAGAAACCTTTCAATGACCTTCCCTTGCTTATTCACAAATCTTCATGACAAAAATTACGGTAAGTTGAGAAAGCACAGAAAAAGAAGATGTAAAAGCCTACAAATAGAAAGATACAAAAACTACTACTAACCTTAGAATTATACCTATCAGCTCTCTGCTTGAAATGTCATGAGTATCATCAATAAGTACAGAGAAACGGCCATCTCCAATCTCTTCCAGAATCACCTGGATGACCTCTTCTGCGCAGGCCTTTACAAGGTATTTCTGGAACTCTCGAGAAGCCAACTCGCTACTACGATCAGGATCCATCTCGTCAAATGCTCGCCTCACTTTCTCATCGAAGCCTTTGTACCAATCTACCATCTCCAGAAAATGACCCTTATCCCATGTGTAAGATGGATCAAGGTGATAGAAAGGCATGCCTTGCCTTAAGAGATATCTTGCACAGTCCAATGAAGCGCGCAGACAAACTCCATATGGATTTCCACTCTCTGAACAATCAGAAGCGATTGTGCGCGATAGGCTTCTTCTTTGAGTGTGAAAACCTTTGTTATGTTGGTTTGCTCTATGGCCGCCCTTAGTTCCACCAACTTGGTCCCCAATTCCTGGGGCAAACTTTATCTGCGGTTCTGGAGTGTTGCCCCCAGCACTTTCACGATTCCTTTTGGGCAAAGGCTGGTAGTACCTCTTCATCTCTGAAAACTAATCTGGACATGTACATTATAACAAATAAATAAACATGTACATTTCACTCGCAGTTTATATTCTCAAATGACCACTCCAACTCCAAGTGGTCAATGGTAGACAGTAGCGGACTCACCGGCAATCTGCTGGCAACCGAGCTGGACTCCCTCTGCTGTGCTTAGCCGGAACGCGAACGCCGCCGACGCACCACCGCTCGCCGCTGTGATGACTGGAGCACGGAACTGCGCCCTACAGCGTCGGAGCGCCCGACCCTCTGCGCTGCAGGCAGAGGCGGATCCACCACTAGGGAGTCCTTGTGGCCGGGCACCCCTTCCCCACCCTCCGGAGCTGGCGTCTGTCGAGCAGTCGAGGCCAACAGCAGAGGGCGTGAGGTTGAAGACGGCGCCGGCAGCGCGGTGTTGCTTCCCTTCTATTCGAGACGGAGTGAGAGAGCGTGATGGACGAATTTTTTTTATTTTTAATTTTTTTAAAAATTTTTACAATTTTAATTTTTTGTTTCGAAATATGACAGAACTAGTCGCCCACAGTGGGGCGTTTTTTAAAAAACGCCCATTGTGTGGGCGTTATATGTGACGTGGCACAGGGCCGGCCGCCGCCGGTGCCGGCTTTTGCTGGCGGCCCCTGGCGCCCAAAAAACGCCCACTGCGTGGGCGTTTTTTGGTGGCCAGAGGGCCGTCTGCAAAAGTGCGCGCTGTAAAGGGGCCGCCTGTAAAAGGGCTAGACCGGCCGCGCAAAAAACGTCCACACAGTGGGTGTTTTTGGCTGCTCCGAGGCCCGCCCGCAAAACAGCGCGTACTTTTGCAGGCGGCCCCTCGCCACCAAAAAACGCCCACGCAGTGGGCGTTTTTTGGGCGCCATGGGCCGCCCGCAAAAGCCGGCACCGGCGGTGGCCGGCCCTGTGCCACGTCACATATAACGCCCACACAGTGGGTGTTTTTTAAAAAACGCCCACTGTGGGCGACTAGTTCTGTCAAATTTCGAAACAAAAAATTAAAATTGTAAAAAAATTTTAAAAAAAATTAAAAATAAAAAAAATTCCGTGATGGACCAAGCGCTTGAGACTAGGCCACGGCCTTCTAGCAATGGCCCAACAAGATGCCCGAGAGCCGTGCTGTGCGCCTATGCCCAGACCTGTAGTGATGGATTTTGTATTTTGGTGATGGATAGGGTAGCAAATGAAGCCGGCGACACGCACGATTGAGTTAGCACCACGCATTGCTTCTTCCAATGGCAACAACCTCAAATAAAAGAGATTTCATAGCTATGAATATGATCAAGACTGATTAGCGCAATAGTTTGAGTGATGAGTGGCTTAATGACTTGATTTTATGCTACATTGAGAAGGAGATTTTTAAAGGACATGATCATGTGAGAAAACTAAGAGCACTTTCCAATCTATAAATATATAAAAAAATCCCTATACTTTTCACTATTAAAAGGTAAGATCTTGATTTTTGTTAGTTTTTATATAACTTTTTCTCTTAGTATATATATTGTTGTCGGTTCGCCAAACTTTTGTGTATAAGTTTGCCCTATGTCATTTCTTGGGTTGGATTCACCACTGGCTACAGGTGCGCTGGCCGCCGCGATGACCGATTGGCTTGAATAGCTCAGCAGGAGCAGTCACACCGCCTCTGGACTCCGGTTGTGGCCCCCTAGCCCAGTCAGTCACGAAATGCCACTGACGGCTAGGGTTTTTCTTTTGGAAAAAGTTAGATAACCCCTGTAGTACCGGAGCTGGGAATACTTAAATTAAGTCCACAAGGTGTAACATCGCTGTTTGAGGACTAATATATATGCAAAAAATTCTGATTAACCTTGGTTTGTTTTGGAGGCCAGTTTAGCCGACATGGCGGGCCAGCGTGGTAACCGCGGCCACGATGGCGTTCCTGCTTGGCAGACCCACCTACCTAGCAGCCAGCCCTGCGTTGTGAGCATCTACTTGTATTGTGTAATTCGAAAAAATTGTTGTTGGCAAAACTATGGTAGAAAGAGAAGGGTTGAGCATAGAGATGACAAAATGCCACTAACCAAGAGGTGGTTGCAACATGATGTTATGCTAGCTTATCAGCACCAGTGGATCAGCTTAGTCAATTTAGCCACCATTCCACGTCTTGCAGGAGCCGTTTTCTGCCCAATGTCGATAATTCTAGGAAACACATGGATTTGGACTTGGATACATGTAGTCGATTAAAAATATATATATAAACCAATCTACAAATTATACATCTGTAAACCTTAATATCTTCCAACCATATTATCTTGATCTGCTCTTCTCTTTGATGAGATTTGTGTGCATTCTAGCGGCTTTGCTGACCCTAGGACAATCCAGAGTACATTTTCAGGAGATGTTCATGAGCTTAAAATGTACTTCTAAAATGGTCTTTCTTTAGGTACATAAAAACCTTTAAATGATCTAGAATATGGGGTTTCTGATATATCTTGTAGTAGTGTTCATGTGCTATCAACATGTGTTAACTACGAATGATTTCAAATTTATGACCATCATAGTACACTACGAAATCTAATCAAGGATTTAAGAAATGAACACCTATGCTTAATACAAAATTTGATTGTGCCACATTTGATGATGCATGTTGCAATTTCATGTACGAGGAACATAAAAAGGTAAGCCAACTATAAAGATGATGCTTTTGCACTGCCTATCAATGTGCAATGTCAGAAATTCATAATATTATTATGTAATTTGCACTAAAAACCAATACCTAGACTCTGTATATATGCTACTAGTCTTGATTTTTATCTCACCAACACATTGTTCTTAATCCATTCTAGAACAAGTAGCAGTATAAGTGTATAGTAAAACCCCTCCAGACTCGAGACTTTGGTGGTAAGAAATGACCACCACATACTGGTGCAACACACCGCCTTTAATTTGAAAAGTTAAATGCATGTGGAATGCTCATCACATCATATACTCATCACTCATATCACACATTGCTATTAGTTTGTCTTTTCCTTAGCATGCCAACCTCATGTCATGTTTGGAAAATAAATTATTGACACATGATGCCTCATTACGCGTCAAATCGCAATGCCACCCTAAATGCTGATGCTTATAACATGATGGTACAGAACTACCCAATGGTGATACTGGAGGCAGGGCACCATGAAGGAATGGAATCTTGATATCTTGTAGTGGGTCACAAGTCCCGGTCTAGGATGCAGTGAGAATTTCACTCTTGGGTGCAAGAGTTAACTTCAGTGGTGTCACCACTGTTTCCTCTGCCTTCTCCTGTGACATGGTGCACAAATTCTGTGCATATTAATTTGTTTTCAAAATATTCTTAAACTGTAGAAACATGCAAAGTGCAAGAAGAGTAAATAAATCACTTGTCCCAAATTGAAAAGAACTTACTGTTTCAGTAGAAGTAAAATATGCTTCTAGCTCTCTCTTTGCAAAGGCCGGAAGAACAAATGCTGCCCTATGCATCTGTTCAATGATGAAAATTAATCAGGGTGAAGGAAGCTTCATGGAAGCAATCTCACATAAGAGTTGCTGTTTAATGGGCAAGCAAAAAAATAGGAAGAGTAGGTATACCAACACCCCATTACAAATGGAAATAGACACGACTGGGTTATACTACAGAATCGTACAGGACGTGAATCTAACTCCTGCCCTGAACTAGTCGGTGTGGCCAAGCTGTATGTTGAGACTTCATTATCATTATAACATATAAGGGATAATCAACAAAAATAGAATTTCCTAGATCATGTCATTCTCGCTCCCCTCCCGCACAGCAGAGAAATATAAAGCTTAACGCATCACATATTTACAAGGGGATAAGGCACTCAATGAAACAACCAGTAAAGAGAGAACCGAGATTTAGAAGAAAATCACCACACAGATAGAGAAGCTGAATTTTGCTACCTAATGGCTAAATCAGACTCAAAAGAGAGGGATAGGGCCAAATAGGAAATCAATTTTATGCAGAGGTGGCTAGGTGAGAACTATCAGAGAAGACCAAATAGGAATTCAATTTTCTGCAGAAGTGCCTCTGTGAGAACTATCAGAGTAGCACGGGGAAGCAGGGAGGATGTGCACGTATGAGGAGCTGTAGAGGTGAACGAGTCAGGGGGGTTGAGCGTGGGAAGCCAAGTGGTGCTGTGGGCAGGGAAGCAGAAGATGCAATAGAGGTGGCTGCAAAGAGCCATGACAGAGGAGGGTTTTTTCCACTGGATGCCCTTAGCTTACTGCTTGCGGTTCTTTTTCCCGTGCTGCCATGCACCTGCACACAATCTGCCTTGCTCCTGATTTTCCCTGCTCTCGCAGTTTATGACCGCCTATCGCCTAGGCGATGCAGCAGTGGTCTACCTCGTGCCTAATTGCAATTAGGCATACGCGTAATTACGTTTTTTAGGCGCGACAAATCCTATATGATTGATTAAAGAAAACAGACCTCTGAATTATAAAATCTGATCTGCCTTCCAGCTTTTGTAGCTCCTTCCACCTTTTCAATTGGATTTATAGGAGTCAGAAAGTTGACCGATGGACCTTCTTTGGCACATAGTAAAAACCCAATCACCCCACTGCAAATCAAGTAAACATTCTGTAAGAAGTTCGTTCCAAACAGAAACAGTTAAACACAATAGACTTAATCACCCCACTGCAAATCAAGTAAACATTCTGTAAGAAGTTAGTTCCAAACAGAAACAGTTAAACACAATAAAGACTTCTTTATCTAGAACTGCAAAGACTAACATTTGTACCAACTCACAACTACTAATAACACCATATCCCAACCAACCTTCCACACTTAGCCCCACATTTTTTGTAAACGAAGGAAACCAAGGAATATGGAAGAAGTACAAAGAAAGAAGTCCTTGAAACTCCTACAAAATGATTCAATCCACACAAACTTGCAGAAAATTTAACATGAAGTTAGAATACGAATGCAAGTGGGCATCCAATGTGTAATTTTGAGCCATCCATTTAGTTCATTGTAATTCCATTTTTCTTGCTTTGAGTCTGGATTAGTTCATTTGGACTGATCCAATGGCCCTTCCTCCCCCTCTCTAAGTCAAGCTTCTCTAACTTTCACCAAATTTATACAAAAAATGGAGCAAGGAAAGACAACTCACCATAACTAATGTTTTTTAAGTAAATGGTTTTAACAATATTGTTCCATGTCATTCAACAACAACAACAACATAGCCTTTTTCCATGTCATTCAAGAATTAACAATTTTAGATTAAAAAACATCTCCCTCCCTCTCACTCTGATTTTGTCTTGAGTCAAACTTCTCTGACTTTGACCAAATTTATTTATAGAAAAAAATGGAGCAAGGAAATAAAACTCATGCCAAAAATGCTATTTTAAGTACATGGTTTTAACAATGGGCACCCATATTTGTTCCATGTCATTTAAGAATAAGAATTTTAGATAAACAGCTACCCATATGCATAGTGCATAGCTGATGCATGGATATCAAACCAAAACTAAATCTTCACACAAATAGGTGGTTCTTAGGGTTAGTACATGCAATGCAATAGAAATGACTGATACATATATTTAGAAGAAAACGAAAATAATGAATGATACTATTCAGAGAGACAACAAATGCAAAAACTAAAAAAAAATGAAACTAGAACTGTATTTTAACTTTTAAGTTCACACCATTCCATCAATAATAAAAATGAGCTTAGGACCAATGGAAGCAAGAAAGGATAAAGATAAGGAGACTAGAGAATAGAGAAGTGAAGAACCTCGGGTAAGTTGGGACACTAGTCCATGCGTAGCGTACAGAACCCTTGAAAGTTTCGCGACAAATTGAAAGCATATCCTGAATCAAATGTGTATGTAACCACATACTCTCAGCTTGATTACAAAGAACGCCACCAGGCCTCAAAGCTCTAGCAATTGTCTCAAAAAAAGGCTTCTCCACAAGTTCCTGAGCAGGCCCTGCAAATGCCAAAAGTAACTAAAAAAATAAGATTTGAGTCTTCGACTGATGTTTATAGGTCAAAGTTCTTTTTCAAAGAAAATATGAGCAAATTATTCATCTATACACAGAACAGCTAGGACACTAGAAATAAAGAAGCATGGAGTTTGGGAGTAATATATTACGAAGCAGAAAACCAAAATGCACAGAACAGATATACACACCAAAGACATAACAAAGGCTTTCCATGGTACCGTGCTCAAGAAAGACAATGCATCGCAGCATAAGCTCACCTATTGGGTCTGATGAATCAACAATGATAGCATCATATGTCCCTTCAGGAGCATTTCTCAAGAATTCCACAGCTGGAAGTAGAAGAAAAACAATTCTTGTGAAATTACAGTTCAATAAAAGGAATTTACCAATATCTAAACCCAATAGGAAAATTCAGCAGATATCAAAAAATAATGTAGTCATCATGGCCTCATGGAATTATCGGCATACCATCGCCAACATGAAGTTGAACACGAGGATCTTCAAATCCAACAGACAAGTGTGGGAAAAAATCTTTACAAACCTACAGAGTTCAGATCTATATCAGCAAAGTATAATTAAGCAATTAAACTTGAAAAAGATAAGGCATGAAAGGACAACTTTACATCAATAACTAGCTGATCAATCTCACATATGTCAATAGACTCCACTGAACTATGTCTGGATATCTCTCGAAGTACACCTCCATCACCACCACCAATAACCAAAACCTGCGAAGTATAGTTCCTAAGGACGTTAAGGCACTACAGTTTCTGTTCAAATTCAGGTAAAAAGAAATATTTCATATGCTGAGATACAGCTGCAAAATATTCTTCCAAATGAATTTCTGCTAAGCAACAATATTGAAGAAAAACAAAGATCAGCAGACATACTTTTTTAGGGGATGGAACTGAACAAAGTGGCAGGTGAGTAATCATTTCCTGGTATGCACATTCATCCTTGTCAGTCAATTGAACAATACCATCAAGCACAAGGACTTTCCCATAGGTTGACGACTGCATACAAAAGTTACCAGGTTATAAACAACCAAATGCAGTTTTTTATTTCTGGTATAAACAGGTGATGTGAACCTCAAAAACTAAGACTTCTTGGTATGGCGATTTCCCCTGGTACAGGATCTTCTCCACTTTCAAAGAATGGGCCTCTCCTATATATGAGAATAAGATGACAAGAGACATAAGAAAGTACAATTGTTTCACTCCAGGGAAAATGTCAGAAAATTACTGCAATGAAGAACAATTGGAAATTCCCTTGAATGCCAAAATAGCATATTATAGGATGCCAAACAATGTATTGAAGGAGTCAAAGACAAAGACCACACTGGGGAGTATAGCCAAAAGCCCAAAACACTGGTGATCCAACATTGGCACATAAATTTTAATACATTGCAGGGTCAGGAAATGAAACAAAAAGAAGCATAGGCTTTCCTGTGGGAACGACAAAAATATGCACACTGCCATTGACAAATATATATATATATAGAAAAAACAAAAGTAGCACTCATTTGCATTGCACTCGGTCATTCTGCCATTACAAAAATTTACACAGCAATAAAAGATGCACCACTAGCACAGCCAACAGACTATAGAGGGTCGTACGATTCACAAACAACAAATAAATAAGAACAAAAACAAATCCTAATTCTGATTAACATGCACTATACTAGATGAACTTCTATAATATTTTGTGACGATTTTTAGATTGTGCTATAAGGGTGTATCCAAAGGAACCATGTCAAAAACCCTTCTATGTACAAAAGCTGGACAGTTGCACATCAACTTTCAGCAAATGCTTGAATTTTCTTTCAACAAAAAGCCAGTCTAAACCACTTCTCACATAAATAAATTCTACTTAAATCACTGAATGAA
This sequence comes from Bothriochloa decipiens, assembly GCA_023333625.1. Lineage (NCBI taxonomy): Eukaryota > Viridiplantae > Streptophyta > Magnoliopsida > Poales > Poaceae > Bothriochloa > Bothriochloa decipiens. The sequence goes on from CM041645.1 coordinate 19,072,652, forward strand.
AATTCATTTGCAATTTTAACAATTGAGCACTGCATCCATTGAAGCATGAAGTTGTCAAGCCAATTACTACATATCTATCAGAAAAATTATATTCCGAAGACAAACAAACAATTTAACTTTTGAATTTTGGAGTAAAGTCTCTCCAGTAGACTATTGTTAAGACATAATAAGGTAAAGAATACTGGCAGTGGCTGGACAAGTACCTGGCCACATCGGGTTATTGTAATACTGAACTTTGCTGGCTTTACCTGCACAGGCAGCAATCAGGGTCAAACAGTAATAAGTCATACTGTTACAGCATCTACGTTATCAAGCAAGACAATCAAGGCCTACCACAGCGTGATCTCGGTTCAGTGAACCATCCTGAAACCACAGTAGCATGGCACTTGGCCTCAGACTCGGGCGCGGCGGCTCTCGCCTTGACACAGCAAGGGGGCAGCGGCTTGGCAGAGCCATCACCCCCACTCCCCTTTGTCTGCGCCACCCCATTCATACCACTTCCTGCGCCTCCAGCCTCCATGGACCCTGTTCCTCTTTGGAGTTCCCAGCCTCTGGATCAAAACAACAGACAGCACAAAGGCTAAGCGACAAGCGAATTCAAGCACAAATCAATGAGTACCATCGGTAGCCAGCGTGGGACGCCGAACAGGAAACGTGGGCCTCAAAGATGGGAACAGACGGTGTGGGCAACTACCAGCCACACCACGCCAACTTTACCTTTGCTGGTGCTGGCTACAGAGACGTGGCTAGATTGGAGCATCATAATTCGTCATGATTAACACAATCAACTAGGTCCTGATATAGCATCCCAACTTCTCAACGATTAAAATAACAGTGCTTTGGAAGGAGATTGCCTATATTTTTTGCCTTCTTATATACTCGCCACGAGCACGCGTTTGGGATGAAACCCCGCTTGGGAAGAACAATGCGGAGAAGAATCGCGGCTCCTATTCGATTCGAGGAAGCACGGAGCCAATACCAACGCAAAGCTACAGAAAAAAAAAATCATAGCGACTGTGCGGATGGCCTCTAGAACTTCTAGAAAAAACTCGACTGTGCCGATGGCCTCCAGAAACTTCTAGAAAATACTGTGGCGTGTGTTTTTGGGGAGTAGGGGGAAGTGCTCCTTACCAGGTGGCACAGGTGCGCGAAGGCGAAGCAGGGCGGCGGGTTGAGGAGGAGGGGAGCGGCGGCGCGAGGGCTGAAGAAATAGAGGGGGCGCCGGCGCGCGTTGCTCGGTGGTGGTGGCGGTGGATTCTCTGCAGCTCTCCTTTCCCCTTTTTTTCCCTTCTTTCCCTCTTTGGAATCTGTGCTTTGTGTGCTGCGGCTTGGAGGAACAGGGGCCGTTGGATCATAATCACCGTTTTCCCCCTCTACCACCAGGAGTTTTATCAAAAAAGATTATTTGTATTAAAGAAACTGCCACGTACGTAATCATTTTTCAAGAAGAGAAAAGAAGTGGTCAGGAATATCTCTCAATGAGTTATGAAATTAAATGTCTTTAAAGCAATAGGCTGGAACTTCCCGTTAAAAGTAGGTGTTTTCAATGTTAAAAAAAACCTACATTGAAACGGGCCTTATGTAATGGACGGTTCAAGAACACTTTTCTCTTAGTTTTTTTAATGAGAAAATTTAGTTAAATAGATAAATACTCCCACTGTTCTAAATTATAAGTCGCTTTAATTTTTTTGATACATGCATTATGTATCTAGACATATTATTATATATCTATATAGTAAAATACATATACCAAAAAAGTCAAAGCGACTTACAATTTGGAATGGAGGGAGTAATTTTGTTTTGGATTTAAACTAAGGTAATTTGTCATGTAATTTCAAAGGGCAAGGAGAGATTATCTAGATTCGTGTGTGTATTTTATTTCTATTCCTTTTATTATGCATTTTTTTGGACTTGCATTCAAAATTAAGAAAAATGTAAGGAACTTTGCTCAAGGCGCTGTCCAAGTATTCCCTCAGTATTGTAAAGGAAGTCGCTTAGAATTGCAACACGGTCTCCAAAATATAACTATGATCTCTTATTTTTATAAAAATATTTATGAAAAAGTGATATACGTATACTTTTATAAAATTATTTTTGAAGACAAATCTATTCGTATAATTTCCATATTTGTAAACTCGATAACTTAAAAGTTATTGATGATTTATATTCCTAATATTTGACACAAACCTTTTACCAATATGGAGAGAGTATAAACTATGTACAATCTGGATCTGTCATTCTGTCTCCATCAAATCAAGACTCGTTTTGTTCCTTGAGTTCCAAGTGGCAAACATTCACAAAGCTGGCTTTCCTAAGATTCCAAAAGCACATTTTCATTTTTTTAGTACCGGAGCTTTCATTAATTACCAGCAAGAGTACAATCTGCGGCCGCTAGTTGAACTCGCCAGTCCGGAATACAATCAAGCCAAAAAAAAAAGGATAGCTCGGTAGCCGAAACTGTCACAGCACAAACATGTGCCACCGAATTGGCCTCCCTCCTTACCCAAATGGAATCAAAATCTACGAAACTCTTGCCTAACTCCGATATATCAAAGCATAAACCACCAATGGATGACCTGATGGAGTTCGAGTCCTTTAGGAGGTTGGATAGACCCTAGCAGTCCACCTCAAGGAAAACTCGGTCTAAGCCAAGCTCCGCCGCGAGATCGAGACCCTCCCTTGCCGCCAATGCTTCAGCGGTCAGGGCATCCTGGACATCATCAAACCATCTTGCGGCCCCTCCGACGACGGCCCCTTTGTGGTCACGGATGACCAATCCGGCGCGACCAGTGCAGGAGGCTTGATCAAAACCGGCATCGGTATTTATCTTGACCCATCCTGGACTCGGCTTCGCCCATCTAGCCGTGGAGCTGAGGTTGTCGCCGTCTTCGTTCCTTTAAGTGACGCCAAGTCCTCCATCAAGGAAGAGATATACCGGGCTGTAGCACCCGGCTCCCACACCTTCCTATCGTGCCTGCGAGCATTGCGACCAGTCCACCACAAAGCCCAAGCGCCACACACCACTGTCGCAGTTGTTTTGTTTGTGAGCCCCGACTGCAGCACATCTGATGCCTAGGAGCAAGGATGCAGATTCGGCAACGCCACACCCGTGACCTTCTTCACTTCTCTCTAGAAGCTGCGTGCCACTGTGCATTCAAAGAACACATGATACATCGATTCATCATGATGGCCACACACTTCGCAAAAGCTTTCTCTTGGCACATGCCTCCTTTTCAGCTCCGCCTTTGATGGCAAGGCATTGTGCAGCACCCTCCACCAGAAGACACGTATCTTTGGAGGTACATCAAGCTTCCAGAGCAAGCCCCATCTATCTGCTCCCCAGATCCTGATGCCTCGTTTGATGTCGCCATCTCCGTTTCTAGCTATTCTTGTTTTAGTAATCTATATGCTGATTTAACTGAATAGACCCCATTGCGCTCATGCGCCCACGCAACAACATCTTCCTCCATCCGGACACTGGGTTTAATTTTCAACACCTCCTCAGCCTTGATCACCATGAAGGATTTGCGAACGACTTCCTCATTCCAAACCCTGGTTCCCGGGATGAAAAGGTCCTGCACTCTTTCTGCCATCGCCCTTGGCATGCGCACCAATGGCTTGAGCGATCTTAGTCCAGGGATCCACGCGTCTTCCCAAACACTAATATTTCTTGGACCAACTCTCTTGATTAGCTCTCAAGCTAAAACATCCCTTCCATGCATGATAGCACGCCATGTCGCCGAGCTTCGCCCTTTTTTGGTCACTGAGAGGAAGTCTCCATTGGGGTAATATTTCCCCTTCAGCACCTGAGCACAAGTCCTCCATTGGGGCGTGATATCATTCTCTGTTTGCCAAACATCGCCTTATTGAAAAGCGAGAAATCTATGAAGCCAAGTCCTCCATCGCGCTTCGACTTGGTAAGCTTCTCCCGACGGAGCTAGTGAAGCTTGTGGTTATCTAGAGAACTCCCCCACTAGTAATTTGTCACTGTCGATGTGAGTTTCTGACAGATCCCCAGTGGTAGCTTAAAACATGATATTGGATATGTGGGGATCGACTGTATTAGCTTTCAGCAAAACCTCTCTTGCACCACAGCTCAGCCCCTTCTCAGCCCAACCGCCCACCATACCTCAGACCCTCGATGCCACATAGTTGAAGGCGCCAGCCGATCCTCTTCCAATATCTGTTGGCAAACCCAAATACTTCTCCCCCAAAGCTTCTGATGGAATTTGTAGGCTATCATGAACCTCCAATTTGCATGTTTGATCACAATTGGTACTAAAGAAAATGGCCGATTTATGCTTATTAACTAGCTGACCTGACCCCCTGTTGTAGTCATCTAGGATCACCGCCACCCTATAAGCCCCCCTCTTGGATGCCTGGGTGAAGATTAGACAGTCGTCAGCAAAAAGCAGGTGTGAAATCCATGGCGCACTCCTGCTCACTCTGACTCCTCTTGAGACATACAAAGGGCCAACATTTTTTAGCATACTGGTCAAACCCTCAGAGCATAGTAAGAACAAATAGGGTGAGATGGGATCACCCTGTCTTATCCCCTGAGTCAGTCTGAAAGTCTCCGAGAACATGCCATTGACCCGCACCGAGAAAGATATCGAGGTGACACATTTCATTACAAAAATGCACCAGGATTGCGGGAACCCCAGTGCCAGCATGATATTCTCTAAGTACCTCCACTCCACACGGTCATAGGCTTTAGCCATATCGAGTTTGATTGCACAACTTCCACTCTTTCCTTCTTGTTGCGAAGATAGTGGATGCATTCATAAGTGATCAGTATGTTATCCGTGATCAACCGACCTGGCACGAAGGCACTTTGTTCGGCCGACACCACATCCTCCAAAATTAGACACAGACGATTTGCCATGGTCTTTGAGCATATTTTATACAGGACATTGCACAAAGATATAGGCCTGTATTGAGCTAACTCTTGTGGGTTACACACCTTTGGAATGAGAGCTAGTAGAGTCTTGTTCACCTCCTCTGGCAGTTCATCCCCATTCAGGAAAGCTAACACAGCCGTCACCACACTAGGTCTCACCAGCTGCCAGTGTGTCTAGAAGATACCTGCATGAAAACCATCCACCCCTGGTGCTTTGCACAGCGCCATCTAGAACAAGGCCGCTTCCACCTCCTGTTCAGTAAAAGGTTTTGACAGAATATCACACATTTCCGATGAGACTTTCCTTGGCACATGTGAGCAGACCAGTTCGGGGTGCAGCTCATCTTGCGCTAAGAACAGTCTCTGATAGAACTCACTTGCCAAGCGTTCGAGGTCTTCTTGTTCAGTATACACCCGTCCATCATCGGCTGTGAGAAGCATGATGCGGTTGGTCCTTCCTCTTGCCCGCGCCTTTGCTTGGAAGAATTCAGTGTTTCGGTCCCCGTCCTTGAGCCAAGAAATCCGGGAACGCTGCTTCTCCATTGCTTCTTCCCTAGCAAGCACCTCAGACAGCTGTGCCATGATCGCACGCTCATATCTATAGGCCCGCGGTATAGAGTACTAGCTCTTTCCTTCTCTAGTTTCTCCCTGAGTTCCTTTATTTGCTTTTTTACCATGCCAAACACTTCTCGGTCCCACGTCTTCAAAGAACTTTGCAAAGACGAGAGAGCATCGGAAACTATTGGTGGTCCTTAACCCATTTCTAACCCCACCAACACTAGTATAGGAAACACCAAAAAACAATAGAGATAGGACTTTTATACTAACAAAATCCATAGTTTTGGTGTTTCCTCTTGTTTTGTAGGTTGGTAATGAAATATATTAAATTGGGCCAAGAAATACAGGAAAACAAATAAATATTCAACTTCACCAAATTGGCCCACAAGCAAAACAACTAGGGCCCAGCCCAACCGAGGAAAACCGACACGAGTGCACCACATAGGCCGAGCCTAGGACCCACCAGGAACCGACCTGCCAAGGTCGGTCATGGGGAGGCGACAACCAGGGGCACGCTCCCCTGGACTGGCGTGCGCCCGTGTTAGGTCAGCGGCCGGGCCCAGCTTCGGTCAGGCGGTGCCATTAATGGTCCCTAAGGCGGTTCAGGGGTGCGTTGGTCATTTTGCCACTCAAAAACCAACCTCTCACTCCCCTATTTATACTTAGTCTCTCTCCTCTCCCAAAAACAACTAAGTACCTTTTAGATTCCCACAAGCTACATTATAGAGGAGGAGTAGAGCTATTGTATCTAGCCCTAGCTAGTCATAAGTAAGGAGTGAGAGGGGTGCAAGAGTAGAGAGTTCTGCGAATTTCTCTCGGCAGCATCGTCTTCCTCAGGGTGGAGTGCCGGATTTGTCGGCTCCCTCCTTGCCTGTACCTCGGCGACATCTTGCTACTTGAAGTAAGACATTCGTGTTTACCTTTTGGTACTTTACCTTTTAGTAAGTTACCCTTGCTCGTTACTATCTTGTGGGTTCGCGGCTCGTACCTCGGGGAGGGAGCTCTAGTAGAGGACTCCTGATAAAGACGGAAGTTTCTAGCCCACGCTAGAATTGTGACGACTAATGTAAACGTGGTGTCTAGGCTAGAAGTTGCCTTTATTTGCCTCGCATCCCACAGTTGAGGGGTAGGCGGTGGGGAGTGACCTAGTCCCGTTCGTTCTTCGTAATCCCCCACGTTCGGGTGCGGCGTAGAGCAACAGACCGGTATCGCCTGGAAGACCAGGTGCGCTCCGATGCCCGAAGTGAGATCGTAACGTCTCGGTTACCTTCCTTTTAGGTATCGGCCATTAGAAAACCTCACTACCCTAGTTATCTACCTCCTACCTTTGGGTGACTCTGCTAAGGATCTAGCTTGAACCTACTGTTCCTCGTGAAATATATGATACCCTATTAACCACCTGGTGAAGTGCTACAATGGTATTTCCATGCGCTTGCGGGCTTTGCTGCTTTCACTAAGAAACACCAACAGAAACCGAGGCCAGATCAGCAGTACCTGGTCCTGGATCCCAAGAACGATTCACAAATTCCATGTACTCACTGTGACGTTGCCACATGTTCTCATATCTAAATGGTTTGGCTTGTCGTCTGTCACGGCGTGCACTCAATTCCCTTTGCCTCACTTCCACTAGGAGACCAGCATGATTAGATTCCACCAGTGGCAAGTGAAACACCTCCGTTTTGCCCAACATGTTCATGAACTTAGCATCACTAAGGGCGTGATCCAAACAAACCTTGACATTGCGGTCCGCTTCCTAGCAATATCCCATGTGTAGGGGAGGCTGTGAAAACCAAGGTCAGTTAGACCACAATCACTGACCACCTCCTGAAAAGCAGATACCTGCCAGTGCTCCCGATCATTCCCTCCAATCTGCTCCCCCGCCGAGAGTACCTCGTTGAAATCACCAAGGCACAGCCATGGGGCATCCGACTATGCCCGAAGAAATCTCATTAGGAACCAACTCTCTTTCCTTCGTTCCCTCCTAGGTTCTCCATATAAACCCGTGAGACGCCACTGAGAGATGCACAAATGGTCACACGATAAGAGGACGTCAATATGTGACCTCAACTTGCTCATCTCTGCAACCACGACATCCTGCCTCCACAACAGCATCAAACCACCACTGAGCCCCTCAGACTTGACAACAATGGCATTGGGGAAGCCAAGGTCCCGTTTCAAGCCCAGGGCACGTTCTTCTCCCATCCTAGTTTCCATCAAAAAAACCACCGCGGGTCTTCACTCCTCCACCAGTTGGTGGAGTTCTTGAACTGCCTCAGACCACCCACAGCCCCGGCAGTTCACGCTTAGGAGATTCATGGCTCCCGACGGGGGCTGCCGCTCGCAGCCGCCACGATCTTGCATTAGAGCTAGAGCTCCGCTTCTGTTTGTTCAGTTTTTTAGCCATACTGCCAACACTACTTGATGTCTCGTTGTCAATTTGGTTGATCATCGAGCTCACCCTTCCAGCAGGCACGATAGCCCCTGACCCCTCCGTAGGGCTGTTAAGGTCAAGACTTTGCCCGGCTGTGGATGGCCCCTTCGATTTCCTCTTCCGGTCCAGGCGACCCTCATCACACCCCTGCAGGTCCAGCCTTCTGTTGGTATCTCCACCTCCATCAGTAGCAGTCTGGAACGTGCCATCCTGCTGCTATTTCAGGGGTGACTGAATCTCTTGCTCTTCAGTCTTGTCCACAAAGCTCTCAGACCGGTGGGAGCCTGACATAGAACCGCGACCACCCGAGCGGCTATGCTGTCCGGTATTCTTGGAAGATGCAGACGCGCCACTCCCAAAAGAGCAGCAGCAGCTGCAGCAAAAGGTTGTATGCACCTTCGCTTGTCCTCGGGCGCTCTCAACTGTACGTCATACGAAAATTTGCCCTCCTCATTATGCTCCACCGGATTGAGACACTCAAAATCTGAATGCCCCATCTTGCCGCAGTGGAAGCAAATGTAGGGCAACTTCTCATATTGAGCATGGAACCAATGTGGTTCCTCATTCTTATTCACCCGTAGTAGGATTCCCCTTCTGATAGGCCTGTCAATGTCGATGGCCACACGCGCCCGAAGGTAAGCACCACCAGCTTCGCCATCATCATCAATGTCCATACTAATGACCTTGCTAATCATCCCCATCGCCCTCGAATCACGCGTTTGATTCATCCAGCCAAGTGGAAGGTTCAGGAGCCGAACCCAAATTTCCATTTGATCAAAAACAATTTCTTTCGGAGTAAGTTTCCTATCATACTCTTGCAACAAGAGGGCATACTTCTCCACCATCCATGGTGAACCGAGCAGCACCCTATCCCGATCGCGGGCATTGTCGAATTCCGCACCGAAGAGATTGTCACCTTTCTCCCCGATTGATCTGATCTTTAAACCCATAGGATTGCCCCATGCAGGTTTCATCACCGATTTGATAGTGCTGACATTCACCGACACCGGCGAGAGAACCTTCCCCACCAACGCCAGTTCCATCGGCGCCAGGGGCATATCATCGCCGTCGTCGCTAAACTCCATCACCGCCCCTTCCTCTTCAATTAGGTTGAGTTTCCGGAGCAGCTCCTCAGCATTAGGGTTTGGGCCATGCCCTCCACCCTCCCTACCGCCCTCTCTTGACTTTGACATCATGAATGATCAGGGAGCAAAACCTTCGTGCACTATGCAATCAGGTGCACAGCCACGAAAAACCAGAACCCGACCCAGGGACCTAAGCGGCAAACCCTAGCGGTAGTGCGCGTCGACGGCGCCTTTGACGGCTAAACGACGATATGCTTTTGGCCGTCTCCACACTGTGATGGTGAAGACGGGGCGTGGACGCCGTGGCCGCAGTGACCATCGGCGTAGCAGGATCGAGAGGTTGCCGGCGTGGCGGCCTAGATCAGTGTCAGGTTCCGAGTCGCCTCCCCAATCGCCTCCACGATCGCCAGAATACACGATCCGGAAATTACGGAGCTATCCATAACGGCATCTGCTCCGTCGATGATTAGGAGAGCGTCAACTGGCAATTAGGTTCGTTTGGATTAGCAAGCGCGAAGAAGGCGCATATGGGCAACAGATAGACTCCGAATATTTCAACTGAGAGACCGAAAGCACGGGGTTCCACACCATTCCTCTGGGGTAAAGCACATTTCCATTGATCCAAGTCCGAAAGCAATAACAAATCAAGGCATTACTCTCGTGAGAGAAGAAATCTCCAAGACGCAACACAAGACGGAATACGAATATATGCCGACAACTTATATATAACCACACACGGTGCTCCTTTGTTTGCAAGAACATCTTTATTCTAGTCCAGGGAATATGTCTTTCTGCCCAGAACAGATCATCTCCTGTTTACGTTAATTATCTACTAATAATATCTATTCACCATGGACTACACGTAAAGATTGATTCTTCAGTCTAATTATAATTTTATTTAAAGAAAGAGGTTCTGTGAAAGTTCTCCGATCTCCATTGATTCCTCCCTTTATTCTAAAGAAGAAACTCTGAAACTTCTCCATTAAAACTTGGCAGTTTACTCTCGATTCTCCTGGAATTGAAGTGTTGTAATGTTTCCTTCAAATTTCTGTAAAATTTGCCCATCCTTCCTTGGTTGCTGAACCTTTCTCTCAAACAGGTCAAGTAGTACTAGTTTGGATACGAAACCAAAGGAGTTCGAAAGAAAATACAAAATAGCCTGTTTATTGTGCCTCTAACTGGCTCCAATCACCTTTCGAAAAGTAGGTAATGAAAGGGCGAATGGGAGATCAACAGGATAGGATATGAAAAAGGGATTAATTCGCCAAAGAAAAATATGAAAAGGAGATTATTCCCCACAAAAGGAGAGGTTCCCATGGAAAGGCTATTTTGCAGGGAAAAGATAAAAGAGTCGAGTTCATGATTTTTTTTGTGCTTCACCCTGCAGAACCATGGGGGTTTGGGAGAAGATAGCTAGCTGTTTTTGATTTTTTATATGCTCTGTTACCAATCTGTTTTGTTCTTCCTATAGGATGTGGATTGAAATTATCGGTAGAATCTTGTGTTCAGCACAAGGAGCAGGGCTTGTGTTCAGTTTCAGGTGAGCAGCAACAATGGTGATTGCCTTTTGTCCAAACAACCAATTTATTTGGGATTTGAACTACTTTACTGAGAGAAACATTACTAATTTACTCATGAGTAACTCAGCACAAGTTATGCCTGCAAACAGATTTTTTATGTACTAATATCGATCAGTTTCCATAAGCATTATGACATGATCTCGCATGAGTTGTTATTTTTATCTTATTTTGAATGTAGGATATGGAGATGAATGATGTAGCAGCTTCTGTGTATCACTATCGAAGGGCTTGTAGGAAGTAATGGAAGTAATGGTTAAACTTCTATTTCCTATATATGTTAGAGGCATGAACTAGCATTGCAACTTGGGTCTGCTTACTTTATTTTTGCAAATAGAAGCTAAGGTACCTGTAGTTCTGTTGGGAGGTTCATATGCCATCAGAAATGCTGTCGAATGCCTTGTAGAAAGTAGCAATTTGTATATGTTAGTTACATGAATAGCATTGTAACTTGGGTTTGCTTACTTTATTTTGCAAGCCAAAATTAGTTGATCATTCAACTATCTAATGTATGAATGATTTGAATGATGATGATAAACAATTGAGTTAGATTTGTATTTAAATTATATATTATATGTTGTGGTCAGATTTTGATTAGCCGCCCTTACAGCGGGGTTTACTGTAAGGGCGGCTGGATAACCAGCCATCCTTACAGTGGTCCGTTATAAGGACGGCTCGTTTTGAACCGCCCTTACAGTGAAATCCACTGTAAATACATTCTAGAAAGAACGCTTCTCCCAGCTGCCCTGTTGTGTCAAATGAGCCGCCCTTGTAGCGACTTATTAGCGTAGTGCAAAGCACCGTGGGCTTTGTGTGCAGATTATTCGTGTACAGGTTTGACCGTGTGGGATTTATTAGTTATCAATTCAGCATGGAAAGCGTATACTACTGATAAACCAACCAATAAATCGATAAAACTGATTTACGTTATTCGATCAAACCTGACAGCTTCAGACCATTTGGTGTCTGGCTAGCATCCAATCATAAGGTGCCCAAAAAACAAGGTCATTCTTCTTCAGAGAAGAAGTTGGGTTCTGCTGGCTTTTGTAACAGCAGCCTTGAAGACGCTCTTTCCAGCAAACGGCCCTTTCGGGCAGCCCTTTTTCTCCGTAAAATCCGTACCATGTTGCTGGCAAAATGGGCAGCGTAGAGCGCCGCGCCAAGACTGGGGGAACTAGAGTCGGCGTCAGTGACGATTGCTGCTTGGAACATCCTCTCCTTCTCGTGCATGCTATCCTCCAGCTTCCTTGTGCAATACCTGTGCCAAGCTGCCTGTATGGAGCAAGCAGCCCAGGTCCGCCATTGCTGGGAGTAGAACCTGAAGGTGTGCCGGAGCTGCTTGCTATGGAGCCTCCTGTACTGGTTGGCCACGAACTTGAGGTGATCAGCCCTCAAGGCGAAGCCTTCGAGCTCCGACAGCGTCGTCACCTTCCTGGTTGAGCTGGGGAGGTTTGAGCCCGATGCAGGGTCCAGAGCCCACGTGAGGAGCTCTTCGCCGCAGAAATCGCCGCCTTGGAGGACGTTGGAGTTGAAGAAGCCCGTTCGCCCGCCGTCGGTTGTCATGCTCTCGAGCCTCCCTCTCAAGATGAAGAACATCTCGTTCACTGGGTCGCCTTCGCGAATGATGCAGCTTCCTTCTGTGTATAGCATGGGTTTTACGCGATCACACATGGCGTCTAAGAGCTGCTCGTCCATGTTTTCGAACATTGGAACCTGCAACACCAGTTGGAATTGATGTCAATTAACTAAATTAATTTCTTTGGATCGATGATACATATATATTCTCTAGTGTTATTCTAAACGCTAAATGTTAATTAAACGGGAAATGCGGCCGGCTAAATGGAAATTGATATACCACTGTGTAACATTTAAACGGCGTGTAAATCATGTAGCCATTGTCAGAATCATGATGGGGTTCAGTCTCAAGTATCGAATGCGACAAAGAGCAAAGCAATTCCTTATGACTATCAATAAACAAAGCTTAAAGGTATAGGGAAGTATTACCCTCATGAGAAGTGATAGACAGAGATGACGCTTTATATCCCTCCTGAGATCCTTAGGAAGATTTATAAGGAGACCCTCTTCATCCACACCTTGTGTTTCTTGCCATCTATATTGATCATGACGCAATATTCGTTGCTTGATATGCTCTGGAAGTAATCTGTATGACATCCATTGCTCCGTGTCACGTCGTCTCACTCTCGCTTCCTCTATATGCCCAGAGGTTGATTCTAAATAGGTCTGCAACAATTCAATCCAACCAAGAAAAATAAAATAAATTTAGAGAAATATGATCAGGTCAAACATCAACGCTAGTTATATAATTCAAATGTTGTCCATACTTACTCCTTAGACAGCAAATACAGAGCTACATATATTTACCTATTATAGACCAATGCCAATTCTAGAGACACTAAAGACAGATAGGTATATCTTTTTGAGAAGCTTGGAAAATGGTCTTGCAAAAAAAACATTTTTGGAATTTTAATCTTATGTTTTTTTTTCAAACTTAATTCCTATAGAACATTGTGAAAGGGTCTCTAGCCTAGTGGTTAGAGCACATAAGTAGCACCCACCAAACCTGAATTCGACTCCCCTATGGGAGCGAATTTAAACAGGTGTGCATTATTAAAAATTAAAAAAATATATTGGGGTTTCCCTTACTGGTTAAAAAAAATCCTTTAGAACATCACCATCTAACTCCAATAGAGTTAGAAAACAAAATCTTTAAGTACATATGGTGCTCCCTCTGTCTAAAATGTACAATACTGTGGAGATCTATAGAATGTTTGATGTCATTTTTCTCTATAGAAGAGTTAGGCAAAAATTGATGACCAAAATTGGTGGTATGGAGCAATATGGGAAAACCAGACCATGTAGTTTCCCAAAACCGAATCATCTGGTTTTAGTGGTGAGCCCTTATGATAAACGGCTCACCATTGTGTAGCTCTTATCGAAAAAGTAGAAATGCATATGTGAATCAACCGATCTGGAGTCTAAATGCGGGAGTTATAATAATCAGAAGTATCCCAAATAATCAGAGGATCCTGTCTTTGCCGAACAAATGGGCTTTGGGTCAGTTTAAGCGTGTTTTTTATATGTATTTGGACTCTCTCCATGGGCCAAGACCTTTGTAACAAGTATAACTACGGGCCAGCTATTTTGCCAAGAAATTAGGCCAATCTTGGGCCAAGAGGAGGACGACAGCAACATGGGCCGTGATTAGGGCAGCACGCAACAGGAGAAGGGGCCTGGCCGCCGCTTCTCCACGCGCGCACGTGCTGGGCGCCGCCGCCGCCGTCGTCGCTTCGCCACGTTAGCCTTCCATCAATAAAGTACTTTCTATAATTAGGGGATGTAAAATAAAGAAAGAGAATATCCGCAGGAATTCTCTAGGATAGCTTAGAGTCTAAGCAAGGCCCATAGACTATAAATACTCCTCAATTATAATCAGGTCAACTCAACAATAGAAGGGGTAATTCCCATCTACCTCGCTCCCTCTCTCTCCACCGCCGCGGCCCCTCACGCGCGCGGCCGCCCTCCGCCATCGCCACCGCAGCCTTGCCGCTGCCCCCAAGTCACGCTCAGGGCTGCCACGTGCACCCCTGCGCTCGACTTGTTATAGCTGGTATCGGAGATCAGCCATGACCCACCGCCGCCGCCATGATCAGATCAATCTACACCACCACCATGGCTAACAACGCAGCTCTTATTCAACTCATGGAGAAATTCACCAAGGAAGTCACCGCCAAGGTAGACAACATCTAGAAGGAGATGACGGCCATGAGCGACAGGATAAGCACCCTGGAGAATCGTATAGTCCTCGATGAGAAAGCCAAGGAGATCGAGAAGGACAAAGAACAACTGGCCACGAAGTTGGAGATCGCAGCCAGGAAAACAATGTTTGAAGCCGGCTGTGCCTACATCAAAAAATAGGTGGAGTCCTCTCAATCTCAAAACTTATCGGATATTGTAGCAAAAGTAGAGGCAAAATTATTCTGCAATGATGATATGAAATCAGAAATCTCGGATAATTCCTCTAGCCTAGAAATTAAGATGCACAAACTCTCTTTTCCAAAATATGATGGCAAGGACGACCCTCTACCATGGCTCAATAGGTGTGAGCAATTTTTTAGAGGGCAGAAAACACCATATCATGACAAAACATGGTATGCATCCTATCACTTCATTGGTACAACACAACAATGGTACATGTGTTTATCTCAGGATCATGAAGTGACAAATTGGGATTACTTTGCCCAGTGTGTCAATGAGCGGTTTGGACCACCAACCTGGCGCAACCTATTAGGAGAATTGGCTGTACTTCGTAAAACAGGCATAGTTGATGAATACACAGAACATTTCTTGGCATTGGTAGCTCGCCCAGGCAACTTGGGGGAACAGCAGCAAGTCAACATCTATATAGCAGGTCTGATGGAACCACTCAAAACAGAAGTTTAACTACTAAATCCTCAGGACATGGAACAGGCGATGTCACTAGCAAGGACATATGAGCGACGTCTAGAAATGATTGCTGAATCTGGCAAAGCAGTGGCAACAAGGTCAACTTGCTCCTTCCCCTCTAAGGTAACAGTGTCACCCCCTTCATTCACAACTACAACCCTTGCTCCAATAGCAACGACACAACTACCTCCAGCCCCTCGCCCCTTCAAACGCCTGACACCCGAGGAGATGGCAGAAAGGCGCCGCATGGGCCTCTGCTTCAATTGTGATGAGTAGTTCATCCGTAGTCACAAATACAAGCAGCTATTTGAGATCACAGTTGCCAATGACTACACAGACGATGGCGACATAAGTGACAGCAACAACACCCTCATGATGTTCATTGGCAAAACAAATTCAGCAGTCCAAGGAACAGCCCTATTCTACCTAGATGGCATACTCAATGGTGTCATAGTCCATGCCCTCGTCAACATAGGCGCAACCCATAACATTATTATTGACATCAACCTCGCTTGCGAAATCGACATGGCAGAACAACGAATCTCCACCAAAATGCTTATAGGCAACGGACAAGAGGTACTATGCCGCGCCGCAATCTACGATCCCCCTTCATCACTCATGGTCACCGCTTCTCAATCAACGCTCACCTCATGGGCATTGGCAATGACATCGACGTCATACTTGGGTTACCTTGGCTAAAAACTCTTGGCAGTGTCACCTGGGACTTTGCAGATATGTCACTTTCCTTCTTTAGCAATGGTAAACGCTCCATCTTACCAGCTTCCAATAGGTGCCTACTTGCTCCATCAGTTCTTGCCCTAGCAGCTCTCTCGTCAATGGTCAGCATGAATAGGCCACCTCGCCCCATGGTGACTGAAGAGGACAATCGCACCTGGCTTGCATTTCGACACGAGGACGCGTCGGGCAAAAAATAGGGGAGCTCTGTAACAAGTTTAACTATGGTCCAGCTACTTTGCCAAGAAATTGGGCCAATCTTGGGCCAAGAGGAGGACGACAGCAACTTGGGCCGCGATTAGGGCAGCATGCAACAGGAGAAGGGGCCTGGCCGCCGCCTCCCCACACACGCACGCGGTGGGCGCCGCCGCCACCATCGTCGCTTCGCCACGTCAGCCTTCCATCAATAAAGTACTTTCTATAATTAGGGGATGTAAAATAAAGAAAGAGAATATCTGCAGGAATTATCTAGGATAGCTTAGAGTCTAAGCAAGGACCATAGGGCTATAAATACCCCCCAATTGTAATCAGGTCAACTCAATAATAGAAGGGGTAATTCCCATCTACCTCGCTTCCTCTCTCTCCACTGCCGCCGCCCTCCGCCATCGCCGCTGCCCCCAAGTCACGCTCAGGGCTGCCACGTGCACCCCTGTGCTCGACTTGTTTTAACCTCCCTACCTTATAAATATGAGATATGGTCGATTGAGGTAATCCAATGAACCAAATCAATATATCTCTATTTTCTTCCTACCCTAATTTCTCTTTCAACCTCTTTATGTTGTTCATTCCTAATCTTGACAACAAGAATTGGCACCCTAGTCCTACTGGCCAACCTAAGGCAACATGACTAAGTACGTACCACAACTAGGTCCGTCATGGACAAGTGCTTTCACGAATTTCGCTAATTCACTTGAAAACTAGTCATTCGTTATCATGTAAATGTGATATTTATCCTTTGATGGTTTGCTAATAAACCTAGCGACCCCTCGAGATGAAAGCATCACCCACCATTTCTCAGGCAAGACCTGGAAACCGGGTGGTCTTCCACAGAAAATGCAGCGAGGCACACGGCCAGGTTGCGTGGTGCATAATTTATGTTTAGTGTACCTTTTTGCTAACATGTTGACATTACAAAACTCTTTTTCATGAGAAATATTGTGGTACATATTCTTTAACAAATATAAATAGTTCTTTGTATATTATAGTTCATCATGTAGTGGAAGGCAGTTTATATTTCCCAACTTTTAAACCGAATGGACTAAATATTTATAAAAGACTATAACTCTGAAGGTGCCCAATTTGTATTCCATAAATAAACTCATATCACATACATACTGCTCTTTAAATAAATTGACAATTAATCTAAAAGCACAGATAACAGTAAAATTTCATAAATGTTTAAAAGTTCAAATTGTACCTGAACATTTCCTATGAGGAGAGCAAACAAAACTAAACCTGACATTGAGACAAAAACAGCAAACACATTCTCCCATATGTAAGTGCTTGTTTTAAGGTTTTGAGCATAGGAACTGCAATACAAATGGCAACACATAAGTACAAGACCCAGGGCATTTGTCTTTTGGTGGTAGTGATGGTGTGTGTGGGTGGGTGGGTTGGGAGTGTAGTGTACCATAGACTTTGTAGCCCCCACCAAAAGCAGTAGAATAATTTTTCGAAGAAACCTGTTGATTGTGAAACATTCTGGAGAACTGGTAGATAAATTCCAAAGATTGGATCTACAGGGTCATCGCCGTCTGTTGGGCAAGCATCTTGCAAGAAAGTATTGTTTCCAAATGCAGTACTTCCACAATATAAAATTGCCAGATCACAACCATCCTGGCTATTACAAGCTTCTCTCCAACAGGTGTCTTGTCGTTGTATGGCAAGAATGTACCAAAGAGCTCCAAGAACCTGTAAGAAGTCAATGCATCGGTTAATTAGTACCATCTTGACCTCTAGCATGCAGTTCAACCCAAAGACTAAGTTGATTGATAAGGAAAAAAAAGGTGGACAGGTCACTAACATGACTAGCGATTATATAAACTAGAAGGTTAAAGGCAGCACCCGGCCATGCCGTATCCATTACTGTCCCAGCTGATCTCGTGATTTCAAGGTAGAGTGGTCTTATTCGGATCAGTCGAGGCACATATTGGCACAAGATTATGAACATCAATATGTTTTTTGCGGTCATAACCCGTGAACCTTGGAGATGTGGTCGCACTAACCACACAAAAACCTGATAGAAAACATCAAGGTCAAGTGCAGAGTTATATTGGGACACATGTAGGAGTATATATATACTAGCTAACATTATTCTAGCAGGTTAGGTGTTGTAAAAAAAACAGGGTACCTGAGGGAGGGGCAGAATAGCTAAGATATCAATCAGAAAATATGTCGATAGACACCGCTTCGCTATCGCCAACATGTCATCAACCAAGACACCGCGACCAGACGCTCCAGAAGATGAGGGAGCTGCGAAGCCTGTCCTGAACTGGAATATTATGCGGAGCAAATAGAAGATATCGGTGAGAGAGCGCAGGATGCTAGCTATCTTGTTCAGACTATCATCCAGATACAGGCAGCTGTTGTCGCCATCGATCGCCGGGGCGTAGAAGAAAAGCGAGTCCACGGAGACTGAAACGAGGCATGATATCACGAATATCTTGTTCCATTTCTGTAGAAATGGGCCCCGTGGATCGAGAACTCTTGCTCTGGCCTTCATTTCTTTCTCTCTTTTTTTCCAGCGCAGGATGATGCTAGCAGGTTACAATGTCATCTGATCCAATGAACTGCTCTGATCTCCAGTTCTGAAATCCTGCTATGTTATGTTATTAACAAAAATTGCATTGCAATGGAGGAATTCAGGATAGGATCAGAGAGCTTAATTACCTCTTGCAGTGGCAGTGCCATTGGTTCATCGCTTCCGGCGGCAGGGCAGAAACAGTTAAGCCATTCCCGAAGCTTACGGCTGTTTGAATGATAACCTCGAAAGAATCAGCTTTTCTTTCGAGGAGGCGTGGCGGCCGAGGTGGTGGAGCTGGGAACGACAACGGAGCTATATTTACAAGGGAAGGGACAAGGGTCGACGAGGTGGCGGAGAAGACCAAGCTCAACGGGACAGCCTTGGAGAGTCTGCTTCTCCGTGCATGCTGGACTCCTCCTGGATTGATTCTATTCGATTGGGTCAGCCGGCGCCAGCAATTCGAGGGTTTCAGCTTCTCCAGCTCTGTCCACCGGACACGGAACAGAATGGCTAATAGCGTCTGATGGTGACAGTAGCGGACCAAGAACCCAGCCTGAACTCTTTTCCTTTTATCTTTCTGTCATCAAATCAAATAAGCTGGTAACACTGTAAGCTTTGAGCATGTGCGATCGCAGAGGCCAGAAATTTTTTACTTTATAAAAAAGAATTTGAGCCTGAGCAAGTCTCAAGACACCATTAGATCATGTGTTTTGGAGCTTTCAGCAGAGACCAAGTGTGAGGCAGGTGCCCAGGGCTGCTCGTCGTGGCCCGCCATTGAATATTAAATATATGTTGTTGATATATCATTTACAGCCAACGACTTTCACCAGCGTCGCACGTGAGCATATCCAAAGTTAACAAACAATCCTTATCAGAAAAAAGTTAACAAACAGTTGATAGATTACATTCACAGCATCTTTTTTTTCTTTTTCAAATGCACGAGAGGTGAATTTGGATGTTTATAATACATGCAACATGTACACAATCGAAATATACACTAAATTACATGATTTAAAGCAGATGGCATTAGAGCACCTGATCTGTCTATCTACAGCATCCAATCTTAAACTGTGAACAAATTTTACCGGTTGGATCATGAATGCCTGCTTGCTACAGGGTACAAGTTCAGCTACCTTCAGCGAAGAAGTTGGGTTCTGCTGGCTTTTGTAACAGTCTTGCAGGTACTCTTTCCTGCAAGCGGGCCTTTCTGGTGGCGTTTCTCCGTAAGATCCGCATCATGTTGCCAGCAAAACGTGAAGCATAGAGCGCTGCACCAAGACTGAGCGAAGTAGTGCCATCACTTACAATTGCTGCTTGTAACCTCTTCTCCTTCTCAAATAAAGCCTCTTCCAGCTTCTTTCTGCAGTATCGGTGCCAAGCTGCCTGAATGAAGCAAGCAGCCCAGGTCCTCCATTGCTGTGAGTAAAATCGGAAGGTATGCTGGAGTTGTTTGCTGTGGAGCCTCCTGAATTGCGTGGCAACAAACTTCAAGTCATCAGCCCTCAGAGCAAAAGCTTCGACTTCAGACAACGTCTTCACTGTCCTAGTTGAGCCAGGAAGATTTGAAGCTGAAGTGGGGTCAAGGGCCCATGTGAGGAGCTCTTCACCACAGAAGTCTCCACCTTTTAGAACATTAGAGTTGAAGAAGCCAGTTTGTCCACCATTTGTTGTGGTACTCTCTAGTGTCCCTCTCATGATGAAGAGCATTTCATTCACTGGGTCACCTTCGCGAATGATGCAGCTTCCTTCTGTGTACAGCATAGGCTTTAGACGATCACACATGGCATCTAACAGCTGTTCATCCATGTTTTCAAACATTGGAACCTGCAAACAGCAGCAAAAGGTTAACCATGCTAATAACATAGTAAGGTATGGCAGCTGCTCATTAAAACATAACATTAAAAGAAAGTAATATTGAATCAAGTACAAAAGGTATAGATCCCATCCGGAAATTTATCGGCTCAATAAAGTCTTCAAATGTTATTAACTGCTATTCAACTTTCTATGGTCATGAAATCAAAGCTCATGCAAGGGATTTCCTGAAACACATCACATTGCAATTAAGACACATTTTAAAGGGAACTGTTGATACAATTGAATGAAACCTTCTAGAATAACTTAACTTCCTTTTTAAAAAAAAAAAAAGTTGCAAAGTATAACTAGCTTTGTAAAAGTGAACGTCCATGCCACATAGGCTATAGCAAAGGAAGCTAATCTGTAATCTCATAATTTCTTTTTTACGGTCAATATCTATTACCCAAGAACATTATCTAATTGGGCTTTCCCCTCCTCTTCCGCGATCAGCACATAAATTGAATCAAGCTCCATCTAGCGTGACAGTGGTGTTGGAGTGGATGAAGGCGGTCAAGTGATAACAGTATTGTTTCTTCAAGGCATGAATTGTATGAACAAGCTCCTCACACCTCACATACACAGTTCAAACTTCAAAGTACCATTAGGCCTGTCAAACAATACATGGGAGCAATTAAACATTCTGCCTTGCTAACACAAATAAATTTCCACCAGTCGCCATCAAACTTCAGCCACGAGTTGCACTAAAGCCCAGATAAGAGCCTGCCTGGTCCAGAACAGAACCACACCTGGCACCTGCTAATCCTATGATTAGCAGAACCATACAACATAATAAACGATGAGCTTCCATTTACGATTTAAAACACCTACTACTTCAAGAAGTTGTGGTCCTTGGCGAAGAAGGCTAGGCATATATGTATCATCAGCACATAGGCGCATGGCAATAAGTCAAAATATCTAGTTAGCATGGATGCTGGAGATAAATGTTATCTCAAGGAGAAAGAACTTGAGATCATTGTTAGTATATTCGTAACCATTCAACCATACCCCACAAGATGATCAAGGAGAAAACAATTCAGATAGAGGTTCAGGGAAGCACCTTCATGAGAAGCGACAAACAAAGATGTCTCTTTATCTCTCTTCTAAGATCCTTGGGAAGATTTTTAAGAAGGCCCTCTTCGTCAACCCCTTCTGTTTCTTGCCACCTATACTGTTCATGGCGCATAATCCGATCCTTGAGACTCTCAGGGAGTAGCCTATGTGCTATCCATTGCTCTGTATCACGCCTTTTCACTCTCATTTCTTCTATACGCACAGAAGCTGACTGTAAATAGGTCTGCAATTCACCAACCAAAAAAAAAAAAGAAAATTATATAATATATGGCACACACAAAGCTTAGCTGACTAGTTAGTAATCAAGTAATTAATGGTTAAACTAATAGTTCCTGCCTCAAACTGAAATAATGAGGCTGTTGTCTTTTATTTTTCTCGAACATGCTGCTGTCTTGAGATATTCCATGGCACACTACAGGATAAATTTTGGTACACCAGAGATGATAATAAAGGAAATGGACTCACATAGCTAATTAATTGTGGGTTATAATAAGAAGATCAATCAAAACATTTACAACTAAAGATCTAAACATGTATGTTAGCCTATTTTATTTTTCAAAACAACCAAGTTGTTACCAGCACCAGTTCTAATTTGAGGGATGATTGTGGTGTCAACTGCACAGTTAGTAACTATTGCAGACCTGGTACAGGGCATGGCCCCCACATTTATAAATACAGGCCTATAATATATGGATCTAGCTGATATTAACATTGAAGGTAATAAAAGGCAGTTTATCTTTAAAAATAAATATAATAAGATTTCTGATGCTTTCCAATTTCAGTTTTTTTCCCATCAGTATATCAAAGAAAAGCATTTAGTGCAGAATCACTTGAGCACTTAACTTCAGAGAATTATGTAAACAAAATGTTCCTGTATATTTGGTACTAGCATGGTCCATTTTCATGTATATCCAATTAAATTTGACTATAATCACGTGAGTATGCATCAAAATAATGCAGTGGGATTACAACTGCAGGTGCACATCAAAAGATTCTTTTCCATTTGTTGGCCTTATTGATACTTATTAGTTACCACTTGATCAAACATCATGCATTACAAGAAAATATCAACAATGCCAAAATTGTGTCTGTACCTGCACATTACCAATAAGCAGTGCAAATAGAACCAAACCCGATGTCGAGACAAAAACAGCAAACAGATTCTCCAAAGTATCAGTGCTTGTTTTCATGTTCTGGCCAAGGGAACTGCAATAAATAGACCAATATATAAATGTGCATTGACAGGGGAAAAAACTGGAAGCTAATTTTTCTTAGCAAACCTTAGATTCTGTAGCCCCCACCAAAAGCAATAGAATAGTTTTTCAAAAAAACTCGTTGATTGTGAAACATTTTGGAGAGCTGGTAGAAAGATTCCAAATCTCGGGTCTGGATTGGAAGTGCTATTTGTTTTTGTTGGGCATGCACTTTGTAAGAAAGAATTATTTGCAGGTGGATGATATCCACAATATAAAGATGTAAGATCACAGCCAGTCTGATTGAAACATGCTTGTCTCCAACAGGTGTCTTCTCGCTGGATGGAAAGAATGTACCAAAGAGCTCCAAAGCCCTGTAAGGAGTTACAACATCAGTTTGTGATATCGTCACCACATACACTGGATCATGGGTATTAAAATGCATTTTATCCGGAGGTTGGCCATCTCATTTAAGAGATTATGATGCTTGGGAATTGCAATAAGCAATCATTACACAGATCCAATGGTTAAAAATGAAAGGTACCAAGTAAAAGGTACTTCAGTTGTGGACTGATTCATAGATATATGGACCAGGAACCAATTTAAAGATTAAGAGCAAGGGTATATTGGTATTTTTATCCTCCCACCTCATTATAGCAGGAGGGTAATTTAGTGCTAGTGGATCTTCAATCATTGTTCATCCTTTCTTGAGTTTACAGTATAATAGAGACCGAGGACAACGCTGTCTCAGTTTTAAAGTAAAGCAAGGCCAGGGTGATCTTGTCTGCACTTCAAAGAGAGCTGAGATGAAGAAGCAGAGTAAATGGCTAGGAGAGCCAAGGAACCTAGCGGCAAACAGAATGGCTGGTAGATTTAGAGCGCACAGAGCATGGTGGCAGGCATTTGATGAATCAGCGCGATCTAGCACGCGCCTGACCCAACCCCCGGCTGAGAGCTCTCATGTCACTGCTGGAGAAGGTGGATGTGAAGCTGTCCACTACGCACTCTCGCCTACACTAAAAGATAGTAAAATATTGGATATCTATTAAAAGAAGTGGTATGCAACAACCATATTTACATTTCTGATCGCAAATTCTGGGATTGCTTGCTAATTGTGGGCATGTTTGGAACTGCTCCACTCCTCCAAATACAGCTCCATGGAGTGGAAGGAGTCGCAAGCACCCCAATTCCACCACACTCAGGAGCAGCCACAGAATGGATCTGTGTTCAGCTCGCAGCATTTCCAGACTCGCTCCGTGACGACAGGTGTTTGCCTATAGCACTTGTCGTCGCAGCACTTGAGGTGCTCTGCCAAAAGGCCAGGGCACCAACGTGATGCTTGAAAACTCCGGCATGCTGCCCAAGCACAGTCGCCTGGAGATACACATAAACCGGACTGTCAAGCTCACCGTTGTCCTATTCCTATAATCCACTGCTGCTCCTCATGGGCATCTGGCTTCGTGACCACACCGTTCTTACACAAAGTCCTGTCCAAGGACAACCCAGACGACACTTACAATTGGTACAGGATGGCTGTGGAGGGGGTGTTCACGTTCATGAAGGCAATGATCCAGTTACAGGTGATGATCCCCATTGCGCTGCACATCTCCATGGTGATCATGAGGGTCGGGCAGGGTTCTTCATGTGCAGTACAGGCACATGTTTGATGGCTAGTGGCAACTGGCAAGCCAAGTTTTAGTGACGCATGCACAACACAAAAAGGTCCTGGGGCCGGCACACTCACCGAGAAAAGAATGGGGTCCTTGTGCCCCAACGTGCCCACAGCTGACTTCAGCAACACTGCTAACAGACATTCCCATGATTGGTAATGTTGCGTTGTGTTTTTAGCATCGATTGTGTAGGTATCTTGTTGGAATGTTTTTTTTTCTCAAACCTGCAGGAGAGCTGCGCTCATTTCAGTAAGGAAAAAAAAAGAAACAAAGGGGAACACTCACACAGGACACACAACAAATCCAGCAAGAGACTAAAAGCGCCCGTGACAAGAAACAGAAAAACAACCCATCCAAGGTGGCAAGTGCCTTCGCAAGCAACTCCTGAAGCCCTTTTGCTTCGCACCACAAAATGCATTCATCGGTGATAGTCTGCAGTAAGACATGGATGCTTGGGCTAGTGCCATTAAAGACAGTCATTTTGGGGCTTCCAGATTTCCCAAGAGTGTAATTCATGCATGGTTTGGTGAACTAGAATGTGAAATAGTTTAATTATGTTGGTTTATCAAGATTAATGATAGTTTGGAATGGTTCTAACTTCTAAGGCCTAACACGTTTTATAGAGAAGGGGAGGAAGAGGATGGAAGTAGCTGTATAATGAAAATATATATTTTTTCTATTTTCTCTGATAGTAAGTACAAATGTCCATTAAGATTAATGATAGTTATCTATGTGTAAATTACAACTCTTGCGATCCATATGAGTTTATTTGAGCTCAAAAGCCCTTATAGATTTGGAATTGAAATTCAGTAAAGTTTGCTACTTTTAGGATTTTTTATTCCTTAAAGATAGTTTCCAAAAATCTGCAACTTTGTGTTCTTGAAAAATCTGCAAGAAACTCACGATTATTCTTTACATAGTTGCACTATAATTGATGTATCACTCAAGCTACATCCAAACAAGATACATACAATGCACAGGGTCTGGGTCATAATAAACCATTCCCACAACCTCCAATTCCTGGAGCTGTAAGCTAAACACCTCTTTTCCCTGCTCTGTGTTGGAACTACTCCACTGTAGAGTTTTTGTTGTGGTGCTAAATCTGGTGGAGTGGAGCAGTCTGAAATAGGAACTATATTGATGCACAACATCTTATATAAAGTACTGGTTCAGTAACCAGTAAGAAAAACAAATACTACAAAACCTTTGAATATGTGGACCAGCTAGCTTGCCGTTCTTGAAATACAAGTGATTTGCATACATTTTCCCATTAGCTTAATCTTTTTGGTTATCTGGTATCAGGGCTAGAGGTATCAAGTTTTAATCCTAGCCAGTTCAATTTAATAAAAAATAAATTGTTGCTGTTCCTATTAAACATCTGAGGGAGGCTTGAAAGTGGAGTGTTGAAATATAAGTGAATTGCCCACCTTTTCTCATCAGCTTAAACTTTGGTGCAGTCAACTCAATAATCATCAGATAATTGAGTTTTCCATTAGACAGTTCGCCGCCAGATAATTACATGAGATGTATTACGAGTTACAACCCTTGAGAAGTACCTCATGTACCTTCACATTAACATATACAGGCCGCTGACCTTCCCAGGAAAAAGGTTAGGAATAGAAATTATTATAAACATGATCATTCGGTAATTGTTCTAGCTCATCTCCCTGCCTCAGATTTTTGTTGCTGGTTGTCTGTCTCAACCCACAAAAAACAACTGCCCCTACTGTTCATCACCAAACACTGAATAGTGCTTTAGCGGCTGGTTGGTCATGATGAGAAGCGTGAGGGAGGGAATGAAGACGAGAAATCGATAGATGGATTGGTTGTTTTCTGTTTGTCAGTGTTCTCTTGTTAGGGTTTGGTCAGGGCTGTGCCACATGGCTCATTCATTGTGTTGTCCTTCCCCAAACGCTCTAGTGCTAGGGTATGTTTAGAAAATGATTCTTCTCGGATCCATTTCCTGACAGGGAAATTCAGATTTCAGAATGCCACCAGAATATGCAAAACTATGCGTCCAGCACTAGGTTAAAATCTTGTTCTACTCGAATTATTTAATCCAGTTTGGTCTCTCATTTCAAGCAGCTGTCACCATCTAGATATCCTCTGGCAGTGTTTGTACTTTGATGAGCTAGTGTTCATTCCACGCTCACTAATCAAAACATATAGCTAATAACTTACAACGAAGAAAGGAGATAAGGAGCATACACCAAAGAAATCAATCAGTACAACTTCAGAATCTTAAGTGATTGCTTAACTGATTTTAGTGAGGATAAGGGAAACATTTTAAAATAAATTCTATCTAATAATTCGCTGAGAGGGCTTACATGACTGGCAAGCATATAAATTAGAAGGTTGAAAGCAGCACCAGCCCATGCTGTCTCTGTAAGTATGCCAGCAGATCTCGTGATTTGAAGGTAAAGTGGTATTATTCGGAGCAGTCGAGGCACATACTGACAAATAATAATAACCAGTAGTACAATTTTTGCCTCCATAACTTCAGGACCTTTGAGAGTTGGCAGCACCACCAACACAAATACCTGATAATGAAAAATCACACCAAATTACAAGTTTAGTGCATAGATCTAAACTGAAAAACAAAGAGCATTTCAATCTAATAATAAGCAAGCTGCAAAGCATGATAGTAGGTGTTAAGAGTATGTGAGCATTAGGCCCATGAGGCTAGGCCCATGTGGCCCATGTATGACATGTTATATTGCTACCCTTCTAGGGTTAGCCCAAGTATGAGAATCACATGGTATCAAGCTAGGGTTTCCCTTCTTTCCCTCCCCTCCCCTCCCCAGCCGCCAGGGCGCCGCTGGCCGGCTTCTTGCCGCCGCCGTGGCCATGGCTGGGCCTCCTACCCCTTCCCCGAGCTACTTCACTTGCTTTCCCCCTCTCCCCACATCTTCCTGGGCGCACGGCCCCCCTTCCAGCGCCGCCCCCAACGCCCCCGGCGCCGCCGCCGCTGTTACAGCCCTCATGGCGGCGGGCGCGGGCGCGGCCAGCGCGGGTGCACCTGCCCCTGGCGCGGGCGCAGCCATCACGGCCGGCGCGGGCGCACATGCCCCAGGCGCCCCCAACGAGCCGGCGCAGGCGTGCGTGCCCCCGGTGCAGGCGCGGGCGCAGGGGCCGTCGCGACCGCCCCCCGGCTCCTCCCCGCCGCGGCCGCCGTCGCCGCTGCTGGTCTGGGAGGCCAGCCGCAGCTGGATGACGCCATGTCCCACGTCCTTTGCACCGGCGCGGCGATTTCTCTCTCCCCCGCCCCGCCCCCTCTACCACCGACCTACAACCTTCACGCACCGGGTCCGGACTCCGCCCTCGCCGCTGCCCTCGTCGCTGCCCGGGCTGCGGGAGTGGAAGGGCAGGCCCGTGTGCGTGTGGCTGCCCTCGCTTGGGAGCGCGAGCGCGATGCGGCCGCTGCAACCATGGCGCGAGTGTCTGGCGCAGGCGCGGGTGCCTCTCTCTTCCCCGCCCCGCCTCCTGTGTCGGCCCCTTCCCTCCTCCACGCAGCGGCCGATGCTCTGGCCCGCCAGATCGCCGCGGCGAAGCAGCTCCTCGTCCCTCCTGCCTCACGCGACGGCGGGGCCACCTCCTCCGGCTCGGCGGGTACCCGCGTGTCCCACACCGCGGTGCTCTGGCCCGACCCGGCCGATCCGCTTGTGGCGCAACTTCAGGACATCGCGCCAGTGTCCCCCTCCGCGCCAGGGTCCACCTCCGCTCCGGGGTCCTCGTCTTCCTCGACGGCCCTTGCTGCTGCTCCTCCGCCGTCGTCGTCTTCTCTTGGTGGGGGAGACCGTGGCGGCCGTCGTCGCCGCGGCGGTGGACGCGGTGGGGGCCCTGGCCACGGCCAGGCTCCCGGTGGTGAGCCTCGCCCGCCGGCGGCCATGCCCGCCGGTGCTCGGGTCTTCACTCAGCGCCTCCGTGGGCTCCACCTCCCGGCACCTCGCCCGGGCCTGTCGATTAGGACCCGACGGCCTGGGCCTCTTCGAGGGCCATGTGGCCCTTCCAAGCACCCGACGGTGGGCCTCACCCGCCGGCGGCCATGCTCGCTGGTACTCCTCTGGGGTCTCCGTGGGCTACACCTCCCGGCGCCTCGCCCAGGCCTGTCAGTTGGGACCCGGCGGCCTTGGCCAGCTCTTTCAGCACCATGGCCCCGACACCTCCTATCGGGCCCGACTGGATCGCTGACTCGAGAGCCACTTACCACACTACTCCCGACCCTGGTATACTCTTCTCCGTTCACCCTCCTTCTTTGTCTCATCCTTCGTCCATCATGGTCGCAAATGGCTCGTGTCTTCCTGTCACGTCCGTGGGTGCCGCCGGCGCTCTTGGCTCCTTTCGTCTTCCCGACGTTCTTGTTGCACCTTCTATGGTTCACAACCTTCTTTCTATTCGTCGTTTTACAGCTGACAACTCCTGTTCCGTTGAATTTGACTCTTCTGGTCTTACCGTTAAGGATTTGGCTTCCCGGCGTCCTCTTCTCCGATGCGACAGCACGGGGCCCCTTTACACCCTTCGTTTTCCAGTTTCTACTTCCTCTTCATCGCCTTCCTTTTTGTCAGCTGCTTTCGCCGCCACACCTTCCTCCACCACTTGGCACCGCCGTCTCGACCATCCTGGCCGTGATGCTCTGATACAACTTAGTCGTAGTTCCGACATTCAGTGCCCTCGGGCTCACGATGAGCACTTGTGTCATGCGTGCCAGCTGGGACGACATGTTCGTCTTCCTTTTCATTCTTCTTCACATGCTACTCGTGTGTTTGATCTTGTACACTGCGACTTATGGACTTCTCCTGTATTCAGCATTTCTGGCTACAAATACTATCTTGTGATGGTTGATGATTTCTCTCACTATTTGTGGACCTTTCCCTTGTGTGCCAAGTCTGATGCATTCCCCACTCTTCTCCACTTCTTCGCCTAGGTGTCTACTTAGTTCGGCCTCACCATCAAGGCCATCCAGTGTGACAATGGCCGTGAGTTCGATAACATCACCTCGCGCGCCTTCTTCCTCTCTCACGGTGTCCAGTTGCGCATGTCTTGCGCGTACACCTCCTCTCAGAACGGCAAGGCTGAGCGCATGATTCGCACCACCAACGACATCATGCGTACCCTTCTGCTCCAGGCATCCCTACCTGCTCGCTTCTGGGCTGAGAGCCTGCACACCTCCACCTATCTCCTTAACCGTCTTCCTTCCGCTGCCTGCCCCGCTCCCACACCACACCACGCTCTCTTCGGTACCCCTCCTCGGTATGACCACCTTCGGGTCTTTGGGTGTCCGTGTTACCCTAACACCACTGCCACCGCTCCCCACAAGCTGGCTCCCCGTTCGACTCTGTGTGTCTTCCTCGGCTACTCCCCTGATCATAAGGATTACCGATGCTATGATCTCACCTCTCGTCGGGTCCTCATCTCTCGCCATGTGGTGTTCGATGAGTCCGTCTTTCCCTTCTCCACCACCACCACCACCACCTCCACCCCTAACCCTGACCCCTTCTCTCTGTTTCCCATTGACATGGTGGTCCAGCCACCTTTACCGCTATCTCCTGCGGGTACTGCTACTCCATGCCCGACGCGGGCCCGTGCCCCGGCTCGCCGCCCACCAGTGACGCCCCTGGCCCTGCACATTGCCCGGGTCCGGGGGCGTCCTCCTCCGGTGCTGCTCCTGCCCCTCCGCCCGACGCGGGTCTAGGGTCGCCGGCGGTCCCAGCTCCCGCACCTCCTGCGCGTTTCGCCCAGCCGGTGCATGTCTACCAGCGTCGTGCGCGGGCGGCTCCGCTGCCTCGGCCACCGCCGGTGGCCTCCTCTCCACCGCCGGCGCCTCCACCGCTGGTGGCCTCTTCTCCGCCGCCTCCACCTCCGCCGAGGACGCCTACACCACCGCCGCAGCCGCCAGCTGCCCGGGTCGTCCCGCCGGTGTACCACCCACCGCTCCTTCACCGACACCCGCGGCATGTTCACCCTATGGTGACGCGGCACGCGGCTGGTACCCTGCAGCCCCGGGCTCTTGCGGCGATGCCCGGCGACCCGCAGGTCTCTCCTGTACCCTCTTCCGTTCGCGACGCCTTGTCAGACCCTCACTGGTGCCGCGCGATGAAAGAGGAGTACGCGGCCCTCCTCGCCAGCCAGACATGGGATCTGGTGCCCCGTCCGCCCGGGTCCAACGTCGTCACCGGCAAGTGGATCTGGACACACAAGCGGCGGGCTGATGGTACCCTTGAGCGGTACAAGGCTCGCTGGGTGCTCCGGGGTTTCACTCAGCGCCCTGGGGTCGACTACGATGAGACTTTCAGCCCAGTGGTGAAGCCGGCCACCGTCCGAACGGTGCTCTCACTGGCTCTAGCTCGCTCCTGGCCCGTGCATCAGCTGGACGTCAAGAATGCTTTTCTCCATGGGACTCTTTCTGAGACAGTCTACTGCAGTCAGCCGGCGGGGTTTGTTGACTCTTCTTGTCCCGACATGGTCTGCTAGCTCAACAAGTCTCTCTACGGCCTCAAGCAGGCCCCTCAGGCGTGGCACTCTTGGCTTGCTGCTTTCCTGTTGTCACTGGGATTTGTGGAGGCCAAGTCAGATACGTCCCTGTTCATCTATCACTGTGGAGCTGAGACTGCCTACCTGCTGCTCTATGTTGATGACATTGTCCTCACAGCCTCCAGTCTGTCACTACTCCGCCGGATCATCAGCTCTCTCCAGCAGGAGTTTCCTGTGAAGGATCTCGGTGTGCTCCACCACTTTCTCAGGGTCACTGTTGAGCCTCGACCCACCGGCCTACTTCTTCACCAGCGGCAGTACACTCTTGATATCCTGGAGCGAGCTAAGATGACTAACTGCAAGCCCTGCTCCACTCCGGTTGACACACAGGGCAAACTGTCAAGAGGCCGAGGGCACCCCAGTGGCAGAGCCCACTGCATACCGGAGTCTTGCCGGTGCACTTCAGTACCTCACCTTCACCAGGCCGGACATCACCTATGCAGTGCAGCAGATATGCCTTCACATGCATGATCCTCGAGAGCCCCACCTCACTGCTCTCAAGCGCCTCCTCCGTTACCTTCGCGGCACCGTCGACTACGGCCTGCTCCTTCACCGGTCTTCCTCTGTCGAGCTCGTTGTCTACACTGACGCCGACTGGGCCGGGTGTCCGGACACTCGGCGCTCCACCTCCGGCTACGCTGTCTTTCTGGGCGACAACCTGGTGTCCTGGTCGTCCAAGCATCAGCCGGTGGTCTCCCGCTCCAGTGCCGAGGCAAAGTACCGCGCTGTTGCTAACGGCGTGGCTAAGGCCTCCCGGCTCCGGCAGCTCCTCGCCGAGCTCCACAGTCCTCTCTCCCGGAGCATGCTGGTCTACTGCGACAACGTCAGTGCGGTGTACCTCTCCACCAACCATGTTCAGCACCAGCGGACCAAGCATGTGGAGATCGATCTACACTTTGTCCGTGATCAAGTTGCCATCGGCGATGTTCGGGTCCTCCACGTCCCGACCACCTCCCAGTTTGCCGACATCTTCACCAAGGGCCTCCTGTCCTCGACCTTCACCGAGTTTCGCTCCAGCCTCAACATCACTGGTGGCTAGTTGTGTCTGTAGGGGGGCTCGTGTGTGTGCTTCTTTTCGTGTACAGTCTGCAACTCCATTGCGCCGGTAGTTCAGATTGCGGGGGGGTGTTAGAGTATGTGAGTATTAGGCCCATGAGGCTAGACCCATGTGGCCCATGTATGACATGCTATATTGCTACCCTTCTAGGGTTAGCCCAAGTATGAGAATCACAATTCCTAACAGTAGGCATTAGCAGAACAAAGCATTGATCATACCATGTTCATGAGTTTATATACCTTTCAGGCACATTTTGAAAGTAGCTCAAAGCATTGTTCATACCATGTAACTGGATATTATAGGCATCATCTCAATACACAGCATGATAATTATGGAGTGCACTATACATATCATAGCTTATAATTCAAAAGGTAAAAAGACCATTCACTGATGCCAATTTCTAGGCAGCAGATTTCAACCATAATGCGGTGCATGCCATGGCTGCGGTTAATTCAGGAAAGTCCAGGTCAAACAATAAAGACCTCGTGGACAGACAGCACAGCTACCATTAGTTGCATCACGACGTAATGTTTCTTCTCTTACCTCTCAATTTCTCAGACCAAAAAATTTAATGTGTGCAAGTGTAACCTTGCAATTATGAGATGCATCAATTCAAACACAATAATGTTGATTACCTATTCTACATTTCTACCATTGCATTAGAAAAAACATACAAACCACAAAAAAAAGAGAGAACATGAAACAGTTTGGCAGCGAAGGGGGAGAGAGAGAGAGATAATTCCCAATCTCTGGCTGACCTTCTCATTAACAAATTGTTCCAACTTATATCATAATCCTAACAACCAAACTCCTAACTTTAAGGTCTTAACAAACTAAGATAAATATCCTCCCTAAACAACCAGAGGAAATAACCGAAGGCAACGCTGCTCTGACTCGTCGCAGTCGGTGACCACGCTCTGGCTGAGCATCGTGCGGCTCTCCCTTCAGCCACTAGCCTTGCCGCAATGCTGATAGACATTTGTGCACCATAACATATTATTTCCGTGATTTCAAACTAAGTATCATAAAAGTTATTGACAGTCTAAGTTTCAAAAGTTTGACTGGATCTTTTCCGAAAAGACAAGCAGTTGTGATCAGATTGAAGTAGCTCCATTATGAAATATTCACTAAGTAGATATCATATCAAGTACCTGAGGGAGGGGCAGAACTGCTAAGAAATCGACCAGGAACAATGTTGATAGATATCGCTTTGCTATTGCAAATGGGTCCTTAACCAAGACACCCCGACCAAACACTCTAGAAGAGGGAGCAATAAAGCCTGTTCTGAACTGAAATAGCATATGGAGTAAATAGAAGATATCTGTGAAAAAGCGCAGGATACTTGCTGCAGTCTCTAACTTCTTGTCCAAGTACAGGCAGTTGTTGCCACCATCAATTACTGGGATATACAAGAACAATGGGTCCACAAAAACTGCAAAAAGACATGATACCACAAATATCTTGTTCCATCTCTGCAAAAATGGCCCTTGAGGATCAAGAACTCTTGTTTTGGACTTCTTTTCTTCTAGGCCTGATTTGTTTAGAGTTTCAGAATGTGAAGAGTTCCCCAGCAATGAAAAGGCTCCTGCAGTTCTGTCCTTTAACAAGCCAAAGATGTTATGCCCTCTTTCTGAAACTACCCTATCTGAAATAACAGAAGCAGATTGCTCTGATTTCCAGTCCTGAAACCTGTGCATGACAAAAACAACAACAAAAAAATAGTACTTAGGGATCGTTTCGCAGGGCTTTAATTCCTCCCAAAACAGCTCCAGCTCTAGCTCCTTCAGAGTCCCTTCTCTGGTGGAGCTGAAGCTCTTCTGGAAAATATTTGCTAGATTGGCTTCTATTGTATTCCCTAGAATGAATGGAAGGTGTATAATGTCTAGGATGCTGTGCTATTTTGCACCACTTCTGTGAGAAAGTGTTAGCACAAAAGGTGTTATGGGAACAAAGAAAAATGTCCTGAGCAAAAGAATAAAAAATCCAATGTTCTAATTTTGAAGTAGTGAATGTTGTTGTTTCCAAAAATTCAAAACATATCCATGTCTGATCTTGTTTTATTGCATTCAGTGCAAATAACATCATGTTCAAAACAGATTAAACCGGTACATGTTTTGGAAGAAAATTGCTTTCAAAGCTTCACAATTTGTGCCATGTGAAGTACTATTGGAAGCCATAATTTCCAGCTCCATGCAGTTCATTTTTTTTCCAGCGGCTTCTGCTGGCTCCCTGGCCGGAGCTATTTTGTTCACCGGTGTTTGGTACAGCTCTTGGGCTCTTGACAGAACCAGAGCCAGAGCAGATGCTTTTCGGAGAGCCCCGCCAAAGGGGCTCTTAGGATATGTGAACTTACTGTACATGGAGAATGAATCTGGCACCATGCATTTCCACTAAAATGGTGCTTTTCTTTCAAAAAAATAAGATATTCTTGACGCATGCTGAACTTGTGTTACTGTAGTGCAATTTCCACAACAAATTCAATGTCATGCGCAACAAGGGGATAAGTAAGAGGCTGACCAGCCTGACCTCACATATCTCTCCTCCCGGCCCGCCATGGCTTCTTTGTAACTCCACTGGAGAACAGGCCAGCAATGAAGGCAATAGCTGATCAAATCTTCAACTGCAGCATGGAAGTATCAGCCTCCCTGAAAATCACCGATCACCAAGTGTAAGAGCCTTCGAAAAGCGAATAGGGGAAAACATAGATTCTCAGTAACTGCCTAGCAAGCGGAATGGGTAAGGATCCTCGGGCATAAGCAAGAAGCAGTCGAATGAGCAGCAGATCAGGGAAGGGACTATGTGTAAGTAACCAAGGTCAATTCAATCAAAGGCGGACCAAGTAAAAGCACATTTTATTTTATTTTATTTTTTCAAAAACAAAAAAGAAGAAGAAAGTTAGTAAGCATTTATGCAGTTGAACTCAGCAGATCCGAATACAAGTAGCCAAATAGCTTAATTGAGACGGACTCGACGAACACCTGACCAAGGGACCGACGAAGACCCGGCCAGGACACCGGCGGCGGGGGTCGGCTCTCTCCCTCTCAGCTGCCGCACGGGAGAGGGAGCGGCAGCGCGCACGTTAGGTGAATGGGAGAAGCAAAAGCCGTAGGAAGCAGTAGAATCCTCGGGCATAAGCAAGAAGCAATCCAATGAGCAGCGGATCAGGGAAGGGAACCAGGGTCAATTGAATCAAAAGCGGACCAAGTAAACAATCGAAGTTAGTAGACATGTATGCAGTTGTACTCGGATCAGATCCGAATACAGAAAACCAAATAGCTTAATCGTGATGGACCAGAAGAAGACCTGGTGAAGGGGCCGACGGGCAGCTGGCATAGGGCGCCGGCGGTCGGCGGTCGCCGAACCGCCGCACGAGAGACAGAGCGCGGCAGCGCGCACGCTAGGTGAACGGGAGAAGCAAAAGCCGTAGTAATGTTTGGTGAAAGGTACTCGAAGGCCGCGCTATTTTAGGCCCCATTTGAGCATTTGCCACGACTTGACACCGTTTTAGACTTGCAAGGCTTTCCTACGGTGCTTTTACCTACTCAAATTGTCCACGCATACACGGAAACCACTTTCGCTACCGGCCACGACGAGAGCCAAAAATGCATCGTCTCTCTCCTCGCGAGGCAGTCCTCCGGTGGTGGCCCACCGCGCACGCCTCCGCCTCCTGCCTGGTCACCCTGCGGAAGTGACCACCGGCGCCACCTCGCCCAGGCCCGCGCCTCGCCGCGCTCCACCCTAGGCAAGAACCTGCCAGGCGACTCCGGCAGCGCCAGGTCCGGCGGGTCCAGAGGGTGGCGCCCAGCTGATGCGGTGACGCCAGCCGGCGCGCCCCTCCTCCCCGCTCCCGGATCCGCGTCGGCCTGCGCCGCCTCATCCTCCGGCCACGGCTTCAGCTTCCAGGACGGCGACGGCGTGGCGTGCGCTGCCTTGGCAATGTACAGCGAGTTCCGCGGGCGGCGGGCGGCGGACCTCTGCGAGACACCGATGCAGCTACAGATGGACGCTCAGAGGTGGATGGGCGGACGCGACAGGCTCTTGCGATGCCAACAAAGAAAACGGGGAGGTGAATGGGGTTGTGTGCGCGGAGATCGACGAGCTCAACTCAAGGTCAAAAATGGCGGCGCGCGAGCGAGCTCCGTCCCGGCCACCGCAGGCGGCGCGCAGGCGAGCTTCGCCCGGCTACCGCAGGCGGCGCGACGCTGGCATGACGCGGCGACGCGCCGGCGACTCCGTCCCAGCCACCGCGGGCGGCGTGGCGTGGGCACGCGGGCATGACGTGGCGGCGAGGTCCATCCCGGCCACCGCAAGCGGAGCGCGGGCGAGGTCCGTCCCGGCCACCTGGGCAGCGCGCGGACGGGCTCCACCCAGGCTACCGCGGGCGCCGCAACACGGGCACGCGGGCAGGACACGCCAGCGACTCTGTTCCGGCTACCGTGGGCGGCGTGGGCACGCGGGCCTGACGCGGCGGCGCGGCGGCGACTTAGTCCCGGCCACTGTGAGCAGCGCGCGGGCGACCTCCGAGCTCTGTCCCGGCCACCACAGGGCGGCGCGCGGACATGCTCTGCCCCGGCCACCACGGGCGGCGTGAGGGCACAAGGGGCTGGCAAGGGCCCGGCATGGGGGGCGGCGAGCTCGGCCGTTGGAGATGGGGGTTGAAGCAGTCGCGTCGGTCGCCGGAGATGGGGGTTGCGAGCTCGGTCGCCGGAGATGGGGGATGGAGCTCGGTACGGAGGAAGGCAGCAGGTTGCCGATGGAAGAGTTTTGGGTCTGCTCTGTTGGAGATGGGTGGTTTTGCATCCCGTCGATTTTTACTGTATGTCACCGAAACCGGCCAATGCCTCTCGTATCTGGGCGTCGTGTGTTGGAGATAGCCTAAGACTTGTTTGGAACCGTTTTTAACTAAAGGAGTAAAATATAATACTTCACTCAAGAAACCATAGACTGTCTTTTTTTTTATGACTAGTATCATGTTCGTGCGTTGCTATGGGACAACTAAAATTTTATGTTAGAACACGTGGATCGTACGATAAGATAGCAGTACAATAAAATTAAATAATAACATTAAGTGACAATTAATTAAAAAATAAAGTTTGTGAAATTAATAAAATTATGGAAAGCGTGGCATCGCAGGCTCACAAACTCACTATTTATTCATAGAAGAATGAAACAAATAGCCTTTTTAAAATATGAAATATGTAAAAATATATGTTAGAAAATACCCACATTTTCCGTAACGACCGCTACCCAAAATACAAGACTCCTCCTGTAAAAGATTGAGTATCCATTTTTTGTCTTCTCCAACAACGAGACTTAAAGAACAACCCTTTATGCAAATGTGTCTCTTAAAAAGAATACTCAAATTTGGATTATGTCTTTTCTTATGCCCAAAAATAGATTTTCCATATAAGTACTTTATTGGAGGCTACACTGTTGAGACCCACTTTGGATTTGGGTGCCCCAGTAGGTCTCTTGTTGGAGATAGCGTGCCCGTTTAGATCCCTGAACTGAATTCATGTAATAAACTATAGTTGTGAAAAAGAATTCATAAAATTTATTGAATAATATCTGGAATTCTACTTAGGTTGATAAAAAATCTATAAGATTTATTTACCATCTTCCACCCTAAATTTGAAGCCAAATAACCTAATTTCTTAATTAGATTTTAATTCCTCTAAAATAAAAGAACCAAATGAGTCCTTATATTTTTCAAAAAAAAAAGAATATAATCTTGCCTAGTCATAAATTAAACCAAGACCATGTCAGTTACACTATCTAGAGATCATCACATTCCAGCTAAACCAAACAAAATGAGAACTCATACCAACAAAGGTACACTAAGCTCTCAAACAGAGAGAACAGTAGATTGCATGTTCCAAACTTCCAATCCACTTTGAATTGGACTAAACTCCTTCCAAAGCCTTCTTCGTGTTGGAACAGTTCACCAACATGTCCTCCACTTCAACTGGAAACTTGATAAAAGATAACAAGTACACAGGAATACTAGCTAAAGAAGCTTTAACCAAAACTAACTTTGCAGCATAAGAAAGGAGATTTCCTCTCCACCTAGCCATCCTCTTGAGCATTTTATCTGTCAGATATCAAATATCATCTCTACTAAGCTTTTAATAATGTAAAGACGCACCAAGTACAACCAAAGACATGTTCTAGATCATGAACTACCTCCTCCTCCATATTCAGGGGAATACTTTTACTTTTATAGAAGATATTAATTTTCATACCTAAAGTTTGTTCAAACCAAAGCAAAATACTTTTCAAATTTCTAGTATAGTTTGTTCCAATATCTAAAAAAATTATAGTGTCCTCAATATATTGTAAAGAGATAATACCACCTGGTCTAAAGTTTTCTGCTACTCTTTTAATAAGGCCATTTTCACCTTCCTTCAGGGGCAGTTAGCACATCCCCAGCAAAGACTAAAGAAGAGGAAAAATATGATTGTTGGCGCTTCTTAGCGTTAGCAGAAAAGTCCGCAAGCACACGGAAGTACTGTTGTAGCCTTCATCCGGAAGTATTCAGGGTATCGTATTTCCACAGGGAACGGAAGTGTAAGAGATTTCTAAACTAGTTCTCCCAGAATGATAAAATGAAGAGTAGCTTGGGTAGAGAGGTTCTTCTAAGGTCAAACGCATATAAGCGATGGTAACTTTCCCACTACTTGCTTGCTTCAGGACCACTGACGCACTTGGCCTGCCAAGCGATACCAGTATCAGCGCTACTCCGTGGCCGAACATGGGGGAATGCTGGTACGAGTGGACAGGGCTGTCACCACCTGCCACCTACCCCTCTGCCCATGGGCGCGCGCAACATACGAAGGTAGACCCCAACTTAGACACCACATCTACGAATGTGGCTACTACTCTAGCGGTGATCAGGAACATCCATCTCTATCAGGAGTCCTCTTACTAGAGCATCTGTCGAAAGGACGAACCACGATCCCACAAACAAGTAGCTTTATGAAAGTAACATGCTTAATGAATCAAACCAAAGTTGAACACGAACTTCTTACTTCAAGTAGCAAGACGATCGTAGAAGTACAAGTTAGAGCGAGAGCCGACAAGCCCGGCAATTCGTCCACCCGGAGGTAGAACTGCTTCAACTCAGCTCTTACTCTAGCTCTTTCCCTCTCTCACTCCCTATACTAATTTAGCTAGAAGCTAATGGAACGGAGCTTGCTCTTCCTCTCTACATTGTGACCTCTTTGTGTTGGTGAATGAATGAATGGTGAAGAGAGAAGGCCTCCTTTTATAGCTTGAGAGGAGGGGGCTCTATGCAAAAGGATTATCCCCTCATGGAAGGATCCAAACCGACCTCCAAAGGACGGTTTTCACCTTCCATCTGCACTGATTGTAGGTGGGACCGACGTGGCTGCACCGCCTTTGAACCGCCAGAAGAAAACTGGGCCCGAGAGGCCCCACGAGGGGTGCGGCCGCACCCGGGGGCGGCCACCCCCCTAGCTGGGCCTTTTGGAGCCCATCTTTCGGGAGCATGTAGGTCTCGTTGATAGCTTTCCAACGCCTGGTGCATGAGCCCAATCGGAGTTCGGATGAGTGAGTTATGGCCGATTTACCCGGGCCTACTCGTGTAGTCCTGAGATGGACTTGGACTTTATTTGGGCCTTTGCTCCTTCGGCTCATATTGGGTTTCTTCATTATCTTTTGTTTGCGCATTACTGAATTCGAAGTCTGCTTTTGCGCTTTCTCATTTGGGTTGTGCACTTCACTTGTTTTCGTCAATAAACCTACAAAAACGTGAGCACTAACGGTACAAGTGGAATTCTGTTAATAACATATGTGTATGTGTTAAAGCATGATAGTTTCTCTCCTGTTAGGCATAAGTTGGCGGTTATAAATGATCCATAAAGATCACCAACAATGATCCCCATGTCAAAGCCTCTTATAAGGCTTAAAAATTGCTATGTTCCACATAAGTTCACCCCAATCGAGCCTCCTCTAACCAAACTAGCTATTGATCCAACTAATCCAAATAGCATTAATGCCTCTAGATTCTATAATTTCAAATAAGAATTCAATTGACACAATCATAAGCTTTTTAGTAATGTAAGTTTAGAATCAAAGGATTCATGTGACCCTGAATGAAGGCACTTTTGTTTGGAGCACTAATCTATTTATAATCTTATCCAATCTTTTTTCTATCCATCAGCGCGAGAGAACTGTGCGTTAGCTTATTAAGGTAGAAAAATGTTACACGTGTCTAAGAGGCCCAACTCACCACCCCACATCCTGGACACTAAGTTTAAGACTTGTCATAGAAAGAATAGAAACAACGTTCCTAGAGTTTGGAGGCCCCTACCGAGGCATTGAAGTGGCATTCTCTAGCTCTGGAATTGGCAAAATAGCCATTTTTGTCCCTAAACTACTGGGCGAGGTTCAGTTTGGTCCCTCGTCTAATTTGATCCCTAAGCTATTGATTTGCAGGTCAATCTCGTACCCTCCCTTTAATTATTCGCCACGTGTCGCAAAGTCCATACAAAATGTCAATGTTGCCCCTCTTTCCATCATTAAGGAGCCGCACAGGTTCAGGGCATCTCCCAGACCTCTTTTTCATGTCATTGTGTAACCACTGGAATGGATGCAAAAACAAATTCGAGATGGTGGATGTCATATATGTCTGATGTCTGATGCTCATGTTTTTAACATAACAAATGGAAGTGTTGATAAACTAATGATTGCATGATACAAAGGCATCAATGATGCAAAAAGGGGTAGCAATGACATTTTGCATGGACTGGGGACATGTGACGAGTAATTAAAGAGGAGATACGAGATTGACCTGGAACTCAGTAGTTTAGGGACTAAATTGAACATTTTCATAGTCGAGGGACCAAATTCAGTCTCTGCTAATAGTTTAGGGACCAAGATGGCTATTTCACCATGAGATCATAGCAAAATT
Organism: Bothriochloa decipiens; assembly: GCA_023333625.1. NCBI lineage: Eukaryota > Viridiplantae > Streptophyta > Magnoliopsida > Poales > Poaceae > Bothriochloa > Bothriochloa decipiens. The sequence goes on from CM041645.1 coordinate 19,113,453, forward strand.
TAACCTACTTAAACCTAACTATTCCCTACATCCCAAAATAGATGACGCTATGGAAGTGTGATGGTTAAATTTTCTCAACTTTGACTATTTTTTTAGAAAATTTGTGCAACATTTATATCTCCAAACAAGTTTATTATGAAAATATATTCAATGATCTATCTAATGGTACTAATTATGTATTATAAATATTAATATTATTTAATATATAATTGATCAAAGTTGAAAAAACTTGACTTCTTGAAAAACGAAAATGACATCTACTTTAGAATGGAGGGAGAACCCTTTTATGAAATTTATTGAACACATCTATTACCTTCTTCTTGATCAGATCCTAGAAATGGTGATAGAACATGTAAGAAAGCCCGTCAGGCCTTAGAGCACCCTCAGCATGGATTAAACATGGACTAATGCAGAAGTACGCATTGCTGCAGTACACATACGTGGCAAGGTTACGTGTGGTGCTAGGGGAATGCCACTAATATTGCAATTATTATCGAATTCTTTGTGTACCACAGTTGTAAGCATTTTATGAATCGGCACACTCCAATCCAATCCAAAAGGCAATGCTGCAATGGCTAACACACAACCTATTTACAGAAGATGACCGGGTACATGGAACAAGTTATAAAAAAAAAAGTTCATAACAATCGGATTAGATCAGGGCTACCTGATGTAAACTTTACTCCCGAACTATATAAGGAGGGATAAGGTCCCTTGTATCAGTATCTTGGTTCTTATCTACAAACCCTTGCATCATCAGCACCCCACATCCAAGCACATACCGTAATAGAGAAGTAGTTCTGAACTGGATGTAGGGTATCCTGTACCTGAACCTATCTCGTACGTTATTCCTTTGATTCCCTATGCTTAATATGCTGATCACTTGTCGAACGCAAAATTCTATGACGTTGTCTCCTAGTTCTAGTGTTAGACCAACCTTAGTGGAGAATTCCATAATGTTGTTTCCGAAATCTGTATGTTATATAAAACGAAATGAACATGGATGAAATACGTCTCAATGAATAGTTTGGTTCGGTAATAGCGAAACAAAAAAACTTCAGACCCCGTCTCCGCCCCCGCGTTGCTCTTCCCTGGGGCGACACGGCCGCCGCCGCACCAGCCCTCCGCCTCGCGCCTCCGCATCCTCGCTGCCGCTCGAGCACGCGGCCGATTCCTGGCGGCTGTGCAAGGACGGCGGCGGCGAGGCTGCCTGCGCGCTCGTGTCATGGGCGGGCGCCGCCCCTGTTTGGTCGGGAAGCAGTTTTTCGGCGGCCAGGAGTGCAGTTCCGGCAGTCATGGGTGCGGATCCGATGGCTTGGGGAGCGGATCCGGTGCTCGGAGGTGCTCCTCTTCCTCCCCCTCCCCCAACCCCCTTCCTCCCTCTCCCGGACCGGAGGCAGGGTTTTGGGTCCCTGCGTCTGGATCCATCACCCCCGGGTCTGGATCCGTCCCTTCCGCGCGCAGATTCGCGCCGTGGTGGAGGAGGAGTCCGGCTGGCGGCTTGGACGGTGGCTGATGGCCTCTTCGCGGCTCCTCTTCCTCCCTTCCTTCCTGGAGGGCTCAGGTGGCCGGATCCGTCCCTCCCGCGCCCGGATCTACGCCGTGGTGGAGGGGGACTGCTGCGGCGGTCAGGTGGCGCGCCGTCCACTCAGAACGACGGTGTTGCGGCTGTTCGTCGGCGACATCGTGGTGGCGTGGCCGGCCCTGGCAAGGCTGGGCGTGTCCTAGCGGCACCATGATGGCGCTGGCTAGCGACGACTCAGTGTTGGAGTACCCATGGTGCCATGGTGGTGCGGCGGGCTGCGCTAGGCCAGGGTGGTGGTTGCAGTTCCCCTGGTGGGCAGTGATGGTGTGGGGGGATGAGAGGTCATGGCGAAAGCTTGGACGGCGGCGTCTGCGGACGTCGCTTCCTCCTTGGAGGTGTCCTTGCATCTCTCCCCCTGCCCATAGTTTAGATTTGTAGGTGAAAACCTTCCCTTGCAGGCTTGTGATGTCAGCGCCTTCGGTGTCGTGTCCTTCTTGAAGGCGTCATGAGGCATTCCAGCTCCACATTGCTGCCCTATTCCTCCTGCCTGGTTTGTTCGTGCTTCCGGTGGCTTCGATAGGGGAGTTCATGTTCCATGTTTTTATTTGCTTTGTGTTGTGTTCCCGTTTTGTTGTTCGTTGTGCAGGTGTAGTTGGGTCGGCGTTCCAACCAAGTTGACCGGGCAGTTCAGTTGAGTGGTACTAGTAGAGTGGTTTTGGGCTTTGTGCGTTTTGCCAGAGTTTCAAGTAGTTGAGTTGACGTCGACCAAGCAATTGGTGGCGTGAGTTGTGTTAGTTTGCTCTTAGTGGAGGCTCGTGTCGATGAACCAATCCGACCGAGTTAGTGGTTACTTTTGTCGATGACCCAATCCGACCGAGTTAGTGGTAGTGGCTGCCCGTGTCGATGTCCTAATCCGACCGAGGTTATGAGTTGAGTGGGCGCTAGTTGTGGCGCGAGTTGAGTTGACTTGGTACCTAGGTGTGCAGGTGGAGTAGGGTACCCTCCACAATTGTACGATTTTTCTGGCCCGGCTTCCGGTCAAAAAATTGGGCTGCCACTTACCTTTTCTTTTATTCGTCTAATAGAAATCGCGACAAAACTTTTGCCGTCCTTTTGAAAAAATGAATAGTTTGGTTCTATGATTTTATATACATTTAATTTCATGACTTATAGAGTTGGTAGCCACATCATGAGAGTTTCTCATTTGTTCTTCTTCTTAAAAATTCTGCCACATCATCAAAAAAACTTATGTGGTATTTTATTAAATATAAAAGAAACTCTGATAAAACTCCCGGTAAGACTAGACTTCAAACGAGAAACGACATTTCAAGGTGATTCAGGTGAAAATTTGTATTTTTGGTGTTTGAAAGACATTCAAGTGATTATACTTAAAATCTAATGAAGTTATATAGAGGGCAAACTTCTTATAATGATGGCACCATTGCATTAGCACGATCAATATACATAGGCTCTAAATACACCATGTTAGAGCATATCTGATAGTTTTACAAAGTAATTGATAACCTAATGAGTTTTCAAGCCACTAAAAAAAAGTAAGAAGCACATTTGATGGCTTTCTCTAGTCACAGTGAAACCTTGTCCATAAAAGATAGAAAATAATTTTGCATGAGAAATCTTAAATTGTTTCAAAATTACTCTAGACACTTTTATATTTTATTTCTTTTTTGTATATTTACAATAAAACCATTTCCACATTCTTCCACCTCAGGGTCCACCGATTGGATAACCGCACATGCTATACATTTCTGTGTGATGGAATCGATTTTCCCAAGTGTAGAAATATTGTTATTTGCAATAAGGAGTTGTTGGAGACATGCGTTTTTAATCTCACTAAAAAACTTCAAGATTAGGAGTGAGAACCAAAACTCTTGGAAATGCTCTTAGATAAGGAGAATACTAGATTTATTGTCATAAAACTCAGTTCTATTTTTAAAAGGTTGGATATAGGAACTTTTGTGGACATAGTTTAATACTTATAATTTATGGGATGTCGCGTTATGCCTAAATTTATATTTAAAATTCGTTGTAAAGTTGATTGCCAGCTCCTAAAGCATTGCAAGCTTTTTATAGCACATGCAATTTTTTTTTCTCTATTCGGCTAGGCATAGTTTTTTGTATTGAATGAAGAAAAAAAAAGTATATCAGGCAACAGGCCAATTATTATTATCGATATCGATAAATAATAGTTCCTTGAAAACCGGTGGCTTTTTGTAGCGGGGAGGAGGCAGAGGCAGGCGGTAGCGGAATCTGTCTGGCACCGCCCCCGCACCCGCACCGGCCATCACGTCTCCCGCCGCTTCCTCCTCCCTGCCTTCTCTTTCCCCAGATCCCAAGCCATTAAACCAGCGGATCTCGCCTCGGGGCGCGGCCGCGGCATCTGGGGCGAGTGGTGGTGGTGGAGACAGCAGGCAGCCATGAGATGGTATGCATCGGTAGCCTCCTGAGGGCGCTGGTGCTGCGTGCGGCGGCGTCTGCGGGCAGGCGCCGGGGGCCCAGGATCCTGCTGTGCGGCGGCCGCGCGGCGGATGTGCGCGTGACCCCCCGGCACGGACACCGCGGGTTCCGGGCGGTCACGGGAAGGATGATGCTTGACTCCTCCGACTCCGCCTCGGCCTCCGCCGTCGCCGCCGCGGAGGCGGGCGCCGGGGCGGGGCAGGTGCAGCCGCAGCGCCGCGCGGTCGGGGCCGTGCCCCAGGCGCATGACGGCGGCTACGACAGCGGCGGATGGGAGAGGTAGGTAATGTATGCGCGTGCGTGTGGTTTGATGTGGCTTCGTCCCAAGTAATGTAGCCTGCCACTCGCCACCATCTCCGATCCGATCGCCTATGTTGTATGTCTATTGACCACTCCTGTCCGGAAAAAAACATGTCGTGGTGGTGCGGAATGGAGCATCTGGACCGGTTAGAATGCTGCATTGCATTTGTGTGCAGTTTTGCATTGCGTTTTGTATTGCCTGCAGTGTAAGAGACTAGTAGGCCTGAATGAACACTGAAACATGCAGATGCACCTTGTGCCTTTTTTACTACAGATGCGTTTAGTCATTTAGCACCGCATTTTTACTATTCCATGCAACACATTAGAAGGATATTCGAAGAATCTTCCAGTAAGATGTAAGTGAGTGGTTGGTGCCATGCCTTTTTAGACAGATCGTTCTTATTAATAACAAACACAAATGTAGAGTCTGTTTATTTATTATTATATAGTATTTTATTTTTTTATAATTATTGTGAGTGGTTACTTGTACCGTATCAAGGTCATATAGATTAAACTTAAATATAAGATTTTGGTGACTCCAAATATGAGTCACTTAATGAGTTTCAGTTTTTCAATTCTAAATTTATCAAGTTTAAGACTTTAGTGCGAAAACTTTATATGAAAGTTGCTCCTTGTGAACGACCTCAATGCAAGTGCATGCATTGGTCCCATGACCACAACTTGAATCAAGTATGTGGGATAGTTCAATTTCTAAAGCGACTCAGACATATGCTTTTCCGGTTCTATATGTTGCACATAGAGGTTGGCAGATAGCAATATGGTTCGCAAGTTTGCACTCTGATGGCTCAGATAGTCAGATTAAGCAATCAGAATTATCATGTGTCTTTTTAAGCAAATGGTAGTGTCTGTTCATCTGTTTGCATGGGTGTTGGGTGGGGTGTTGTGCGCTTGAGTGAGATTGAACCGGCTACACTTGCCCAAAATCAAGTTATCAAAGTCCTTCAACCTCAGACCCATTTCCATGCTGTATAGTAAATCAAAAGTTGTGAAGAATGCTGGATGGCACATTTGATTGGCCAAGTACTTGCTGTGAAAGTATATGCAAAGCTTAAAAAGAAGGATATCCATTCTGTAATGGTTGTTATAGGTAGAATAAAACTCATTTTTGTTTGAACATAATGATACTAGAGCACCAGATATAACATTAGCTGCTTGCTTTGCGATCTTATTAGGCTTCAATTCTCTACAGCATTTGTAGCCAATTTTTACAAATTGTATAGTCGACCCTAGTCACCATGGGACCAGCCAGGCGACCAGACCAGCTAGCTGAGCCTAGTCGGTCCTAGAGTCCTACATATTCCAGGAGTCCTAGTCACCCTATATATCCCAGGACATATACATACTATATGTACTGTATAGTATATACAATAAAGCAAGCATCAATACTAGATTATTGGCTAGTTGGTGACTTAAGAAGTTAAGATTTGATTAATAGCAAACAGATTAGCAACAAGCAAGCAGAGTAGCAGAGGGGCAATTGCACAGCAAGCAAGCTGGATGCATGGCAACAAGATGGAGGGAAGGGGCACACACACTATCAGAGGAGGAGCTCATCTTCTTGGAGCAGCTTCACGAAGAGGTGCAGCAGCTTAAACTGGCTGGCGCAGGGGGGCAGTACTGACGACGGCGGAACGAGGGATGGACTTGTCGGCGGCTTGATCTATTCAGCAGAGGACGAATCATGTGCGGGAGAGGAAGCGAGCGTGGCCTAGGAAGAGAGGAATCATGTGGGAGAAGTTGTGGTGGTATGAGAGAAGAGGAATTTCGACGCCTCCGTTCTCTACCTTTTGGTGGAGCCCTGGGCACACATATGCTAGTCCTAACAGGTTAAATTTGCAGCCCAATTGCCGACCTCTAAGCCCTGTTGCTGTTGTTCTGGCCCATGAAAGAACAGCTTGAGTTGGATGACTAACTGCAATTAGGCGACGACTATGTTTCTAGTCGAGCTAGTCGCCTCAGTGTCCCTGGTCAACCTGAAGGGACTGATTAGGCCGACGTATCACGATTAATCGAAAAACTCGTAAACACTGTTTATAGCTTTGAACATTGATATTATGTATTGCTGTGGAAGTATACCTTTCTTTGTCCTTTTCTGCTGTAGACGCACTCTGAGACTCTTGAGTGTTTGGCATGATGCCCTGCTTAACACAATGCTAAAATTGTGACAGAGAAGACGGTAAACTGAGTTGTGGATACTCAAGTTTTATAGGGAAGAGGGCTACAATGGAGGATTTCTATGATGTAAAACTAACTGAAATTGATGGACAAGCTGTTAGCCTGTTTGGTGTTTTCGACGGTATGGACTCCAATCTTGGCCTTTGTTTTTGTGTTTATTTCTTCCTACCATGTTTTTTCTTTTCAAAATCTTGATGATTAGGTCATGGAGGATCACGTGCTGCTGAGTATTTGAGGGAGCACTTGTTTGAGAACCTTCTCAAGCACCCTGATTTCTTGACAGATACAAAGCTTGCTATAAGTAAATTCTCTCTTCAGCTTTACTGTAGACTTCCTGTTGCCATTCTAGTTGGTGCCACAACATGTTTATCTGCTAAACTTGAAATTTATTTAAAAAAACAGGCGAAACATATCAGAAAACAGATACAGATTTCTTGGAATCAGAAGCAAGTGCTTTCAGGGATGATGGTTCAACAGCATCAACTGCAGTTTTGGTGGGTGACCATCTGTATGTTGCAAATGTTGGTGATTCTCGTGCTGTTATTTCAAAAGCTGGCAAAGGTATCGCATACTGGAAGTAGTAGGTATTTTAATTAGGGTATTTGTACTTCATTTGTGTTTCACATTTCTCAGTTGATGTATGGTCTGGTGCTCTGGTCTATTGAATCTAAATCACGAAGAAAAACCTTGGCGTCACTCTGTTCCTAATGTCAATATAATATCCAGTTAACCTTTGTTATAATTAATACAGAACGATCCATGACAGTTTGGCTCATAAGTTTTCTCATTGAATTTATGTAATTTAGATTCTATGGCACTGCCACCCTACGACAAATGCCTGACAGTTCATCTGTTTGTTTTTTTCTAGCTATGGCACTTTCAGAGGATCACAAACCTAACAGGATTGATGAGCGAAAGAGAATTGAAAATGCTGGTGGTATTGTCATTTGGGCCGGTAAGCATGTGGTCTTTGTTCTTTTATACGTTGGGCTAATTTGCTTGCATTAGCTGAGGTTGACAAGGCAGATTCCAAAAGGCTTCTGCTATTCATATTTAGCCATCAACATTTTTTTTTGAATGATAAGCATATCACCTTCTTGATGTGGCATTTTCCCAGGTACTTGGAGGGTAGGTGGTGTATTGGCAATGTCCCGTGCATTTGGCAATCGTTTACTGAAGCCATATGTGGTGGCAGAACCTGAAATTCAGGTGAGAAACTGTAATTGATTATGCCAAAGTTCCAAGTATCTTTTGTTGTTAACAACTTAATTTGGGGGAAGCCAATTTTTGACCAGTTTTGTTACATTAGAATTGCCAAAGAAAAAGGCAAACATATATTTTATGTCATTACGTGTACAACTAAACCAAAGTCCTGAATGCCATTTAACAGTTATATTTATTGACTGCAATTGATATGACTGGAAGCAAGAAGAGCTGTACCATTAATATGTGATTGTTACTATTGCTGGTCCATCAGCTGATAGCTGCTGCAACCATATAAAATTTGTTTAACTTGGTTCACAGACTTACTTTGGTAATTAATGAAGTTCTTTTCTAATAAACTGCAGGAAGAACAGGTTAGTGGTGAGCTGGAATGCCTGGTTCTTGCTAGTGACGGGCTTTGGGATGTTGTGGAAAATGAGGTAATAACTCTTCCACAGTTCAGTCATTCTTTAAAGCAGGCAGTTGCTTTTTACTTAAATTTGTATAATTGTACGAAAGCATCAAGGAACTGTCTTTACTGTTTGCTTTGGGGGTTACATTCTTATTGCTTGAAAAATGGGCAGCTGTGCTTATATTAGTGTCTTCACTTAACTAATAACAATGTTCTTGATGCTTTTATGAAAAAAAGGAAGCTGTTTCCCTTGGGAAATCAGAGGACGCGCCAGAGTCTGCAGCACGGAAATTGACAGAGATTGCTTATTCTCGTGGCAGCGCTGACAATATCACTTGCATCGTTGTCCAATTTCACCATGATAAAACCGGATGAGCCCTGTGGCGGCCAATTTCAGTTGTACCTTGCTTCAGGCTATTATTATCCTGCAAGCCGGGTAGTGGGGTTCTCCCAGATGTACCCTGCTTCAGGCTATTATTATCCTGCAAGCAGGGTGGTGTGGTTTCTCTCAGATTGTAGCAACTTTCCATGAACTCGTCCCATTGATTCTTTTGTTGTCTTGTAGGAAACATTTGTTCCAACAAGTGTAATAGACATTTTCAATCTGATAATCTCTAATAAACATGTGTTTACAATTGCTGTTGAGTGGAAATTGGTTTCCCTTTGCCTTTGATGATAGAAAAACTGTTATGTAAGTTATTTTGTAACCAGTCTGATGGATTATGTTGTAGGTAAAAGTACTAGTAAGAAATAGATTTCATTTGCCATCATTGGTTCTAATAAAACCATATAGGTACCATACAGTAGTAATAAGAATGAAGGCTAATCAGACCCAGATGTTTCTACAAAGGGATCTATAATATAATTGTTCCCATGTTAACACACCAGTTCGTGATGGCAAACGAAGCCATTACAAACACCATCATCTACTTCATGTTCATATGGATACTACTATTACAGTTGACCAATAAAAATCAATAAATTTTTGTTGATTGGTCCAAGAGGAATATACTGGTCAATCGCAAGAATCTTCCCCACTTATCTAAACCTATAAACAAGGACAGGTTGTCTTTTTATCTGAACTAAAAGAAGCACCAACGGGTGCACACGGACACCGTACAACCGGTCCTGCTTCATTTTAATCCTTGCCTTGGTGTTCTTGATATTAATCTAGAAGCATCACATGCAAAAGAGCAAGAATCCTTTAATGGACCTGTAGGGCAGTGAGCCTATGGCATCGTAGAGCACACCGTTCCTCGGGCGACGCCGCGGCTTGCCGGAACAACTTCGTGACCGCGGACGACAGTAGGAGGCCAAGTTGGCTAGCTAGCCGTGACATCCAATAGCGCAGACAGCATGGTGGAGGACGGACGGTGAGCGAGGGGGAGAGAGCCGCCTAGGCAGGACTTTTCCTTTCGGGCTGTATATTGGGCTGGGCCGGACACAAATGCTGGTGGAAGGGCGGATGTCCGATCCTCAGCGGACGGCTATCTGTCTCCGACTGTAGTCTGGCGCGTCAGTGAGGTCGGAAGTTCGAGGAGGAAGTGCGATCCCTTTCTTTTGTTGCTGCTGGGTGCTGGTGCGTGGCGTGGGTAGAGGATCTCAATTCGGTATTTATCAAAAAAAAAAAAAAGGATCTCAATTCGGTACCATGCCTGCCCTGCCGCCAATGGCGAGACGACGCAGTCTGTTCCTCGCGTGCCTCGTGGCCGCCACTGCCGCGGTCGCCGTCGTCCTCGGCGCCGCCGAAGGGAGGAAGGCGGTCGGCGTGTACGCGCTCAAGGTGGGGGATTTCTCCATCAGGGTCACCAACTTCGGGGCCAGATTGATGTCCGTCGTCCTCCCGGACTCCAAAGGTACGTACATGGCCGCTGGTCTTGTGTTTCCTGTTTCTTCCCCTGTCGCCACTTGTATGTTTGTTCTGCCACTGCAACCTCGTGTTTGATTTCACATGCAATGCAGAGAATTTGGCTGATGTCGTCCTTGGCAAAGACACCATCGCCGAATACGCGGTAAGGCCAGCAGAAGCTCTCGATCCCCTCTCTGAATGTTCTTATTATTTTTTTCCATTGTTGTGTTCGTTCATCCATCTATCTGCAGCAGCATGCGTGCCTGTTGTTTGATGAACGGATTAGTGTGAGAACAATGCATGGGGATTAACCACACTGCAGCTCATTCGTTTGTTACGCTTACCTAGTTTCTAAGTTCATTCAGTTCCTAGCATCTTTACACAAAGTTCAGTTTTCAACGAAATGGCTTGCACGCCGTCGAAACGTAGGGATTGTTCTGACCTCTTAACTGGCATGGCTTGATGCGCTCTCTGTTGAGCTCACACACACTCACCCAGTAACATTGCCTATGAATTCTTTCAAGAACTGAGCTACCATTATCAATCAATCCTTTTTAATTCCTTTTGTAACAGGGAAAACCTTTGCTTTTAGAGAAAAGCATATAGTTGCTGTTACTGAGCATCCAATCCCCTTTTTCCTGAACAACAAGAATAAAGTATGCGTAGGACAATCTACTTGCAGATCATGTCCCCTTGGATCCTACTTTGAATGTGTTAAGGCATCTAGTACTGTAGATGATATAATGGTGGTAGAAAATAGAGGACTGGGAACACACAGAACTCTGCATCAGACTAGTCAAAACTGGGTCATGCTAACATAATTTTCCAAGCATGATCTAATCTTCGACACCAATCAGATTTTCAGAAAGGTTCTGTACGTCTACAAGTTCTTTCGTCTCTCACACCGAGTTCAACTCATTTTCTGTATGAAACTCGGCTCTGTCCGGCCAGAACGATACACAATTCTACTTCGGCCCCATAACTGGGCGTATAGCACAGAGAGTAGCCCGCGGCCGGTTCGTCCTCGACGGCAAAGTATACCACCTCTACAAAAACGACGGCAGGAACACGATCCACGGTATGGACGGACGCCTTCACCAATGCCCATGATCGATGCTGCCGTGCCACTGTATGTATGATCTGTATCTGTTGGTTTATTCAGGTGGCGGCAGAGGCTTCAGCAGAAGCATCTGGACGGTGAAGGAGTACGTCGGCGGCGGCGACTCGCCGTACATCACCTTGTACTACCGCAGCTTCGACGGCGAGCAAGGTTGCCCCGGGAACGTGGACGCGCACGTGACGTACCGGCTGTCTCGGCCGTACACGCTGAGCGTGCACATGAACGCGACGGCGCTGGACAAGGCGACGCCCGTGGGGTTCCTGCTGCACACGTACTGGAACCTGGGCGGCCACGGCAGCGGTAGCGGCGGCGACGTCCTGGCGCACACGCTCCGGATCAACGCGTCGCGGCACGCCGTGCTGGACGACGAGCTCCTCCCGTCGTCGGGCCGCGTCGAGCCCGTCGCCGGCACGCCGCTGGACTTCCGGGCGCCGACGCCGATCGGGGCGCGCATCCGCCAGGCCTCGGGCGGCCGCGGCGTCGTGGGCTACGACGCCAACTTCGTCGTCGACGGCGAGCCGGGCGCCATGCGGCCCGTGGCGCAGGCGCGGGACCCCGCGTCCGGCAGGGCGATGGAGCTGTGGGCGAATCAGCCCACCATGCAGCTCTACACGGGGAACGGGCTCAACCACACCAAGGGGAAGGACGGCAAGGTGTACAAGAAGTACGGCGGCTTCTGCCTGGAGACCATGGCGTACGTGGACGCCGTCAACCACCCCGAGTTCCCGTCGATCACCCTGAGGCCTGGCCAGGTGTACAACCACGACATGGTCTTCAAGTTCTCCTTCTAGACTAGATATAAGTGCATCTATCTGCAAGACTACTTGTTATTTATATATTGGACTGTGTGCACAAGCTAGCATCTCAAGTGAAATCGGTGTGTTGGTGTCTGGAGGGAAATAATACGGGATAATGCATTGTACTAGTATATTATATTAACAGCTGGAATTTCAATAATTTTCAAACGACGTGCGGTCACAACATCAAAATAGAACATCTGAAATATCATCGAAAAATGTCTATGACATGTTCGCATTACAATTCTAGAGGAAAAAGGGTCTCACTCTTACCGCAACAGTGTTGTTAGGCCAATCCCAATGGGTTGTTTCATTTTTATGTTACCTAGGATATCATGTCATCTATAATGCTTTGAAATGGTTAATGAAACACCTCCATCCAATACTTGTTTTATTTTGTTGTTGAAAGTCCTATGTTTGGTGTTGGTAATTAGTGACAATACTTAGAGCTAATCACCTGCTTGGTCTAGCATGCTTGTAGCTATATGGTGATTGGCTTAGGAGACATGGTGGAGCAAGGATCAAGAAGGATGAATGTGATCAAGTGGTCATCATGATCAAGGTGGATGAAGATGCAATGCAAAGCCGATACTTGACACTCAAGGAAAAGGTATATGGTAGGGCTTTTCGTCCAAGACACGATAGAGGGTGTGGATGACTTAGGATACATAGCCGTACTATAAAGAGGGGATTTCTCATCGCAATTGAATCCCAAATTGTGCCTCTAGGTGTCATTCTTTGAGCATATGCATTTGGATAGAGCGTATCTTCTACACCTTAAGTGTTTAACGTGAAAATGAGCTAAAACATGTGCTTGAATATTACACATACTTGGAATAGCTCATACATGATCAAGACAATCAGGATATATGTTGGAAAAGAGAGTTGATGGCTCTTGGATTGGAAAACTACTTTGATACATTGTACTTTGGATCAAGTGGCCATGTGGGTTGTGTAGTCCTCTGAGTAAGCTTTTCAACGAGTCCAAGAACATCAAAAATGGAGTTCGGAGCTAAGAGATATGCCCATTTTAGCGTGAGACTTCAACAGTGTGGACGCTGAGCTCTGGACGCATCCTGAGAGCTCTGGACGTGACTCAGAGAAGGCAAAATTTCAAGTGGAGCTATGGATGCTGGCTTTGGAAGCTACGGACACGTCCAGACAATTTATTTTTTCGAAGGCATTCACAGTTGTTGATGGCTCGATTTTTCAACGGTCCGGACGCGGAGCTCTGGACGTGTCCGGAGTGCTACGGATGCAACTCAGAGAGGGCTGCAATCCAAGTTGAGCTTCGGATGCTGAGCTCTGGAGTGCTACGGACACGTCCGGAGCCACCAACGACTACTTTTCTCGCATGACATGATTGCACGATCTGGACGCTGAACAGTGCTTCGCTCGCATCTAAAGGCTTGCTACGAACGCATCCGGAGGTTCATTTTTGAATCAACTTTCTCCCGCGTGATGACTTGAACGCTGCGGACGCGTCCGAAGATAGTCTATTGACGCATCCGGAGATAGTCTACTGACGCGTTCGGTGACCCCGTGCGTGGTGATTTGAATGAGCATCGACTCTATTTGAAGGGGTACGCCTATATATATGTGTTGGCCGACTCTTGGAGCACTCTCTTGCCATTCTAACACTCTTGTGATTCTCTTGAGCTGAGCCAACGTCCTCACACTCATCCCAACTCATCTCCTTGCTTTCGATTGTAACATTCAAGTGAGATTGAGTGATTCAAGTGCATTGATCATTGTTTAGCATCTAGAGGCACTTGGGGGACTGTTTTGCTACGGGTTTTCTTGTTACTCTTGGTGGTTGTCGTCACCTAGATGGCTTGGAGTAGCAGTGGAGGTCCGACATGTGTTGGTGATTGTTTGTGGCCGGCTCCAGTGATTTTGTGAGGGGGTTTGCACCTTCCCCGGCGGAGCGCCTAAGGTAGCACTAGTGGATTGCTCGTGTCATTGCAACTTTTCACCATTTTGGTAGGTTCTTCTGGCACCTTTGAGAGGCTCGGTGTGTCATACCAATTAGCCACCGAACCACGTGGCGTTGAGGGACACAACGGGGACTAGCGTGCCGGCAAGCACGTTAACCTCGGGTGAAAAATTAGATTGTCTCATATTGTGATTGATATTGATATTCACCCAGTGATTGGTATTCATCGTCATTCATCATCTTGATTGGTTCTCTCATCTTGCCAACGTTGGTATAACAAGCTCATCCTCCTTCTAGCATTTCTTGCTTTACATTCTTGTTTTAGCTTGCTAGCTTGTTGTTATGGTTTGTTTAGCTTAAGTAGAACTTGCTTTGTGTCTTGTGCAGTTATCTTGTTGGCAGTTGTGTGAATTAGTAGAATTATGAATTGAATAGGTGGCTGGCTTTCACCCCTTGTAGGCTAAGTAAAACCGCATATCGCCTCCTTTTATATTGATCAAATTGTCTTAGTGGCTCTTGAAGGAAATTTTATTAGGCTATTCACCCCCCTCTAGCCATCTAGACCTTTCAAGTGGTATCGGAGCCGTGGTCACCGTTTAGAAGGCTTAACAACCTCGATGTAATATGGCACAAGTTGTATTCAACCATGTTGTAGGCAAGCCTCCTTTCTTTGATGGTGTTACATCATTTGATCATTAGAAAAGAAAGATGAGAAGATATCTTGGTTCAATTCATGAGAAGGTGTGGGAGGTGACATATAAGGACTATGCTATTCTTGATCCCAACCACCTCACCGACAAAGATCACATCAACAACCAATGCAATACAATGGCTCTCAACACTCTTATAGTGCAATTGATGCAAAGGTCTGTGAACAAATCCAGTATCTTGAAATGGCAAGTGAAGTATGGACAAGATTGGAAGAAACATATGAGGGGTCTTCAACGGTAAAGACCACCAAGCTCTACATGCTCAAAGACAAGTTTGCAAACTTCAAGTTGAAGGATGATGAGTCAATACCGGAGATGTTCTATAGGCTCCAAGTTATTATCCATGATCTCAAGAGCCTAGGAGAGGATGTCAAGGACAAGGACTTCTCACATAAGTTCTTGCTTAGTCTACCAAAAAGTTTGCCATGTTAAAAAAGATGATTCAAAGAGAGGGTTTGGACAAAGTCACTCCAAACCAAGTGCTTGGTGATGTCATGACCGATGACCAATATGATGATGATGAAGAGAAGAAGGAGAGCAAGGTCAAGCAAGAAAAGACCATTGCATTCAAAGCTTCCTCTTCAAAGGGCAAGAGTGTGGTTGATGAAGATGATGATCCATTTGATGATGAGACCATGGCCCTTCTAGTGCAAAAGATGGGCCGCGTCATGAAGAAGAGAGCGTATGGCTCAAGGAAGAGAAGAGACCACATGAAGAGCAAAGAGGTACAATGCTTCAATTGCAAGAACCTCGATCATGTGGTAGCGGAGTGCCTCTATGAAGACAAAAGATTAAACAATGGAGAAAAATTAGATTGTCTCATATTGTGATTGATATTGATATTCACCCAGTGATTGGTATTCATCGTCATTCGTCATCTTGATTGGTTCTCTCATCTCGTCAACATTGGTATAACAAGCTCATCCTCCTTCTAGCATTTCTTGCTTTACATTCTTGTTTTAGCTTGCTAGCTTGTTGTTATAGTTTGTTTAGCTTAGGTAGAACTTACTTTGTGTCTTGTGCGGTTATCTTGTTGACGGTTGTGTGAATTAGTAGAATTATGAATTGAATAGGTGGCTGGCTTTCACCCCTTGTAGGCTAAGCAAAACCGCATATCGCCTCCTTTTATATTGATCAAATTATCTTAGCGGCTCTTGAAGGAAATTTTATTAGGCTATTCACCCCCTCTAGCCATCTAGACCTTTCAGTTGTTTCATAGGCAAATCATAATATTTAACATGCGAAAGATTTGAATATTTGTAGTGCTTGTAATATGTTGATTACCCAACTTTTATCTAATATAATATAATTCTTCTTTCATAAAAGAATGATTGATCGATTGTTGGATGAAATGAAACTTCATACCCACAATGCTAGTTTCGCATGTTCTCCAATTCTCAGCAATGGTGCACCCTTTTCAACAAGATGAGATGATAGATATTGGCCTAAATTACCTTACTATTTGATAAATATTTGGCAAAATTGCAAAAAAGTCCATAAGTTTTGAGATTTCCTCCCATAAGACATTTTGTTGTAAATTTCCCACCACTAGGCAATTTTGGGCAAAAAGAAACCCCGCTATACATGTGCTTAATTGCTTTGTATGCTTTTGCGAACATGAACATATAGTCACTAGAAGCTACACATAAGGTAAGTTTGTAGAATTACTTGACTACTTGGATTAGTCTTATTCATCGTGTTATGATGACTACACTTTCATTGACAATATTTTTAGAAGGGGCTTCAGAAAAACTATTGAGATTGAACTTGTAGAAATATAACTTTGATATAGGGGCCTACTTGGTTGGTTATTAATTTTTGCCCAACCAAAATCATGGTAAGCTAAAACTTTGGCTAGCCAATCAAGACTTGCCAAAGTTAAGGCAAAATATATGGGTGTGCATTTGGTTGGTTACCAAAATAAATACATGCCAAAATTTTCATTTATATGTTGTTTAAGAACATTATAGAGATTTGCCAAAACTTTGGCAAAAATTTGGCAATGCCAATTATTTGGCAATGAACCAAGTGATGACCACAATTTTGGCATGCCATGGTTTTGGTTTGGCAAAAATTGAATGCCAACCAAGTAGGCCCTAGATTAAGTTAATAACTCTACCTTGACAAAAACGAGTGAAACCCATTGAGTTTATACATAGGCAACAAAAATGTGTGAGAGTGGGCTGCAATATAACTTTTTATGGGAGAATATTGTACCCTCACATGACTTATGAGTGGATTTTTACAAGGCACCGTGGAAACCGGACCACCTGTGCGAACTTAGAAACTTTGAACCTGTGCCACGTGATGTTGATCAAAGGACGCATGAGGATTATGTAATTTTGCGTTTAACCGTCCGTTCCTAATCATATTTTTGCAAATCCCCTCTCCCACTCCCCCATGTGTCCCTTGGATCAACAACATGTGGCCTAGATTTAAAGTTTTCAAATTCCTGAAATGTTCCTTTTTACAATTATGCCTAAATATTCTAAATTATTTGAAGAGACCTCCAACCGATGACTAGTCTCTTTTTTTCTTTTGAAATGACGGCCCGGCCCGCGAGTACTCGTATCGAAACGGGCTACGATTACCAAACCGACCTGTTTTACCAAAACGGGCATGAAAAACACGCGTAGCGACGGGTGAACACATCAGGCACGAAGACAGGCCAAATCCCTCCTGCCTTTTCGATCCAAACCCTACCAAAATCGATGGCCGACGGCGGCAGCGGCAGCGGCGAGCCGGGGGCCGGCGGTGGATCGGCGCCGGTGTGCAGTTTCGTGAGGAAGCCACCCAAGAACATGCGGAGGCGGCCCGCCGCGCCCGCGGGATCTGATGACGACGAAGACGACAGCGGCAGCGGCGCCCTCGCCGCGGCCGCGCGCTCCAAGAAGGGCCCGCTGTCCTCCGCCGCTGGCAAGCTCGTTTTCTCCACCGCAGACGCCTCCTCCGAGCCGCGGCGGTTCCAGTACGAGTCGTCCCGGACGATCCAGTCCACGGACAGCCGCGCCACCGCCGTGCTCGAGACGGAGACGGAGCACGACCGCGACGCGCGCGCCATCCGCGAGAAGCAGCTCAAGCAGGCCGAGGAGTCCCTCAAGAAGAATCCCTCCTCCGGTGCCTCCGCCTCCTCCTCCGCCTCCGGGGAGGTGTACAAGGGGATCCACGGCTACACGGACCACAGGGCTGGGTTCCGGCGGGAGCACACGGTGTCCAGCGAGAAGGCCGGCGGGTCGCACGGCCCGCTCCGGGCGGCCGCGCACATTCGCGCCACCATTCGGGTCGACTACCAGCCAGACATCTGCAAGGACTACAAGGAGACGGGGTACTGTGGCTACGGCGATTCCTGCAAGTTCATGCACGACCGAGGGGATTACAAGTCCGGGTGGCAGCTCGAGAGGGATTATGAGGAGCAGCAGAAGGCTAAGAAGCTGCGCATTGCCATGGGTGGCGGGGATGAGAGTGATGATGATGAGGACGAGGATGATGAGGACGCGCTGCCCTTTGCCTGCTTCATTTGCCGGGAGCCGTTCGTTGATCCAGTCGTCACCAAATGCAAGCACTACTTCTGTGAACATTGCGCTTTGAAGGTATGATATGAATCAGTCTGGTTTGCTTCTTGTATGATTTCCATCTGTAGAAGATCTAGTTATCCACTTGCTTGCTTGGCTAATAGCCTAATAGTTTGTGGTCCCCATGGTTCTGGACAGAAGACTTTTTCATACTGAACATTTAGTTGAGCTGAAACTGAATTTACTCAAGACAGTAGTCAATAGCAGATGTTTTCAAGATGAGAATCACACACTGGATCGAGTTTGGTGGAAGGATTGTACGAGTTAATGAATTACTTTCACAAATTTAGGCAACCTTCAAGGAGATAACAAAGATAAATCTTTTTGTTAGGTATAATCTGATTTATCGTCAAACCACTCTATGGATTGATCATTGCTATTTGGTGTACTGGATGTTCCACCAAATAGCACCCTTGCTTCTTCACACATGATTCCAGCACCAGATTGAACATTAATATTTTATTCTGTTACCATTCTGGTTTTCCTCTTATGGAACGTGTCAGCACCAGTCCATTACAGTGTTATATATGTATTACTAAAAAATTAGTATACATTTATATGAACTAGTGAGCCTTTTGTGTTCTGTCCAGGCACTGACCCTTGAACAACGTAGGCTCAGTAGATAGCATCGTAGCAGGTCCATCATGCAAGCAAGCAAAAACAACCCACCTGTTCATTGTACCCAGAGAAACAGCTGAGGCTGTGCCACCACCATAGGTGTGACTGATGCTTGGCTTATGTCCTGCACAGCCAATGCTTGGCTGGATGCGCTGTCTAGCTGCTGTCCCATCACACCGTTCTTTGCTTTCAGCGTCTATACCATGAAAGCTTGCTGATGCCAATGCCTTGATGTAGTTGCTTTTCCTTCATATGTAATTTCTTGTTCAGATCTTAAATTAAATGTTCCTTGACCATATTCATGATCAAATAAACAAAGATTCTTGATTCCTAATTCCTACTCAATGGATCCCTCTTTCTTGATTTCTTCCATTGACGAAATACTGCTCTCGTGATTGTCAGCCTCTGCTTGGTCATCTGTCTGACAGATGGTTTGCTGAATACCATCCAGAATGGGCGAATTGACTGGAATAGCCGGAATCTACTGAGATTAGGGCCGGTACTGGGTGGTGTCTCTTCTATGTCAGTTTAGGTGGCATAACGAGATATACTATCTGTTTCTCTGGTATTGGAATGGAATTGATAAGATTGGTTGAAACATTGCCCTTTGTATGGGATATTGGGATTTTTCCCCTTGCTACTTTTTATGACAGTCCTATTCACTTCTGATTTCTCAACTGAGACTATTACTTCATTCAGATGAAGGCCTATGTATGGCAAACTCTGCTTCTTTACTGCCAGAGAACTAGGATAGCATGAATCTAGAAACATGTCCCAGCCTCTGCACGGCGAACTCTGCTTCTTTACTGCCAGAGAACAAGGATATCATGAATCTAGAAACATGCCCTTTAGTAGTGACAAATATTTATCAACTTACTACTTGAAGTGTAAGAAGCTTTATCAACTTAAAAATAAATTGCCTAGAGATGTCTATTTCTTTGTTCTGCTGATTCTCATCTGAATACAAGTAGGAATCCTATTTCATCTGGAGGAGCAGCCTTTATTAGACCAACCTATTTGGGATTCCAATTTCTGCACTCAAGGGACACATTTTTTGATGGATAAGTCCCTGTGTTGGCTGGTGGTAGTGGGGCTGCAGTACGCAGCACATGTTTCTCTGTGTGTCAAGGACAGCATCCTTGACTGGCTGTTAGCATCTGTAAGACAGCAGTTAGCATCTGCTTTTAGGACAACATCTAGGACATCTAGGACAGCATCTTAGTGTCAGCTTAGACTAGCATCTTGGACTAGCATCTTGGACTAGCATCTTGGCATATGCCTGGCTGGCTAGCAGCCCTATGAATATGTATCCCCAACCCCTCAGGTTGGTGTCGCATTGTGTGAGAAATAAACCCAGAAAATTGCCCCAACTCTGAGTTCTTCAAGTGTGATCCTCTCGATGAGAGTAAGGATCCTGCTCACAACTAGAGCAAGGATCCAGCGACTACATTTTTGAACTCCTGGAGGTGCGGATCTTCATTATTTTCATGAGTCCAGTGAGTTAACTTTGAGCTATCCACACAAGTGATCTCATGATCAGTGTTATCAAGTTGTCTGAGTAATCATGACGTTATCTGTCGTGTTTGGGTTTACTTGCTTTCCAGCAGCTGCCACCACCAAAGCTTCTGGGCTGGTTCACATCCCTGCTCTGACCAGACCCTGATCTCCTCTGCAGTCCTGCAGATCTCCATTGGCTCTTGTTGCTGCCTGGTGCCTTCCTGACTCTGCTGGGCGCAACCATTGTCGGAGGTCGGATCCTGTCCCGTAGGCCACAAGCAGTGCCAGATTCTACCGCTGCCCATTGGGTCCCTTCTTTCAACCTGAAAATGAGCTCGTCCACTGATTCTCTAGCTCTGCTGCTGCTGCTATAGCTCTACTGCTCCTGCTATTCTTGCCTCATGCTCTGCTGCTGCTTTCTGCTTTGTGATTACATACATGTATACCTGTGTGGTTGTGATGTATATGCAGATGTGGATAAATGGCCAACTGGCCATCCAATCACACAAGAATCTGTCCCATATTACTTTTAGATTCTTGCTACTTGCGTTGTACTACTATATTGTACAACGTTCCTGGAATATACAGGATGGCTATATGGATGACCAGGACCAACTGGCTAAACAGGCTGGCTGATAACTAATTGTGATTAGTCGCCCGGTCGGTCCCATGTCAAGCTGACTAGATGATTTCACAATTTTATAGCATTGCTCATGGTGGCGATTCTTCCTAGTGTGGGACAATGCCTCATACATTGTTTTGGGTATGGAAGGAGCACTGATCTGTTTTCAAATGGAAGGCTGGGTATGGAAGGAGCAGTGATCTGTTTTCAAATGGAAGGTTACATATGTAACCTCTTTTCGTTGCAGAAGGATAGAAGGACTTGTAAATTACAAGCAAAGGTTGGCTGGATTAGGCAACAATGCAAGCCTTTTGAGATAGTTGCCTTGAGACCTTTTGGGTCAACTCTCCATTAAAGACAGATGGTCCAATTGGCTGTGCAAAAAGCCACTGCCAATAATCTGAATCAGAAGACCCTTTTGTCTTATTATATATCAATCCTGTATAAAAAGCACATGGAAGTTCATTAGGATGCACTTGTGTCTTTTTACCCATATAAATCCCAATTGAGCACTAGTTACACACCAATTAAAGAAAAAGGGTACCAAACCAGCAACCATATGGTAGAAATAATTAAGGTTTGAATCTTATATACCTTGCAAGGGCCAACTGCAGAAGTCTCCATCTGGAGGGATTGTGTGGGTACATCATGGGGGTGATATGAAATTATGAAGACATTGTGAGTGTATTTGAGATGTACATGTGTTTTGTTGGTGATGTGAAACAATTTGGATTTGTTAGTTTTTTTTTTTAATTTTAGAGAGCAGAACTATTTGCTTTCAAATATGAATTGAGGTTACTGTCAATTTACTTTCCAGGGCATCCAGTACAATGATATTGGAATAGGCATGCCAGGTTTAGTGTGATTCAATTCAATTTTTAAAAGAACAGAGCAATAGTTGCTCTATAGAGTGGGACTGCGATAAGTATGCGTGGCAATAGAACTTATTGGCAGAAGATAAATGAACCAGATAATGTAGATGCCATTGTTATTAATAAACAAAAGCATAAGCCATGAGACTTGTTATTGTTAAACTCCATTTTATGAGGCTAGAGTAGAACTGAAGATTGAGGATATAAATGATTGGTCGAGAATTCCGTACTGTATTAGTGCAGATTAGAGTTGAGGGTTTGGACTCGTCCAGAAAGATTTCTTTATCAAGAGTTCTAGACCCCTTGAACAAACTGTAATATTTGGAATTTGGATATGTGACATTAGATGTCGATCATATTTTTTGTGTTTTTGTTTTTTTTGGTTGAATGCTGATCTCAAATTGTTGTGCTTCCTTGAGATGTGACTGACTTGTGTATTTGTACATATGTTTTTTTTATCATGTTTTCTGTGGTAGGCCAAAGTAACAATTTTTTTTTCATCATCAATATTTCAGCACCACTCAAAGAACAAGAAGTGCTTCGTCTGCAGCAAACCGACAGGGGGCATCTTCAACGCTGCACAGGAGATCCGCAAGAAGATGGCAGAAGACAAGAAGAAGCAGCAGGAGTAGGAGTTCAAAACACCGTTGCTACTAGTTTAGCTGTGTTGTACAACGATGACTGGTGTGATAACTAAAGTCCTGTATTTTCGCCATCAGAAAATTGAGAAGAAAAGGTAGATCAGGACCCAGTTTTGAACGATTACAATGAACACATTCAGATCCAGTCCCTAGTACCCCCAGCAAGTCCATCTTGCTGTCGTGTTCGTGTCTCGTCGCCTGCCAGTTGGTTTCCTGGCGATGGGCAAAGCTCCAAACTAGTGCTAGACTGCCACAGTGTTGTTTGTTGCGGAGCACCAGAAGCTCTAGTCTTTGATACAGGACCAATCGTGTTTTGCAGGCTGACTTTGAGAAATTCCGCTTGGCTTTACAGCGTCTGTGTGCTTCCTGGGCTTTGTGCCGGTCACGCCTTTGACCTTTCTTTGATAAATCCAGTACCAATCTTGCTTTTGCTGACAGATTAAAAGTATACGACGTGCACCATCCGTTTTGTCGCCTCTGAGACATTCGTCCGGAGACCCGATGATTCCTCTTGCCTCTTTAGCTGCTGCCGTCTTTGTTTCCATGCGTGATGCGTCCACGTCCTGTGCGGCTGTACATGGAATGGGATTATGATGGTCTGATGCCGTAGGATGAGGTGACTGGCATGAAATTTGTCAGCGTAGCTGTTTAATGTTAGCGAGGTCAATTTCACTTTTATCATCGTTATGGATATAGTCCCACGCCATAGAGCAACTCTAGCTAGGTCCATATCTTATTTTCGAATGACGAGGAGCATTGGGCTTATGGCCTGGTCCAATGATAAGATTATCCAGATGCTGCCACACCTAGCAACTCTTAATAAATCAAATACCCATGCACCTATTCTCAAAAGAAAAAACATACACCTAAAACTCTAAAGTATGATGCTCTCAAAATTTCCTCTCGGGCTCTTATTAAACCCCTACTATTCTGTTCCCGACGTTTCTCTTGCTCATACGCACGCATGTTTAGGATCCGTTTAGCCGATCATCGTTTCCTACCCTTCTCCTTTAATTTGATCCGACAGTTGCCAACCTTCTCCACTACCCTATTATCGGGAATCAAGCCATGACACCAGTCTGCACCTTCACTGGTTGTTTTCCCATCGAACTTTGGGCTCTGGTGGTGATCTATATCGGGGGTGCACTTGGTCTGTCAGCCACCATGCACGCTCCAACGGTGTGCCCCTTTTGCTCAAGCCCCGTCATGTGTGTCCATCTAGACATTCTACCCAAGATGTGCCCCTCTATCTTCACTATTCCCGGCTAACTGAGCTTACTTGGCTTGTCACTGTTGCTGCCCTAGCCGGTTGTGGATGCGACGTCAACGCGTCCAACGTTGTCGCACCGCAGCAAGAGGATCACCACTCTCGCGTGTCCTAGTTTCAAAGCATGGAGAGGTGCCGGTGATGCAGTGGATGTGGTTCATTGATGGAAGGATGATGTCCGCCTCCACAGCGGCCAATGAGGCCTACGACAACGTCTTCCACGAAGACCACCCCCTCCCACGAAGAGGCATTGCAAGAGCTCTTCCTGGAGCTACTCAGGAGAGGGGCCGCACAAGCCATCGCGTCTCATCGATGGTGATGACTAGGTAATATGATTAGTGAGTAATAGCCTTTGATCTCTAGGGAGGGTAAAACCAACTGTATAACAGTATCCCCTCTAGTGCGTCACTTGTGGTGCGTCGCTGTAATTTTTACTATTTTTTAATCTTAATACAAAAGATGTAATCAAGAAAACTTAGCTTGGCACTGCACCTAGCCATCTTGAAGAGGAAAAGGTAAGAGAAGGAAAAAAAAGAGAATAAATACTGACTTGTCAACAAGTGGGTCTCGCTTGTCATAAAAAAAATTAGAGGCTATGATGTAAGAGTGGGTCAAAATAATGCATGTACACGTAGAAGGATATCTCCAATTAAACAAAAATCCAAGCTCGATCTAATTAAAGTGTTCCGTTCAAGCTGCTCCTACCATTTCATCTTTCCTCACCAGCTCGGCTTATATAACCCGTTTATGTGAACAAATATGCATTGCGGTGCTTGCATGTGCAATGCTACTACCCTACTACGCTAGGACTGACAGAACATGACATGGCATACACGGCCGCCACCTGGCAAACTGGCAAAGGGCTAGGCGCGAGAACCGGTAGATCAAGCTACAGCATGATGCCGAGGAGGGGAAAATTGCTTTACGATGCTCGAGAGTATTATCAACCGGGAGTGCTCCACAAATTGTAAGTTCTGCAATTGCTTCGCGTTAGGAAACAGGCGGGAGTGCTCCACAAATTGTATTCTGTGGCGAATCTAAGATTTTAGTTTAGGGTATGCCTATTAAGAAAATTTCATATATAATTTGGTAAATTTATTTAAAAACTCGGTAATAATTATAAAAATTGACAACGTGATTCGGTATATATGCGTAACTTGGTAAGGCTTAAATTCATGGATTAAGTCAAAGCCATCTACTAAATACAATATAATTAAATAGTTAAGCTAACTAATAACTGAAATGCAGGCATAAAAGGTTACCAAAGACTTATAGTGCTATATTTTTTACTATGTTTCTTCGAAGAGACATAAATGTCTCGATTATATCACATCTTCATCAACTTTAAAGAAAAAAATACCCGATTTCTCTTCATAACTGCATAAATATTACAAAGAACACAATGCTAAATAACTAAATAAATTGTGCTTAAATGATTGAATTTTTTACATATTATTATGAAGTACTCACGTGATACGTGTACCGACTACATATAAATCTTGATCGACTTTGATGTTGGGACACACCCTCAACCTCGCTTGTGTGAAAGATGATTTTATGATGTCAGCGCTTAGCTAATAGCAATTGAAGTAGACATGATCTTTTTTACGAAAAGATGATAAGCAATGATTGAATCTCACCTCAATTCCGATCACAAATTGCGCTTAAGTCTCTTGACCTCCGCCGCCGATGCCGGTCACTCTGGCCGAGACGCCGACTAGGCGTTTGGGGCTCTGGGAGTGATGAGGTCATAGGGAACTAGGGGCGACCGGGCAAGGACGACTGGTTGCTCGAGCTCGGTATGGGCGATTTCTAATCTGGCTTATGCTTGTTCACATTTTCACACATGCCGGAACTGCATGACACACCGTGCAGCTCTGCCAATGTTCTGCAACATGACTAAATCAATTTGAATCTAATTCAATTTCTTGAACTAGAGAAGGGAACAGAGGGGACAATGAAGATATATTTGGGCTCATCAATAAATCACAAAAAAACACACATAGAGTAAGATCATCTTATCAATCAACAAATGCACATCCACATACTTAATACATGTCATATTACATAACCTAATAAGCGAAGTCCATATTCCATATACTACGCTCCTGACCAATGCAATATATTGCACATCTCCAATTTTATATATAGCATGCCATCTATATGAATTATGCAAGTATATTAGTGTTGTGTGCTCCCCTGTGCTTCACAAAAACAAGGACGTGATCTCTAACATAGATGACATACATGAACCATTTGGTCCTGGATTCATATATAAAAAGAGTCTACACGACATTCTTCACAAATTATGAAATGAGGTGCTTCCCTAGAGGATCCCAATATGAGAAACTAAGATGTTGGGCTAAGTTGATGAGGACATCTCTTCCATTGATACAACCACACTTGCTGCACAACATGGTCCTATGATAAGAGCTCGAGCACAACAACTTAATTATGAGGTAAAGTCGTTGCTTGCTATTAATACAAACTCATCTCAGAATTGGATGCTACTAAATCATTGTGATCATTTCCTTGTTCTTTTAGGAATGTTTTTGTCAAGACCCCATCGACTCATGTTCACACCTCAAGAAGAGGATGGAGCAGCCAACAAGTGGGAATCATCATTAATGGGGTGCCCAACTTTTTCGAGACAGCAGGAAACACTCCCATAAAAAATACCAACAACTCCTTCATACGAGATCCAATGAAGCTATTTTTGTCTTGTTGGAAAGAGCTCGTCGTCCTCTTTCAGATGGGTCCAACCCCACTATCAGACTTGACCGAACCTATGTGCAGCAAGCAAAAGGCCGCTCATACCTACAACATGGCTTATGCCTTGTATTCACTACAGCCAACTAAGGGACGCCCACATTAGGGTTTCCCAAGCACCCTGTGCTCTCCTCCCTATAAATAGAACAAGCAGCCATCAAAATGAGGGTGGGTTTTGTTTTGTTGCAAGTCTAGCAACTACTACTTCAGCACATGTGTCGATTAGACCGCCAGTTTACTTGATTCAACACCCCAAACTTGTGATTCAGATTTTTCTTTGTAACTTCCATCTATGAGTTATTTTCTTGTTCATCCTGTTCTTGCTTGTTCTCAATTGCTAGTAGATTTAGAGTTTTCTTGTCATGCCAAGAACAACGTACAATTGGATACATTGTACTTGTTACTAAGGCACAACCATTGTGGTGTTGTAGCCGCACAACCAACGTTGGATCCACCCCAAATTGAAGTTATTCCCAACTCTTATCAAAGATAGGGACAAACCCTGGGGGTTCTATCATAAGTAGAGCTCACATAATAAACAATACTAGTTAGCAGGATCACACAAGCCTATGCAAATAGTACTCAAGTAATCGGTAAGCTCGTACACATACTAGTATGCAAAGTGCATGAAGCCGAAGCTCACTAGCACTACCCAATAGCAAGGCTACACAAGCCAAACTAGAGAGCTCAAAAATTACTTAGCTACACAAACTAAGCAATTTAACTAGCAAAGCTACACAACCCAACTAGTTACACAAGAGAGCAACTACTTTGCTACTAAAGCAAACTAGCTACGCAAGAGAAACAACACAAGCACAATATATTACCAAGTCAATAAAAGCTTGTGTATAGAGATTGCAAACCAATGGGAAGACGATGATAATGATTTTTACCATGAGATTTGGTGGTTTCCTAATCACTTAATCCCCATTCAAAGAAGGTCAAGGTTTTCACACCAGTCCTCTTGCTAGTGGTGACCCTCAAGTCACACTCTCCCATGTGGAGTGCTTACATGCATGTCTGACTCTACTAGAGTTGCTCTTCACTATCCCCATGGGTCGAGCACAATACCCCTCACAAAGCACTTCTTTGGAGCATCACATAATCTTCTTGTGTGCTTCGATGGAGACCACAACATCCAAGTCGTCTGGGAGGTGGAAACCTCTAAGAGTAACAAGAACGACCGACTTGCAACTTAATCACCTAGTGCCACATGATGTAATCTCACAATCAACAAACTAGGAGTTGCACTCACATTCAACTAGATGTCACTATCAAGCGTATCTGAGTTAGAGGGCTTCCCAAGCACACCTAGCATAACCACAAAGGCCAAAAGTGCTCAGTAGCCAACCAAGGGCAGCCAAACAACCCATTTATAGACCCCAACCTAAGTGTGTTGTTGGAGCCCTCACTGGGCAAATCACGTGAGCATTGGATGCTATATTGCTAGCATCAAATTACGATGACGCCATCATGTGATGCAACCGATGCAACCATGTGTCACAAGACATTTTGAAGATAGCCACTGGTGCCCAATGGCTCTCTCTCATGCCTAGTTAGCCGACATTTGATGCACAATGGACCCAACAAAACCCATAGTTCAATGCACTCCAAAGAGCATCCAGAGACACCCAAAAAGCACATCAAAATGCTTGATGCCCTACAATAGACATAAACCTAGTGTCCGATGTCCACAGTGCAACATTCACCTTTTTCTTGTGAACAATAACATCAACTCTTAGCCACATCAGACACAATGAGTTCTCGTATGATGTCCATAGTGAACAATGTCCGCATAATTAATTCCAAGACACAAAGAGACTAATTCATAAACTATCACTCAGTGTACGGTGCACCACAGTTGCACCTCTTGAGCTAGGGTTGGGTTATCCATTAGACAATATTCATTTAGTGTATGATGCATACACCTTTAGTATCGGATGGCCCATTGTGAGCATCTCTCCTGTTTTCCTTCAACTCCTTTGTAGATGTGCGAACACATAAGTGTTCCACCAACTTATGCAAGTGTGTTAGAATTTCTCAAAGGGTTTGCACTCTTTTTTTATAATGCCACTCAATTCTAGCACTAGATGACTGATATGCATACAAATTTGCCCCTCTTGATAGTAGACTATTTATCCTAAATTCGGCCATGCACTTCTCTACACAACCTTTGACCGTGAAATGAAATGCCCTACAAATATACCTTTGCCTCGTTCATTCCATTTCATCTCCTCTAATGTTGATGTCACAATATCAACTACCTAGATCAACCAATGATATGATCCACTTCATATTATCATGTGACCTTTGGTTCATCGATATTGACATCACTTGCTCTTCACCATTGCCCTTTCCCATCGATGCCAAGTCATTGCTCAAGCTTCTCTATCACATGTGGTGCATTACTCCAAAGCCTTTGACTTTCCCTTTAGACTTGTAATCGGTCCATCGACGCTAAGCCTTGTCTTGATCTTCTCCATATAGACACATGACTCCATGTCATGTATCACATGCAATAATCTCTTTCGTTGCAATAACTCCAAGTCATCTTCACATTTATCCATGGCTCAAGCTGCTCACACTAGTGTACCTATGGATTGACTAGTCACCTATATATCTCACATAAACACATATTAGTACACCTAGGTTATCACTCAATTACCAAACTAGGACCTTTCAATTACCTAGTCCAACCTTTTCAATGGGATGACTTTGCTCCCAAATTCACCATAATATTCCATGTGGGATGTTCCAAACTCTATGTCTCCCAACCAAACACACCAGCAAAACTAGGTCATACCACCCCATCCCACTTGATCCTCCAAACAAAACACTACCTAAAGGTGTCCGCCCTGGGTACAGCCTAGATGCCCCTTTAGTTTGGGTTGGTGGGCCCTTTAGCACTAGTTTCCTAACCTAGGACCAAATGGTTGGGCCTCTAGTCTTAGATACACTATTGTACTTGTAGACTAAAGAGGTTTCACAACTAGGACTGTAGTTCCTTTCTATACTAGTATCTATGCTAAGATAGAGGGGAGAGAGAGAAGATAAACTAGCCAAAAACTTACAACCAATTTAAACTCGGACCCCAAGAAAATCTTGATGGTGGACTCCAATGGCAATGACTTTGACCACAAGTTATTACTTGGGTGCATCGCTGTTGGGCTCCCCAAGTTGTTCATGTCATTGGTGGCAATGTCTCTGACCATGGCTGCTTGGGCACAACACCGTCAGGCTCCCATGAGTTGGTAATGCCACCAGTGGCAATGCCTTTGACCACAATTGCTAGGGAATGCCACCATCGACAACTTCTTTAACTAGAACCACTCGGACATGCTTACAAGTGACATCTATGAACAAAAATAATTAGTTTTGACACTACTGGGCTCACCTGAGTTGGTCACAACACCTCTAGCAATGTATCTAACTATTACTCGAACATGTCGTTGCTAGGCCTAGACCTCACCCAAATTTTGTCACCCGATACCAACTAGGTGGGCTCATCGCATGCTCTGAGATAGAACCCTCAGTTTGATTCTTTGAATCGCTGGGAGGCTGAAGGGCTAGACCCATTGAGTATGCTGGTGCAAACGTAGTGATCAACGACTATATGGAAAAATCACTTGGGCTTGGTGACATGAAGCATCCTACATGATCAAGAACCCGAATGTAGAAAGTACTCACACTTGGACTTCAATTATGATTAAATCACAAAGGCTTAGGGGCTATTGATGACTACATGGTAACCAAATACCACCTTAAAGGAAATCGCCTAGCTAGGAGGTAGTGGCTTGATCTAATTACTTGAGAATCCCAATTAGAAAAGTGTATCTCATCTACTTGGCAGACACGACATAAGCAAGATATACATATAAGCAGACTCCATTTTTTGTAATAGATGGGAAACTTGCCGATCAAGACTATCTATATAAAGTGGGGTAGGGACGAGCCACTAATCAGGAATCATTAATAGATACTCAATCCATATACACATAGTTTTGATCCTCTACTTGCAATCAATCCCTAACACATGATGCACAAGAAATAAACATCCTCATCTACACTAGTCGTAGGATACCCTGCACTAATAAACTATAGCATAAATATGGGTCTCTAATTTGTTACCCCTCTGATCTGTTATACGTGATACACAACTTACTAGTCAAATGATACAAAATCCACCAACATCCTCTATATATAGTTGATGCATGATGCACTAACACATAGGCACAAGTGCACAACCTTTGCACGGGGCATTCCCCTCCTCCCCTAAACTACTCATCTTCTCAATTCTTAGGAAACATGAGGTCTTTTCTTCTCCCTAATTTTGTGCCTGTCTAGTCTCTAGCTACTCTATATTCTATTAGGTTGAAATTTGAATATTTGTGCTCTATTTAGTACCAAAATTATAGATTTAGACTAGTAATTAATACAAACTATACAAAATAAGAAGGACCAAGACTTTGGCATTTTATTCCCCTTGTGTTCCCGTAAAATAAAAGAATGAACCCCCTCTCCACCTCCAGCTATGGAAAATGAAAACTTCTAAGGATAAAAACAAGGGCATGTTTGGGACGACATTTGGAGATCACATGGTGTGGTTTGTGTACCACGACCGTCCCACTAAAACATGGCTCTAGTGCATTTTTGGTGCGGATGATGTGTATGACGAAAAAATTACTCACGATGCGGGGTGTTTGTCACGATCGCCCCACTATGGCATGGGAAACATGGCTATAGTTCACGGTGTGGATGACGTGTATGATAAAAATTGCTTGGGATGTGGGGTGTTTGTCGCGATCGTCTCATTATTGTGGCACAAAAATGTGACTAGTGCATTTCGGTGGTGCGGATGCCATGTGCAACAAAAAACACTCACGACATACAATGTTTGTCACGATCCATTCCTTGTTTCAGCCGCCTCCGCAGAAAACGTGGCCCCGAACACGCCCCAAGTTGATAAGCGACAACTGTTACACATATTACTATTTAGTAGGATAAGAACAATATTGGACATGTTGGGTGTTCACACCCATCCCATTTACTGTATGAGAAATCCGACTTTGAGGATTAATGGTGTAGTATGGGCACATTTGGATAGCGGCCATTTACCCGCCACAGTTTTGGCGTCCGTATGGTTGGGTATGTCGTCACTTGTAGCATGGCGTGCGTGAGCACATGGCCAAAGTTCATTTTCTACGCCACACCTGCCAAAAGCATGGTGAGGAAAAAGACCACAACAATCTTGGAAATACCCCAGCTATGACTCGACAACGTTAGGCGCAGGCCAAACATGGCCTATTATAACACTGTCTAACTATTATACAAGTGACCTGCTAGATTGGTATGCAGGTGATATGGTAGTAACATATAACATATGTGCTCTAGTGCATTTTGGCGGTGTGGATGTCGTGTGCAGCAAAAAAACACTCATGACGCAGGGTGTTTGTCGCGACCGTCCCACCATGGCATAAGAAACATAGCTCCAATGCATTTCGCGGTGTGGATGATGTGTACAGCGAAAAACTTGCTCATGACGCGAGGTGTTTGTCATGACTGTCCCACCGTTGTATGGGAAACATGACTCTAGTGCATTTTGACGGTGTGGATGCCGTGTGCAGCGGAAAAAAACACTCGTGACATAAGGCGTTTGTCGGGATCCTTTGCTTGTTTTGGCCACCTCTGTAGAAAACGCGACCCCAACACGCCCCAAGTCGATAAATGATAGATATTACCCATATCATTATTTACTAGGATAAGAACAATGGTGGACACGTTGGGTGATCACACCATCCCATATTTACCATATGATAATGGGACAGAACCGACCAATTTATTAGAGCACAAGCACATAATTCGCCATTAGGACGGCAAACTACATGATTGAGACCTAATAAACCCGGTAGTCATACCAAAATCTTGAAGGATTTCAAACATTTCTAGCACGACCAAGATCGTAATGAGTTTAGCATTCCCATTCACAACGTACATAGTTTGCACATAGTTTAAAACATCAAAGTTTGAAATAAAGTTATTACAAACCAAGTTCAAATTCAAAATGAAGCGGAAGCGGTTTAGTTCAAATCCACACACACACTTAGTTCAAATACAGTGCCAGGTTCTTGATCAACATCCAACAAAAGCATTAAGTAGAGAAGAGTGACCATGCCCAAGGTCTAGTCATCTCCCAAGGCGGGATAGAAGCAGTGCTGACAATAGCCATAAAACATCTCACCATCTGCAAAAATATGGGAAATAAAACCCTGAGTACGAGAATGTACTCAGCTAGACTTACCCGTCATAAACTAAAAGTAAATTGACTCCAAGGAGTATGCAAGGCTGTATAAGTAGGATGGCTGACTCATCAATTGCAGAAAAGCTTACATTAAGGAACAATTATTAAGAACCTTCTAGCAATATATTTTAATCTGATTAACCTTATAATGCTATATTAGCACCTGTACTAAACAAGCATGGTAATAATTATTCAACAAGAATAGTAACCAATTCCGGTTGAGTATCTTTCAATCTCAACAGCTCAACCATCTCATCTCTTGTTCAAGTTCTTACTACGATGCCGCTGCTCAAGTCAAGTGTTCATTGTCCAGGAACGATGGTGATTATAATCGATTACTAACTAGCTGGCGGGTATTCCTCACACAAACCACACTCACCAGCCACGGTGAGCTACAAATCACCGACATTCAATTCGGGAAAAGCGCGGGATCAACAGGTACCATCGTATCCAGGAACCGCCCGGCTGCTTTATTCAGGGCGACCCTGACCTCGGACTTACTCTCCGCGTAACCCGTGGTCTCCCATCTTCACCAATACGATGCGTACAGCAGGTCGACTCCTGGCCCAAATTAAAATTAGGCTTCACGGTCGGAACGACTTATCCTTCTAGCTAAATGTGAGGCATAAATTCAATATGACTTGAGGACGTACAATGGACGGGGTCCTAGTTCGACACAGACGGGATAACCTCACCGAACCTCCAGTTCAGTCCCAACACCAATCCTGCCCGGTCTCGATTTATTATCTCCACATGGTTATCCAAGATAACAATGTATTCAACCATTCTGAGTCACCACCTATAACTCGCGGATGATAGGAAATCACCCGACTTCTACCGATCTAGTTAAAGCAAGACTAAGCAAATATTCATACCTGAACCTAACAGGGTTGAAGGATATACAGTGGCAAGGAATATAATAGTGCAGCAATGGTATAAAATAACGCCTATAACTTAATGCATCAAACAAGTAAAGAACTCAAGTTAGATATTTTGCAAACCACGGGGAGAATGCTCTGGGGCTTGCCTTTCAGGAAAGAGCTTGGCTAGTGGTTGGGACACTCTGGAAGATTAGCTTTGGGATCCTCTTCTGCTGCTACTTCCCGCACCAAAGCTTCCTGCTGGCCTCCCTCTTCTTGTACTCCGGGAACTATCGTTTCGAGCTCTGACGATCCTGTATGATGTATAGTGCGTATGAATACCATGTATACATAGAAATACAATGCTGATGCTAAGGGTGAATGAATGCTCAGCTAAGATAAAGGATATGATTTTAAAACATATAAGATAAGCATATGTCATCTGCATTCTCTTCTACCGACAAATCTTAAACAAGCCTCGCATCACAATTTACTTACACATCAAAAAAGAATTATAACGACTATTGTTTTTCACACTACCCTCTACTGAACCAAAACCCATACAGATTATACACATCACAAATATCATAAAAAACATTTTTACACACATGAAATAACAACTTTATAGCATTATTTATTATTAAAAGAAATCAGGGTATAACTACAACATAACTTTAGACTATTTAGAAAATTCTATAAAAATTAGAGAAGCTTAAGCATACCCAGTAAAGACTACCATAAAAATTTCAGGTCAAAACAGTAAGTACTTTATCCTACACAAAAATGACAAGGCAGCATAATTTAATGGGCCTAAAATACTTTGTACATAAAAACATGTCACACAACAGATCTCAGAATATCATTAGCTCTAGATTGACATAAAAACATCCTCCAAAAAGTTTCATGCACAAATTCCTTATATATTATTTATTATGAATTATTTATCACCTAATGGAAATAGGCACCATAACTAGACAGAGCAAACTTTCCACAGGACATAGCCTCACAACATTTTTCACAGATAGAGCATGACATAAGAAGACTAACAAACTTGGTCTCATATTTTCTGAGCAACAGAGAATTACTTATGCATTTTCTAAGATAAAAGCAATTAATAGAGATAAATAAATCTATATAGAAAAGTATCACAAAATCCATATTTCATATTTTTTATGCATAGATCTCCCCAAAATAAAAATACTGCAAGTTGAACCAACTCATTTGGAGTAAAAATGAGGAAGTTATGATTTTTCAAAGGTTTAATTAAAATCTGGAATTCATTTTCTTTAAACCGATAAAGAAAACAGTTTTGCACCGGGAACCCTGAACTTTTCGAAAAACAACCGAGCCCTAAAAAGAAACTCGCTGAGTCTGGCTACTTTGCACTTAAGTCCGACAAAGAACACAAATGATGCCCGCGGTCCACGCGGCGGGGAATGGTCGTCGGCGTCGGGATTCCTCGCCGACGGCGAGGTCTCCGGCCGAGCTACGGCTACCACAAGACTCAGCTCGTCAACGCGAACGCATTGGTGTACAAGATGCAAGCTATGAGCGAGGTTTTGACCGGCGGCCACGCGCGACGGCGGACGGCGGCGACGGTCGACGGTGCACCGGCCATGTCGGGCCACGGCGGGGCGCGAGAACTAGCCTACCAGCTCCAGCAGACCAAGGAGACTCAGATTAGCTAGTCAAAGAGACAAAACACCAGCCAAAACGACGACGACGCTGCACGCCGGTGAGCGGCGGCGCGACCCGCGACGGTGGACGGTCAAAATCCGACGGACTCGAACCCTAATCGGTCCCATTAGCTACACCAACCTACGCTACTCGAGCAGGCGGTCACGATGCGCAAGCTAATTAAGGGAGAAAGGGGTTGCTGGCCCGGGCGGACCGCACGGTGGTCGGGCGGCCATGATCGGCGAAAGGGGAACGGTCGATTCGACCTCTACCTTGGGGTTCGAGGGCAGGAAATGTGCGCAGGACGTGGCTCGCGTCGAGGTGAAGCTGCTGGCAAGCTCTGGGCAAAAAGTGTCAAGGCTACGGTGCGGTAGCGCTGCGAGCTCGCGGCGGCGGCAATGGCGGACTCCGCGGCGTGCTCGGGCTCTGGTGAGGGAAAGGAGGGGGCGAGAGAGCGTCTGGCGATGGAGAAGTGAGCGAGGGAGAGGTTGACGCGGTCGGGGCACCTTGAAGCCGGCGCTCGAGCTCGGACAGGCGGAGCGCGACGTCGGGCATCGGCGAGTGCGTGGCGAGCATGCGGGGTCGGCCGAGGGCGCGTGGGTGAGCGGTGGGGCCAGGCGAGCGCGGGCGTGCGTGGGGCGGACAACGGACAGCGGCAGCGGGCCGGCGTACGGACGCCACGCGGCCGATGATGGCGCGGACAGCGTCGCGAGGAAGAAGAAGAGAGGAAGAAGAAGAGACTGGCAGGTGGGTTCCACTTCGCCAAGATTCGTGCAGAACTTGATTAACCCCATATTTTCCAAAATAATCTAAATTTTGAAAAACTTTTAAAAGATGAAATGTTTCTCTTGATGAGTAGAACATTTCACTTTTAAACATCAAAGCCTAATTCTGCTTAGAATTTGAATTTCAAAAATGGGGATTTAAAATCCATTTAAAATTAAAAGAAAATCATTTTTATAAACTGTTTTTGATATTTTTGACCCACTTCCAAGCCTTTTCATGAAATGACCCCAAAATAAGTTTTGCTCCAAATAATTTTCTCTACAAACTTCATTTAACACTCAACCACAAACAATCAACCTATCACATAGCTCTAGTTCAAATCAAGGTAAGCATATTTTCATTTTATCATTTCATGTAAATAAATGACTATGCAAATGAGATGATCATGCTCATGATATGCAAGACAATGCATGCTTAACACCAGGGTGTTACAGATAATTCCGACTTTGAGTATTAGTGGTGTAGTATGGGCACGTTTGGATGGTGGACATTTACGCGCCGTATATTTCGTGCCATAGTTTTGGCATTCGTTTAGTTGGGTATGTCACTTGTGGCGTGGCATGCGTGAGCACGTGCCAAAGTTCATTTTCTACGCCACACCCTGCCAAAAGGATGGTGAGGAAAACGACCGCACCAGTGTTGGCAATGCCCCAGCTATGACTTGGTAACATCAGGTGCATGCCAAAAATGGCCTATGTAACACTGTCTAACTATTATACAAGTGAATTGCTAGATTGGTATGCAGGTGATGTTGCAGTAACATATAACATATGTGTTATAGTGCATTTTGGCACTGTGGATGTCATGTACAGCAAAAAAACACTCATGACGCGGGGTGTTTGTCGCGACCGTCCCACCATGGCACAAGAAACATAGCTCCAGTACATTTCGCGGTGTAGATGATGTGTATAGCGAAAAACTTGCTCATGAGGCGAGGCGTTTGTCATGACTGTCCCACCATCGTATGGGAAACACGGTTCCAGTGCATTTTGGCGGTGTGGATGCCGTGTGCAGCGGAAAAAACACTCGTGACGCAAGGCGTTTGTCGGCATCCTTTGCTTGTTTTGGCCGCCTCTGTAGAAAAAGCGACCCCAACATGACCCGAGTCGATAAACAATAGATATTACACATATTACTATTTACTAGGATAAGAACAATGGTGGACACGTTGGGTGATCACACCATCCCATTTACCGTATGATAATTCTGACTTTGAGCATTAATGGTGTAGTATGGGCACGTTTGGATGGCGGGCATTTACGCGCTGTATATTTTGTGCCACAGTTTTGGCGTTCGTTTAGTTGAGTATGCGACTTGTGGCATGACGTGCGTGAACACATGGCCAAAGTTCGTTTTCTACGCCACACCCTACCAAAAGCATGGTGAGGAAAACAACCGCATCAGTGTTGGCAATGCCCCAGCTATGGCTTGGCAACATCAGGCGCAGGCCAAACATGCCCTATGTAACAATGTCTAACTATCATACGAGTGAATTGTTAGGTATGTATGTGATATGACAGTAACATATAACATATGTGCTCTAGTGCATTTTGGCGGTGTGGATGTCGTGTGCAGAAAAAAAAACTCGTGACATGGGGTGTTTGTCGCGACCGTCCAACCATGGCACATGAAACATAGCTCCAGTGCATTTCACGGTGCAGATGACGTGTACGGCAAAAAAATTGTTCGTGACGTGGGGTGTTTGTCGTGATTGACCCACCGTCGCATGGGAAACACGACTATTGCATTTTGGCGGTGTGGATGCCATGTGCATCGAAAAAGGATCGTGACGCATGGCGTTTGTCAGGATCCTTTGCTTGTTTTGGCCGCCCCTGCAGAAAACGCGACCCCAACACACCCCAAGTCGATAGACGATAGATATTACACATCACTATTCAGAGCAGGATAAGAACAATGTTGGACACCTTGGGTGATCACATCTCATCGCACCGCACATTTCGCACCGTGGTTTTGGCGTCAGTTTAGTTGGGGCACAACACTTATTATGACGAACCGTGCGTGAACACATGACTGAAGTCCATTTTCTACGCTACACACCGCCAAAAGCGTGGCGAGAGAAATGGTCGCAACAGTGTTGGCGTCGTCCCTGGCATGGCTCGGCAAATGTTCCGCAGCGGTCTTGGCGTCGCCCCTCGTATGGCTCGGTGATGTTAGGCGCAGGCTAAAGAGGTATATGAGTGTGAACTGCTAGATTGGTTATGTGGGTGATATTGCAGTAACATGTAAACTAGCATCTTGCTAAATGAAATTATTAGGCATCATCTCCTAACGTTGTTCTCCAATAGCTTAACATCACCATTATGCGACATGGGACCTAGTTCTGGGAAAAGAAACATATCTACACCTATCATCTCCTCCAAACAAAAAAGAAAAAGGCAACGTCGAGATAATGCCGTTGCTCATGTCATGGGGGGCCTGGCCACCCATCATTTTCACAAGCAACCTTGAACTGAAGCAAAAGTGGAGGGCCATATCTGGCATTCCTAATTCTCGTAGGCCCTTGCTTGCAAGCGCCCAATAGCATAACAACCACACCTGAGGCTGCGGCCAGGGGTCGTCGTCGTTCTTCTTCTCCTCCTCTCAGCCTCTCGGGCTCGTCGCGGCATAAACAAACCAAGCAAGGCAAAGCAAAGGCAAAACCGCACCTCGTCGTCTGCTTTTCCTCGGTGCGGCACAAGCGCCTGTCGTCGCCTCCATTACCGGGCTGTGCGAGCGAGCGTGGTGGTTGTCTGGCTTGCAGCGGCGGCGGTGATGGTGGAGATGGACGGAGGCGTGGGAGTAGCAGGGGGAGGAGGGCAGACGCCGGCGCCCGCGCCGCGGCGGTGGCGCCTGGTGGACGAGCGGTGCGACCTGCGCGCCATGGAGACGGACTACGTGCGCCGGTTCCACCGGCACGAGCCCCGCGACCACCAGTGCTCCTCCGCCGTCGCCAAGCACATCAAGGCGCCCGTCCACCTTGTGAGCGCCTGCTGCCTCTCTCAACCTCTTTAATTTCTTCCATGCCGCTGAATCAATCTTGGCTATTGCTTGCTGCTATGCTTTTTCTTTCCATGTTCCATGGCGAGCATGTTACCCAGTCGATCCGCCGCAGAGACATCGTTTCGATCGGTTTCTTGATTTCTACTTTTTGTTTGGCCCCGGTTTTGGAGTGCTGATGCGCCGCTCCCTGATTAGGAAAGATGCCGACTTGTTCTGAGTCAACCACTCGCTTGGCCCGTTTCTTCAGTCGGGAACATCGATGCCTGATTTGGAGAGAGGCCGTCCTCCTCGTTTCCCTCGTCAACCTCCTTTTTTTTTTTCATGCGATTGGTCGGGCGGATCCATTGCTCGGAGTACCCACGTCGCTTTCGCTGAAAGCTATGATTTCCGTTTCCTGCCAAGAAGCCTATGAATTTTTCCTGAATCGTTCGTTCGTCGTCCAGCTTTTGCACCAGTCCAACCATGGCTTTCTCTTACAAGAATGATGAACATGAGATGCATGATTGGTGGCAAAGGCGAATGATAGACACAACAAAGCCTCGAGGATTTTTAATTCACCTTTCTGTACCTC
Source organism: Bothriochloa decipiens (assembly GCA_023333625.1). Lineage (NCBI taxonomy): Eukaryota > Viridiplantae > Streptophyta > Magnoliopsida > Poales > Poaceae > Bothriochloa > Bothriochloa decipiens. The sequence goes on from CM041645.1 coordinate 19,153,026, forward strand.
GTCTCACGTGGGAAGATGCTTCCCCCACCTCGAGATCCCCGCTGAATCTGCTTTTCACCAGATTATTTTTGGGTTTCTATCTCGGTGTTCATGCATTGGCTGGCCTGCGTTAGGCTCTGAAGTTTTCTAGCTTTATTCTACAAGTAATCTAATAGAGATTGCGGTGGTGGATGGAAATATGCTTCACTTGGACTCCACTCCTTTGGATGTGTGGGTTCAGCAAGCACTTGCCAGGAGATTAGATGGAAACTAGTAGTAATCTTACAAAAAAAATATATCAGGTTTTGCAGAATTATGCGAAGCACAAGAGTTGATTATTGTTTCAAAGGAAATCATCATTTCTGTCCGACTTTCCAGCCCAAGTTATCAGCATATTCCAAAGGATCTGTATCATTTCCAAATGTGAATATGTGTGTACACACTCCATAGCAACCTCAAGTTTTTTCTAGGCCTCATCATTTTATAATTGTGTACTGTACCTCTGATTAGAAGAGCTGTCATATTCTGCAATCGTGTTTAGTTGACTTGTATACAGTTCCTCCGTTTTCTTGTGATAATTTGTGGCCATCTTTATAGCACACTTAATACTACTTAATAGCAATCGAGACCTGTTTGTTGGAAGCTTTATTTCTTAGATTGTTACATCATATATATATATATACATGAGTTTTACTTTCAAAAAAATATATATACATGAGTGGGGGTTGATTTTGGTCACCTGCTTAGTCATTACAATTAGTACCTGATCAAGTGGATATCTCTCAGGTCTGGTCTCTAGTGAGGAGGTTTGATCAACCACAGCTTTTCAAGCCCTTTGTGAGCCGGTGTGAAATGAAGGGGAACATTGAGATTGGTAGTGTCAGGGAGGTCAATGTCAAGTCTGGGTTGCCAGCCACAAGAAGCACAGAGAGGCTGGAGTTGTTAGATGACAACGAGCACATACTCAGCGTCAGATTTGTTGGAGGTGATCACAGGCTGCAGGTATGCTTTCTTCTTGATGTATCTACTATGCTGTCCATCTTACATGCAGTTCCTTCTGTTAAGGCTAGCTTGGATGTGGTTCCAGTTCCAACATGCGGACTTCTTGAATTGGTATCTTGCAGACTTCTTGAATTGGTTTCTTGTTTGCAACTTCTGTGACTACTGATATGCATATATATATGCTTAAGAATGGTAGTAGTTGTGGTCATATGTACTATCATCAGGATTGTTCATTGATTACACATACTTATGTGGAAAAGTCGTTGTCATCTACCTTCCTGTAGCTATCACAGATTTATTTGCCTAACGACCGCTGTATGTTTTATTTTGCATTCAGTAAAGCTCTGCTAAAACTAAAACTGGTCTTATACTTTGCTGCATGTCGTAGCATGTATGCAATGAAATACATGACAGGATTAATCCCTTTTTAATGTTTATTAGCTCATTGCATGGTCAAACTGTGCGCACATGACAGGTTGATTCCCAGTATTTTCCACTTTTCCTCGAGTAAACAGTAGAGTAGAGCGAACCTGTACTTGCAACCGGAGTGTGCTTGAAACAATTGACAGGTGCACTTGGCATCTATTGTTGTGCCCTGCTCCACTCACCAACGATAAATAAATAATAATATGCTGATGCACAAATAATGGTGGGCTTACTTCACTACACATAGCAATAGATTAGTGATGCTCTATTGCAAAGCACCCAGCTCGCTCAACCCATAGTGGTTGAACATGACGAGATATTTTTCCACCTCATCCTGTGGTGTGCACTGCCAGATGCATCTTGATGTGCTGCCATCCTTAAGTGATAGCCCCAACAAACTGTTGTCGTCTAACCAATGCAAAAAAAAAAACAAGCACAGATTGTTGTTATGCACTGGGTGATGTTTGTATGTTCTCAACTCCTTGGACTATCAAGTATGGCAATGACTTGCCACCCTTTTGACCTTACTTGCCGAATTCATTGCATGAGGACCTGTCACCCGCTTGTCGTGCTCCATCCGTTATTGCTCTCTCATCAGCTTGCTAGCGATGGCAACAAGTGGCCATGGTCACATGCATTGCACTTGGATAATGGATGGATGCCACTTGCTTGTGACGACTTGTCTGAATCCAAACCCAAGGAAGGATATATATGTATGTAGTTAAATTATTATCTATATCCGCCCTTGGGTTGGTTGCTTGGTTGGGATAACGCCACTGGCATGTATCCATGTGCGCTGAAGACTAGTCTAATTCATCTGCTTGTTCCTTTGCCTGCAGAACTACTCCTCCATCCTCACCGTCCACCCCGAGGTCATCGACGGCCGGCCAGGGACGCTCGTGATCGAGTCCTTCGTGGTGGACGTCCCCGACGGCAACACCAAGGACGAGACCTGCTACTTCGTGGAGGCCCTGCTCAAGTGCAACCTCAAGTCGCTCGCGGAGGTGTCCGAGCGCCAGGTCATCAAGGATCAAACGGAGCCCCTTGACCGGTGATGCATATGTGTTCGGATCATTGCATTGCATTTGCATTCCTTAGAATGTGCAGAGAAATTCTCCAATGGAGCCCCTAGGTTCCTGGAAAAATTGCATGGAAAATGAGTTTTGAGGAACTGCTACTGCTATGCCCGAGTTCAAAGTTAAAGTCTTTTCCTCCTTGCGATTGTGTTTGCTGTTCTTCTCCGGCGTTGGACGTCGCAGAAAGAGAAGGACAGAATATGATGTGCTATTGTAGTGATGAAAATTGGAAGAACAAAAAATTTAGAACTGTCAGGCCCTGAGCATCTTCATTCTCAGATCAATGTGTGGACTGGAGGGTTTCTCTGTAATTAGGTTCACTCTAGATTTGCTCCATCTTGATTTCTTTCTTTTCTCGTGCGTGTGTATGTATGTTGTGTAAATACATGCCCCTAGTGTTTAATTAATTAATTCCGTAGAGGGTAGTGCATGAGTTCAAGTGTTCAACTATGGTTGTGATAATCTAGAAAGAAACCTTACCATAAAGATGCTGCTGTTCAAAAGTTGGTTGACACCAATATTATTCAACCATCCGGTTGCAAGTTAGCCAGATCTTCAATCCTGAATGAACTATAAAATTGAGTACCTTAGGCTAGTTCTATTTTCTAAAATTAGTGAAAAAAATTATGTTGATCTATACAAATTCATAATCACTTGTGCCCAAGAGTATACTCGACGCGTTACCTTCGGGGATCCTGTGGTCGAGTGAGGTGGAGGCCCTTGACGAGGCGTTTCCAGTGTTCAAAGGGCTCGTGTGGGAGCTCTTCATCGAAGACCCATAGGATACGGTGATGCTCGCATTTTGGTTGTTCCTTTTTATGTAATATCGACATAATGATCTTCTGTTAGGATGGTCAAGCTACGGCTGTGCACGTTGACCTCCTTCGGCGCTCGTTAGATGTGTGTTATATGTTTGTCTAAACTCTTTTTTTAATATAATGATACGTAAATCTTTTGCGTATTCGATAAAAAATATTTTAAATCATAAAATTATCAAATTAGTACCAATTTTCTTCTAAAAATGTTATCTAGTTGTTTGTGATCTATACATTGTTATTTGGTACTTGTTTATTTTTTCTATTGCTTTATTGATTGTAGGTGTTCTCATTATCTATTTTAATAAAATAATAACTCTAAATAGACCACCAACAAATAGATAACACTTTAAGAAGAAAATGGAACCGGTCTGATAATTAACAAATTAATGATCACTTTTCATAGACCAAACCAGATTTTGTATTATGTTTATAAACAGAAAACCACCTATGAAATCTATCTAAGGACCAATTTGTTCGCTTTCCATAGTTGGAGGGTGTATTTTATTTGGTTTCATAGTTCAAGGATGAAAATCAAAGTGATTTACAACTTGGAGGTTGAGAAACATACTTGTAACATTAAACAGGGCTCCAAATGTGCCCTTTGTAGCTGGCAACTCAAATTTCTATTTCTGCCAAATAAGCTGAGAAGTCATGTTTTCTACTGGCTCCTTTTGTTGGATTCTCACTAGTGCCAATCCATTCAATTATCAGGAACAGAGAATAGGAGAGCAAGTCTATGCCTTCCACACAACTTTTATTCAGATTACATAATTACATCACAACATAGATGTCTCATTAATGTGAATCCAAAGATGAAAGGGTCAAAACATTTGGAACTTGATCGTCGTTTTAAACTTTGATCCATTGCCAGGAATCAAATCCCCATGAACTTGAAAATTGCTAAATTGGTTGATTGTGAGCACTATATTATTTAAAGTATTCTACCTTTTGTTGCTTAGAGCATATCCAAGTGTTCAGTAAAGACACTTGCAAAAGTTATATCTAGATGCTTTCATAAACTAATTGGAAGAAAAACACCCTCCTCAAACAATCTCTTTTCTTTGCTCCTAAAAACTTGATAACCCATCCATGGCCTACCTAGTGCATGATTTTCACAGTCTTCGTAAGTACAAACTGCCACATCTCCTGTACCAACCCCCACTACAAATTAAACACCTCCACCAAGACTCAACTGTCCATAGTCACCTTGAGGGCAGGAAAGTAGGGTTTACCAAGAGACAGTGAGATCGGTTTTCTAGTGTTGGAGATTTCCATGGCGAATTACTGATTGGGACTTTGAGAGCGCACCAGAGGGGCACATATGTGTGGAGCCAATCATGACTTTTAGGATGTGCGTAAAATCAGAAGTTTATGGGCCTCTTTGGTAGGAGAAGACAAAATTTGGCTTAATGCAAAAGGTCGCGAAAGCTATTGAAGCTGAAGAAGCCACATTCTCGTGGCTTCACCTGCGGAAGTAAAAAACAGCTTCAGTTCGCTGCTGCTTCATTGTAGAGGTTGTTTCTCACATAGAAATTTGGTAGGGCTTCATCTCGAGCTGTAGTGAAGCTAATAAAGTTGCTCAAAAGTCATGCTTAAAAGACCCTATATTGGAAACTATATTAGAGGGAATTTTCTCTAGTCCATACTAAATCCTAATTTTGCCAAAACTTTTAAGGAGCCCTTGAGATTTTTTTCGTGTTTATTTTGAGCTACAGTAGTATCTATCTCTTTTGACTTTCGGTGTTTAGTGTCTGATGATCATTTGAGCAGCAAAAGAAAGTTTGTCCTCATGGTCAATCGCTACCACAACAGGAGTGGTTTTCCTTTTCTTCGCTTGACCATTTTTGTGGGCAGCAAAGTTTGACGTAATGGCACTAATGGGCCCTTGATTATTTGTTTTGCAAGCATATTGGTGAAGTCTGCTTTTGTCTTGTTCATGTACTTTTTAGTCGGCAATTCTACTTCATGAAACTGGAGAATATGAGTGTTTCACAAAGAATATAACTTCTTTTTTGTTGTTGTTTCTGCTTTGCGAAGGAGATTATTCTCACGTCACTAATCTATGAATGCTCTTTCTTTTTTTTTTTTGCCATTTTGGTTTGGTTGGATTTTTTTTCTCCGAAGAAGTACTATGAATCAATAGAAATTTCAAAGCTTATCGACAGAGAACACCTAAAATTTTAGAAGTATTTGTGAAAAAAACGTATGCACCTTTTAAAAAGGCTCACAAGAGTTGTGCGATGGAACTTAACTTTTTGTTAAATTACTTAGAACTAGATCAAAGACGACATACGTCAATATTTTCTCGTTCTAAATTATAGTTTACTTTGACTTTTTTGTTCATGTATTTTGCTATATATCTAGATAAAAAATATGTCTAAATATATAGCAAAATACATGAACCAAAAAATTAAATCTAACTATAATTTAGAACAGAGGGAGTATTAGATTAAATGAACCCTCACTACTGGGCTAAATATTTAAGTTCACTCCTGGCGCAGAGCCCAAATTTTGTTCGCCCTTTCCTACGGAGAAATCGAGCTACTAAAAAAACCAGAAAACAACCGCTGAAGTGCTAAATCGATAATCGAAAATAGGCCCCTATTCCAGGACTTGCAGTCTCCGTAATCATCTAAAGGACATCATCGATCTGGTTCCTAGTAAAAACTTCACATAACTAAGTTCTAGTAAACAAATTCTTACTTGATGATAAAATTTTAGAAAGTCTGTATATCTTAATTTTACTTTTAATCAACTGATGCTCTATAGATTTGGGTGATTTCTGTTTTCCAATATTTTGTCCAAATTAAAGGCCACACATTCACTCCATGAAAGTGCAAAACGAACCGACCACAAACAGAACTGTGCTAAAAGACCATAATTTTACTGGTCCTTTCAATGCGAAAAAGAAAAACTTTGTTCGACTTTTGACCTTGCAAGATTTTCACGCTTTACACGAAAGTTATGAACTCGATACATACAATTAGAGTTTGTAGAAAAAATATCTACTTTGTTGGTTTACCTCAATCCACATGGGTTAGGGTAGAATTTGCTCCAATCCATCTCACACATATGTATTGATGCTAATCTAAATACATCTAAACAAGGACAAAAGAAAAATGCCACTGATAAAGCGAGATGCCCATTGTTTGGCCGAAATACAAAGCTGACATTTTGTCCTTTTGTAAGTTTTGCCTGACCTACCGGCCGGGCAGCTTGGCAGGCGGGGTCCACACGCAGTCCCGGTCATGCGCGGCGCCCTCCTCCTGTCGCTGTCTCTCAATGTCGGCACGTCCAATTGGCTTTGCCTTACTGCCAACCTGCCTGTCAACTTTGTCACTGGGGCCACCTGCCAGTGGCACCCTCCTCGAGGACAGGCACAGCACCACAATCAGCTGGGTAGCCATCAAACAGTCATACTTTTGTTGCTGATCAAATTAATTTGGCGGCTAATCGATTTTTCATCATGAACGCTGGCCACACAGACTCCAAAAGGATAGTCCAATCTTTGGAGACATTGGGGACTTCTTTTTTTGTTGTTGTTTCTGCTTGGGAAGGAGATTATTCTCACCATCATGAAGGGCATTTGTACCATGTTTTTTAATGAGATGTGTGTAAAGGTTAGCCTTATAAATTTGTTGCCTCTGTAAATATGTTTTATTTACAGAGCATGACTCTTAGGAAGCCTGCTCTGCAAATTAGTTTACAATGTCCGTTTATATAAATGTGTTGAGTGTCTCGGACGTTCAACAAGTATTTTAGGAGAAATAAATATTTTATGATTGTATTTGTAAATAGAATAGCATGTCTTCTAAAATCATTGTTGTATAAGTGTATGTTCCAAGTATGTTACACACATATCTTGTATTCAAGACAGAGAGGATCAGATATGCCTCTAGGACCTATTTTGGTCGAGAGCCTAAGAAAGTTATCCAGCTAGTCAAGTAACAGTCTCAAGCGTTCAGTTTTTGGTTTCTTATGATTGAATGGAGTTTTTTTTTTTTGACAACAACATATATCATATATCAAAACAGCCAGAGTACATTGAGGTCTTCGAAAGAAGACCAAGATACATAATGGTCCTATGATCTGAAAAGAAAGACAACAGCGTCGATATTGGGTTATGATCTCACACACACTTGAGATATCGAAGAAGCCATTGCTGGAAGTTGCAGATGCGGGGTTGTCGATGATGTACAAAAGTTCTATTCTGATGAGAGGTTTGCGAATGGGTTTAGAGGAGAAGGAGAAGAATTTTGCTCTTCGGGAACGTGATTATCAAGTTGAGATTAAGAATCTGAAGAAACAGGTTGCTGAAAAGGAGAAAGAGAGAGATGATGCTGTGGATGCTCATAACGTGCTGGAGGGCAAACTTATCAGTGCTCTTGCTCAAGTTGAAGAGAGAGATGATGTCATCAAGAGGATTGAGGAAGAGAAAGAGAAATTAAGGGAAGAAGTGAGGCGCATTGAAAGAAAGATTAAGGATCAAGACAAGTCTTTCTTTGGCAATAATAACCTTATCTGGGAGCTTTGCTTTGAATGTTATGATAAGTTTAGGGCCAGACCTGAAGATAAATATTGGGACTTCGGTGACCGAGATAGTTTTTTCAGTTGGCTTTGTCACCAATATGAGGATCTATCCCAGGTCATGGAGACCACTGTTGACATTGGCGCTTTCTACTCTGCTCGCGCTTTGTTTCATCTGATGAGACAAAGTCAGGATCCATTATTTGCATAACTTTGTGATGCTAATTACAAGTTCCCTTCTGTTAGCGAACTAACCAACGTGACGAAGGCGATGCAAGTGTTGTGCAACAAATATCTCGAGCAGTACTGGAGGTCAGGTGGCCGGGTCCATTGTTTCGACAAAGCTAGATAGAAGTTTCGGAGGGTAAATTTTATACTCTCTCTGCTTTTTGCTTTTCTTTTATGCCTTTGCGTCTGACTTTTTCTTTCTGTGTCAGCAAATTGCGAAGGAGGCGGAGGCTGCTCAAAGGGAGGCGGAAGAAGCCACGAGAAAGGAATCTGATGCAGGAGGTCGAAGCAGTGCCAGACCCAGTGATGTTAGTGGTGGTCAGCTTTAGGCTATAGTTTCTTTTTATTTTGTGAGATGAGGGATAATGACTCTATATTATGGTTTTTGTAAGATATACACTTGGTGAAAGTTTGACTAACTGCCCGTCCTGTGCAGGTTCCTCATGCTGAGGCTGCGTAGGATGTCGAAGTCATTGTTCCGTTGTTAATGCGTAAAGATGACTTTGTTTTCGAGCCTGCCGAGTTTTATGGTTTTCGCGTGAAGTGCGATGGCTGTGATATCGATGAGTTTCTTGCTTGTAAGCTTTGATGACTTTGTTGTTTTGCTTGTCATTATTTTGAACTTGAACTTTTTTGGTGATTTTGGCTTACAAACCTTTTATAGACGTGAACAAGCAGCGCCGCAGTAACCGGCCTCCTAATTGCTGAGTTTTTGACTTTATGGGCTTTGCACAGGTAAAAGTTTGATGTGTGGAGTTTGTTTTTCTTCTGTTATTGTTCTTGCTTTCTAACTTCTTCTTCTTATAGTCATCTGATTCAAGTACTTTGCCAGCGAGTGTTTGTGAGGACTATTTACGTCGTAAAGCGAACGAAATTATAGACGAAGTTGTGAGCGATATACTTGATGACGCTGCCAAAGCAGTTAGTTCTCAAGATGATTAATTCTGTAAATATATTGGATTAATTGTATTGTAAGCATTCTTCGTTGTGCTGTGAAGTTTGTGAGTTTTTCTTCGCTTGTATGACTAGGTGTGGAATAAGTACTTTGAGTTAAATTGTGTAAGTACTTTGTTGAAAAACATATAATTGAGAATTTTTACCTTAGTGAATTTTGAGATGTTGCCCCTTCTTTTTCGTTCGAAGTGAAAACGTGCACTTCGCTTGGGAGCTTGAGGCGTTTTTGTCTTAGTGGAGCGGAGTTGAAAATTTTGCATTAGCAAATTTTTGAAATGCCATCCTTTCTTTTTCGATCGAAGTGAACGCGTACATTTCCTCAGGAGTTGAAAATATTTCAACTTAATGAAACAAGGTTGAAAATTTTATCTTAGCAAATTTTGAAAACGCCGTCCCTTCCTTTTCGGGCGAAGTGGACGCGTACACTTCCTTAGAAGCAGAAACATTTCACAAAGTTAAAAAATTTGTTCTTTGCAAATTTTGAAAACGCTGTCCCTTCTTTTTCGAGCGAAGTGAACGCGTACACTTCCTTAGAAGCAGAAACATTTCACAAAGTTAAAAAATTTGTTCTTTGCAAATTTTGAAAACGCCGTCCCTTCCTTTTCGAGCGAAGTGGACACGTACACTCCCTTAGAAGCAGAAACATTTCACCTTAGTGAAACAAAGTTGAAAAATTTATTCTTTGCAAATTTTGAAAACGCCGTCCCTTCCTTTTCGAGCGAAGTGGACGCGTACACTTCCTTAGAAGCAGAAACAATTCACCTTAGTGAAACAAAGTCAAAAAATCTACTGTAGCAGGCCGTCCCTTTCTTTTCAAGCGAAGTGGACGCATATGCTTCCTTAGAAGTAGAAACATTTCACCTTAGTGAAACAAAGTCAAAAAATCTGCCATAGCAGGCCGTCCCTTCCTTTTCGAGCGAAGTGGACACATATGCTTCCTTAGAAGCAGAAATATTTCACCTCAGTGAAACAAAGTCGAAAAATCTGCCGTAGCAAATTTTGAATTGGATAAGTTAGCATTTTTTAGATTTAATAAAATATTGATGCTAACTTAGCTTTGCAAAAATTTGTACCGATGTTAGAGTATATGTTGGATATACTCTTCGGCATTTATACTTTTGGTTGCGCAATGTAGAGACATATTTCTGGGGAAACTGGTTTCTCATTTTATATTTTATGAGGCTTAAAAAGAGACTGCCTCGTTAAAAAACTACTCACCCTGCGAAAGGTTTTTTTCCCCTGAGTGGAAAAAGAGTGCAGTTCGGTTATTGTTGCAGGAACGTAAATTTACTTAAAAGGGAGAATTTACTTCTACTTCTGCTGAAAAGTAGACTAATCCTGTAGTCTTGCTTATGGATAGTACTTGCGGAGTGCTTCTATGTTCCAGGTATGACTGAGTTTCTCACCTTTAAGATTTGCCAGATGATACGCACCTTCTTTGTTTGTTCTTGTGACGATGAAAGGGCCTTCCTATTTTTGTTGAATTTTCCCACTGTGTCTTCTTCTCTTTTTCTTTTTAGAACGAGATCTCCTGGTGCTAACTCTCTTGGCTTAATTTTTTTGTTGTACCATTTCTGTGTTTCAAGTTGGTACTTCTTGATGTTCTCGAGTGCCTCATTTCTTACTTCTTCGAGCAAGTCCTTGGTTGTTATTTGGTCTTCTTCTGTGATCACTTGAACATTTGTCCTTGGACCTTCATATTTTTTCTCTTCGGGGGTCATTGCTTCATCTCCGTAAAGTAACTTGAATGGAAAGAAATCTGTTGGCGTTGATTTTGAAGTGTTGTGTGACCAGATTACTTTTGGTAATTCATCGACCCATTTTCCCTTTTTGAGGTCTGTTAGGCACTTTGAAATTCCAGTGCAAATTATTCCGTTTGCTCTTTTGACTGCTCCGTTGGACTGTGGGTGTTTTACTGATGCGAAGCAAAGTTTGATTCCCATTGACTGGCAGTATTCTCTGAAGTCTTCGCTGTTAAACTGGGTTCCATTATCTACAATGATGTGTCTTGGGACTCCGAATCTACATATGATGTTTTGCCATAGGAATTTTTCATTGTATAAGATGACAGGTTTGTGATTGGCTTCGCTTGAATCCACTTGGTGAAATATTCGACTGCAACTATTGCGTATTGGTAGTTGCCTTGAGCTGGAGGTAACTTTTCGACTATGTTGATTCCCCATCTTGCCAGTGGCCAAGTTGGTTCAATTGGTTATAGATTTGTTCCTGGTGCTTTAACTTTGCTTACTGCCATTTGGCAATTGTGACAGGTCTGAATGATTTTTTTGCTGTCACTTTGGACAGTTGGCCATAAGAACCCTTGTCTAAAGGCTTTTTCGACTATTGATCTAGCCCCGGCGTGACATCCACAGATTCCACCGTGTATTTCTTTCAACAGATTTTTCCCATCTTGTTTCGAGATGCACCTTTGTAGTGGTTGGCAAACTCCTTCCTTGTATAGTTCTTCGTTGATGATTTTATAGCTTCTGGTCTTTTGCTTCACTCTTGCTTCATCAGTTTCGTTTACTGGCTCATAGAATCCTTTGAGGAATGCGATAATTGGAGCCCTCATCTTTGCTTTCTATGATGTGTACTTCTTTTGGTTGTTCAACTTTTGTTTTTATTGAGGCTTCGGTAATAGTTTGGAAGAATACTTCTGGTGGTAACTCTAGCTTTTGGGCGGCGGCTTTTGCAATTTCGTCTGTGTCTGTATTATCATTTCTTGAAATTCTTTTCACTGTGAATCCAGCGAAGTGTTTTTCTTGATCTCTTAGTAGTTGGAGATACTTTGCTAGCTCTGGATCTCTTGCTTTATAATTTTTCTCTATATGCGCAGCAATAACTTGAGAATCTGTCTTGATTATTAGTTTTTGAATCCCCATTGCTCTTGCTTTGCGAAGCCCTAGTAATACTGCCTCGTATTCTGTGATGTTATTGGTTATTGAAAGTCTAATATTGCTGCGTATTTGAGTTTAATTCTAGAAGGTGAAGTTATGACTGCTGCTGCTCCTGCGCCGGTGAAGCTCCAAGCACCATCGCAATAGATTATCCACTCTGGTTGCTCTATTCTTTCTTGGTTGTACTTCGAAGGTGTCTAGTCTGCCACGAAGTCAGCCAACACTTAAGATTTGATTGCTGTTCTTTTCTCAAATTTGATGAAGTATTGGGATAGCTCTGCGACCCATTTTTCTAATCTCCCTGAGGATTTGCAACCTTGTAGAACTTCTTTGAGGGGTTGATTTGTTGGTACTCTAATTTTGTGTGCTTGGAAGTAGTGTTTCAACTTTCTGGATGCCATAAGTACTGCATATGTAATTTTTTCGATTTCTGAATAGAATATTTTTGATCCAGACAAGGCTTCGGATGCGAAGTATACTGGAACTTGTCTTGTTGAGTGCTATTTTCTTCTTCTTGTATCAATACTGCACTGATTGTACTTTCGTTTGCTGATACATATAGTAGTAAATCTGCTGTTGGATCAGGTGTTGCTAGAGTTGAGGGATTGGATAGGTGCTTTTTTATTTCTTCGAAAGCTTCTTGCTGTGCTTGACCCCAGTTGAATTTTTTCTTTTTCCCTTTTAGTGCTTGAAATATTGGAAGGCTTTGCTCAGCTGATTTGGATATGAATCTTTTTAGCGAAGTTAGTCTTCCTGTCAACTTTTGGATTTCCTTGATATTTCTTGGCACTTGCATTTTTAGTATTGCCTTCACCTTCTCCGGATTTGGGTCAATTCCTTTTGCGGATACAATGCATCCCAAAATTTTGCCTGTTTGAACTCCAAACGTGTATTTTTCTGGGTTCAGCTTTAAGTTTGCTTTTCTGAGATTTGAGAAAGTTTCTTATAAGTCTTCGACATGGTCTTCTCTTTTCTTGCTTTTGACTACCAGGTCATCGACATACGATAGCAGATTTCTTGGTATTTGATCTTTGAGAACTGTGGATGTCATTCTTATGAAGGTTGTTCCTGCATTGCGAAGCCCTTCGACCATTCTTTGGAAACAGTAAGTTCCAAATGGTTTAGTAAAACTTGTGTACTCTTCATCTTCTTTTTTCATCCAAATTTGGTGGTAGCTTGAATAGTAATCTAGAAAACTGAGCATTTCACTTCCTGCTACTTGATCTACCAAAGTGTCTATTCTTGGTAGTGAAAAGTTGTCTTTTGGGCATGCTTTGTTGAGATCTGTAAATTCTATGCACATTCTCCACTTCTTGTTTTTCTTCTGTACCATGACTATGTTTGCAAGCCAGTTGTGAATTGAACTTCTCTTATGACTTTTGCATCTAACAATCTTTGGACTTCGGCTTTAGTAGCTTGTGTTCTGTCTTCCGACAACTTCTTGAGTTTTTGCTTTTTTGGTCTGAAGTTTGGGTCAATGTTTAGCTTGTGCTCTATGACATCTCTACTTACTCCTCCTAAGTTTTGTGTGGACCAGGCGAAGATATCCTTGTTACTTCGCAGGACTTGTACTATTCTTTCTTCCTCTTCTTTTGATAAGTTTGTTCCAACGATAACTTGTCTTTCTGGCACCATTGGGTCGATTGGTATTTTCTTTGTGTCTTCGCAAGGCTTCGCTTTTTCTTGTGTATTCACGTTTTATGTTTCAAACTCATCTTCTTCTTCTTCTCTTGTATCACATGGATATTTTTGAAAGCTGGGCTTGCATCTCTTTCTATGTTTCTTGCCTCTGTTTGATCACCGAAGACGGTAATGATGCCATTGACTGCTGGCATCTTCATGCAGAGGTATGGGTAACTTACTATGGCTTTGAAAAAAATTTAAACTTTCCCTTCCAAAGATTGCATTGTACTGGCTGTGCATTTCGACAACATCGAATGCTATTTGTTCTGTTCTTGCATTATTCACTGTTCCGAATAAAACTGGCAAGACAATTCTGCCGATGGAGTTTATTTTCTTTCCGCCGAGGCCTACTAATGGTTGCTCGGCTCTTCCCAAAGTTTTCCTGTCAATTTGCATTGCGTCTAAGGTTCTTGTGAATATGATATCTGCTGAGCTACCAGCATCTATCAGAATTTTTGTTACTGCCTAATCTTCAATATTTGCTTCTATGACCATTGCGTCCATATGTGGGTAATCTTTAAGTTTAAGATCTTGTTCTGAAAATGTGATTGGCATGTGAGACCACCTTGTTTTCTTGAATGGACCTTTAACTGCTATGGAGTTTACTCTTCTGAAATAATTTCTTCTTTCATTTCTTGAATCCAGCTCCATGCTGTTTCCTCTGAAGATTATTATGATTCTGCCTTTGCTTGGGATGACTGCATTCCCATTGCTTGTTGAGGCTTCGGGTGTATTGTTGTTATGCTGGGTTTAGTGATTACTATTTACCACTAAACTTTTAGGGTAGAAACTTTGTTACTGACTTGGGTCCATTGACTTTGCGGGCACATTGCTAATGGTTGACAGTTGTAGATTGGCGGAGGTGGTGGCAACATGTGTTGAGGGTAGGTTATTGGCACATAACCTATTCTTTGGGGAGCTGGATGGTTGACAATTTTCAGCTGCGAAGTTGCTCTGTTCTCTTCTTGCACTTCTTCAATGCTTTTCTTTACTTTGGGGCACATTTTTGATGTGTGGCCAGCCCCTTTGCCGTGTACAATGCAATACAATTCTTCGGGCCTCAAGATTTTTCTTTCAAAGTTTCTGTTTTGGTTGTTATAAATTGGTCTTTGTTGGAAATTTTTCTTGAAATTTCTGCCATTTTAGAAATTTCTTTGATTGCTCGCGCTTGGACCTTGTCTGTTAACTTCGCTTGTGTTGTTGATTTGGTTTATTCTCTGAAATAATCTTCGTTCTGTGTTTGTCACTCTTGAGTGTTGAAACTTTTTGTTTTCTCTTGACATGTTTCTTTCCCATTTTCTTCTTCTATTCTTTTTCTGTAGTCTTCGTCGGATTCATAGTACTTTTTCATTTCTTTGTATAGTTTTTTGATTGTGGTCGGTCTTTCCCTTTTGAAGTGTGAGGAAAGTTGACCTGCTCGCAGTCCTTTGATTGCTGCTATGATGACGACTTCGTCTGGTATGTTTGGTATTTGAGCTTTTGCTTGCACAAATCTTTTGTATTACTAGCTCAGCAGTTCTTTTGGTTGCTACTTGATGTTAAAAAGATCATCGCTTATGAGGTCAACTCTTTGTAGGCCTTAGAAATCTAAGAGCAGGGTCATACGAACTTAATCCCAAGATTTGATTGACCTTGGTTTTAGCGAGGAGTACCACTGTTGCGCTGGTCCTCTTACTGCCATGATGAGTGACTTCGCTAAGGTGTTTGCATCTCCCCCACTTGATGCGACTGCTGCCTCAAAACTCATAAGAAATTGTCTTGGGTCGGACATGCCATTATAAGTTAGGATGATGTTGAATTTGAAACCTGTTGGCCACTTCGCAAGCTGGATGTCGATTGATAAGGGCGACTCTATGTCAACTGTTGCTATTTGGCCTTGGTTTTCTTTGCTGTTGGTGTTTTTACTTGCTGAGTTTGGTTCTTGAATCATGACTTCGCTCTCGTTTTCTAATTCATCGTTGAGCTTTCTTAATTCAGCTTCTGCTTCTGCAATTCTTTATTTTAAAGAGTTTTCTCTTGTTTTTTCTTGCTTCCTCGAGCTGTTTTTTCTTGACGATGAGTTGGTTCTCGAGTTCTTTGAGTCTTCTTTCTTCATTCTGAGTTTCTTCTGCTTGTTGTGCATGTCTATTTTCTGTTTCTGTCTCATCTTCTAGAAGTGGGTCTCTGTCTTGATTTGGATTATCTTCAGCCGAAGTTGTTTTTCTGTTAGGTCTTGCCATTTTGCGTCCGCGTGGTGGTCGTGGGTGTCTTCGATCACACAAACGAACGGCGCCAGATGTTGGGTTATGATCTCAGACACACTTGTAAGGTGATAACAACATTCGGTTGTGATTGTATTTCATTCTGTCTCTGAAACTTACATCCTAGGGGGTATTTATAGTCCCCCCTTGGCTTCGTCATTCAAGTAATCTTACAAAAATAGCCATAGAAATTCCTATACAATCAGCTAAAAGGTCATCGACGAAGTGGTGAAACACACTTCGCCCCTTCTTTCTTTATCTTCTTAAGCAACTTTGGACTTGACAATGATTTCTTGATTTAGCCGAAGACCTCATAGATTCTTCACCGAAGCCCTTTCGTCAGCTTTGCCAGTCATAAAAAGTCTGGCGAAGTTACCTTCATCGTGTATCCTGAAACATGTGAAATCATTTGCACAAAAGTTTGATAACCTCAGCGAAGTGTCCACGTCATCTTCGCTCAGCATCCAATGTCCAGCGAAGTTATCTTCGCCAATCATGCAAAAATATATGAACGAAGTCGAAGATATGTACAGCGAAGTTATCTTCGCTGTCTTCGCTGCACATATTGGCGTCTCAGGCGTTTATGATAATTATTTATCTCCAAAGTTTAGAAAGGATGTTTGTATGTCAAAGTTGTTCCCCAACAGTCGACTACTATGATATACTGGAAACGATTCCGTCGGTGAGGGGTATTTGCAGGGGCGTCGAAGACACTTGCACCCGGATGGACTAACCGTGCGTAGCGTCGACGAAAAGTGGGTCGGTGGATCCGTTGCAGAAGAAACATGACGACAACCGAAGGAACGTTATTGATGTCGTTGTCGGTGGTAGAAGAAGCTCGAACCGAAAACCCAGGTGAATGGAGTTGTTTGGGTTAAAAACTTTCTTAGGCTTCCAACCAAAACATAGATTTATTGTTGAAAACAAGAAAAGTAGAGAGAAACTCTAGTGTACGTCTTGGCAGCTAATTAAAAGATACTCCCTCAAAAATTGTAACTATAAAATTTGTGACAGACAAACTAGTTTAAGTTTGATTGAATTTGTAATCATTAGTATTAATAATATTTCCTCAAATAGTGTACTATGAAAATATATTTTGGAATTAATTACATCATATTAATTTTACAATAGGAATGTTAATACTTTTTAATATAACTTTAATCAAAATTCAAATTATTTGACTATCTGAAAAGTAAAAATTATATAGTTTTGTGGATGGAGTGAGTATATTAAGGTCAAGGTGGTCGACACTGGACAGGCCCAGGCAAATGCACTACTCTCAAAAACATGCATCACTCATACTATGAGTTGCTCGAACAGAAAATATATGCACGGATCAGTTCACGGAATTTCAGGAGTGTTTTGTCACTTTTGTGTGCGGAGCCAACCCAGGCTTCGTGAGATGATGCATTATGAGTTCATCTCATGAAGTTTGGTGGAATCGACCCATTCTTTATTGTATATATAAATTATTAGCTTGTGCAGAACGAGGCGATATTAGATTGACTCATTTTACTCCACAAACTATAAAAGAAAAAATATATATAACACCTTATTTGTCAAACCAAACGTACCTCTCCATGGACCACCACCGAACATAAAATAGCCGCCGTCGTCTCGTTTGCCTCCAAGTTTTGTGGGTCCAGCAAAGAGCAAAAAGTAAGCATGGGCCTAGAACGAGTCACATGACCAGCAAACCGGCTCGCTACTAAAGCCCACGGCCTTCCTTAAAAAGAAAACTAAAGCCCACCGCCATGTGCATGTGCCAGGCTCATGCGCATGACTTTGGCCACTCGTCTCTTTTCAATATGTGGATGAAGTCGGCCATTTGGATTGTAAGTGTACAAAAGGAGAAAAAATATATGAAAGTGGTTAGGATAGTTTAAAAATCGTATAGAATTCATGATGTAAAATTATATATCTTCTACGATGGAGTGGACTATTAGAAACTCTAGGGGGCTAGAGTTCTTTCTTTATTCCAATATACATTTTTTAGGCGTTGTAAAACTTTATGTTTTGGGAAGAAAATATTGGATACTCTCTTGGAGATGCTCTTAATATCCAAGGAAATGGTAGAAAGTTTTATCTCCTCATATCACAAATATTCGACGATGTAGCAATGGGTTTAGTCGGCTACTGTGAAATGCATGCACGCAAGCGTCCAAAAAGAGATGACCACAGGAATTGGCTGTGTTCTATCAAACAAGAAACGGCACGAATAAGATGGCGCACCACCTGACTTCGGCTGTCGTCTCGTCGTCCCTCGAGCGCCCGTGAACCCTGAGCGAGAAGACGCCATACATATCTAGTGGTCATATGAGAGAGATAGGTACACGAATTACACTATATTACACATGGTGACGCACTGGCGCAGAGATGGATCGTCTCGCCCTCTTTTCCTTGCAACCAGTGCTGTGTCATGCCCAAAAAGGCAAGGGAAAATAAAGCACATGTGCACGCATTGAGGGGGAAAAAGGGCGAAGAAAGGGAGTAGCCAAGATAGGTACAGTGTTTTGCTATTAAACTTGCGCCTTGTTTAGTTTCTCAAATTGGGGTGTGTAAAGTTGACATTTGGTATTATAGTACAACTGTAGCATTTCGTTTGTATTTGGTAAAAATTGTCTAAATATTAACTAAATAAGCTCAAAATGTTCGTCTCGCAAAGTACAACTAAACTGTGTAATTAGTTTTTGATTTTATGCTCCGTGCATGTGCCAGCATTTTAATGTGATGAAAATCTTCTTTTTGCATAGTAAAATTTGATACCAAATTTAAAGAACTAAACGAGGCCTCGGCAAATTAGCGAGCCTGAGGTTGGCCGCTTGGATAAAAGTGGGGAAATGGAATAGGATATCACCCATAACATATACTTGATATTACTGCGCTATGGGGTATGTATGTCGGTCCTGCACTCCTGTCTGTCATATATGTGCACCAACAAGACGTGCATAAAGTTGCATGCAGGCCATTTATAAACTGGCTCATCTTCACAAATGACAAGGCACATTCCTCTTCACTCTCCTCAGTCCTCACTCTCATCGCTTGCCGAAAGCTGGTGAAAGTATGTAAAGCACTCCCTCGTGCCATCCTTTGCTAGCTCTGGACTCATCTGCTTGGCTCTCCTCGCCTCGTCCTTGGATTCTTGCACTTGGAGCATCCCTTCTTCTACCTCCCAGCACCACCAGCGAACCCAAACCCAATCGATGAGATTTGCATTGCTCCCGCCTCCCGGGACCGGCACGAAGAAGCTTTTCTAGGGATCTCCATTCGCCACACGCCGACGCCGGGGTAAAAAGCTCTTCTTGGAGCCCTCTGCTTGGCATCTCCCTCTTTCAACAAATTTGCTGCTGCAAACAAGAAAAAAGGCAGCATGGCCGCCGCCGCCGCCGCGTCGTCGCGCGGCCCAGCAGCGGTGGCCGTTCTTTGTGCACTCGCCATGCTCCATGCAATGGCGGCGGTACTAGTGCTGTGCGACGCCGCGGCGGCGGCGGCGCCGGCGCCGGCGACGTGCGTCGGCGTCGCCCCTGCCAAGCACCGTCCGGAGGTGATCTCCATCACCGACTTCGGCGGCGTGGGCGACGGGCGGACGCTCAACACGTGGGCGTTCCGCAAGGCCGTGTACCGCATCCAGCACCAGCGCCGGCGCGGCGGAACGACGCTGCACGTGCCCGCGGGCACCTGGCTCACCGGCAGCTTCAACCTCACCAGCCACATGACGCTCTTCCTCGCCAGAGGCGCCGTGCTCAAGGCCACGCAGGTGCGTTCTACGAGCTGATGAAGCGGAAGGCCAATGCCACCGTGTGCAGTGCAGTGCATATTTGGAGTTGACGACGACGGTGATCTGTGCTGCAGGACACGAGGAGGTGGCCGCTGATGGAGCCGCTGCCGTCGTACGGCCGGGGCAGGGAGCTGCCGGGGCCGAGGTACGCCAGCTTCATCCACGGCAACGGCCTCCGCGACGTCGTCATTACAGGTGAGCTGAGCTAGCCTCCCTTGCTTGCTCTGCCTACGGCTCTGTTACTAGCTCTTACTGTGTGCCCGTGAGTGTCTGGGAGGAGAGACACAAAGGTCTCCTCGTCGGAGAAGACCGAATCCTGCAGATCTGCAGAGACAATTTTGCCATGCATAGTAGTACTATGCTACTGCCTGACATGCTCTGTACCACGCGTCCACGCAAAAGGTTCACACGGCAGCATGAGAGTTTATGACAAGAAAACTAAAACTAATCGACAGTAGTGGGAACTACTGTAAACTACTCCGTAGGCAGATTATGTAGCACAGGTTCAGATGGGACCATTGATATGGTACCCTGATTAAATTATTTACTACTGGATCACAGTCACAGCACTTTTGTCAGTGGCTTGTTAAACTAAGCTTCAAGACCATACTAGTCCGTGCAGACAGCAGCAGAGCCTAATTTGTACCATGCTGTCATGCCTGAATTGTTAAAGATACCTAGACCTTGCTGAATGGACCTGCAGACTAGCTCGCATCAATTCAGGAGAAATGAAACGATCAAGTTATTTCACCATCAACTCGGATTGTGTGTGATTGCGCCCCTTTTTCTCATTATTTTTAGGTGACAAGGGAGTCATCGACGGCCAAGGTGAGGTGTGGTGGAACATGTGGAGGCGAAGGACCCTTGAGCACACAAGGCCAAACCTTGTGGAGTTCATGCATTCCACCGGCATTCACATCTCCAACGTCGTTCTCAAGAACTCGCCGTTCTGGAACATCCATCCTGTTTACTGCGAGTAAGCGCACTATCTACTACGTGTATACATGTGTTGGTTTAATTTCAGTATTCCCTGTCAGTGTGATTCTGGGAAAAGAAATTCTGTTCAGCCAGCCTGGCACGAATGTTGTACAACCAATAAATACTGAAATTTTGAAGAAAATCCATGACCCAAAATCAAGAATCTTGAACCATTGCTACCTAAATTAATTGGACAATGTTCGGTTCCAATACGTACTACCTTGTGCTAAAATAGAGACGAAACACTGATGCTACGCATGCATTTCTTCTTCCAGCAATGTGGTCGTAACCAACATGATGATCTTGGCGCCACATGACTCACCAAACACAGACGGAATCGATCCAGGTAGCCTATGCATCCACAGTTCCTGTCTGTGGTAGCACATGCTCAAAGAAACCTGTTGAGTTGTTGTTGCCAAAACCTGCATGACAATAATTCAGACAACAAACAACACACACTGAAGAAGTTCCTGGGGCACGCATGCAGATTCTAGCTCCAACGTGTGCATCGAGGACTCATACATATCCACGGGCGACGACGCCGTCGCCATCAAGAGCGGGTGGGACGAGTACGGGATCGCGTACGGCCGGCCCAGCACCGGCATCACGATCCGGCGCGTGCGGGGCTCGTCGCCGTTCAGCGGCATCGCCATCGGCAGCGAGGCCTCCGGCGGGGTGCGCGACGTCCTTGTGGAGGACTGCAGCATCTTCGACAGCGGCTACGGGATCCACATCAAGACCAACGTCGGCCGCGGCGGGTACATCCGGAACGTCACCGTCGACAACGTGCGCATGAGCGGCGTGCGGAACGGCGTCCGCATCGCCGGCGACGTCGGCGACCACCCCGACGCGGGATTCAGCCAGCTCGCCGTGCCGCTGGTGGACGCCGTGCGGATCAAGAACGTCTGGGGCGTCAGCGTCCAGCGCCCGGGGTCGCTGGAGGGTATTAGGAGCTCGCCGTTCACGCGGATCTGCCTCTCAAATGTTAAGCTTTTCGGGTGGCGGAATGATGCGGCGTGGAGGTGCAGGGACGTCCGCGGCGCCGCGCTCGGCGTGCAGCCGTCGCCCTGCGCACAGCTCGCCACTAGCTTCGCTTCAGCAGGCTCGTCTTGCAGCTAGTTAGCCTTTGTTAATTACTTTCAAAGAACCTTATTATAGTTTTGTAGTGTACCCCGTAATGTTTAATTAACTGTGGTGTGCTTGATCCAATGACAAGTATCTGTGGTACCACCAATTTGTGGCAAGGCCAACGAACAAACCGGAGTAGAGGAGATTGTACTATCAGAATAGATGTTTTTGTTCCTCATGTCTCATTTTTTTCTAGTTGTTTTGAGCCTGAGTTGTAACTGGTGGTGTATGTGTTTTAGTAGTAGCAGCAGCAGTCCAAGTGGCATATAGTTTTTTATCCTGTGATCACTGTTTTCCCCTTTTATTTCGTCTAATAAAAATTAGCAAATCTCTTGCCGCCTTTTTTTTTTTTAAAAATGATGAAGTACACCAGGTGTGAGCGTGGGATCAAATTTGGGTAATTAAAGGTGCACCGAGCTTGCTTCTTTGTCTAATTCTGTTCCGGAGGATTATTGAAGTCCTTCGTGGCAAATAAAGGTTAAAAGTTCGAGGAGAGGTGTTATACTCTGTGCAAGTTTTAGAAGGGGTGTGCTCAAACACCACTTTCAAGTTCGGGATTAAGGCTGGGCTTTTTTGAGGTTGACGATGGGGGGGATGAAGCACCACCACCTGATTAAGGCTCTGGGTGCCTTTGGCACTACGAATGCTTCCCAATTCTTACGAGAATCGGTAGAATCAGAGCCAACAACACAGGAGAAAAAAAGATTCGGCTCGGAACGGTTTGGAACGATTCACGATATGCTACCTACCAACGTGCATGAAACGGTGAAACGTGGATTCATTTTGATTCTTCCTTCTCATATCGTGCTTTTTTTTTTTCAGATAATAGAAGAAATTTTTATTACAACAAGTTAAAACGGTTTGTACGTAAGTGGTTTATTCGTAGAAAAAAAATTGAACCTTTTTTCGTTTACATGATTTTTATGCAAAAATATTTTTGAATCATAATCAGTCTACAGCCAAATAGTATATATAGTGATTCTGATTCACAATTTGAGTCGTTTCCTAGTAGAATCTCGATCCGAAAACATTTATATGAGAATCCCGATCCATTCCAAATACACACTAAATTTGCAAATTTAAAGTTCAACAATTTAAGTGACGCCCTAGCTAGTTACTTCATTTTTTCTGGTTTGATGATACATATCCATTTGTCGAAACTATTCGCCAGTAGCCTATTTTGGGAAGAAAAGTGGGTGCTCCTGGAAATGCAATTCCGTATAGCCGGCATCTCGACGGCAGAGGGAACACGCCATGGTGAACACGCCGCGCCGCCGCGGCGACGCCGTAGGTCTCCCATCAGTTCTGCCGTGCGGTGCCAATAAGATAATCTCTTATACCCTTATCCAATTGATTATTCATTCCGATAAAGCAACGCATGAACAAGACCATGATCGCTTGTCCATTGTTTGTTAATTAAATTTGATCTTACAAAGTTGACCAGCATTGTTGACTCTCTAAATATATCCTACGAGCTGACAAAGCCTCAAGGCGAAGACTATAAATTTCACGAAAATGTCCGTTCGTTCATGGTAACATTCCATACGAGAATCAGCATCGTACACTCCACCAGTACACGTTCACCGTTCACGGCGATCACCATGTCCATGCTCAACATGTACCCGAGGCACCAGCTCCAGCTCCAGGCGAGCTCCGTCGACGACGACGCCGCTCACGACAACGACAACGACGACGTCGACCGCCGCCACGGCGCTGCCTCCTTCAGCTACGGCATCGTCGTCGTCTGCGTGACCATCTTCGTGTTCTGCGTGTTCGTCTCGTCGTCCTTCAGCGCCTGGAAGGCGTGCGCCTCCGCCGCCCTGACCGCGCTGCTGCTCATCGTCGCCGGCTGCTTCGCGCCCAAGACGTGGTTCCGCCGGAGCCTGCAGCAGCGCCCGGGCGCGAGCGCGGAGCTGGTTGTCACCGTCACGGCCGGCGCTGCCACCCCGCAAGTGAATGTGTCGCCGGCGTTCGCGTTCGAGTGCCCGCTGGAGGCGGGTGAGCCGGCGGGGACCGCCGCAAGCGGTGTGGTGTGCTGCTCTGTGTGCCTCGAGGACGTGCGCGGCGGCGAGATGGTGCGGCAGCTGCCGGCCTGCGGGCATATCTTCCACGTGGGGTGCATTGACATGTGGCTGCACTCGCACCGGACGTGCCCGATGTGCCGCTGCGTGATCTCGCCGGTGGCTGCTGTGACACCTAAAGCTGCAGCAGAGGAGGCACCGGAGTCTTCGGATGATGATCATGACTTGCCGCCTGTGTAACTGCTAGCAGAGGAGGCACCGGAGTCTGAGTGGAACTGCATGTACATTGTTGTAGTGGCTCTTGAAAACGGTAGGCCTGATAATTTTGTGTCAACAGGATCTCGTCAAAAATCACAAAGATAGCACGCTATATTTGTATCTCTTCTGTTTCTTCTGTGTTTTTTTCCATGATCCTTTTTTCTAATTATGTTTTAGACATGTTTGCAAAAATTTCTCCTAGGAAATTATGACCATGTCCTTTTCCTTGAAAATTTTATTGCTTTCCTTTGGGTAAATATTTTGCTACAGTGTGCATTTAAACTTTTCTGAAACCTTTTTGTTTTTATTATGTACTAGTGAAACATGCCCGTGCCTTGCTGAGTTGTTATGGATAGGGATTCTGAGAGTATAACAGTCATATTATCTGTTGCAACGTTTTGAAATCGATATAATTTGTAAACTATGAGGAGCAATAAAAAGGCATAATAATGCAGTACTATTGTAAATTGTCGGCCAACCTTTTTTAGTATAAATTGTATATGGATTCAATATTATGTAATCTGTTTTAACCTTGTATGATGTAGCAGAAGTAGGGTATAGGATGAAAATAAACATTAGAAAAAAGTTCAGTAAGCCTAGGCACTGACGAATAAAAAGTTTAAAAGAATCCATAAAGAAACTCCCCTAACAAATGCTAGTTTATGAATGACCTAAGGAAATATATAGTTCAAGGTCATTGCTTTTCTGAAATTCTGATTATCATTAGTCTTTGAATTCGATGCCACCATGTTTGGCCTTGTGTTTAGACTCTGTTAGTTGGATCCTGAATAAATAAATTAAATTAAAGCAAATAAATGAAAGATGGTAGTAACCCTATCCTAACCCTTTGGCTTTTGCTGATCGTTGTTAAGATTTGCTGAAGTCAAAATATTAAAATTATTTTAGAATGTTGTCTAGACATTTAATGTCAAAATAGAGGTTAAAGTCATAGAGTACTTAAAACCGAGGGACAACTAATTATGGGAAAACTAATCCTTTTTTATCGAACTTACATTGTCAACTCGTCTAAATAAAATAGGGGGAAAATCCGTGTTTGTTTTAAAATGGTATGGGGAAAATAACGCTAAATAAATGAGTAAACAGAAGAGCCCCAAATATGTACGCCTCCTAAAGCTGGAGCTGGCCAAAGATTAAATATGCATCATTTCAAGAATTTGAGAGCATATAATTATGTGTTTAAAATAGGATTTTCAAGGTTGCACTGAATAAGGAGTTTGCACCAGATCGGTAAGATAAAATCCTAGTGAAAACACTACCGAATAAGTTTTCAAAAAATTTGAAGTGATACATGTCCAAAGCGCATCTAAATTAACATTGCACCAAAAGTTGAGATGCAAATTTAATTTTCTAAAAATTCACAGGGAAAAAAAATTAAGTGCATATGTACTATCAAAATCATAGGGTTTCTATCCCCTAATGCGCATGAATTTTGTTACTTTCATATGATTTTTTTTATGGATTGAATTTCTATCTCAACTTCTACACAATTATGTATATCAATATATGCACTATTAGTATGCATTATTAAAAAACAAAAACTTATATATATGTGTTGTTAATGGGGTATGATTTCACCGAATAAGAAGTTTGCAACCAAATATTTATCGTCTAAATATTCGGTGCAAACTTCTCTTTCGATCCTGATTGAAAAACATACTTATAAGCATTCATTTTTTTTAAAAATGATGCACATCCATAACGCTTCTACAGATGTATATGTATTAAGCTGTGATGCAAAAATATTTTTGGTGCATATGTACCCCCACATATTTGCCCTTCTAACACTCTGTTTATTTTAGTTAGGTCCCTTGGAGGAAAATTTCCTATTTCCCATGTTTTCCTATGAAGATGAACGGAATCTTGCTAATTTTTCATACAATCTGTGTAAAATTCCTATGTTCCAAAGGTCCTTATGAAAAATATTGTTGTATCTGCAGATTGTTCTCGAGCTCCTGGCTTTCTAGGTGTCATTATGAGAATATATTTGTACGCATTCTCGAGCTCCTGGAAAGCAGAAGACCGATCCTTTCACCCGCTCCCTCGCGTCGTCTCCCTCGAGAGGCGACCCGAGGGCCCCCAGCCGCGCCCCCAACCACCTCCTCCTCCACCATGCCGGCTAGGCCGCCACCGCCGCTCCTCCTCGCTGCCGCCGGCCAGCGGGGGGTGGGGGGGTGGGGGGGTGGGGGGTTGCTCAAAAAGGTGCCCCCCCCGCACCCCTCTTGCAAACTCCCCTATTCCCCCTCGTTTACCTCTCCGTGGCGCCGACGGCCGCCGGCGGTGGGGGGCGTTCCGGCCCCGGCATGCCCGGATCTGGCCCTGCCATGGCCGATCGTCCCTGGCCTTGAGGTCGCTGACCTCGACTCGAGTTTCGGCGGCAACTCAGGAGCCCCACCGCGCCGATGAGCGCCCCAATGCGCCACGACTTTGCTGCACCCCCGGGACTCGAGGGGAGCGCCTCGGCCAGGGTTGATGCTTGGGAGAGGCCTCCACTACCATCTCTGGCACACCGGGGAAGTCCTAAGGTCGCTCCTTTCCCCGGCCTCGAGGTTTGTCTACCTCAGCCGGGGCGGCGGCAACCCTCACCGACGGATGGGGCCGGCGGCCAGTAGACTCCCCCACTGCTCTAGCGGTGGGTGGTGAGCCCCTGCCGCTCCGGCGGTGGCCCCCCGCTGGTGCGCCCCTCTGGTGTGCAGCGGTTGCGGGCCCGATGCTCCTTCTCCCTCTCTGCTATCCCTCCTCCCACACCACACCGCTTCGGTTGAGTTGATCGACGGGTAGGCCTTCGGGCCGTTCACCCTCCCACTCCCGTCTCCGGTCAGTATTGGCTCTGGTGGTGGACATGTTGGTGCTTTGGCGGAGCGGCGCGAGTTTCGGTGGCATGGTGGGAAGCGGCGGTTGCCGGGTGGTCCTTCTGGTACGACGGCGCCATCGGGTGGGCCACGCTCGGTTCCTCCCCGGTGTGGATGGCCAGCCCCCATGCTTTTAGCAGCGGTCAATGGCAGACGGGTGAAAACCCACCCATGGGCTTCTTGTCAGGGGGACCGAGACGGTGGCGCGCCAGTGTCATCACCTTCCTGAAGGCGTCGTCGATCTCTGCTTGTCGACTGCTATCGCTGGAACAACTTCGGGAGCGAAACCTCCTTCTTGAAGGCTCGTTGATGCACCCTTGACGCTCCTCTTGCTCCACACCTCGTCGCGCCCCGCCTCGGTTGCTGTCGTGTTGTGCGAGCTTTTGCTCTATTGCCGCTGGACCCCAGTGCCGCCAAGGTTTCATCTCCTGTTAGGGTGTCGTAGCGATTTTGCGTCTTGCCTCGCAAGGTCACGTTGTTTGGGCGTTGTGGTGGGGTTTATCTTCCTTTCTTTTTGTTCCGCCACTTTCTTTGTGGCTTTTTATGTTGTGTTATGTCATGTCGTATTGTATTTATCGTGCTTTCGGCCACTTGTTAATGAAAATGATACGGGAAGTCGTCTTCAAGAAAAAAAATTTGAACATATTTGTTCTCGAGCTGCACAGGATACTAATGCTACTCTGATTTCATATGTGAACATACTGCAGCTTCACAGGATACTAATGCTACTCTGATGTCATTATGTGAACATATAGGAGTACATTCATTAGCTTAGTATTATTCCGAATCCATGGAATGGGTGCTGCAAACAGCAGTATTATTTCTGTTTTGTTGCTAACAATATCTGCGGTCCTTCTCGGTCGGTTGCATCTTTTTTACAAGAAGAGGCGGGCCTGTTGCCTTCAGTTTCCACCACACGGCAATGCGTGTTGTTAGCGTGTAGTCATCGGCGAACATTCCCCGTCGCTGTCTACCGTGGCTCCGCCGTTAACAAACCATTTACTATCCCAGTCTGATCTTCCACGAAAAAAAATCAGCCGGCGGCGGGCGCCTGACCCTGAAACCTTACCAGAATTGACGCCTCCAGCCCCCGTCTCCTGTCAAACAACCACCGTATTTCTCTGCCCCGCAGCCGGCGCTCTCCACAGTAGAATGCGAATGCCGCGCCGCATCCACACGAGCTCCACCCCCCAGCGATACGATACCTATAAATTTCTTCCCGCCGCGAGCTCCACGGCACGGCAACCTTGTGCAGCAGCGCAGTGTGGGCACTCGGCAACCTGCGGCAAGCGACAATCCCATCATACAGAGTGAGGACAGACTACATAGGAGTGCGCATAGCTAGCTAGGACACGCGTGTGCCTACCTCAACAAGCCGATCGAGTTTGCTGATCATCATGCCGACCCTGCTCTCCGCGAGGGCCCGGTCCCGCAGCAACAACCGCGGCGGCGAGGCCGGCGACGCCGACGGCGGTGCTGGTGGTGGAAACCGCCGCGCGTGCTATGGTATCGTAGCGTGCGCGGTGGCGCTGCTCCTGTTCTGCGCCCTGGCCGTCTCCGTCAAACTCTGGATGGCGTTCACATTCGGCGGGCTGGCCCTGGTGGCCTTCGGCGCCGCCGGCTGCCTCGCACGAGGGCCCGTGATCGCCGAGAGGGAGGCCGCGGATACAGCAGCAGAAGCAGGAGCCGCCGCACCGAGGACGCAGCGCAGGTTCGGGCTGCCCAAGGCCGCGATCAATGCGCTGCCGACGTTCGCCTACGAGCTCGGTGCCACCAGCGCCGGTGCCGAGGGCGAGGGCGGCGGCGACCTCGAGTCCGGGACGACGGCAGCAGCAGGCGGCGAGCCCGAGCCGTGCTCGGTGTGCCTCGAGGACGTCCAGGCCGGCGAGATGGTGCGCCAGCTGCCGGTTTGCAAGCACCTGTTCCACGTCGGGTGCATCGACATGTGGCTGCACTCGCACCGGACGTGCCCTGTGTGCCGCTGCAACCTCCTGCCACCGCCGAGGAAAGTCGCTGCCAAAGCGGCGTCCGCGCCCGTGCCCACAGCTGTGGAGGCTGCGGAACCGCCGGCGTCGGCTGACGTTGCCTTGACACCGGTGTAGGTGTTTATGTTTTGTACAAACGTTTTTCTCCACACATATTTTTTTATTCTTTTTTTTATATAAGTGTAGACGTACGTTCCTGTCTATGCAGCTATGCTCCGTAAGATATGTAGAACAGTAATAGGACTGGAACAGTTGTAAATTGTGATATATATAAACTGTGACAGATGACATTTTAGCTACCTACTGTACTCGTTCCACCTCTTTCATTTTGGAATGCATCAAATTCCATGAAAATCCTCAAATCAGAAACGAAAAGTTCTATGTATACCATCCGATAGGCACAGGAGGACTAATCTGCCAATGGATAGGTAGGATAGTGGAACTGTTCTGAGTTTGGGCTAACACCATGTCTTCAATCATTTGAGGCAGGTAAGTTTCGTTTACTCTTGGTTTAATTTTAAGGGGAAAATCTGCTCGGCTCCGCCCAAGTCATATTCATTGGAGGAGGATTTAAACCCAACTCAGCCTAGCTTGCTTAAAATCAGAAAAAAAAACCCTCTCGTGACCAGAAATATAATGGAGATTTCAGCATAACTCGCCTTTAAATCTGCCTAAAATCTCTCGTAGGCCAATAATACAAGAAACAATTTTAGTCCAACTTGTCTCTCTGTATGTTTAATTAGCCTCCCGTGGGCTGATTCTGGATCCGCCACTCATCATATTTGTTCCTTCCCTAAACAAAAACTGGTCTTTTTTGAAGCAATAAAAACCAGTCTTTTAATAAACTCCTCCGTTGACTTTTGAAAGCATCCGGATTTGCTTCATAGGCGGTTTAGAAAGTGGTACAGATTTTCTTGGTGCCATATAAGCTTTCTAGAAATGCGAATAGTTCTAATAGTTCATAGGTCAATTAGAATTTACTAAAAATATTACAATATTTTTTTTAGAAGGGAGATTGGTTGTGGGACATCCCGAAAAGACGTAAATTGGCTGGTGCACACATCCACTTTCGTTATTTACTAAAAGACACTGGAGTTTCGTGTAGTTAGGCCAATGGATATGAAACTAATCAAACATTTTTATAAAGCAGATATCTACATGATGAGAACTACAGAGTAAAAATATTGTTTTGCACTAAAATGATAATTTTGCCCTCTCTTCATAAATAGACAAAGATAACCATAATTTGCTAATACGCTTGTACGATACTAAAAATCTTGGAAAAAATCACAGAATGTGCATATCAACAAATCTTCACAATGCTAAAAATATTAGCTTAAAATAATAAAGTTTATGCTGATATATTTTGCATTACTTAAGCTTAATTGATATATTAAACTTTATTATTTTGATCTGATATTTTTATCACAGACATGATTTGGTGATGTATACATTCTGTGATTTTTCCAGTATTTTTAGTATCTTACAAATATATTAACTAATTAACCATAATTATCTTTGTCTATTTATGAAGAGGAACAAAATGGTCATTTTAGTGCAAAATAATATTGTTACTCTGTAGTTCTCATCATGTAAAGTGTAGAATATTTTATAGTATAATTTTTGAGTACTTATATGATTTTATATCTACTTTGTAATAATGTTTGATTAGGCTTGATGTTCATTGTCCTAATTACATGAAACTGTAGTGTCCCATAGCCAATTATCCCTTTTTGACATCGTTCAAATAGTTTTCTAGAAAAATCATGCAATTAGTTAAAAATCCCAAAATGTAACTCTTAGAAGTTTCATAGAATTTTTTTATTGGAAAAATATGAATCATGTTACATAAATTTCCCAAAACCTTGCTCTAAATTTTAGTGTATAGCTTGGAATTGATTTAATATTTATAATCTTTTTTTGGTGTTTATTAGTAGATTGTCTTCCACGATAAAAAAAAATCAGAGGCGGCGGGGGCCTGACCGTGAAACCTTACCAGAATTGACGCCTCGTTCCTCCGTCTCCCGTCAAACCACCACCGTATTTCTCTGCCGCGCAGCTGGCGCTCTCCACAGTAGAATCTCGCGCCGCATCCACACGAGCCCCAGCCCCCCAGCGATACGATACCTATAAATTTCTTCCCGCCGCGAGCTCCACGGCACTGCAACCTTGTGCAGCAGCGCAGTGTGGGCACTCGGCAACCTGCGGCAAGCGACAAGCCCATCATACAGAGCGAGGACAGACTACACAGGAGTGCGCATACATACACACACGTGTGCCTGCCAACCTCAATGAGTTTGCTGATCATGCCGACGCTGCTCTCCGCGAGGTCCCACGGCAACATCAACCGCGGCGGCGAGGCCGACGGCGACGGCAGGGCAGGTGGTGGAAACCGCGCGTGCTAGGGCATCGCGGCGTGCGCGGTGGCGCTGCTCCTGTTCTGCGCCCTGGCCGTCTCCGTCAACCTCTGGATGGCGTTCACGTTCGGCGGACTCGCCCTCGTCGCCTTCGGAGCCGCCGGCTGCCTCGCGCGGGGGCCCACCCGCAGCAGCAGCGACGGCGGCGGCGTGAGCGCCGCCGAGAGGGAGGCCGCGCTGAGGACGCAGCGCAGGTTCGGGCTGCCCAAGGCCGTGATCAATGCGCTGCCGACGTTCGCCTACGAGCTTAGCGCTGGAGGTGCGGAGGGCGGCGGCGGCGACCTCGAGTCCGGGACGGCAGCGGCAGTGGCAGTGGCAGCAGGCGGCGAGCCGTGCTCGGTGTGCCTCGAGGACTTCCAGGCCGGCGAGATGGTGCGGCAGCTGCCGGCGTGCAAGCACCTGTTCCACGTCGAGTGCATCGACATGTGGCTGCACTCGCACCGGACGTGTCCAGTGTGCCGCTGCAACCTCTTGCCGGCGCCGAGGAAAGTCGCTGCCAAAGCGGCGCCAGCGCCCGCGCCCATATCTGAGGCTCCGGAGGAGCCGCCGACTGACGACGATGCCTTGCCACCGGTGTAGGATGTTTATGTTTTGTAAGTACTTTTGTGCAAGAGATTGAGCGCACATATCATGCTAGAGCTCAAACTCAAGTAACTATTTTTTATTCTTTTTTTAACTTGTGGACATTCCTGTCTATACAGCTATGTTCCATTAGAGAGTTTCTAGTGTTTGGCAGTCGAGGATAAATGAAGAAATTGTTTTCTGTGGCTTAAAAGGTCCCGATGACAGATGTTATTACTTATTAGGAATAGTTACTAATAATCCAATGTCTTCTTGTATTTAAATTTAGATAGAACCTTACAAATAAATATTGATATGTCAACCCCTGTGAAATATATCACCACAGAAATTTGAAGCGGAGATCATTGGTAGTATCTAACAGATTTTACTTATGTGTGGTTGCTGCTTAAATGTTGTTTTCTTCATGCTTCCTACATGCAGTGCAAATATGTTCCGACTTCTGAATTCACAATATCTCATTAAGTATTTGCTGATGCCATTAAATGTCCATCGAATGATCATCCTCTGGCACAACCTGCTATCTGAAACAATAATAGTTTAAGTGTGTTTAATCCTATTTCAACAGTAGCTGACAGCAGCTGGTGGCCAACTATTTTTGCATTGAGAATTGCCATCCAAATTAAGTATTTGCCAATTTTAGTTTTGATCAATTAGTATTTAGATTTTTTTAGCAGCAGCTCATCCCAAGAGTTAGCGCCATACAGTCACGAAGAGTTTAGATTTTGGATTTTGGAGGCTGCACGAGTTTATCACACCTAAGTTCTGTCATTGCAAATAAAGAAGAAAGAACCTTTTTGGTGCCATGCATACTGGATCGCAGATTTCTGGTGACAATAATTTATTATTAAATGACAGCCTTAAGAAAAAAGTTGATGCATTTAGAAACTTAAGAGGAAACTTTGTGATTCTTATTTTTATTATTTTCTACTTACCTATACCCATCCATTTAAAGAGTTCTATTGTTGTATACTAAAGTGAGGATGATGATCTGGTAAAGTTTCCATAATCATGGTTTGGAAGGAGATTAAGCAATTTTCCATTGTTTGTCTGAGATCATTTGTGCATAACTTGTTAGTACATTTGCCATTTGAAAGAAGATAGGGGAGAGCAAGAGACAACATGATCCCCAAAGTCGTGGAGTCTACTGATTACACACCAAGTTGAAAGACAATGAACTGATCGAGCAAGTGACGACACTGGAAGCATGGGATGGCGTTGTACCACGACATCAGTTTCCTTCTGAGGTTTGTAGCTTTCTATCTCTGTCTGCATCCAAACGAAAATTATTCTATCATGTGGAGGTCCTACAGAAGGTTTGTTTACGATCTGAGCCGTTTTAAGACCAGGAGCGAAGGTATATTTCCCTTGTGCAAAGTGTTTTTCAGTTTATATCTTACTAACAAATATATTCGTACATTGCAACAGAAATTATAACTTGTGTCATTTATTCTAGTACACTTTAGAATCATATAACGTACGTTGGTTGAACATATGCTATCTAACTCGCATAAATATAAATCATGAGTATAGACGGCTATGTCTATGGCTAGCGGCGTTATATGTTTATTTTACAGTGTGCGGTGGCAGCAGCTGCCCTCAACAATGGCGCTAAGGACAGTGGTGGCTCCCGTTCATTTGGCCTTGTGTGCCTCGCTACCGCTATCATGGCCTTCCACGTCCAGTCCAACGCGGACGAGGTCCTCGCAGCGTCAGCTAGCCAAGCTCGCTGCCTCTCCTGGACAAGTAGACCTGGTTGGCAGTGCAGATTGCGAAAGCCAGGGCGCGGAGTCTTGATCTAATTTCCACTTGGATCAATTCGTGCTAGCCAAACTCGCCGCCTTGCCTACACAAGCGGACCTTGATGGCAGCGCTGAGGCACGTCGCGGGCATTTTGGACGACCTAGAGGCTTGATCTGATTTTCAAATCGATCGATTTGTGTATGGGTGGATTGGTTTGATTTTATAAGCTATTTGTGTTTTCGAAACTATTTTTATTTGAGCTTGGATTTGGATGGAAGAACCATCCATAATGATAAGTGTCAAAGTTGAACGACAACAACGCAGACAATTCTCATTCATGTCAAGTTTTTTTTTAACTATTTTTTTCATTTTTGCTGTTGCGTACTATTCTTGTTGGATTTGAATTTACCTTTTACTCGATCTTCACCGTTCGAATAGAAGCTAGGATGCCATAATTAAATAATCCTAGTTCTAAACGAACTCTGAACGCAAACTAGAGGAGAGGCAAAAAATTAAATATAATCATAATTTTGTATAGACTGGACGTAGAGAAGAAGAACCTACCCAATACGGAGGTGAAAGAAAATTGGGTAGAGAAATTTTCGTTTTTTATAGATAGGTATAGATTTATTCATTAGAAAAGAATTATACTATTTCATCAATCATGGTTAGCAGTTTTGCTAATGCTAACTACCATTTAATATGCAGGTATAATAACAGATCAAGTTGTCCACGACCAATGCGAGTAGCACCATCTGCTGCTGGGGGTGATGAATTTTGAAGTTTCAAGATTCAGAAGAACTTGAGCCATGACTTAGCAGATGCAGTGAAGCAAATGAAGGCGAAACATAGGTGTTTCATATTTTGTCATTTTTTTATTTTTCATTTTAATTAATATACAAGATACCCATCGGTAAAATCGATGAATTTCAAGAATCAAATGCTTCCTTAATATTCCTTATCGTCTTCAGTTTGCAACAGTTGGTTGTTACCTATTCTCTTTTTCAGTCTGTTAGATTTAAGCAACTGCTGATAATGGTAGATACCCGCCAAGCTGGTACTCTATTTTCATAGGTTTGTTTTTTTTTAATACGCAAAGGATTTGCGCATCTTTATATTTAAGAAGAAAAGTTTTTACATCATGCGCGGCACGTTATGGGAGGAATGGATATACAATGAACTCCATCTCCCTAGATGGATTACACATGGCGATTACTCGCGTACTAGTTCACCTAAATGGCGCGCCCCCGCCTCTATCCAAAGGTTGACGATCTGCTTGATCTTGGCAAGGAGCTGTGCAGCAGTGGCTGACTCGTTCCTGAAGAGTGTGTTTCGCTCTTTCCAAAGCTCCCAGGCCACCAGTGCAAAGAGCGTGTCAGCGCCCTTTCTCTTGTCACCTTGCCACCTCCATCTCCAATGCTCCCACCAGTCGATGATGGAAACCCCGTCCAATTTTCGCAGGTTTGTTTCATTGGTAGAAATGCATCTTGAAATATAAATATAGGCCATAGCAATTTATATCACATTACTGTAGGCTTAGACAAGATGTGGCAGCTATACACATTCTCTTATGCTATTATTGTTCTCCTTTTTGTAGTTATACCTGCATATTTAAGCTTACTGAATCGAGCAGAATGTTTGATGCCTTCAAATCACGATGTATGACTTGGTTTTCAGCATCATGTAAAAATGTTAAGCCCCTGGCGGCTCCAATAGCAACTTTGAGCCTTATTGCCCTGTCATGTGAATTTGCTACCTGCATCTCTGAATTTTCCTGTCTGCAAACCTACCTGTATTGCATATGCACTCAGAAACCTTGCCATATTTTCTGTTCAGTGAATCAGAAAGGCCAAGTTGAAAAGCCTACAGAGAAGGAATCAAAGTAGACCTAAAGGCTCTTTTTTCTCTATCAAGACGTTTACTTCCTCTAAAACTTCATACTTATGATATTGTTTTTCTACTTTTGGATTCATGACAAACTGCAGTAGAACCCATTTTCTATAGCACTAACACAAGAGCGGTTGAGATGGTTTGGACATGTTCAACGAAGACCTCCTGAGGCACCAGTGCTTAGTGGGGTTCTAAAGCGGAACGATAATGTAAAGAGCAGCAGAGGTCGACCAAAATTGACTTGGAACAAGTCGGTTAAGAAAGACCTTAAGAAGTGGGATATCTCCAAGGATTTAGCTATGGATAGGAGCGCTTAGAGACTAGCCATGTACTTTCCTGAACCATGACTTTTATGTGTTACTCTATGACTTGTCTCTTATGGATTTCATCTCTAGCCTACCCTAAACTTGTTTGAAAAAAAAAGGCTATGTTGTTGTTATACTAACAAAATACTGAATTTTCTATATAGTCACAAATGTTTAACGATAAACTCTTAAATAGTCAATCATGTTTGATGATAGTCTCAATTCAGTGGTCCATGCTTTGCAATCTAACTCCAGTGCATAAAAGAACTTTTCTTTAATAATGATGGAACATAACTGATTTGATTCGAAAATGGAAGGCAAAAAAAGGTCCTGTTCCTTCCACTTCCTCACCCAACTACCTGTTGTAGTCGGTAATTGGCAAACATAAATAAGATGTTAAATGTCGATCTCTAATAAAAAAAATCTAAAGCCTAAATAACAGACTAGAATAGGTACTATTGTCTGCCCCACAACATATTGGAGTAGACATACCTGAAGATGTGGCGTGTGTTCGGCTTCAGGTTCAGTAAACTGCACTCCAATTGTTGAGGCTATTCAAATTTTTTATTTACCTAGAAACTTTGTATTAAACCAAGATCTCCGGTACGCTATTTTTTAGCATAAATATTTGTGCACTACTATTCTGGTTCAGAAAAGCAATAGGTGAACTCGAAGTTGAAAGAGTAATGGCTAACTAATGCAGTGATAGAAGTAGTAACAGTACATAGATTTTCAGTAGTGGATTCTGAAACAAATAACTGCAGTGAGCGCTTAGTACAAATATGTTGTGGATTCATCTCTTCTAAAACTAATTTTTAGTTCATAGATTTTCAGTATGGTTTGCAATATTTGTTATACAATAGCTTAGACCTTAATTAATCAATTTGATCATGTAATTACAGATTAAGCAATATAGGCCAATTTTTCTTGTGATACACCTCCACTGGAAAGGTATGTTTGAATTGAACGCACTGTTAATTTCCATCTGCATGCACTATTCATTCAATTTATATACAAATATTACTTCACTAACGCCATATTTGTTGTTCTTCCTAGGCATTTTTAAATGGTTTATCAGACCCTACATGGAGATGCTATATACATGCTATGCCAACTAAAAAAAATCATATGTGCATGTTATATTTACATTTCAGGAACAGTGCGTCGGAACTTATTTGTGGATTTGTTGGTACATGAAATACATGGATATCAAAGACATCTCCCTAGAGATATAAAATATTATCTTAGGTGAACCACGGAAAAATCTATACAATAGAGTTTATGAACCTGTGACACTGCAATCTATATGACCGTGTTAATTTCTTGTTTAGATTAAATGTCACTTTAACGTTATTTAATTTCATAATATTGTTTTGTTATCATGCGACCTGTGTGTTTTTATACAAAAGTTTGCCAACCCGTAGCAACGCACAGGCACGATGCTAGTTCAATGAAAATCCTTAAATTAGAAACAGAAAATTCCATGTATATAAATGAGTTTTTTGTGAACTTGGTTAGTTTTAACGGGAAAATCTGCTCGACCTCCTACCCAAGTCATATTTGTTCCTTCCCCAACCAAAACCGGTCTTTTAATAAACTCCTCCATCATACTTTTTTAATCATCACTCCTCAGAATTCTCATGCGGTTTTCCTAGTGTTTACAATTCAACATTTAGTTTGAGCTTTTCCCTACCAAATGGCTCCTAGGAAGGATTCTCATGTGCTGGACTGATATGTAGTGTTCTTATTACTACTTCAAACACTAGAGGAACTCCACCATTTTGGTAGTGATACAATGGTATCCATTTGGGATAATCGTTCTCCTCATTTTATCTTTATCGGATTTTAGAATGAGTATTTAAAATCCTAAACAAATTCAAATAAAAAGTTGTCAAATACAAAGTTTTAACTTTTGGGATCTGCAACTTTCATTTTTGTCATTTCTACATCCATTGTCATTTGAAAATCAAATTTCAAATGTGAAAAATGTAAGTGTAATGTTCCTTGCATAAATGATTTCAGAAAACTTTCAAGCACAAAGTTGTATCACTCTTTAAGATCTACAACTCTTATTTTGGCCATTTCTCCTTTCAAGGTCATTTGTAAAACTCAAATTTCAGAAAAATTCAACCATAGTTTTCCTTAGCTATTTTGGTTGTTTTTCTCAATCCAAGATTATTTGAAAAAATTAAATTGTAATGCATGATTTTGTTGTTCCTAACTCATTTTTAGAGGTGGTACTAAATCTAGCTGCCTTTAATAATCGATTTGTGGGGGCAATTGGATCTGAGCCGCATACAAATAGGGTCATTTGTAGAGGTGGCTGAGAATACCGCTGCCGCTACAAATATATTTCTAGAGACGGCTCATTTTGGGAAACATTTTTAGAGGTGGTTTTAGATTGAGCCACTCTTACAAAGAAAAGAAGACATCTCTATAAATGATTTTTGTAGTAATGACAACTGGGTAATTAAATTGATGTATGTTTTGCCCCCTTCAATCTTTTTTCAAATATGAAAAGACCCAAACTCAAGTACCAGACAACATATATACACCTTAACTCTCAAAATTGTAAAAATTACCCCACACCGAATAAATACTTTAAAGTGGTTCCAAGGTGGATTTAGCTATGGAGGTATGGCATGTGGGCTATGCATGTCATAGATTATTGAATGTTTGGGACCCCAAACAATCTATAATAAAAATAAACTGGAAAGAGTTAGATCTTGTCAAGTGCTACAAGTTTTGTATAAAGCATGTCTCCATCTGATGTTGTTTTAAAATTTGAAATAATAAATTTTAAAATATGCGAACTTAAAATGAATATTAGGATATCTAAATGATCTAAA
This sequence comes from Bothriochloa decipiens, assembly GCA_023333625.1. Lineage (NCBI taxonomy): Eukaryota > Viridiplantae > Streptophyta > Magnoliopsida > Poales > Poaceae > Bothriochloa > Bothriochloa decipiens. The sequence continues at coordinate 19,191,657 of CM041645.1, forward strand.
ATAAAAAAGTTATCAACTTCAAAGTTGTTGTACACATTGAGAACTATTGGTACATACCATGTTGACATTCAAGGTCATTCCGAAAATGAAAAATAAAATATTATTCAAGAACAAATATTTGGGCCTAAAAAACAATTTTAAACAAAAAAGTTGTCAACTATAAGGTTACAAATCGGATTGAGAGCTAAAAATTTTATATAGGCCATGTCAACATTGGAGGTCATTTAAGAAATTCAAAAATTGAATATCAAAATTTGATAGATCAAAAGAAGTATCTAGGCTCTATACAATTTTAAATAAAAAGTCTTCAACTATAAAGTTGCATATCACATTGAGATCAACAATTTTTTATAGACTATGTCAACATACAAGGTCATTTAACATATTCAAAATTTAGATTTTGAAATCTAATAAATTAAATTAAAATGAATATTTGGGCCTCAAAATGTTCTCAAATAATTCTTTTTATCAATGATAAGGTGATAGATCGTGTTAAGAGATACAATTCTATTACAAAGTTTACCTTCATCTGACTTCATATACAAAAAATATTATTTTTTCTATATAATAAAATGTGGGCACCCATTAACACAACAAGAAAACCACTTTGAAATGTTCAAACTACATATTTTGCACAGTTTTGGAAGTTAGGACGTCCTGCATGTGCTGTCTGTATTGGAGTTGAGGGAGGATGAGAGTTGAGGTGTTCAAATTTGGCAGCAAGTTCACACTTGACTCATTAGTAGAAGTGTTGGAAAGTTTATATATTTAGATTAATTTCCTAATTGAAGTGGATGGTAATTTTATTTTTGATAAATTTTCAACTGACGTAGTAATTCCAATGTCTTGGCAGCAAACTCAGTGACAGTGATGGGTAACTTTTATGAATATGTGTAGGTTATAAATAGGTGTAGGTTATTTTCCCCTGAAATACTTGTAAAATCTGCTGACAAAAACCATCGAGTTAATTGTATTCATGTGTTTATTTACTTGAAAAAAATACCATATGTTGAGCATGTCTACATGATGGGCGGCATCGCAGTCAGTATTTGGCCAGAGAAGATCTGCTTGATTATGCTGACGCGGGTAATCAGAAAGATAAAGGGCCAAGCCTAGCTAGCTCTGTTGACTTTATTTGCACAACAACATATCCACTCCACATGATGACATGATCAACACACAATACTTCCTAAAGGAAGCAGAGATCGGATCATACAACAATAAGCTTCTCGGTGCCACAGAGCTGTGGAACACGAAGGCGCCACCGCGTGTGAAGAATTTCTTCTGGTACGCGTTGCGCAATCGTCTCTGGACTTCGGAGCGGCGAGCGCGTCACAACCTACAGGCGAGCGACAGGTGCTCACTTTGTGACCAGGCGCCGGAGACGTGTGGCCATCTGTTCCTCGGGTGCCCGTTTGCCAAGGAAGTCTGGCACACGCTGCTGAACCCGGTGCACCTCTCGCCCCTAGTACCAGCTGTCGAGGAGGAGGTGGGTTCATGGTGGACTCGGCAAAGGAAGAGGGTGGAACATGCATCGCGGCCAGCCTTCGACTCTCTCGTGCTGCTGGTAGCTTGGTCACTATGGAAAGAACGAAACAACCGCGTTTTTCAGAGAGCTACGAAGACGCCGGCTATGGTGGCCCAGGCAGCGCTAAAAGAGGCTGAAGACTGGGTTGTTAGTGGGGTCACGCATTTCAGCGCACTGATTCCGCTCTGGTCGCAAAGTAGTGCCAACATGTAATCCTCTTGTCTAGGATCCAGTAGTCTAGGCCGTCTCGTTTGTTCTCTCGATTGACCAAGGCACCTTGCTGAGATTAATTGAGAGTCCTGTTCATGTAAAACTTTGTTTTTTTCCTCTTAATGAAAAACGGGTGAAGGCCCGGACGTGAAAAAAATACAATAATAAGCCGAAGATCCATGGCAAGTGAGACACATACAAGCTGAAGCTGTACACAACGATTTTAAGCTGAAGGGAGAAGAAACATGATGCAGACATGAAGGAAAACCGAGGGCCGAACCAGCTGACGACCAGAGCTAGCTGGCAGGCAGGCAGCAGAGTACTGGATGCCATAGAACTAGTTGATCACCTAATCCTTTTCAGGCGGTCAGGCCTCAGCCTCGTCACGTTGGGAGCGACGACCGTGGCCGAACCTGCTCTTGATGGCCTTCCTCCACCACTTCGCCGTCTTTTCCTTCACCTCCTCTTCGTCATCGCTGTCATCGCCGTGGTTGCTGTTCTTGATGTGATGCAACAGCTTGTTCTTCTTCTTCACTGATCCGTCCTCGGCGCGGTGGTGATGGTGGACGCGCTTCTTGGTGCCCTCCTCCTCCTTGTCCTCGTCGTCGCTTTGCCGGTGGTGCCTCTTTGCCTTCTCCTTCTTCCCCTGCTTGTCGTGGCCGTCATGGTGCTTCTTATTTGTTTTCTTCTTCCCCTCTTTCTTCCCTTCACTGCATGGCTTCTTGGTCGCTAGCTCGTCACTGTCTGGGATGGACCGATCCGGGTCGGGCTCCGCAACGTTCTCCACCGGCGATCGATCCGGGTTTGGCTCCGCAACGGGCTCCACCGGCGACCGATCAGGGTCTGGCTCCGCAATGGGCTGCACCGGCGACCGATCTGGGTCTGGCTCCGCGACGGGCTCCACTAGCGACCGATCTGGTCCTGAACTGCTTGCACCTTGGCGGGGATGACAACGGTTCTGTACGAGGACGAGGCATTTGTGGCGGCGGAGTCAGCTTGGAGGGCGCCACAGTGAGAGACGGCGACGAGGGAGAAGAGCAGGAGGATGACCATGGTGGCCGACACGCCGAGAGCCATGGTAGGTATGCTCGGTGCTTGCAGTTCCACTTCTAGCCGCGGGGAATGGAAATATGGAATGGAATGCGATGGTGGACTGAAGAGGATGGACAGAGGCAGAGGAAGAGGACAGAGCTGGGACTTCGAGGTGAGAGTGAGAGAGAGGGAGGTGGCATTTGTAATGTCACAAGCAGCGTGGGTCCCACGTACCAGGCCCGGTTTCTTTGTGATTGGGCAATGGCCACTCGATTGCAGGATGGGTCAAAGTCGTCTTGCTTACTACTCACTGCAACATTTTTGAAGATTTCTAAAAAACAACACACGTCTATTGTCCACCGGTGCATGTCCTCGTCATCACATATATATACAAACCTTTACCTGTGGGAACCCGGCGCAGGCTGGGGCAGTGCAGGCATGACGCATGCACTGTTTCGTCACCGTATCTATCTTTGATCACGCTCGTAATATAAACTCGTCCATCATCCATTAATTAATATTGTACTTATATAATAACGTGATTAAGGACTAATAAGCAGGCGCCGACGACAGTGGCCGGCCGGCCTAATCGTCATCGGTTTCTTTATACAAGTATCTACCTCTTCACCTTCATTATTCATTCATTCAACTAAACGAAGAAACAAGTTTATTGGCCAAGGATGCGTGCTAGGACGTGAATGGCTAGATTCTTGTTAATTCTTGTTCCTTTCGATGCCAAGTTACCAATGCCAATGCCATGCTTGCTTGCATGGCAAATTAATGATGCCTGCCCAAAAATGTTGTGTCCCACCAATGATTTTTATAGGGGATGGTTGTTACATCACACTGGAAAATAAAATACATACCCTTCACTTTCCTCACACGTGAGACCCACATGACTCATTTTTCCTTCGTTAGTCCTGGCTGCCTCTTTCACCCCTCCCCATTTTCTCAATTAATAAGAAGGGGAGCTCTAATGTAAACATGGTTATCAAATGCCACTAGGTGTTGATTTACATGCATATACATTAGACCTCTACTGACGTGATGAGTAGCAAGCGAAACTTTAAAAAATACACTGAAAATTGCTAATACTCGGTGCTTAGATGTTTGGCAAAACATTGGAGAATTGACATGTTTGCGAAGAGAGGGACGAGAAAATCACTCGATTGATTTGTACTCATGGAAGTGCTTCGGTGTCACATATGTATAGACTGCCAAAATACAAGGCAGTTTAATAATTTAATAAACTAAAACAATGAATATTTGGACCTCAAAATGTTCTCAAATAAAGTCATAGATCGTGTCGAGCTATACAATTCTGTTAAATTATTTTTTTTGATATAATAGAAAGAGCAGAGATGGGAGAGATCACTTGAGATGTGGACACCTTTTAACGCATCAACAAAACCACTTCGTAATGTTCAAATGACATATTTTGCACAGTTTTGGAAGTTAGGACGACTGTATGTTGTCTGTATTGGAGTTGAAGGTGGGGAGTTGCAGTGTTCAAATTTTGCAGCAAGTTCACGCAAGACTCTTTAATAGAAGTGTTGGATTATAGTTTAGGTTAGTTTCCAAATTTAGGTGAAGGCTAGGTTTATTTTTATTTATTTTCCAGTTGACGCGGTAATTCCTATGTCTTAAGAGCAAACTTGAAGGTTTCTTTAGGATAATTGATCATTCCACAATGACAGTGATGGGCAACTTATGAATATGTTTATTAGAAAAAAATTTGTAAAACTTATGACAGTGATGGCGCTTGAAAAACTTGTAAAATCTGACGACCAAACCATCGAGTTAATTGTATCCATGTGTTGATGCAAAATTATATCTGCAAACACACCGGGCTAATACCGAAATCGATATCCAAATCGTGCCAGTCGATTTGACCTGTTAATCGACAAGGATGATAAATTTAAATAAAATCTGAACGAGACGACAGCGATACGTTCGGACGTCAAAGCTCAGAAGGTATTCGATAACTGTTGAACAGACCAGACGAGACGACAGCGATACGCCCGAAAGTTAAAGCTTGAATCGTGCTCGGTAGATGTGGAACTTGCAAGGTCGCCGGAGATTAAGTTGATGCAGCCCGTCGATTCTTGAAAGAACTCGTTGAAAAAGAAAAAGTACTTGGCGAAGTCGCTGAAAAGTAAAATACTGGTAAAGGTAAATAAAAAGTAGATTTGTTTATTGATGCTTGGATATCCATTACAATGCCCTTCGGCATATATTTATACTTTGCTAATCAAAGAGTCCTAATTTAATACGTAAATTTTAAATATAGAAGAAATAAACTAATTCCTTATACGAACTCTATCTCTCGAAAAAGAAATAAAACTTGTATAGGAGTTAGACTTATACTATAATACGAAAATTGTACGCTCCGTGTCGCCGATCCTCTGTCCGCTTCCGTTATGATGAAGTTATCTCTTCATCGGCATATCCCTGGCATCGGCAACAACCTTCCAGCCTTCCTGCCTATCTCATCGGCAACAGCTCTTCCGTCTCATCGGCAATGATACTTAACAGCTTTTCAGCCCAATCGGCAATAATCCAGATCAACATGCTCTTCATCGGTAACCATCTATCGGCAGGTCAGAAGCAACGCTGAAGAACAACCAACCTTTTGCCGATTTAGTTTGGTCTCCCGATCCTTATTGACACGTGCCGAAAAACGGTGTCAACACATGCCCCCTAATTTCGGAGTATAAAATACTTTATGTACCGAAATTTCCTCCAGGTCATGATTACCCAAACCGCTTGAACTTCTTCTCGAGAGTTGCGCACGCGGTAGTGGAAGTTCTTTTCCTTCAAGCGTCTATCCAAATACTAGGATAATATTTCTTCAGATATTTACCGTTCAATGCTCTTGGAAATACTTCCCCTTCGAGAGTCTCTAGGATATATGCATTACCAGGAACGGACCGATTGACGCGATAAGGACCTTCCCAATTAGAAGACCATTTACCGAACTTTGCACTCTTAGTCCCCATCGGTAAGATCAATTTCCAAACTAGATCTCCATCGACAAATTCCTTCATCTTCACTTTCTTGTCGTACCACCTAGCAACTCTCTTCTTGTTCTCTTTGATGCTAACTAAAGCCTTCAGCCGATGACTCGCCAAATCTTCCAACTCATCTTTCATGAGTGTACTGTAATCATCGGCCAACAGCTGATCTTGATGAAATATCCGCCTTGAACCAGTCTTGATCTCCCAAGGCAAAACTGCATCATGTCCATACACCAACTGATAAGGCAACACTTTAGTAGCACCATGGCATGCCATCCGATACGACCATAAAGCTTCGTTCAGAATCGTGTGCCACTTTCTAGGATTTTCCTTAATCCTGCGCTTAAGGAGTTTAATAATCCCTTTGTTAGAGGCTTTGGCCTGACCATTGGCTTGAGCATAACAAGGCGAGGAATTTAAGACCTTGATCCCCATCTCATCGGCAAATCTATCAAACTCCCCTGACGTGAACATGGTTCCCTGATCGGTCGTAATAGTTTGAGGAATATCGAACCGATACACAATATGCTCTTTTACAAAATCAACCATGTTTGCCGATGTCACATTCTTCAGAGGAATTGCTTCGACCCACTTTGTAAAGTAATCGGTAGCGACAAGTATGAATTTATGCCCCTTGCTTGATGGTGGATATATCTGACCGATGAGATCAATAGCCCATCCTCAAAACGGCCACGGTTTAATGATAGGATTCATTGCCGATGCAGGCGTTCTTTGAACGTTGCCGAATTTCTAACACTCCTGACATCCCCTAAAATACTTGAAACAATCTTCAAGTATCGTCAGCCAGTAATATCCATTTCGCCTGATCATCCACTTCATCTTGAAAGCCGATTGATGTGCCCCACATACTCCTTCATGGATTTCGCCCATTAAAATCTTTGATTCTTCTTCGCCAAGACACTTGAGCAAAACTCCATCCATTGTCCGATAATATAATTCATCATCAAGGAGCACATACTTAGTAGCTTGAAATCTTACACGTCTCTCGACCTTCCTAGATGGATCTTTCAAATAATCGGCAATCTCCTTCCTCCAATCGTCGGCATCAGTTGCCGATGTCAACATTTCGCGGATTGGCTGATACCCGAAGCATGTTGCGCTAACCGATTAGCTTCTTCATTATGCAATCTGGAGATATGTTCAAGGTGAAAATCTTTGAACTCTTTTAACAATTGTCGACATCTCTCGTAATACGAGATTAAAACCCCACTTTGACATTCATATACCCCAGCTAATTGATTAACGATCAACATCGAATCACCGAAGATTTCAACAGTATCGGCACGGACTTCCCTCAGTAACTCCAAACCTTTCAACACAGCCTGATACTCAGCCTGATTGTTTGTCAATGTGGTAGCAATCGGCAATGAGAATTCATATTTCTTCCCCTGAGGTGATATCAACACAATGCCGATACCTGCTCCTTCGCCACACGTAGAACCATCGAAGAAGAGTGTCCATGGAGCAATCTCCAAAGAATTCACCACGTCACAGTGCTGAGTAACAAAATCAGCCATGACTTGCCCTTTGACTGCTTTAGCTGATTCATACCGCAGATCGAACTCTGATAACGCTAAAATCCACTTGCCGATTCTTCCACTTAGAATTGGCATTGATAGCATATATTTGACCACATCATCTTTGCATATAACCATGCATTCGGCCGTTAACAGATAATGCCTTAATTTGACATAGGAGAAATATAAGCATAAACATAACTTTTCAATGGCCGAATACCTGGTCTCAGCATCTACCAATCTTCTGCTCAAGTAATAGATTACACGTTCTTTTCCTTTAAACTCTTGGATTAGAGCTGACCCAATGACTTCATCATCACCTGACAGATACAATCTGAAGGGTTCCCCGTGTTGGGGTGGAATTAGCACTGGTGGATTCACCAAATACTTCTTAATTTCTTCTAAAGCCAACTGCTGTTCTTCTCCCCATATGAATTTCTGATCGGCCTTCAGCTTCAATAACGGACTGAAAGCTTTGATTTTTCCTGATAAATTAGATATGAATCTTTGAATAAAATTGATTTTGCCAATCAGAGATTATAGCTCAGTCTTATCGGTAGGAGCAATCACTTTGTTGATGGCATCAATGGACTTCCTGCTAATTTCAATACCCCTTTGATGCACCATGAAGCCTAAGAATTGTCCTACCGATACACCAAATGCACACTTGTTAGGATTCATCTTTAACCCATGTTTCCTTGTGCACTCCAATACTTTCCACAAGTCAGCTAGATGATTCTTGAAATCTCCAGACTTAACCACCACATCATCTATATAAATTTCAACCAATGTGCCGATGTATTCATGAAAAATGTAATTCATTGCCCTCTGATAAGTAGCACCGGCATTCTTTAAACCAAAAGTCATGACTATCCATTCAAATAACCCTACATGACCTAGACATCTGAAGACAATCTTGGAGATATCTTCTTCGGCCATAAAGATTTGATTATATCCGGCGTTCCCATCCATGAAGCTAATAATCCGATGTCCAACAGCGGCATCAATTAATAAATCGGCAACGGGCATCCGATAACCATCCATCGGTGTAGCTTTGTTAAGATTCCTGAAATCAATACAGACACGAAGTTTCCCATTTTTCTTGTAGACAGGAACCACATTAGAAATCCATTCAGCATATCGGCATTGTTAGATGAACTTTGCTTCAATCAACCTTGTTATTTCGGCCTTAATATTAGGCAGCACCTTAGGATTGCATCGGCGTGCTGGCTACTGATGTGGCCGAAATCCTTGTTTGATAGGTAACCGATGTTCAACAATTGATCGATCTAACCCGGGCATCTCTGTGTAATCCCAAGCAAAATAATCCTTATATTCTTTCAATAAAGCAATCAATTGTTCTCTGCTCTGGAGATCTAACTTAGCACTAACAAAAGTTGGCCTTGATCTATCGCCGTTTCTGATAACCACTTCAACTAAATCATCTGTCGATGTAAACCCATGGCCCAGTTTTTCATCATCGGCAAACCTATCCATTTATAACTCATCTTCAGAACCAACTGCTTGGATCGGTGGCAGCTCATAATCGACAATCCTGAGGAATTCCGAATCCCATGCTTCTCTCGATATGCACTTGGACCGCTCGTAAGTTTCTGATTCTGCTGATGCAATTATATAAGATGAATCACCAGGAACCACCTCAACTTTATCTTCAACCCACTACACGAGGCATTGGTGCATTGTAGAAGGAACGCAGCAATTGGCATGAATCCAATCCCTTCCCAATAGTAAATTGTAAGCACCTTTGCCGCTGATGACAAAGAAAGTAGTCGGTAATGTTTTGCTACCGATGGTTAGCTCAGTGCAGAGCGCTCCTTTGACTGATGATATGTTCCCTTCAAAGTCCTTGAGCTTCATGTCTGTATTAGCTAGATCTTGATCTCCTTTTCCAAGCCTCCGAAACACAGCATATGGCATGATGTTAATCGCAGCCCCTCCATCTATGAGTATCTTTGACATTGGCTGCCCATCAACTCTGTCCTTGACGAATATAGCCTTAACATGTTGTCTTTCATCATCGGTAGGCTTCTCGAAGACGGCCATCATCGGATCCAAGGTTAGCTGAGCCACTTGTTCTGAAAGAACCAATTCTTCCTCCTCATCGGTAAGTGCCCGAAATTCCATCGGCAACATGAAAACCATATTGATATTTGCCGATGGACTTCCATCTTCACGCTTTGGCTGCCACACTTGAGACTTTGCCCTACGGGGGTTTTCTTCTTTGCGCTCCCGTTGCAACTTCCTCTTCTGTGTTTTTGTCAGTCCTTTAGGGCACCACTGAGGAAGCTTCGTTTTCCAGACAGGCTAATAACGTTTCGTATTTGAATCTGGGCAGTTTATGTTAGGATCTCTACAGAGTATTGCCTCATCAGGGACTCTTGTATTGGCCATCTCCTCGAGCTCCTCTTGATTCATCAGCAAACAGTCGTCATGCCTGCCTAGCCTTTCATGCACACTGGTTCTGCCCCCCAGCCGATCATGTATCGATGTTCTTCTCCTGATCGGCTCATTGACGTATCTGCTCTGATTACCATAGCGCGGTCTTCTTTTTGCCCGATCGGCTCAATCATAACCATTGCACTCAGGGCAATTATCAACAGTAGGCAATTTAATGCCTTCTTCCCAGCAGTAGATGAAGAACGGGCATCTCCAATGATCTTCGTGCCGATGCCATGCTTCCCGATGCAACTCCTCTTGCTGATGCCGATAGCGGTCACCTAAAATTCTGTATGGAGCAGGTCTAGGAGGTCTTCTGGAACTACTGCTTTCTTCAACTCTCTCTTTCCCTTTCAAGTCATTGGAAGTTGTTTGATTTCTAGGATCCACCGATGCTCTCTTTTTAGCGCTTGCCGATGTCAACACTTTGGTATCCACCATGTTTGCAAGGAAAGGATGTTGATCAATCTTCATCGGCCTCTGAGCTTTAGAGTTATCAAACTTGATCTTTCCAGATTCAATTGCCGATTGCAATTGTTGTCTGAAAACCTTGCAGTCATTGGTACTGTGCGAAGTTGCATTATGAAACTTGCAGTACCTCATCTTCTTCAGCTCTTCTGCCGATGGAATCACATGATTGGGTGACAGCTTGATTTGGCCTTCTTGAAGTAGCAGATCAAATATTTTATCGGCCTTCGTGATGTCAAACGTGAATTTTTCTGGCTCTTTCTGACTAAAAGGACAAGATAAAGGCTTTTAACCCTTCACCCACTCAGCCAGGCCGATAGTTGGTTCTTCATCTGAATCTGATTCCTCTGCCTCTTCTACAAAGGACACCTTCTTGTTCCAGCTCTTCCTATGTTCTGGAGCTTGAGCACTTTGATCAGAGATCCTCTGCACAATATGGCTTAAGCTTTCAAACTCCTGAGAATTGTATTTATCCCTGAGATGCGGCAACAAACCCTGGAAAGCCAAACCAGCTAACTGGCGATCATCAAACACTAGGTTGTAGCACCTGTTCTTCATGTCTCGTACCCTTTGCACAAAACTCTCTACCGATTCGTCGCTTCGCTGTTTCAATTTCATCAAATCGGTAAGCTTCTTCTCATGGACACCAGCAAAGAAGTATTTATGGAATTGTCTTTCTAGGTTAGCCCAAGTAAGAATGGAGTTTGGTGGTAATGAGATGAACCACGCGAATGCCGATCCAGACAAAGAGGACGAGAATAAATGGATCCTCAGCTCATCCCTGTTCGCTGCTTCCCCACACTGGATGATGAATCGGTTGATATGCTCCATTGTCGACGTATCATCCTGCCCAGAAAACTTAGTGAAATCTGGCACCTTGTACCGATTCGGGGAAAGGAATCGAGTCATAAGCTGAAGGATACGGAGTCCGATAAGAATAAGTATTAATCTTGGGCTGAATCCCAAATTGCTCTTTCATCACTTCTGCAATCTTATCGGTCAAGAGTGCATCCTGATCTTGCCAATGCACTGGCTGAATTTTCACTGGAGGCGTTGGCTGATATGCTTCTACATACCCGTGTGGCACTTGTCTTGGAGGAATCGGCATATTCATGGCACCAATCTGTGGAGTAAAGTTCATTGGCTGTTTTGCCGATGTTTGATCCTGGACAGCTTCCTGTGGACTATACTGCTGAGTCCCCATCGCCTGGTAGCTTGGCTGAATAGCAGATTGCTGAGCTGGCGCTTGCCCTAACCAATTGAGATTATAATTCATCGGCACCTGACTTGCCGATGGCTGATAGCTTGTAGACAATTGATGCTCTGGTATAGATGGATGATAGCCAGCATAATTGCCCTGAATTGCAGATAACCCAGATTGAGATATGAATGGCACTATAGGCTGTTCTGCAGTGGAAGCTCTCTGTTAAACTGATGGAGATTAGCCAATGGATTCGCATAAGATATCTGTTGTGGAGGCGTGTAGAATCTCATTGACAATGGCTGTATAGCAGGAGGTGCAGTAGAATAATGTGACACTTGAGCCATCGACCGAATTGGAGTAGCCGATGTCATTGGACCCTTCCCTGCTATATCATGCACTTGAGTCAGTCCAGAGTTGGCAGTAGATGGACCTGGAGGCATCCCGTATCCCCACCAGTTGGCAACAACTTGATTATGTTGGACTGGAGGACCTGATATTGCCGATGCCGATAGATCTGTGCTCAATTGAGTACTAGGCCTCTCCTGAGACGTTAGATCTGATCCTATCGACGTGGCTTCAATGATAGGTGGCCCTGATATAACTGGAGGAGTAGGCGCTTCCATACTCTCAACGGCTAGAGTTGCCGATGGAGTACTGACAGATGCCGATCCCGGCTGATGATATGCCGGCCCGACATAACCTGGTGCTTGTCCGTCTCTTAACGTTTGCACAACAGCATTGTAGACAGTATTGGATAGCATGGTGGAGTGGTTGATCAAAGCTTGATTCAATGCAGAATTAACCATCTCCTGTAGTTTACCAGGGTTGGAGTCAAAGGTTACCTGACGAGGCAACGACAGATCTTACTTCTGGATGACTTCTCCACCCCTATTCTTGCTGAAAGACTTCAAGCAGAGCTGCTTGTAATCCTCCATAGCTTTTTCCATGGCTAGCTTCTGATCCTCCTTGAGATCTGATTCTGATATCTCGATGATATTCTCTGAATTGATATCAGCAGGATTCTTCATGATAAATCTGTTGAATTGGTCCCACCAGGCGTGCTAAAAGATGTGTTGATGCAAAATTATATCTGCAAACACACCGGGCTAATACCCGAAATCGATATTCGAAGCGTGCCAGTCGATTTGACCTGTTAATCGACAAGAATGATAAATTTGAATAAAATCTAAACGAGACGACAGCGATACGCCTGGACGTCAAAGCTCAGAAGGTATTCGATAACTGTTGAACAGATCAGACGAGACGACAGCGATACGCCGGGAAGTCAAAGCCTGAATCATGCTTGGTAGACGCGGAACCTACAAGGTCGCCGGAGATCAAGTTGATGCAGCCCGTCGATTCTTGAAAGAACTCGCTGAAAAAGAAAAAGTACTTGGCGAAGTCGCCGAAAAGTAAAATACTGGTAAAGGTAAATAAAAAGTAGATTTGTTTATTGATTCTTGGATATCCATTACCATGCCCTTCGGCATATATTTATACTCTGCTAATCAAAGAGTCCTAATTTAATACGTAAAGCTCAAATATAGAAGAAATAAACTAATTCCTTATACGAACTCTATCTCTCAAAAAAGAAATAAAACTTGTATAGGAGTTGGACTTATACTATAATACGAAAATTGTACACTCCGTGTCGTCGATCCTCTGTCCGCTTCCGTTATGATGAAGTTATCTCTTCATCGGCATATCCCTGGCATCGGCAACAACCTTCCAGCCTTCCTGCCTATCTCATCGGCAACAGCTCTTCCGTCTCATCGGCAATGATCCTTAACAGCTTTTCAGCCCAATCGGCAATAATCCAGATCAACATGCTCTTTATCGGCAACCATCTATCGGCAGGTCAGAAGCAACGCTGAAGAACAACCAACCTTTTGCCAATTTAGTTTGGTCTCTCGATCCTTATTGACACGTGCCGAAAAACGGTGTCAAGACCATGTGTTTATTCGAAAAAAAGGACTATATCTTGAGCATCTCTAAATGATGGGTGGCAGCGCAGTCAGTATCTAGCCTGAGAAGATCTGCTTGACTATGCTGAGTTGCTGACAGGTAACCAAATAGCAAAAGGGGGAAATCTAGCTAGTTCATGATGAACAACACACAATACTTCTCAAAGCAAGCAGATCAGATCATACAACAATATAGGCTGAGGATCCATAGCTAGAGACACAAAATACAGCAGTACAACGATCTACAACAGTAGTAGTCTGAGATCCATGGCTAGAGAGACAGACACATACAACAACTATAAGCTGAATGTAGAAGAAGCATGATACGTAACAAATGCAATGACGGCTCAGCCAATTGGGGAGGATTTTGGGCCAAGAGGGCCCAACAAGAGAGCAACATCAACATCGCCGTAGCAGCTGCTTCTCACGAGGCTAGGGCGCTGTGCGCGTGCAGGAGAGGAGGCCGGGCGCGCCGCCGCCTTGCCGCCACCGTCTACGGGATCGCCAGGCCAACATGACAATTTAGGAAAATAGAAATAAATAAAATAGAGAATGGAGGATCCGCATGATCTCCGGTCACTTAGAGGTTAAGCAACCCCTGGGCTATAAATACAAAGGGAATTATAATCGAATAAATCAAGTAAATAGAAGGGGTAATTCCCATCTGCTCTCTCGCTCCAGCGCGCAGGCCGCCGCCGCCCCCGGGCCATCTCCCAGGGCTACCACGTGCACCCCTGTGCACGACCTGTTATAACTGGTATCCGGAGACCAGATCGATCCATGGTCCTCATCACCGCCATGAATGTCAGCATCGAGGATATCTGCAACGACATCAAAGCTACACTCATAAGTTTCGAGCACCAATTCCTATCTCTCTTGCAGCACCAGGGCAACGATCAGACCAACCCCGCCAACAATATCACTGTCAACATCGACGATATAATAACCGAACTAGATGGCTGCCTCAATGACAAGCAAGACGAGCTGGCACACATCACCGGCAACGTCATCATCGACGGAGCAAGTAACGAGGAGGTTCATCCCCTCGGCGCCATCGTTGTCATGATCCAACCCAAACTGGATCGGGAATCACCATCAACAACGACGACAACCGCGTCCACACCAGCAACAGCGCCGCAACACGCGGCAATGCTGCCGGCGCCCTCGCCCTTATCACTGACAACCCCAACGTCAACCAAGTACCACCATGCGCCAGCAACGACGTCGTCATCAAGTTGATCTTCGTCGACAGCAGCACGCTGACGCGCGACGTCGTCACCAACGCCCACGAACTATTCGGTGGAAAGTCAGATCAGTTGACACGTCCGCATGACAACAGCACACGCTATCGTTTGACATCCAAAGCAACAACAAGGCACCCTACTCCAGTAAGATGTCCAACTCGAGCACAGTCATCAAATCGAAACAAGAGGTAAATCGTGTGCCACAACTACAATTTCTTCTGACCCCACTAGCAGATTCAATAGTACCTCCAGATAAGATATTCAAGATACCCAATACTTTCATGCGGTCAACAATTGCACAACAGCCGCCCTTATCAATACTCTCAAAATAGAGCAACTGCAACAGCTATGTTCTGATTAATCCGGCTCATGATTATAGCACTGATAACACAATGTTGGGTGACGTTCGAGACAACAACTCTTACAAGGAGAGCACCAACAACGGTCAGATGAACCAGATCAGCCTACATGTGCAGGAGGTAACATCTGAATTCCAACAAAAAATTTTGCACCCTTCAATAACAGCAAATTCAATAGCACATCCAGCTACAACACTAGGAATACTGCCCTATAATTTTTTTCATAGCACCAGCAGCGCTACAGCAACAACTGTTGTCATATCCCGAAGCTACAAATTGGACCAGGTCCAATAAAGAGAATGCAACACCAAACACCCTACAACTGTAGTTCGCCATGGATAATACTGAAAAATATTTATCAGCCTGGCTCATTAGCCCTATGTCCTCAGCAATTAGGCAGCAACAGCCACAACAAGCAAAGGAACATCCATGGAGACTAAACGACCAAAATGCAGCTGAGACGGGAGACACACCTTCTCCAACAAAACAGTATGACACCTATCAACGGATCATGTTATTTGGGCACTCAAGTGAGCCTCGCATCATCTGGCACAACACTAGTGAGTTTACTTTAGACAACATGCTCATCCTCAGTACAACAACAACAAGCGTGACATGCTGCCCCGGACCACATCCTCCTCAACATCAACGACCACTCCACCTCTACGACAAGCACCATGTCCAACAACTACGTCAATGCGCAGACCTCTACATCCTCGACTACCTCCACGACTACTTCTACTACGTCAACATCGAGTGCCTTCCTCCACATGACGCAGACCTGCTGGCACCAAATACGGACATCTACTTCCTCCTCGGTGACATCTACAACAACTTCGACACCGGGCACCTCTACATTATCTTCGATTGGCTCCAGTTTCATCGTGTGGATGCGCCGAGTGAAAAAGGAGGAAGTATTGTAACAAGTGTAACGACGACCCAGTAAATTAGGAAAGATTTTGAGCCAACTGAAGGGTCCAACTAGATAGTAACATCAACATCGCTGCAGCAGCCGCATCTCATGGGCCTAGGGTGCCGTGCGCGTGTAGGAGCGGAGGTCGGGCGCGCGCCGCCGCACGCTGCTGCTGTCGTCTACGAGATCACCACGTATGACAATAAAAAAATAGAAATAATTAAAATAGGGAATAGAGGCTCCGGTCGCTTAGAGGTTAGGCTATAAATACAGTGAAAATTATAAACAAACAAATCAAGTAATAAAAAGAGTAATTCTCATCTGCTCTTTTGCTCCAGCTTTCGGGTCGCCCGCCCTAAATCTACGCGTGCGCACCTCCACCACGCCGCCGCCGCCGTCCACGGCAGCTGCCACTGCCGCCAAACCACCGCCCAGGATTGCCACGTACGCCCCTGTGCACGGCAGACAGTCTGACATGATGGAAATCAGAGCTAGCAGCTAGCGGGCTGGCATACCGGCAGAGTACGTGGATGCCATACAACTAGTTGTTCAAGCAGTGGCGGAGCTACCTGTTTTTCGGACGTAAAAGCAAGTATATATACGTATATTTAAAAGAAAAGGAAAAACACTCATCTACGAGAGCCATGCCGCGACTATGCGAGCGTCAGGCAAAGGCCCACGCGGGCACGCGGCATATGCGGCCTGTAACTTGGACGAAATTACGGAGACGCCAAAACAGAATTGAATCCACGATCGAGGCAGTGCCCCGCGCATCGGTTCGAAGTCGAGAGGAATGTCTTCGCTCGTTCGCCGTTCGCCCTGCCCGTACGGCCATGCCCATGCCCTATGCCGTCACGCCGACGCCCGACACAATACGGATCAGAATTGTTCAGGCTTCACCCTAGGCCGATGCCCGACGCGCTATGCCAATTCGCAAGTGGCAAAGTTTCAAAAAAAAAAAAATTCGCAAGTGGCAATACGGATTAGAATTGTCCACACGTCCTCGTGATTTCATCCGGTTTGGTTCAGGCTTCAGGTGAGATTGGTGTTCTTTGATTTTTAAAGAATTTCATCTGTATAATTGATAATTGTTTAGCGCTAAAATTATATAATCATCTATCACTCGACAAGGAAGATTCGTATTCTTCAGCTCTTTGAAAAAATTTCATTTGTACTTCAATTGATAATTGCTTAGCACTAAATTATTGTGTTACTTGTGCATATGTACCGATTTATGTTGTCAATTTTATAATTATTACCAAATTTATAAAATGGATTTACCAATTTATATAACAATTTTTTAGGAGCATGCCCTGAGCTAAAATCCTAGATTTGCCACTAGCCATAGCCGAACCTGCTCTTGATGGCTTCCTCCACCACTTGGCCTTCTTTTTCTTCACCTCCTCTTCATCATCGCTGTCATCACCACTGTCTTATTCTTCATGTGATGCGAATCTTCCTGGTCTGGCTCCGCAACGTTCTCCACCGGCGATCGATCGGGGTCTGGCTCTGCAACGTACTCCACCGGTGATCAATCGGGGTCTGGCTCTACAACGGGCTCCACCGGCGACCGATCCGGGTCTGGCTCCACGACAGGTCACTGTGAGCGACGAGAGAGATGAGGAGGAAGGCCATGGTGGCCGACACGCCCAAGGCCATGGTTAGGCCTGCTTGCGCTTCCTGCCGGGGGACTCGACCGGATGGAGAGAGAGAATCAGACAACAGGACCGAGGCCGAGCTGGGTCCTCCTGGTGGTGTAGTGGTCGGAGGGATTTGTAATGCCACAAGCAGCCTGGGTCCCACGTACTTGAGCTTACCGGGCCCAGTTTCTTTGTGATTTGTCATGAGGCATGAGGCATGCACTGTCTCTGTGTGCTCGTCACTTCATTGCCCGTTTCTATCTTTGACGAATAGTCACTCACGCTAGCTCGTAATATAAGCTCGTTCAACAATCATCATCCATTATTTAACATAATAGCGTGATTGAGGACTAATCAGCTGGCGTCGACGACAGCGGCCGGCGGCCTAATCATCGGTTTCTTTATACAAATACTCCGTATCTACCTCTACTTTGAGTGGCAACATCCTAGTTAATTAGCTTTTGTTGCTTCGAAGCGAAGTTATTGATGCCATTGTCGTGCTCCAAGTTATCGATACTGTTGCTTTGCACTCAATAGAGTGCTCCGGTGCTACACACCCAATAGAGTGCTCCGGTGCTACACACCTATGCTGCCACCCAAGTGCTGGACCAGTGCGTTGACTTAGTCTTTTCAGGTGCCAGCACCTTGCAATTTGGTGCCCACTCTAGTGTTGCACGTTACTTTTCAGAAACACTCTAGTGGTGCACGTTGCTATATGGGGTGAACTTAATATAGCATGTGGTTTGTAATATCCTAGCCCGTTAGAAGCCTATAGTAGTCGTGATTAAAGGACCGGATATGGCGACCTGAGGGGGGTGAATGAGAGCCTCAAAATTTCATTCGAAACTTTAGGTCGACAAATAACCCCAAAAAATAATACACAAACCACAATATCCATGACCCTATTGAGAGGGTGGATGCTCCCTAATAACACAGCGGGACACCATAAAACCAACGCAACAAACCGAAAGCAAATCAGAGACCGAACGGACAAGCAACGGACAAAACAACGTAGACTGAAGAACTGCCGACAGTCTGCTACAGTACCCTAGACAATCTGCTACAGTACTGCTACAGCCGCAGGTCAAAACTACACACCGTCGAAACTGGCCTGGAGACTAAAACTCGAATAAAAATTAACCCGGACTGTCGGCGGTTTGAACGCCGGACTGTCCATGGGTCAACTCGAGAAACACCTCAGGAACTCCAGAAACTGACCGGCTCGAACCCGACGCCCGGACTGTCCGAGATAGAGGCCCCGGACTGTCCGCGAATCGTGCAGAAACACGAACTGAGCACCCCGAAAATCGCCTCACACCAAGAATCGACCGGATCTCTCTCGAATCAAAACCAACTGCAACAAGATTTGGAGGGATTGTTCATCATACAGCTGGGAGGCTATCTTCAAAGAATCATGGCCTAATTCGAAGAGAGTCAAGAGAAATCACAAAGGGGGTGAAAACCGACCAAGAACTCATCATGAACACAAAATCGTCCCGGTCTACGCGCTCGTGAGGAATTATCTCAAACCCTACAGTGGGACTAATCCTATCACATCATAGCACGGTGCTAGAAACAAAAAATCTGAGCTCGAAATATAGAGGGGGAGAGGGAGCTCGGGATGAACAAACAAGAACACAAAATCCATCACAGGAATTCCATGAATCCAAAAGCCCAGAGGGTACGAGCACACTACAGGAGTGCTCTTCCCACGAATAAACACTACAGAGTTGCAGTGGACCTCACTCACACAGAAGAACTATAGACTGGAAAACCCTAAAAATAAAAAACTGGAATGAGAGAGGTAAGGGGATGGGTGCCGCTTTATCCTTATTTATCTGTCTTGGGCTTATTACATATTCCCAGTTTACCCTGGTTACACATGAGTGGAACCACTTAGCTTTAGGGGCGTAGTGGTCCAACCCTAGGAATTCCATGATCCGACGGCCACCGTGTCTTCTCACCGGTAGCCTTGCTTCAACGCAATCTCCCTGATGCCGCCACGTGCCGTCCGTCCGCATCGGGACCTCCGCCTGTGTTTTGAGGCCCAAACCACGAAACCCGCCGCCGGTGGTCTTGAGGCAATACCACCAAATCATCGCCCATGGTTTTGAGGCCAAACTACCAAACCGCCCGCGAGTAGCGTAGTCATACGCATCCCCCGCCGATGGTTTTGAGGACAAACCACCAAACCTCCTCGCGATTAACGTACCACGTAAGCGTCCCCCGCCGTGTACACTTGCGCTTGTCGATGTCCCAAGTGTCAGCCACCGTGGCTAGCCTCCCGGCCGTCTGATCCGTCAGTCCAAGCCTAGCGTCCGCCCTTCATTGCACTGGTCTGTCAGCACGACATGCCCTACTTGACCTTCTCCCGACTGGTGCCACCGCCTCCAGACTCCACATCTGCACAACATGAGCTAAGAGACACGTTTCAACACATAACCCTATACCAAGGGATCAGTAGAACCACCGAGCCAACCACACGCTAAAGTGTTAGCATGTTGATAATCGCTCATCATAAAAACAAAGATGCTTCACAATGGTTATGTAAAAAACCATGTGTTCGTAGTGATGTTGGCCCATGTAGCTCTTTGGCTCATGTGGGATTGTAGTTGGTGGGTTTAATACCGCCTTGGAAGTTTAGGAGGGTGAGGGCCAGTTTATAATCCTTGTCGTTCCAAATGTAGCATCTCCAGGTTAACCCTTTTACACGAAGCGAGGACGAAAGTGTAAGCGAGGTGCTATGCGTGTGCAGACCCGTTCCACGTGCGGAGTGGGCCATCTAAGTAGTTTTTGGACAATGGGGTGTTACATGGTTGTTCAACATGGTTGTCCAAAAACCCTCATCAGAAGGAACGGAGCGATAGCTCGGTCAGTTTGTCTTCCCGACACGGAAGCAGCCGGTCACACGTTCGAGCGCTGGCTCACGCGTGATTTCCACTGCCTTTTATCCCAAATAAATTTGCAGGTCCTGGACATTCGCATGCGTGGAGCCACAATAGTAGTGCAACGTGCCCGTTGCTTGCGGAGCCCGTGGAACTTCGTCGATATCTCGAAGGACGCGTGGTGTGTGTATAGTTTGTAGCTCTCTAGCGTGCCCTCTGGGGTGTGTGCCTGTGTGCATGTGGGGGTGTGTGTGGGGGTGTGTGTGAGTGTGTTTGAGGGTGCGTTCAGATACTATAGCTGTACCCAGTAGTCCAGGTTAAAAAAAACCCCTCATCAGAAGGGGTAATTCCCTTTCAGCAGTCGTTTGCTCATAAAAGGACTATGCGAACCATCCAACAGCAATGTGGCATGCAGCACCGTCTACCCTCCTCTCTCTCCCCTCATTATTGCTACTGATTGCCAGCTTAAAAAAGCAACCATTTTATTTCAATTTCTATAGTTTCTGAACTGTGTATCTGTTTTTAATTCCGTTCGCACTGGTGTGTTTTGGTGACGAGACGAAGAAAACTAGATCCCAATTGGATATGTTTTGGATAATTTTTTCATCTTTTTTTTCTATAATGCAATCTTTTATGTATAAGTTTTTTTTATGTTCTAGTACCTAAGTTATATGTATAAGTTAGATTGTAACTTTATAATGTTGTAAGTTATATGTTTTAATGTAATAAGTTAAATGTATAAGTTTTAGCATAACTTTGAAGATCAAGTAAGTTATGTGTATAAATTATATTATAAGTTATAGATAAAAAGTTATGGGTCTGGATTTATACCTTTGACTTTCTTTTGCTAAACTAGAAAACTTTCTAAGAAAAAGAAAGAAAGTTGTGGGAATTTATTTTTGCCAAAAGCGAAAAATCAGGGATGTCTGAAATCATTCGCTCATTCTGGAATGAATGAACATTCACTAATTACTCTCCCCTCATCGGAAGTTTCAATGGACTGTGCCATTAGGGAGGGTGTAAAATGGAACTTTAAGCCTAACATTCACAGGAGCAATTCAGTGCACCATCAAAGGTGGGCAATGGACCTTTAGTCCAAATAGGCTACTTTCGGGGTTTGGCAACTAAAGTTCATTGGGGCTTGCCTACGGCTTCACCGAACTCATCACCAGAGTACCAATACAAGGCAACTACTAATATTTGAGCCACTAAAAACTAATCATTGGAGCTCTCTAGTGTGATCTCTAGTGTACCACTGGAGGTCCCCGATGAGCCCACAATGACTATTTGAAGAGGGTAATGGTTGGCTCATGGTGTGGGACTACCAATAGGTCTTTTGGTCGGGATTGGCTACTCTTTTGCAACACCAAGCTGATGCCCACACCCTTGAGGGATTGAGACACACACTCCACTCACTTTGATTGCATTGAATCACATTCAATAAGTTGTATCAGCAATTTGCCTCTCATGGCACTAGTTTAGTGTGGTCACATTGGTTATTCTTGTATTGCCGCACCTAGCCAGCGCAAGTTGAGGGACTTTTGGTAATTGTTGTCGCCTCTGATCAAGCAAGTTTAAAGGGGATCTTGTGCTCATCCCCATAGGAGATCGCGAAGAGAAACTGTAGTGTAATTCTCATGGCTAGTTGCAAGGCTTCTTGTATGTTCAATTATTGTGGCATCCAATAAATTGTGGGTCTGGCTTGAGTGGCTAGTTAGAGCATGAATCACCACATTAACACTCACCACAATGAGGACGTTGGTTGACGACGAGCAACTGGACCTCTGGGATAAATTGATGATTTTGTCTCCCTCTTGCTCGGTTTTATGTAAAGCTTAACACTTGTTCATTACATCCATTGCTTGCTAGAGTGGAATAGAGTTATTGCAAGTAGTGTCTTTTAGGGCTTGCTATTTTACTAACCATCTTGCTCGAGTGTTTTTGTTTTGGTAGATATGTTTCTATAGGCTATTCACTCCCTCGAGCCAATTATATCATGCATCGACATTGGAGGCTTTGCATAGCAACTACACGACTAGGTGGGTTTGGATGTTTGGACCTCAAAACCATAGGCGCAGTTGTTTTGGGGTTTGTGCCTCAAAACCCATAAGAGGATTAGTGCGACCTATGGCATGATTTGAGAGCTTGCATTGAGACAAAGTAACTTCATGAAGGGCACATGGTTGTACAATGCATGGAACTCAAATTGGACCATTTCGGCCCCCATGGCTAATAAGTGGTTCAATTCTAAACCTACAGACACTCTAGGAATTGTGTAATAGCCCCATAATTAAAATAAGAAATGTGGTTGTTCCCAACATAGCTATGTTTTCGCCCTTTGTTATTTTTCTTAGGATTAGCCAAGAACTTTGTGGTTTTAGGTAGATTCGGCTATAGAGGACAATGCTTGAAAATAATTTTGATTGGCTTCTATTCATCCCTCTCTGTTTGTTGTTTTGGTCCTTTTAGATAGATCAATTGTTGTAATTTGTCGGGTTTTTCATTTTAAAAACTTTTTTTCATTTTAACAATTTCTCAGCGGGGACACGAGAGGAGTATGCTGCTAGGATGGGCCGAAAAGGCTAGGAATTCGTGGAAAGGAAGTGGGGGCGGTGCCCATGCATGCCAGAGTGTGCCGGTAGTGTTGAAGATTTCAGCCTCTACCGCTTCATAGATAATGAAACATATCTCAGGCCGGTGGCAATTTTTTATCTTGTAGAATAGACTCATCATGTTAGTTATTTTTTTTATAAAGAAAATATACGAAGGATCAACTGCTTCAATGTTTAATCACGACAAAAGCAGGTACAAACTTCAGTATTCTTTTGCGTGACCTAAGCATGTTGCATGTTTCAAATACTTAACGACAAAGTTTTCTCGTCGTCCGTATATACGGTCACAAAATCAGATTGATTAGTACTCCCTCCGTCTCATAGTTCATTTAACCTTTTTTTACTTTATTCAAAAAGATTTGAGCAAAACTAGTTAAATTTAGAGCAAGCCACAACAAAAGAAATAAAATTTTGAACAAGTATTTGAATAAGACGAGATGATCAAATTTGAGACAAAAAAATCAAACAAACTATAATTTAAGATAGACTAGTAGTTGTTTGGCGAGCTCAAATTGCGCATGCAGTGACGTACGAGCTAGAACGGGATGCAGTGATGCATATATGGAGCGTCAAACCACCACGCATGTGAAGATGGAGTGGTGCATGATGATACGTTCCTTATATATATACTGATGTATATATACTCCTATACTACTTACTGGTCAACAATCTGGAAAAATATGAATAAATAAATAAATAAATAGAGAGAAGCCCTCCATCAGCGTGTGGCACATGTCGTGATCGTTGGAGACTTGGAGTACCGTTGCACGTCAAGATGGCAACGGGTACGTACCTGATGGGTATTGGCCATCCATATCCGCACCCGCCAGGTCAAAATTTATTCCGTCGGGTTACCCGCGAAAGCAGACAGGTAAGGAATTCATTCCATACCCGTACCCGACGGGTATTCCATACCCGATAATATACCCGAGTTCAACATTCACATGCAAAAATTCATGGGCTACATGCTTATATGGGCTAAAATTACAGGGCTGACTATTTATTTATGCGGGTATTTTTTACCCGCGGGTATACGGGTATGGGTAGTATACTTCCACACCCGTACCCGTCATACCCGATGGGTATAATATTTCACCCAATAACATACCCACGGGTATCAAATGTCTTCCATACCCGCCTTCTTATCGGGTAAAACCCGTCGGATAATCAGGTATCGGGTACCCATTGCCATTTTGAGTTGCACGGCACCGACTTGGTTTTTTTTTACGAAATAGGAGGGGTTTGAACCATACTGAAATCTCTCATCTCTCTCACACGATCAGTGGCGGTAAAAACTTTCGGGTCGTCGGTTCCACCACCGTGCGATACCACACCCTAGGATAAAAAAAAACAATACCACACCCGCCAGGCTGCTGTGATGATGTCGGTAGAAAAAAAAATAAAGGAAACAAATTATCCCGTGATCATGCGATCTATTGTGGCCTTAACATGGAAATCTAAGCGCAATCACCGTGGCTTTACTCCGAAATCCAAGCGAGCCCACGCACTCGGGCCTCAAGGCGCCGGCATCGGCCACGCCGTCGGAAACACCGCTGGCTCCACGACCTGCTCTGACGTCGAACGCCGCTAGATGCGCCGCCGAATGTGCCACCGCCTCCACGACCTGCCCTGCCGTCGCTGGCTCGCTGCTCCACGGCACCGGACACCAATCGCTAGCCAGCAACGACTGCGCCCAACAGGTATGTCACCCCTTCTCTTCCTCGCGACTAATTTTGATCCCGTTCGTTCACGTGCACACCAAACATCCTTTATTGGATCCGTGCCTGCAGTTCTGCATGTGTGCTTTGATCTGCTTTGCATGCAATGTTTATTCGGATTTGATTAAAGTGTTCTCCGTTCTAGCGTAGATCACGACGGCCTCATAGATTGCTGACGCCGGCACGCCGCGCGCCCACATCTTCCTCACCATGGAACTTTGGAAGGACCTCTTGCACGACGCTGCACTCGACCTCCGTGGGACCCATGTAGATATAATATAGCCCATTTTTCATTATCTAGAGATGACTAATCGGTTTGCCAAAACCTGAACTTTGCTTCTTCAATGGTGCTTCTGAGCATAGATATGCAAGCTCTAATCTGTTCTAATGCTACATAGATATACAAACTGGGGACACTTCCTTCTTTGGAGTTCTAATGCTACATAGATATGCAAGCTCTAATCTGTTCTCCTTCTTTGATCGTAATAACAATAAAAGGTTTGAAATATTGTTTCTTGTTTTCAGCTTCAAAGTTTGAAATAATTTAATCTGAATTTGAATATAAATATGAAATTTTAATATAATTTTTGGAGGAATAAAAGCGGACCCAATTTCGCGTCAAGCTACAGAGATGTGGAGAAGGTTAACTGAAGATTGCAAGAATATGACTGTGCAGAGGTAATGTTCTGCAATTAACTAATTGCCACATGTTGTTTTGATTAATGTTACAGAGTTGAGAGTTCCATTACTTTTTTCTTCCTGCTTGGCCAATGTATGAACGTATACATTTCTGATGTATCTGCAGCATGTTCTCCATGAGCTTGCATCTTCTCCGGTAACATCTATCTGTAGTGGCACATATCGACAATCCTCGCCGCCTCTATTTCCTCCTCACCCCGCCCGCCTGTCCTGGTTTTCCTCCCTCTCTATGGTTCATAAATCATAATCCTGCAATGGCCAAGCTTTGCGTTATTTTGTTAAATTTTTTTTGGTCCACATTTTGTTAAATTTTTAGATAGTTAGAAATAACAGTTTGATGTTGAAGTCACTACAAATTCCTTCCACAGTTCCAGTCTAGGACTTACAAGAGTAACTCACTCGCTGAATAAAAGACACTGATGAGTTCAGGAACGAGCCAAGATTTGTATTTTGGCAACGCATGTACAAGGAGCTGGATGATTGATTGATACGAACACTAGGAGAAGCCAGAGGAAACTGATTTGGGGGGGGGGGGGGGGGGGGGGGGGCGGCGAGGATTGTCGATATGTGCCACTACAGATAGATGTTACCGG